>CM030367.1:79114226-79714226 GCA_017893485.1 Hemerocallis citrina
GTAGGAGTACATATAGAGGATCCCCTCCACAAGTACATATCTTTCAGTTCTCACTTAGATTCTTTTTGATTCTTTCGTATCTGCAGGGAGGATCCCTTTGTCGAGAATATCGACTAGGGGTTTCATCCAGTAATCTTCGAGCATTTGAAGGGCTATAGGCATGAGCTCCAATGCTTCTTCTTCGTTGCTTGGTCTGAGTAGAACTTCAATCAGCACAGTGCGGCCGAGCCCGTCAAACGAAGAGGAGGCGAGCTTGGAGAGGGCATCGGCTTGCCCATTTTCTTCTTGCAGAATGCAAGTGACTTCGACCTCTTTGAAGGTGGTCATGATCTTCTTTACATATGCTAAATACTTGGCCATACGGTCATCCATCACCTTGTATTCTCCTTGAATCTGGTTTACCACTAATTGAGAGTCACTGAATACTCTGACTCTTTGCGCCCCACTCTCTTTCCTAAGAGGAGACCAACAATCAGGGCTTCATACTCGGCCTCATTGTTAGAGGCTGGAAAGCTGAGGTGTAGCGAGTATTGCAGGATGTACTCATCGGGACCAATCAAGATAACCCCAACTCCACTCCCTTCGAGGCAAGAGGACCCGTGCACATACACTATCCATAGTGGGGGGGTTGTCTCCCTTCTGGGGAGGATCGGGGATTTTACTTTCGACAATGAATTCGGCTAAAGCTTGGGCCTTAATTGCAGTTCTGGGGTGGTAGGTAATATCATGTTGGCTTAACTCAATCGACCACTTCACGAGTCTCCCAGAATTTTCAGGTTTTTGGAAGACCTGCTTGAGCGAATGATCGGTGAGGACCCATATGGAATGCACTTGGAAGTAGGGATATGAGCTTTTGGACTGCTGTCACTAGGGCATATGCCATCTTCTCCATCTTCGAGTACTGGAGTTCAGCATCATGAAGTACCTTGCTTATATAGTAGACCAGTTTCTGCACCTGATCTTCCTCTCTTACCAACACAGCACTAAGGGTTTGTTCTGAGGCGACCAGGTAAAGGTAGAGGGATTCCACAGGGTGTAGGCTTTGCTTAAGATGGGAGGATGGGTGAGGTTATCCTTGAGGCTTTCGTAGGCTGCTTGCTGCTTTCCCCCCACTCGAAATTCATTCCTCCCTAAAGAGCTTTAAAGAAAGGGAGGCACTTCTTCCCTGACTTGGATAGGAAGTGCCAATAGCGGCGAGGCGGCCGGAAAGCTTCTGGACTTCTTTGATCGTGGTTGGATAAGTCTTGTCGGGGATGGCTTTGATCTTTTCAGGATTGAATTCAATTCCTCTCTGACTCACTATGAATCCCAAGAATTTTCTCGAGGCAACCTCAAAGGCACACTTTAAGGGGTTCAGCCTCATGTTATTCATCCGGAGTACATTGAACGCTTCTTGGAGGTCGGAGACATAGTCTTATTTCCTAAGGCTCTTCACGAGAATATCATCGACATACATTTCCATGTTTTGGCCGATCTATTTTCTAAAGACTTGGTTCACCAAGAGTTGATATGTGGCCCCGGCATTTTTCAGCCCATAGGACATAACTCAGTAGCATTAGAGCCCCTGATTGGTGATGAAGGACGTCTTTGAGATGTCTGGCGGGAACATTAGAATCTGATTATATCCCAAAAAAGCATCCATAAAACTTAATAACTCATGGCCTGAAGTAGAATTTATCAAGGCGTCTATGCTAGGGAGAGGGAATGGGTCTTTTTTTTTAGGGAAAAGGTGGAATAAGACCACCCTGTTTCATTAATAAGAATTTAACGAAACAAACCCAGAGTGTTGGGCCCAAATACAAACTACAGACATAAAATAAGAGGGAATGGGTCTTTTGGACATGCTTTATTGAGGTTGGTGAAGTCTATGCAGATTCTCCACTTGCTGTTGGCCCTATTGACCATTACAACGTTCGCTAGCCACTCGGGGTAGCTAAATTCCTGGATGAATCAATCTGCCAAGAGATTTTCGACCTCTTCTTTGATGGCATGTTGTCTTTCGGGCGCAAATTTGCGGTGCTTCTGCTGGACAGGCTTGGCTTCCGGATCCACACTTAAGCAGTGCATAATTAAGTTTTCAACAATGCCCGGCATATCCTTGGCGGTCCAAGCGAATATGTCTTAATTCTCTCTGATGCAGATGATGAGTTGCTCTTTTACTCGACGGGGGGGGGGGGGGGGGGGGGTGGGGCGGGGGGTGCTTTGCTCACCTGGAAACACTTAGTTTCATTCTCTTCGGATAAAAGGATTACTGCCAGTTCATTTACGGGTTCGGATCTAGCTTGTCCCATATCAGGGGGAGTTCAAAGGCATCGAGGGGTAGGACCGAGCCCCTCATTGTAGCTGTGTACCACACCCGAGCGGCATTCTGGCTCCCTTTGGCTTCCCCCACTCCTGCAGCTGTAGGGAATTTCATTTTCAGGTGGTATGTTGATGCGACCGCTTGAAGGGCTACTAACCCTGGGCGGTCGAAGATAGCATTGTAGACGGACTTCATATCGACCAGCATGAAGTCTAACCGAGCTTTCCCTAAAGTAACGTCAAGGATTACAATTCCCTCGATCATTACGGGGGCCCCAGTGAATCCATGAAGGGCGTATCTGGCAGGGCTTGAGACGATCCCGCTTGAGTTTGAGGCTTTCAAACACATTCAAAAAGTAGATATTGACTGAACTGCCGTTATCAACCAGAACTCAGTGGACTTCCTAGTTCGCCATACACATGATAATCATGAGTGCATGGCAGTGAGGAGTTCAGACGCCTTCCAAGTCCCGATCTGAGAATTTGATGTTAATTCCTGAACCTTTCAGAGTGTGGATGTTGTGTATGAAATTTACCTCTCGAACGAAGGCCTTCCTAGATGAGCTGGAGGCTCCCCCCATAGGTCCTCCGTGGATTGCATGAAACATCTTCATCCGCCACGATCCCTGGGACTCAGTTGGCCTCTCTGCCTGTTTGTTGGGTCCCCTCGGAGGAGGAGGTTCGGTGTCGTTTATCTGGGAAAATTTGGTGAGGTATCATTGTTAGGTTTTGAAGGTAATTACAGATTAAATACACAGTAGAAAAATTACAAAATATCGAAACCTATCTATGGATCCATACGGAAAACCATAAATCGTGTTTATGAGTTATACCTTAAAGATGGATCAGATGTCTGCATAGTATGCCGATAATAGCACTATTGTAATACCCTAAAATTTCATTTTTATAAAAATATTATGTTTTACATGTTGTGCACGTGCAAACTTCATGTGTTTATTTTATATGAAATCTCATTTTGTATGAACAATTATTTTCCTTCATTTTTCTAAAAAGTCTATTTCTAAAGCCTAAAACACAAATTAATTGTTTTAGCCCACTTTAATTAATTATTAATTTGTTGTCTTGGCCCACAAGCCTAAGCCCACTATATATGAAGCTCACCAATTTAATTAATCAATTAAATGGCCACACTTGTCATGTAGAGACAAAATGTGAACAATTTGATTAATAGGTGGCACGTGGGAAGCATGTAGTGTGCAATGCACACTAGATTGGGGCCGGTTTGTGCTTGGGGAGATGGAGAGTGTGGGTATGTGTTCATGGGTAGTTATTTTGTGTGTGGGTAGTTGCTACAATTCCTAATCCTATCCTAGCCCTTCATTCTATAACCATCCATCGAATCCCAGCCCTCCAATCTACTCTAAAATTAGTATAAATACCCCTCCTATTTGTTTGTATTTTACACTAGTAATCTATTGAAAGAAAAGAACAATTACATAGGAGATTTATATTAGTGTGAGTTGAGTGTGAGTGTTCCCCCTTGGAGGCCGACCATCTCTATATTGGAGCTCTCGGTTTGTAGCAAGGAGAAAGGAGGAGAAGTCGTTGCACTGCAATCTAGGAGGAGAAGGCACTCGCTCCCAATCTAGGAGGCTCTAGGGGATTTTCTTAATTGGTTTTCTTCAAAAGGTGGGTGTTTCTCATGACTTCTAAAGTAGAAATCATGCTAGGGAGGAAATTGAATTGTTATTAGGAGTTACTAGTTGAAATGAAATGCATGCTTGCCTAAATAGAAGAGAATTGTGAAAGTAGCAAATATGTGTTGATTGATTACTATATTTATTAATTATGAGTAAAGTGAATGTTCTCGTTATTTCTAATGTTAGTATGCAAAATATGTCATAAATGTGAACTATGTGGTTTAACTAGTAAAAGACTAGCATCATGTTTATGGATTAAAGTGATAAAGTAGAATGGTGTGTTTAAGATGAATTGATAGAATAAATTAGTAAGAAATGATTGGTAATAGATATCATGAAATTCCCCATTGCTACTTATGCCATTAGAATGAATGAAAAAGAATGCATTTTTGCAAACAAATGATTGAATGCATCATGTGTAATTAATTAATAAAACAGAAGTTCTTATAAAGCAAACAATCATTGTGAAATACGGGTGTACCGTAAATTTTTAAGTAGATTGTAATCTGGAAAGTTATGTTTCAAAAAAAGAAGAAAATATATTTTTAGACTTGAAAAACCCCGCAGCACAGCCGACTGACTGTGTGTAACAGCCGACTGTCCTGGTCATTTTGATTTCGAGTTGAAAAACATCGCAGAGCAACCGACTGATCACATTTAACAGTCGACTGGCCTGATCATTTATTTTTGAATTTAAAAATCATAGCAGAACAGCCGACTATCCATATGAGACAGTCGACTCCTCTGATTACTTTATTCTCGAGCCTTAGAAACTCGCAGAACAGCCGACTGGTCATGATTAACAGTCGACTGCCCTGAAGTTTCAAATAATATCTGTGTTGTGGGAGAAAATCTCTATGACCTGAGGCTTTGTATAAGTGAGGCTGTTTTTACAAAAGGAACTCTTTTTTTATTATTAACTTAATTTTTTTCTTTAAGAAATTTCGAATGGATTGTTTAAGAAGTTAAAATGAGATTTTGGGTAATGAAAAATTTGAAAGGTGTGAATTGTGAAACAATTGAAAATGTGAACTGTGGATTTGGAACGGATTGAAACAGAATTATGTGAGCTTGTAAATTAGTGAATGCGACATGTTTGAAGAATTTTAGTTCCCAAGTATATATGCATTGAATTATTGATTATGATGAGTTATGAAAAATGTGAATACATGAATACTATGCTTTCGAAACATGAATGGTGGTTAATCATGAAAAGCTCTTATGGGTATGACATTGTAATTATGAGTTGAAATTGAGAAATTAGGATATAGCCAAGCCTTATACCGGCAGAGAAATGAATTGAAATGGAATTTGAAATGAAAAGACCAAGATTTGGGTCATGTTGAATAAATGGTTAAGACCGGTATAGTGCAAGTGTTACATTCTAAGAGATTAATTTTATTCATGATTCAATTAAACTAAGGATTAGATACATAGTGAAGATGTGATGAAAGTAAGAGAAAAACATTGAGTATGAGGGCCATTGGATTGGCGACATGAGAGTATTCACAGGCTGTTTTCACGATGCGTCGTGCCATGACGTGGATACTGCTCCAGAGTACCGTCCCAGTGGCGACGCTCGTGGGATGTTTGGTGACTGTGGGTGGTGTCATTCCCATGACGGAGGCTGAATTGACCACAGGCTATTTTCACGATGCGTCGTGACATGACGTGGGATTCCCCTCCAGGCTGTCTGGACATGAGCTCGTAAATCAAAGAACATCTGGGATACTTACCGTAGTTACAGTAGTAGATTAAGTCATGGCGAGGGATTGAACCCTATAAGATGAAGAACGATTAAGGGCTTGCCCTCGGACCTATATAGTATGGGAGGCATAGAATCCGAACAAGTGCGCATTAGTGTCATATAATATAAATATTTGCATTAAGGACTAAGTGCACATTAACAACACGACATCAATAGGATAGTCCCTTTAGTTCTGTTTCTGAAAAGTTTGTGATTTGTTAAGAAATGAGAATCGTTATACTATTTCCGGCATAGAGAGGATGGCCGTGTATAATATTTCTTCAGTTGAATGAACTGACGCGCCCACAGTTTTATATGCAGGGTAAAGATGCTTGACAATTGAAGCATGCATGCTGCGCAGGATTGAGTTAAATATTGTTTCGTGTAATTTATTGTAATATTGCTTCCGCTGTGATAATGTACAAGTGTAAATGTAACTCTGATGGAAGAAAAGTTTCTATTTCCTTGTAAAATTGTACGAAAGAAGTGTAAAGATCCTGTGGAATCTCGAATTCAGTTGTATTTTGGAATTCGGGGTGTTACAGAGTGGTATCAGAGCACGTTTCTAAGTAGTACAAATTTATAAGGAACGAAACCCTCAGAAGTGGACATTAGAGTGTGTGTTGAGTCTAGAGATTTAAATGTAAGCTACTTACATTTGTGTTGCTCTATGACTTATGCTTCTTTCTCTCTATTTCTAAGATGGCTGATCACTTCGCCCCAGCTGGAGATGACAATTGGCATATCGTAGAGGAAGATTACTACCCTGGACAAGCAGATTCCGAGGAAGAGTACTACCCCGGGCAAGCTGATTTAGACGAGGAAGATCCCGAAGAAGTGGAAGAGGAATGGCCTGAGTCCCGAGAGTTCACCCCACCTCCGGATTCATCTGATGATTTTTCTGACGACGAAGAAGAACCAGTTCCAAGTAGTCTTGTGATATCTCTTCAGAGGCAGGGAGAAACTCTACGGGAGAGAGTCGGACTATTGGAGGCTCAGTTGGCAAAGCGTAAGGATGATTTTGCAGTTCTCAGTCATCGTGTATGGGAACTCGAGAAGAGGAAGAACATGACTGATGTACTGAAGGAGGAAGTGGAGGGAACTACGGGGAGAGCTTCGTGAAGCCAAGATGATCTGTAGGAATTAGATCGTTGTATCATTTACTGCTTTCATTTTGATGTCAGAAATGTTTTATATTCGAATGTATAAAGTTTGAAATTCAATGAAATGAAAAGTTGACTTAAAAGTTCATGTTTCATACTTCGAAATTAATGGATCTTTTGCATCAGAATATGGCTGGAAGACGAGCTCGTAACGGTAAAGGTCTGGACTTGGAAACGGAACTAGCGAGGGTTTATCAGACACTCAATGCCGTGTCCATGAATCAGAACCAAGGAAGGGTGCCTATGAATCCAGTACCCGAAGCAATCAAACTCGTGGAATCGTTCAAGCGGATGAAACCACCGGTATTTGAAGGGAAGTTGGACCCTGACGCGGCTGACAATTGGATCCATTAGGTAGAGACTATCTTCGAAGTCCTGGAGACCCCGGAAGGCAGCAAGGTGAAGTTGGCAACTCTGCAGTTTGAGAAGGATGCGGCTGTGTGGTGGCAGTCGATGAAGCGGATGATGGGAGGCTTGGATCTTGGCTGGAAGGAATTCTTGGAGGAGTCCGCAGTCATTACTTTCCCTCAGACGTCCAGGAGAAGAAGGCCATGGAGGTTCTGTCACTGCAGCAGGGCGGCATGTCGGTCAGGGAGTATGAGACCAGATTCACTCAGCTCTCAAGGTATGCTCCCGAATTGGTGATGGATGAGGCTAAGAAGGCTCGTAAGTTTGAGAATGGGTTGAGGCCGAGCTTGAGGTCCAGGATGATACCCCTCGGAATCAGGAGGTTTGACAAGCTGGTCAAACGAGCGGCAGCCACGGAGGCCGACATGGAGAAATTCCACGCTGTTCAGAATAGGAGGAACAACTGGAATGCAGGGAAGAGGCCCGCAGTTGCTGGCAATGTCAGGGGATAGCCACTGGCTCAAAGGTTTAAGCCTACGGGTGCGAACGCTGTTCAAGTGGCAGGAGGACCCGGGAATAATTGGGTGAGACCTCCTGTGGTGACTTGCTACAACTATGGTGAGACAGGACATTACATGTCTCAATGCTCCAAGTTGCAAAATGTCACCCGTAGGGGACCAATGCAGCAGACTGGGAAGAAGCCGTACCAGCAAGGGCGAGTATTTGCCTTGACTGATGATGATGCTGATGAGGTGGATCACGACATCACTGGTACGAGAGAGGATGTTTAGGAGTATTTTCTGTTGATTCTCCTTCCCATTATTTAGTGAACTGTTATGAAACGAGTATATGTTGTGTAACAGGAGAACTTATTTTGAATGGAAAGAAAGCTGTTGTTTTGTTCGATACTGTGTCCTCTCATACTTTTGTATCACCTAAATTTGCTAAAGTTCTGAGAGTTTTACCGAAGATATTTCCAGGCAAGGTTTTAGCAGTGGCTACTCCGTCAGGGGAGACTCTTGTATTGACCACAAGGCATAGAGCATGTCACTCTTGTATAATTCAACTTTTGGTTTCTTGATGTCTGAGTAGACTAACTATAACAAATGAGATCAATATCTCATATTGATTCATTTGAGCATGACCAAGCATTTTGCAGTCTCACTCAATCAAGGGGCATATAGATATCACTCATGTTATGTAAGAGGGACAAATCCTATCTAAGTCAGTCAATTTCTCCGCATGATTTGTAGTATGTCCAATAATCAATTTTATAATCACCTTATTACAGGCAATGTTTGACAGCATTAAAATATATAACTTCTTATGTAGAGAACCGTAGTGACTTCAAGTTAAAGGAATACGTACACCATGGTCACTGTGAGAACCACTTATGACACTTGAGTAACGATCCATGCAACATTTTCATGGTGGATCAATGAGTACATTATTACTCTAATATGTACTCATGTGAAGACTTGATATCTCATATTCATGACCCGTGAGAATGGTCATCAGTCTACACACACACTAGTCGCTATATATTATCATGGTCCTAATTCACAATAATACTTGACTAGAGACATTTAAGGACAATGTTCTGATTTCAGCCAATAGGATTTCACAATCAAGTCATACACTTGATATCGCATGGCATTGAACTTACTATTCTAAGGAATTCATTATCTTCATTTAATTCACAATAAATAACATAATAAATGAAATGCCTAAATATGAAATTAATGTCATGATACAATGTAAACTAGTAATGTCAATACACAACTAGCCTCTAGGGCATACACCAACAATCTCCCACATGCACTAGAGCCAATCAGACATACATCTAAAGACTATAGATCTAGTGTGACCCTCATGCTTTCGATGTGCAAGAAACTTTGTCATTGGGTTAGCGATGTTATCATCTATCGGTACTCTGCATATCTTCACATCTCTTGTATCGATGATCTCTCGAATGAGATGGAAGCACCTAGTATATGTTTGGATCTCTGGTGAGAGTTAGGCTCCTTAACTAGTGCAATGGCCCCATTGTTATCACAATAGAGGTCCATCGGGTCCACAATTCTAGGAACAATGCCAATGATGAACTTTGTTATCCAAACGACATCTTTTCCTGCATTGGAGGCAGCAATATACTCAGCCTCTGTGGCAGGATCAGCTACTGTCTCTTGCTTCAAACTCTTCCAGCTCACAGCTCCACCATTTAGGCAAAACAAAAAACCTGATTGTGATTTGGAGTCATCCATTTAGGAAAGCAGTTTTGACATCCATCTGCTAGATTTCATAATCATGATATGCTACAATAACAAGAAAGATCCGAATGGATTTAAGCATGAAAACTGAGAAAAAAGTCTCATCATATTATACACCATGAACTTGCTTGAAACCTTGATCCACCATCCGCCCCTTAAAGGTTTGCACGTTACCATCCTTGTCCGTTTTATTTTTGAAAACCCATTTGCAGCCAATAGGTTTTACCCCTTCAGGTGAGTCTACCAAGATCCATACTTGGTTGACATACATGGATTTCATCTCAATTTCATGGCTTCAAGCCATTTCTCGGAGTCTAGGCTTTCTACAGTTTCCTCATAAGTCGTATGCTCATCTTGATCCATGAACAATACATCACCATGTCGAGTCACGAATAATCTAATTTACTGGTTGATGAGGTATCTTACTAGACTTACGTTGGCCTTGTGCTACTTGAGCAAGTTGTTGTTCCACAACGATTTGTGGAGCCTACCCCATTTTCATCATTGGTTCTTTGCTACTTTGCGAAGTTTGAATTTCTTCAAGTCCTATAGTTCTCCTACTGGTTCTCTTGGAGACAGATTCTCTCTCTAGTAACATAGCAGTTCGTACGACGAACACTTTGCCTTCAGTAAGATTATAGAAATAGTACCTCTTACTTTCCTTGGGATATCCTACAAAGAAGCACTCATCAGATTTGAGACCAAATTTATCAGATACTTGGCGCCTTACATAAGCTTCACACCCCCAAATCTTCATAAAGGACACACTAGGACGCCACCAGTCCATATCTCATATGGTGTCTCTTGAACCGTTTTAGATGGAACATGGTTAAGTGTGAAAGCAGCTGTTAATAGAGCATGTCCCCAGAAGGAGCTTGGAAGATCTGCATGACTCATCACGGATCGAACCATGTCTAAAAAAGTTTGGTTCCTCCTCTCAGAGACACCATTTCATTGTGGTGTTCCAGGGGGAGTGCGTTGAGATATTATTCCACATTGTCTTAGATGGTCATCAAAATATTAGCTTAAGTACTCACCACCTCGATATGATCGAAGGGCTTTAATACTTTTACCAAGTTAGTTTTGTACCTCGTTCTTGAATTCTTTGAACTTTTCCAATGACTTTGATTTGTGTTTCATTAGATACACAAACCCATATCTACCGAAATCATCAGTAAATGTAATGAAGTGCTAAAAATCTCCTCTAGCCTATGTGTTGAAAGGTCCGCAGACATCACTATGTATGAGACCTAAAAGATCACTAGCCCTTTCTTCTTTTCCAATGAATGAAGCTTTTGTCATTTTGCCCAACAAAAAAAGTTCACATACCTCATATGATCCAAAATCAAAAGAGTCCAAGAATCGATCTTTATGGAGTTTGGATATACGGTTCTCATTTATGTGACCCAAACGACAATTCTAGAGGTACGTTGAATTCGTATTATTTGACTTGAACCTCTTAATATTTATATTATAAACAGGCCTTTCAAGGTCGAGAATATAAAGTCCATTACTCAATTGTGCACTACAATAACAGATATCATTCAAATAAATAAAACAACTTTTGTCCTTCATTATAAATGAAAAATCCTTCTTTTCCAAACAAGAAAAAGAAATAATATTCATACTAATAGCAAGCACAAAATAACAGTTTTCTAACTTAATGATAAGCCCGGTGGGCAATGATAAATGACAAGTTCCTACAGCTAAAGCAGCACATTTGCTCCATTTCCAACTCATAGGTCCACTTCGCCATTAGCCAATGGTCTACTCCTTTTGAGATCCTGCACATTTACACAAATGTGAGATCCACATCCAGTATCTAATACCCAAAAATGCAGAAGTAGATAAATTGACTTTTATAATAAAAATACTTGTATTGGAAGTCTCACTTCCTTTCTTCTTCTTAAGCTCCTCCAGGTACTTAAGGCAATTCCTCTCCCAATGTCCGGTCTCACCACAGTAGAAGCATGTGCCTCCTTGGCCACTTCACTCTTAGGTTTCCAAGCAGAAGTGTTGGGCTTGAAATTGCCTTTGGGTTCCTTAATCTACTTTTTGCCCTTGCTCTTACCTTTGGCATATTGGGCCATCATATTAGTCTTTCCTATACTAATGTTCTGCTCAACAGTTCTCAACATGCTTAGCAGTTCTGGCAGAGATTTGTCAATTTCAATCATGTTGTAGCTCATGACTAATTGACTATAACTTTTCGGTAACGATTGTAGGACTAAGTCAGTGGCCAACTCTTGACCAAAAAGAAAACCAAGCCTTTCAGGGTTCTCTATGTACCCAGTCATCTAAAGCACATGAGTTTCAATAGGGCTTCCTTCTGCCAGTTTGCATTGAAATAATGCCTTTGAGACTTCACACCTCTCTACCTAGCCTGCTCTTGATAGAGCCTCTTGAGGTGTACGATCATATCATAGGCATCCATGTTCTCTTGTTGCTTTTGAAGCTCAGAGTTCATGGTGGCTAGCATGAAACAACCAACATCCAAGGCATCTTCTTGATGCATCTTATGAGCATTCTTTTCGGTGCGAGGGGCACTTGCAGCAGGTGGCTCTGGAATAGGCTACTCTAGAACATACAGCCTTTTCTCAAGCCTGAGGATTATCCTCATATTTCTGTATCAGTCTAGAAATTTTGTCCCAGGCAGTTTGTCCTTCTCAAGGATGATTGCAATGATAGGTTATTTGATGTGTTGGATGCCATGGTTATCTACCAACAGAAATATGCAAAATAAATATCATTTCATTGAAATATGAAAAAGAAATAAGCAAAGTATATATCATGACATTGAAATTTTTAATAAGGTCTTTTATTAAATACACCTCCTACTATTTTTTTTATTCAAATCAATGACCCTCATCATTGACTCGGAAATTTCCATCGTAAGATTTTCTAGTAGGCCAAGATCCATATTTTACCTAGTTCTGAGTCAGATTTGGATGTTCACCCAAAAATCAATTATTTAGGTAGGAAACACTTCCCAATTATATTGTATGCAACTCTTGGATAGTTGAGTGAATAAAACTTATTATAATCTATCTCATAGACTAAAGCCCAACTCTATGCCTCTAAACTTTCAATCCTATTGAAATAGCCTATTTAAGTCAGACCCAATGGTTGGCAATTGAATATTACTTTTATCCCTTCGTGTCTCACTAGGATAGATAAAGGCACCCTGCTTTGGCAGACCTACACTTAATCAATCCTAGCCTAAACGAGTGCCACACATTGGAAGAAATCTTATTGCTACTTAATATTTACATTGAGGGATATTTTTATTTTATTCATTGATCTCACCATTTATCATCCATTAGCATACAACTAAAATAATGCATCTCATACAAAATTAAAAGCATAAAATATATGTGACATGGTTGTGGTCTTAACACACTGATTCTCCCAAGTCAATGAGAGTTTCAAAACTGAACGAAGGGATTATACCATCTTCTCCAAGCAGTTTTCCAATCATGTTCTTGTATGGTTGCCAATTCATTGTCTTCTCAGTGAGATTACATTTACATATAAAGAAAGAATGTACAATCGGAGTGTATAGAGAAATGATTACATTGAGAATGTAGAGAAAAATGCAAAACACGCACGACGTATTCAAAATACCAAAATATAAACAATACATCACAGAATATAAACCATGCATCACATAACTAAACCTTGCATCACAGAACCGATGCCACAACAATGCACCATGCATCACATAACATAATAAACAAAGAATATGTTGTTTTGATTTTATTTAGTTTATTTAAGAATGATTGGTTTGGGGGGAATTAATATTGCCCTCGCAAAGTTAGCACGAGGGTCCCGCTGACCGGGGTTCAAGGGGAGGCCGCCCCTTGCTGGGTGCGGGGCAGCACCCCAGAGAAAAAGTTTGCCTCATCGTCCCCTTGCCACCGCCAGAGTATGAACTCTTCATGTTTTAAGATACCCTAACACCACTGCAAACGACACAGGTGCATGGACTCTTCTTGCTTTAAGAAATCTTAACGTCACTGCAAATTACATCTTACTGCTCAAGGGCTTTTAATGGTTCTAAACTGAGGGCTACCCTAGTGTGGCATCTATGTTAACAACCAACACATAAACAAATCCTCATATTACAACTGTTGCAAAAATTATATCACATATGAATCTTTCTTCCAAAAGTGTGAACATATAATGAATAATCACATATCATACTTAATCGAATTATGGTTTTGCAAGTGGCTCTGATATTAATGTTAGGTTTCGAAGACAATCACAGATTATATACACAGCGAAAAAATGACAGATATCGAAACCTTGCCTTGGATCCTTGCAGAAACCATAAATCTATACCTTATAGATGGATCCGATGTCTGCACAGTATGCCGATCATAGCAATGAAAAATTGTGGTGCCTCTACGCTATCCACACAAACAGAATGAAAAATGGCTCTCCATCATACCACGGTGCTAGCTGCGGGAAAGAGATGTTCCTCCTCACGATCTGTCTCTCTCACTTTCTGTGACGGCTAGGGTTTTTTCACGTGTGTCTTTTCCATAGATACTTATTATATATATATATATGTAAATATTATATATATATATATATATATATATATACATAATAAATAATAATAAAAAAAAGAGTGAGATGAGTTATTGGTTGTTGGCCTATAGAAAGATCTTATGGGGCTTGATTGAAAGGGATTGATGGGAGGCCTATAGGATGTTCTATGGGGCATATGTTAATATTGCATGAAAATGATAGTGTGCATGCATGGTGATGGTGACGTGGATGCTTGGGTTGATATCCCATATCGGAAGTGAGTAAGGAGTGTGTGTGTGTTATATTAGGATCCAAATGATAAAGGATTACCTAAGGGTATACTCACCTTTTGATGGTGCCTGTGGTGGTCGTGGTTAGAGTTTTGTATCCGTTCTTTCGCTTGCGCGCACACGTAGAAGTGTGCGTTGCTGAGCCAGGTCCGGGGTGTTACAATATAGGTGCTGAAAACCAACCCTAAGAGAGTAATGAGGTTGTTAGGCTCATAATCTGACCTAGGTCAGATTCGTGTGTGGGATTTTAAACTTTAGTTGGCCCATTTAATCTAATTAAATGTCCAACCAATGTCAGGAGTCCAATTCTTACTTGGATCTCAAATTAATTCATCTTATGGATTTAAATCTCAGTTTCGCTCCATTCTAAGTGTGATTCTGTAGGTTCCCATTACGTTAATAGTAATACTAAAATTATATTCGAGTATTACAAACAGTGAGCTATATCTTGCAATACATCACTGCTACTCAAGTAACAAGAATATCAGTGATTTGACATAACCTATCTGTGACCAATATTACCATATAGTCTAGTCCCATTATCCAGGTATTTTAATTAACCACAAGGCATAGATCATGCCACCCTTGTTTAGTTCAATCTTTGGTTTCATGATGTCCCAGTAGACTTACTAAAACAATTGAGATCAATATCACATATTGACTCATTTAAGCACAACCATACATTTTGTAGTCTCACTCAATCAAGGGACCCGTAGATATTTCTCCTGTTATGTATGAGGGAAAAATCCTATCTAAGTCACTCACATCCCTCCACATGATTTGTAGTATATCCAATAGTCGACTTTATAATCACCTTATTACAGCCAATGCTTGACGGCATTAAAATATATAACTTCTCATGTAGGGCACCATAGTGACTTCAAGTTAAAGGACCACATACACAATAGTTAATGTGAGAACCGCTTATGACACTCATGTAACGATCCATGCAGCGTTCTTATGATGGGTCAGTCAAGTACATTATTACTAATATGTACTCATGTGAATACTTGATAACTCATATTCTTGAGCCATGAGAATGGTCATCAGTCTACGCATACGCTAGTATTTTTGTATTATTGTTGTCCTAATTCACAAAAATATTTGACTAGGGACATTTAAGAACAGTGTTCTGATTTCAGCCAATAGGATCTCACAATCAAGTCATGCACTTGATATCCCATGGAATTGAACTTACTATTCTAAGGAATTCATTATATTCATTTAACTCACAATAAATAACAGAATAAATGAAATGCCTAAATGTGAAATAAATGTCATGATACAATGTAAACTAGTAATGTCAATACACAACTGACCTCTAGGGTATACACCAACAATCCTCGTCGGAGTAACGTCTCTATTTCGTCTTTAAAGGCTCGACACTCATTTGTAAGGTGACCATGATTCTTATGGATGGCACACCACTTTGTTTTATCCAGTCTTTTGCTTTGGGTATTCATCTTGGGGGGAGGTCGAAGGATCCCATCCTTGTCAACCTCAACAAGAATGGTGGATATGCTTGCATTTAGTGGGGTGTACTTTTCAAAAAGAGGCATGGGAAGCGGGCAGCCATGAATCGAGACATCCTTCTGGAATTTTTGGGGTTCATCTTCGTTAGTGCCTTTCCGTTTGTTCCCGGATGAAGGGATATTCTGATCTTGGGGGCGGATCACCACTTTGACTCGGATGTACTTCTCAACTCTCCGAAGCAGGTCAGAGAAGTCTCTAGAATGTCTTTTGACGAGGAAAGCATTAAAGTCATCATGCTTGACATTGTATCTGAACGCGGCCATTTTCACTGCAGAGTCGAGCGAGGAGATTGATATGGTCTCGGCTGTGAAGCGTTGGACATAGCTCTTGAGGGACTTCACTTCCCTTTTCCTGAGTTCTAATAGGGAGGCACTGGTATTCTCCAACATGTGGCTAGTGACGAAGTGCATGAGGAAGAGTTCCTCAACCTGGTCGAAGAAAAATATGGAGCTTGGAGAAATGCGATAGAACCATTCTCGTGCTAAGACTTTTAAGGTTGCTGGAAAGGTTTTGCACAAGAGGGATTCAGATGCTTGGTGCATCATCATGAGAGTTTTAAAATTCTCGATGTGGTCTACTGGATCGATCTCTCCGTCGTACGGCTCAAATTTCAGGGACCTTGAAGTTGGTAGGTATGGGAGCTTCAATAATTTTTTTGGACAATGGAGGTCTGACGGGACAGTATTTTCCTTTTTCTTTTGCTCCTTCCCTCTTCAGCAACGCCAGCCAGTCTTCCATCTTTCAGAGACGCTGGAGGATGGCGTCCTCCTGCTAATCAGATCTGGTGGATCCGTGGACTCTTTGAGTCGCGAGGGAGAAGAATGGTGAGGACTAGGTTGTCGTGTCTGAGGTGGAACAATTCTGACGGCCTGGAGGATCTCATCCTTGAACTCCCGAAACTTGGCTCTAGTAGCTGGAACTTCTTCATTCCTTCCCTTCCTAGGGGTTGTCCTACTAGTTGGAGTTGGATGCCTCCTCTCTCGGACAGGAGTTCTTCGGTGGTCTCTTGAGGAACGGTGACCCCTTCTCACCCTGGGAGAGGGGGATCTCCTTCGTCTATGTGGAAAGGGACTTCTTTCGCGTTCCCTGGGAGAGGGGGCTCCCCTGGATATAGGTCTCCTAGGATAAGGGCTTCTCCTGCTCCCCCTCTGCTCCGGATGGGAGGCTTCCTCGTGAGCTCTCCTCTCGTTAAGATGGGTCCGGAGGTACGACCCCTACTCGTGATCGACGATGACTTGACGAAGGCCAAGTTGTAGTTGAGGGAGTAAGGAAGGAGTAGAGGTGTACACTGATCCCTTATTTTTGACGAAGGGCCTTGCAGATGGTTCAGGGCGACCCCGACAAGAGCCCCCCGGCGCAGCCTCTCCAGGTGGAGGCAGGGCTAGCTGAAGGAGGGGCTCCTCCTGCTTTGGTTGAAAGGCGGGAGGTAGATCCTCTAGTGGAGGAGGTAGAGGAAGAGGAAAGCTCGTCGGCTTGAGGCTGCCGCCTTCCCTTTTCCCTTAGCAGGCATGCCGGAAACTTGTTTTCACCGGTGAAGTTTGGTCGAATTTTCATTGTCCATTCTCATAGACGGTACCAGTCTGTTGCTACTTATTTTTGTGTGGAAGCAACCAAATGATGTGGATTCTTTAGAGGAACAATCAAGAATTAGACATTTTGACCTTCAGCGGTATTGACTGCCTTTGACTTGATGACCTGACTCATTTGCACCGTAGGATTCGATTCATGTGGTGACGATCGACTCTGCTTGACCTGCAAAACACCTGAAACACCGGGGTTGATCCCGGCTACAGTCCCTCCGACGCTCAAGTTAGTAATCAAGAAGATTATGGAAGAGCTTTTTGGAGAAAACACTGATTACCTATTTCTTGTGGAGGTAGGGTGGTATTTATAGTCGCCTTTCGAAACAGTTTAGAGATAATCATTACCTCTAATCCCTGGTGTTTTTGGATAAGAAATTGATTTTAAATTCCTTCATGATGAGAGATTCAGTTTAAACCGTCTCTTAGGGATAATCATGAATTTAAATAACTCTTTAAATTATCTGGGTTTATTTATAATGGGAGGCCATCATAACCCAGTAATGCAGACTCTTTTTGGGTTATTGGGCCTTGGAAAAAGACCCAATTCCTATTTGCAGACCTGTTTATAACGAAAATTACCATTTTACCCCTGAGAGCTTTAAGATTCGTACCCAATTTGAACGGCCCAAATTTAGTTCTATTTTTGGCTATATCAATATGATCCCAGGAAGATATTTAGCATATCCCTGTTGAGTTTATATGTCTTGCATACACAGTTCAATGAAGAAGACGATGAAGCGATAGGATGAATTTGAAGCAAGGAAATTGAAGAAGAAAAGGCAGCAGTAAATAGAGAAGGAGATTTTATTTTTTAACTAAAACATAAAATTACAGTCGAATATCACCCCCTCGGGTCTGCGAAGACTCAGGTGCAGTTGACTATCAAGTTGGACAGTCGACCACAAGTCGCAGGCGGGCAGTTTGGGTATCGGTCTTGTGGATTCATGTCAAGGCCAACTTTGTCTTCAAGTTAGAACGTACGTCTCTCAACACATTGTTATCTCTTTAGTATTCATCGAGTGGTTATTGAATCAAGATATCTAAACTAGCATTTCATCTCTATATAATCAATGTAACACCTCAAAGAATGATACGATTCTATTACGTACTGAATAGAAGAAGAGAGTACTTCATCTGAGAGGTGAGAGATTCTCCATTATAAAGAACAAGTAGCTCCAGTTAGGCTTGAAAGAGGGTTGTGGTAAGAATTGTAATATTCTTGTATCTTCTATAGTTGAATAAAATCTCGGTTCTTCCTCCCCCGGATTAAGAAGATAGTCCCAACCATGACAATTCTTGTGTGCTTTGTGTGATTGGTGTGATCTAATATTTGCTTGGTTGTTTGTATTGATTGTGTCGAAGACTAAACAATATCCTATAGAGGGAATAATTCTCTAACAACTGGTATTAGAGCATTAGGTTTGTGGGTTTGTTCAAGTTCCTTAGAGAAGATGGCAAATCAAAAATGAAAATCAATCGTTTGACAGTAAGATCAACTTCAAGCTCACGAAAGTGGACATGTACGATGTACTGGTTCAGAATGACCTGCACCTTGCCTAATATGAAAAGAAGCCAACTGGCATGAAACAAGAGAAGTGAGATGAGATTTGTTTGAAAGTCTTGAGTTAATTCGGCTGCAGTTGGCTGACGAAGTCAAGTGTAATATCCTTAAGGATAAAAGCATGAAAAGTTTATGGACGAGACTCAAATCTGACTACTCGGATTTTCGTTGTTGGATCGGATGTACTGGAAGAAGAATGTATTTCGTTTCTCAATGAATGGAGGTACTCATCTTCAAGATCATATTGTGGAGTTCAGTAAGGTAATATCTGAACTGAAGGCGATTAACGTTGAGGATTAGAGAAGCGGATAAAGCTTTCATCTTGTTATATTCACTATCAGTTTCTTATGATCATTTGATAACTACAATAGTACATGAGATCTGCCAAGGAGACACTTACAGTAGCCAGGGTGATCAAGGGTTTGAAGGAATATAAAATGAGGAAGGATAATCATAAAGGGGATCTATTTCTACAGGTTGTTTGGTAGGGGATGGTACTTCAATTGAAAGGGATAGGGCATACAAGGGTAAGAGACGTTGCCATCGTTATAGATGGATTGCGCATTACAAGAGAGACTGTCGCAAGTGGCTGAGTCAGAAGGGTACTACTACAAGAGATGATCAACCCAACATAGCCGGTGCCACTGGTTCAGGTGAATTTGGTAAATTTGAATTATGTCTTCTTGTTTCAAGTTCTTCAGATGTGGATTCGAGTTGCTATTTTGATTTGGAAAGTTCTTATCATATTTATTCCGAGGGGAAGATGTTTTCTACTTACAAGTTTACAACAGGCCGTAGTGTGAGAACATGGACTGGTGAGATTTGCGATGTGGTGGGTGATGGAACGGTTGAATTAGAGACACTAGATGGTAAAGGTTTCACACTAGATGAGGTCATGCATTGTAACTCCTGTATCACATTTTCTGTATTCTTGTACTGTATTCTTTCTTCCAGTGTATTCTATCTATTTGTACTCTTTCTTTTACCGAACCATGTATTTATTCTTCTTTCCAGTATTTATATATTCAACTATTTGTTTGATCCGTTTGTGATTCTTTTGTCTGCCAATTATTCTGTCTCTGGATGATTTATTGTTCTAAATTATTGCACTTCATGGCTTAATTGCCTATTTATTTGAACTCTGCTTTGTTGAATCTGGTTTTCTACCCAATATACCCTATTGAACCCTCATACCCATCAAATTGGATCCTAACCCACAACCCAATACCTACTTCTTTAACCCAGTCTTCCCCAGATCTTCTTCACATTCCCTAACAAGCATATCATATCTTTCCCCTTATTCTCTTGATTCTCCACATCACAACTTGCCAAAATCTCTCATTATAATTCCCAATAAATTTTGTTATTCATACCTACAATTCCTATCTCCAAACCCTAATCCTAATATTATCTCATCTCATCTCTCTCTCCCGGCCTACCCCGACCTCCCGCCTGCCGTGCCGCCCTTGGCGCCCTCCGACTGTCGCCACCCGCCATCTCGCCACTCCCCGTCGCGCCTGCCTCCTCCCGAGCGATGCCACACAGCAGCGCTCTCATCCTCTTCTCCCCCTTCTCCTCTTCCAGCAGCGCCAACTAGCAGCAGCGCCAGCCAATGCCACACCCCCCTTGCGACCTCCTACCGTCACTCACGCCGCCAGTGCCACCGCCCCGTCGTGTCCCTGTGCCGTTGTCCTCCTCTCCATAGTGCCCCGGTTGTCCTTCTCTCTGTCTTTGTGTGCATGTGTTGATCTAGAGTGTTGGATCCTTGATCGTGTCTTCGTGTTGTTGTGTTCGTGGTGATCGTGATTCTCTAGTGCATCTCGTTCGTGTTCCGTTTGTTGCTTTTGTGTTTGTGCCGGGAACCTATTCCTGTTATTCTCTTTTCTCGTATTATTTGTCGTCAATTACAAGGCAAGTAACTTGTATTTTTTGTTGTGTATATAAGTACTAAATACCGTCTGTAGTGTGACCTTTGTTTCTAGATTCATCCCCATGAAAATCAATGTTAGATCTTGTCTCTATTTGTTGATCCATCCGTAGTCATCATATTTGTTACACACACGACATGAAAAATAATTTATAAATAATCTAGATTTGATGCATGTATGTATGTTGTTTGTGATTCATGATATGTTGTACCCTTGTTGTATGCTTTTAGTTGTAATCTCTTGTGGTAATTTGTTAAACACCAATACCATGTTGTCTTGGATATCTATTATACCATGTTTTGTATTTTGTTATAATTTGGATTTGTTGCCCATGAACTATTTGATTTAATGCATAAGAAGATAATTTTGTTTTTGCTGTTGGCTCATTTTGTTTCAGTATTTTAGACCCTGTTGAGGTCAGTAAATCAATTTAATTTGTGAATATAAATTGTAGATCTCGCTGTCTATTTTCCAGAATTTTTTACAGATCTCGGTTTTGATTTGTGAGTTGAGAGTCATTGCTTCTTTGTTACAGAAGTGTTAGAAATTCCAGATTTCGTTTTATGTGATTTCTGCATAGTTAATTATTTTAATACTTATGTTAAAGATAAAATTTGGATCTAATATTTTGAGGGATATGACTAGACTTGACTGGGATTAACTCAAAATTTTTGTAGATTTATTTGATGACATTTATAAACTGCTCTATGCTTGTGACCAAGCTACTATATTGCTAGAATTTTATGTTGTTCAGTAAAGAACCATAATTTCAATCGATTCTAATTGATGTTGGTAAAAACTTATTCAACCTGATTCTAATTGCTGTTGGTAAAAACTTTGTGAAGATAACATGTAGCCTACTGTATCTATTTTATCACTCTTTGACGGATGTGGATTTTGAGCTATATTCTATAACCTATCGCTGTTTTAGTACTGTTGTGTCAAGAATTTCAGATTCACAAATTTGCTGTATCTTGTTGTTTCCTGAATTTATTTGACTATGTTATCTATGTTGGAATAATATGAAATTATATTTGCTGATGCTAAACATACTGGGGAATACTCAAGATTTTTCTTTGATTTAATCAGTAAGTTTTTATGCCATTTTCATAGTTGTGAATACAACCTTGTGATTTCTGGCTGAACATGATTTCTGTATATAATTCTGTTTTGAGCCATGTTTCTGTGATTATTATGTGATTTGTATATATATGCTGGATTTGGCCGAGAGTCTATTTTCTAGATTTTCTGACGGATCCAGATTTTCATGTTTGTGGCAACGGAAAACTCAGATTTGGAGCAGTACTATCTTGATGTCCGGAACTGAAAGTTTCGTTGTCCTAGCCCTTGATGAGTCATTTATCATTCGTTCGTGTCCTTCTTTCAACTTTTACATGTCCCTTGTTATCTTACCATGTTTATTGCCTTATTTGTGCACGTCCATGCTTGCTTTAAATAATAATAACAAGAAACCAAGTCGGGATTAAAGAGAAAGATCTAATAGTGGAAAATGCAAAAACGTGTTCTCGGAAAAGGATCTATAGATCCTACATGATACATGATACTTGATACTTGATACTTGATACTTGACATGTGATTACTTGATACTTGCACACTTGACACTTGATACTCGATGGATGATACTTGATACTCGATACATGATACTTTATACTTGTCCCTGAGTACATTATCCTCTATGATCCACTATGAAATCTAAAATGCAACTTGCATGAATGTAGCAACCATGTGGTAAAAATTTGGGATGCATGAAGTGCTACCTAGATAGGAGTAAATACAAGACTGAGAATACATGATCACTTGACACTTGTTACTCGTTACTCGTTTGCATGATACTTGACACTTGTTACATGCCACTTGCACCCGTTTATCTTGCCATACTATCTTATTTTGTTTCTGTCACATTCCTTTCATGTTACTTCTATACCTGCTTCTGCTGTTACTCTATTCTTGTCTATTTATTTTTCCTATACTTGTTACCTGCAATACAAGTGGCTCGTAACTTGCATTGATGGGCATTTTTTCTCTTACCTTTTCCTGCAAACTTGTCACTTACAGACTTTGGTGACCAGTTGCCCAATGGAGTAGGTGATCAAAGATTCTAGTTGGCTGGATTTTTGCTACATTTATTTATTCTTGTTGCTTATCTTGAATAATTTGTAACTTGTTACATGGATTATTTTATATTAGGCATTTTGTCCCAGACTTGTATTTTGTTTCAGACTTGATTATTTAAAATTTAGTATTCTTGTTTCTTGTTTCAAGTAATCTTGTTGACTATATTAATTCAATTATGCATGTGTGGTTGACTATTCCTTTTGTATATCTCTTGTTTATTCTTGTATATGTTGTAAAGATCCTGACAGCTTATGAATGGTGAAAGCCATTCACTGGACTTGTGTCGCATACTCGTATTCCGTATTCCTTTTGGGAAGCTGGGCGTGACATGCATATTCCAGTACTGAAGTGGAATCTGATATCGTTGGGGACTTTTGATTCTCGGGGCTGTAGTTACATAGCTCGAGGTAGAGTTTTGATAGTTTTGTAGAATCATAGTAAGATTATTAAGGGTAAGAGGGGGATTGGGTAGAGTCAACACAATCTCTACCAGCTTTGTGGGAGTAGAAAAACTCGTCCGAGTGTTTGGAATCCCATTGTTCATTAAGTATCATCTAGTAAGCCGTCACTAGAATCACCAAAGCAAGACTGCAACAATCGAATACCGTTGGAATATGGAGAGAGCTTTGGAATAGGTGGAGTACATATGTGTAGATTCTTGATTTTGATGACTACAACACGATACATATTCAACATGTCTCTTGCAGTGCGTACCCAAAGTTTTAAAGGTTCAAGATCAAGCTACAAGACAAGTGTCATTCAAAGCTAAAGATTTTCAAAGTGATCAGCTCAAGAACAAAAGAGTGTTTATATAAACTGATGTAAAAAATTGTAATCTTTGATATGTCTGCTTAGAGATCTTGTAATAGCCTTGATGCATACACTCACACATGTCCTAGGACTAAAATAAAGTTTATTAAAATAAAAAATGTCAAATTCAAACTTGTGTGAGTTCAGCTGTCAAGTACCAGTCAACTTACTTTGCTATTCAAGTACAAAACAATCTGAACTTACTCAAGCTCTGACCAGTCGACTCCTTTGGCAACCAAGTCGACTGTTCGAGCAGTTTTTGATAGTTTTCTGAGGGTTTTAATTTGATTTTTGAATTCAAAATCTTTTCTGCTGTTTGATGGCAGTTGACTAACTGTTTTCCAACGACTCTGGAGTTTCTACTCTATAAATAGGGTTCATATTTCACTTGGAAAAGGTTACCCATGCATTAAACAAGTCTTTGCTTTCGTTCAAGTTTTTGTGAAAAGGAACTTAAAGTTTTCAAAGAAATCCCACTCTCTTAGACTTGGTTCTCTAATCTCAGTCTTTTATAACAACGATTAAGTTCAAGACTGCGATTAGAAGTTGATCTATAGCCTCAATACAAAAAGCACATTCAAAAATCAAGGCTCTAGGTGTTGTAATCAAGGCTCTAGGCTCTAAGTTTAATATTATTTTAGTTTTTTGATAACACTATTCACCCCCCCTAGTGTTATCTGTCTTGCATACAAGATCCAACACTTTATATTAAAGCCTAGTTAATCACAATGGCATCTACTTCTTATTCAAATGCAAATCAATACCATGAAAGTCAATCTATACAAGGGCCGCCTCTCTTTGATGGAACAAACTAGAACTACTGGAAATGTAGAATAAAGATTTACTTACAATCCATCAACTATGAGATTTGGAACATGACCGAGACGGAGTATACGTTGCCTACTCTTCCCTATGCTCAATGGAATGACGATATGAAGAGTGATACCATGAACAATGCAAAGGCGATGAATGCCATCTTTTGTGCACTTACCAAAGAAGAATTCAACCGTGTGTCAACCGCAACAACGACATTCCAAATATGGTATACTCTTGAGGTAACACATGAAGGCACAAATAAGGTCAAAGAATCTAAAATTTATGTTCTTGTTCACAGGTTCAAGATGTTTCGAATGAAGGAGAATGAAAGCGTATTGGATATGATAACAAGATTTACCGACATCACAAACTCCATTGTAGCTCTTGACAAAACATATACGCAAGCGGAGATGGTGAGAAAGATTCTTCGCGCTCTTATCTCCGAATGGGAAAAGAAGACTACCGCAATTGATGAAGCCAATGATTTAACACAACTTTCGCTTGAAAATCTTGTTAGAAATCTAATGGCTTATGAAGTACAGTTGGAGGAGCGCAAGAAGGACTTAGAACCAACAAGACAAAAAGAAAACTCTTTCTTTCAAGGTTATTTCTGAATCAGAAGATGATGAAGATGATGAACAAGAAATGGCTATGTTCACAAGAAAATTCAAGATTAAAGGATACTAATGAACCTCCTACTTGTTTCAAATCCAATAAGATAGGTCACATGAAGAAGGACTGTCCATTGGAGAATGCAAAGTCTAAAGGCAAAGCCTCAAACTTCAAGAAAGACAAATTTACCAAACCAGTACATGAAAAACAAGAAGGCCTACCAAGCAACGTGGGATGATAGTGATTCATATTCGGAAGAAGAAAATGAGGAATCTAATGAAGTTGCAAATGTGTGCTTCATGGCAAATCATAGCGATGTAAGTGATAGTATAGATTCTAGTGATTTGTTAGAAGCCTTTCATGAAATTTTTCAAGAATTAAAAAATTAGAAAATAAAAGCTAAGAATCTAGAGAAAGTTAATAAAATTATTTCTCAAGAAAACCTTAATTTACAAGTTGAAGTCAAGTCATTAACTTCTCGTAGTTCCAACTTGGATATAGATCTTATATATCAAAAAAAGAAGTATGAAGACATATCTAAGAATGTATCTAAATTTAATAAGGGAAAATAGAATTTAAATGAAGTTCTTCGAAATCAAGTTCAGTCTAATAAAATATTTGGACTTGGTTTTCAAAAAATTCTTGAAAAAGGTTATTCTTCTAATAACACTAGTGATAATAAGCTTTATTCTGCTTCTATTGTAAAGAATAAGTTGTATGATTTCTTTGAAAAGCCAAAAAATTCTATTGATCATGAAAATGGAAAGTTTTCTGAAAAGACCAGTCGACTGACTTCTCAAACATGTCCAGAAGGATGCAATCTTATTCGAAAAGACAACAGTCTCATATAAGTCGACTAGTTTCACCTCACATTCGACTAAAGTCACAAAACAGTCGACTGATGGGTAAAAATAAGTCAACTGGACAGTGTAAAAATATTTGGGTTCCAGTTAATCTAGTGTCTAAATGAAAGGATTTCTTATATAAATTTCTTTGTAAATAATATTTGTAATTCTGTTAATTTTAAACCTGCATGTGGGGGTAAATCAAACTCACTTTGGGTTTGGTTTCCCAAGCACTAATCTTTCTCGGACCCAATGAAAAGGGTACCATATTCACAAATAATATTTTGTAGGTACCTAAAAGGAAAACGATGGATACTTGACAGTGGATGCTCTAAACACATGACTGGCCATGCAAACTTGCCCTCTTTCATTCAAGATATAGATGGAGGAATCGTTACTTTTGGTGACAATAAAAAAGGAAAATTCATCGGAATAGGCATGGTTGGTAAGAATACTACCCCTATTATTGAAGATATATTCTTAGTTAGTGGTTTAAAGCATAACCTGTTAAGCATTAGTCAATTATGTGATAAGGGTTATAAGATAGTGTTTGAAAAAGATGCATGCTTGATTTATGATCCTTCTTTGAAAAATGTGATTTTTCAATGTATTAGAAAAAATAACATATATGAACTTTGCTTTAAAACAATGAGTTTTCGGATGATTTTTGTTTAATTTCCTCGAACAATGATTCTTGGCTTTGGCATAAAAGATTTGAACATGTAAACATGAAAAATATCGCTAACATCTCTAAGAATAATCTAGTTAAAGGACTGACAAAATTATCTTTTCAGAAAACTAAAATATTTGATGCATGTCAACTAGGGAAACAAGTAAAATCCACTTTTAAAACAAAGGAAATAATTTCTACTAATATGCCTCTCGAACTGATCCATATGGATTTATTTCGTCCTACTAGAGTTGCTTCCTTAAATAAAAGTAGATATGTATTTGTTTTAGTCGATGATTATTCAAGGTTTACATGGGTATTTTTCTTAAAACATAAAAATGAAAATTTTGAAGAGTTTGCAAATTTCTGCAAACGTGTTCAAAATCAAAATTCTCTAACCATAGTCACTATTAGAAGTGATCGTGGTGGAGAATTTGAGAATGAAACATTTTCAGAATATTGCAACAAGAATGATATAACACATACTTTTGAATTTCCTAGAGCTTCACCTCAAAATAGAGTGGTTGAAAGAAAGAATAGGACTTTGCAAGAATGTGCACGTACCATGCTTGTTGAAAGTAATTTGCCTAAATACTTCTGGGCTGAAGCTGTTTCTACAGCATGTTATATCTTAAATAGAATACTAATGTGGCCAAAGTTTAAGAAGACTTGTTTTGAGTTGTTTTTTGAACGTATTCCTAAAGTTTCTTACTTTAAAGTATTTGGTTGTAAGTGTTTCATATTAAACACAAAAGATAACTTAGATAAATTTGATGCTAGATCTAATGAAGGTATCTTCATTGGATATTCAAATAGGAGTAAGGCTTATAGAATTTTCAATATGTCATCTTTGACTGTTGAAGAATTTATGCATGTCTCTTTTGATGAATTTTTACTTTCAACTGGTTTTATTCAAGATGATGAAATTGTATCTTCACCTCTAGATAACATTGTTAAATCACTTGAGCAAATTACTCCAGATAAGTCGACTGATGGGTTTCATAAGTCAACTGATGTGTTGAATCAGTCGGCTGATGGGTTCATCAAGACGACTGATCCTGTAGAGCTAGCTCCAACTTTACCAAAGTCATTTGTTGAAGTTCGAGATCATCCTCATGACTTAGTTATTAGTTATATCTCACATGGCATTCAAACACGATCACACTTTAATATGATTTCTCATGTTGCCTTCTTATCGGACTTTGAACCAAAAAATATTCAAGAAGCATGTGAGAATAAACTTTGGTTGAATGCTATGCAAGATGAACTTAACCAATTTGTAAGGAATGATGTATGGGATTTAGTTCCACAACCCCCTGATCATAGTATTATTGGTACCAAATGGGTATTTAAAAATAAGTTAGATGAATCAGGACAAGTTGTTAGGAACAAGGCTAGACTAGCTGCCCAAGGATATAACCAAGAAGAAGGTATTGATTTTGATGAAACAAATACTCCTATTGCTGGACTAAAATCAATTAGAATTTTGTTATCTTTTGCATGTTTTATGAATTTCACACTTTTCCAAATGGATTTTAAAAGTACTTTCTTAAACGGTTTCATTAAGAAGGATGTTTATGTTAAGCAACCACCAGGTTTCAAACACGAACAATTCCCTAGCCATGTTTTTAAACCAAAAAAGGCTTTATATGGTATTAAACAAGCACTCCGTGCTTGGTATGATTGTCTAAAAAATTTTCTTTTAGAAATAGGGTTTGAAATTGGTAAAGTAGACACTACATTGTTTATTAGGAAAATAAAATCAGACATACTAATCATACAAATCTACGTAGATGACATAATTTTTAGATCAACTAACAGTAATCTATGTCAAGAGTTTGCTACTACTATGTAAAATGAGTTTGAGATGAGTCACATGGGCGAACTCAATTACTTCCTTGGATTTCAAATAAAACAGTTTTCAAATGGCATATTTATTAATCAAGAAAAATATATGCTAAGGAGATACTCAAACGATTTGGCATGGATGACACTTGTAGTAAGACCATACCTATGACTACTACTACTACACTTGACAAAGATGAATTAGGTAAGATTGTCGATCAAAAGCTCTATCGAAGTATGATTGGCTCACTTTTATATATAACTGCTAGTAGACCAGATATTACATTTAGCGTATGTTTGTATACTAGATATCAGTTTGATCCAAAACAATCTCACTTAAAAGCAGTGAAACGGATTTTAAGATATGTTAAAGGCACATTTGAATATGGTTTATTTTATCCTCGTACCAATAATTTTCAGATACTGTCTTATAGTGATGCTGATTTTGCTGGAAGTAAAACTGACCGCAAAAGTATTAGTGGAACCTGTCACTTTTTGGGACATTCCCTAGTATCTTGGTGTAGTAAAAAGTAAAATTCTGTATCTCTATCTACCACAGAAGTTGAATATATTGCTGCAAGTTTGGCTTGTGCTCAAATCTTATGGATGAAACAAACCCTTTTAGATTATGGTATTTCTTTTTCAAAACCTTCTATAATGTGTGACAATACCAGTGCCATTAATCTGTCTAAAAATCCGGTTCAACATTCACGTATGAAACATATTGATATTCGACATTATTTTCTACGTGATCATGTTTTAAAAGAAGATATCTTATTGGAGTTTATTTCCACTGATAAACAAATAGCGTACATTTTTACCAAATCGTTGAAAGAAGACATTTTTATGAAGTTTAGACGAGAACTAGGAATATGTTCATATCATGATATTTCCTAAAATTTTGTTGTCTAAGTCAACTTATTTTATTTCAGTCGACGTATACCTAGCTTATGTATTTTTTCCTTTATTGAATTTTTTTTATCTGAATTGTCACTTGTTTGGGGTTTCTTTTGCTCTTCTTAGACTCGACCCGCTTTACTTTTACTATCTATTTGATCACCACCATCAATCAATCATATATTTTAATCTCCACCTTTTAATTTTTTTATCTTGTAAAAATCTTAGCTTCTTTTCACTTTACCCTTTTACTCTTCTTCTTCCTAAGAACTAGACGGCTGCTGAGGTTTCTTGGAATACTTTTTCTCGCAAGATCGCTGATTGGAGTTTGCTGCAAGATCGCAGATTAGAGCTTACGACTTTGCTCGGAGTTTCTTTGATTTGGTCTTCTTTTCTCTCTTTGCTGTTGGGTAACGTTTGTTCTCTGTGTCTTTCTCTTATGACTTTAGGTCTTTTAGGTTGTTCTATTATCTTCAATTCGAAATCCAAAAGATCTAGGTCTTCTGCTTCTGTTGAGGATGAACAAACCCATCTGAATTACCTTCAATATTTGAGGAATTCAAATTTGCCAAATGGTTATTTTTCTTGGTAGGTTTATTAACTTTCCCAATTTAGATAACTATCTCATTGCTCCACTGTTTCAACAGTGTGGATTGTTTGATCTTTTATCTCTCGTAAATCAACCTCATTACTACCTGCAACTTATTTATTTGTTTTATGCTAATATGAAAGTCGCTAGTAATGCTAATAGTGGTGAGATAATTATCACTACCTCTGTTAAAAATGTGAATATAGAATTGGATGTTAGGAAATTAGGACAGCTTCTGAAAATTCTTTTTGATGGGTTGGATTTAGGGAAACATGAACTTGATGATCTTTCCATTTTGTCTAAAATATTTCTTCCCAAATATTTGCTTCATGGTCCTCCTATGACCAATAAGAACATCACCACGCTTGCGAAGCTTGCTGCAAGAATTTTATCATATAATATTATCCCTAAAACATGGAGCTACGATCAATTTTTGCACGAATTACAAGCGGTCGTTTATGCTATTTTTGAGAATATCCATATCAACTGGAGTCTAGTTATATTTAGTCTCCATAAAGCTCACACCTCTTTTTTACCTTATGGTGCTATTCTCACTCATATCTTTAGCCACTTTAAGGTAGATTTAGATTTGGAGTCTAGTGTTGTGTCTCGCTTTGAAACCTTTGATCGGGACAGTCTTGCCCGTATGAAATTGCTACATACTCCTCCTCAATCACCTACCCGTAATGCTCCACGTATTCCTTTAGCCACTTCCATTCCACCTCGTTGTTCAGCATCTAGTTCATCTTTCGGTAGTCGTTCTCGTCCTAGGGCAAGCTTTTCTCTTCCTGAATGTAATGCCCCGATTTTTCATTTATGAAAAATTATTTATTTTGCACGTAGTGTGCACGTGTCATTTTTCGCAATATGAAATTTTATAATGAATGATGAGTATATGCATATGTATATATATTTGTTAAATTATTTTTATAAAGGCCTTTGTTCAAACAAACTTAAGCCCAAAATCTAATCTAGTTATTTTGTAAAAACTAATATTTTGGCCCATCAATGTAAGCCCATTAATTAATTGTTTGAATAACAACTTGTAAGGTAAACATCTTTCAAAAGATTATTTTTTTATATATAAAAAATGCATGTGTACAAGTTTTTATTATGGAGACTAGAATAGCACGTGCATGCAACATGGTGTGCATTGCACACCATTCTTCTTTGGCCGGTTTTGGAGAAGTGGGTATCATGCATTGGGTGGTTACCTAGTTGTGGGTAGTTACTACAACTCCTACTCTCATCCTAACCCTCCATCTCATAACCATCTACTAAATCCTAGCCCTCCATTTCACCCAAGGATTTAGTATAAATACCTCCCTCACTCATTTGTTTCTTTTACACTAAGAATTTCATTTATAAGAGAGGCATATTGTAAGAGAGTTGAGAGTGAGTACTTTGGAGGCCAGTCATCACTTCAGAGGGAGCTTCGGTGCGGAGCAAAGAGCAAGAAGTCGTGCATCGCATTAAGAAGCTTTACAGGATTCGTTATTTCGTCAACAAGGTGGGTGTTTCCCATGACTTCTAGAATAGAATTCATGTTAGAATTGAGATTGAATTGTGTATGTATGTGTAAACTGAAGTGATAGAATGATTGCTTAATTGAAATCTTTCATGCTATATGTATTGTGAAGGATTGATAAAGAACTAATGATATTTAGAAAACTGGAAATGACCTGTACAGTTGACCAATTTTAGGAGCAGTCGACTGGTACGATGAATATAGATTATGTACAGATTGAAATTCCATGAAACGATGTATTTTAAATCCTAATTTTCCTAGCATGCTAAGTTTGGAATTGGTATTTATCTCCGTAGATAAGTAATACAAGTGTATGATTAAAATTGTATTTAGATGAAAGAAAATACTAGTTGTGTGAAATTTACATTTAATCGAAAACTATGTTGTGATGTTAATAAACAGATAAGAATTACATGTTTATATTGGCATGAGCATATTGTAGTGTGACAAAGAAAGATGTGTGAATAGAATGAAGGAATGATTCCTTAATTTGAAATTTTAACCTGTTCAGTCGACCGAATGTGTATAACAGTCGACTGTACTGAACTTGAAAAGTTACATAATTGAACTCTGCAGAACAGCCGACTGGGTTGAATGACATTCGACTGCCCTGTAAATGATATTTGAATATTGAACGCTGCGGAACAGCCGACTGGCCATGTGCAGCAGTCGACTCTTCCGAGCGGTTATTGAAGAACTTTCTTCGACTGAACAAGTCGACTGGATAAGTTCTAAGTCGACTGTCCAGATCACTTTTGACATCTCAGAAATTCTATGAATTGTTTTATGGTAAAGATTATGAATCTTATGTTGAATGATTATTGGTTGTGACAATTTAAGTAAACTCTATTTGTCTTTACATGAATTTATACCTGAAATGAAGCGAATCATTTATTTGAATTTATGAAAGTTGTATGAATGTGAAAGTTATAAACATGGAAAAGGAAAATCTATTGAGATTATGAAAATGAACTCACGAGCTAGTAACGCTCAATTTTTGGTAATTGCGAATTGGAATTGAAACAAAAGAGTAGCTAAGTCTCCCCCAGCATTTGGAAAGAAATGAAATGAAATTTGAAATGAAGGACCAAGGTTGGTCTTGTTTGAATGAATGAATGAATCCGGTTTAGTGGAGAGGCTAACTCTAGAGCTTTGATTTTGTTCATGATTCTAATAAAATAATGACTAGATACATAGTGAATATGTGATGAAAGTAAGAGAAAAACAATGAGTATGAGGGCCATTGGATTGGCGGCGAGAGCGTGTCCCAGGATGTCCCATGATGGGTCATGATAGGGCGTGGATACTGCTCCAGAGTACCGTCCCGGTGGCGACGCTCGTGGGGTGTTGGACGACTAAGGGTGGTGTCATGTCTATGGTAGGAGCTGAATTACCACAGGATGCCTGCATGATGAGTCATGTGTCAGTGCGTTGGGATTTCCTCCAGGGCGCCTAGACATGAGTTCGTATGTCAGAAAATATCTAGGATACTTACCGTAGTTACAGTAGTAGATTAAGTCATGACGAGGGATTGAACCCTACAAGATGAAGTACGATTAAGAGCTTGCCCTCGGACCTATATAGTATGGGATGCATAGAATCCGAACAAGTGTGCATTAGTGTCATATAATATAAATGACTGCACTAAGGACTAAGTGCACATTCACAACACGACATCAATAGGGTATTCCCTTTTAGCTTTGATCTGTGAACAAGTTTGTGAATTTTTAAGAAATGAGAATCGTTATACTGTTCCTGGCATAGAGAGGATGGCCATGTATAATTATCGTCGGATGAATAAACTGACGTACCCACAGTTTTATATGCAGGATAATTGGCTTGGTAAAGGTTAAAGGAGAACTGATGCTCAAAGATTATTATTTATTGTTGCATTTTTTGTATAATGTTGTAATTGCTTCCGCTGTCATTATTTGTAAATTATTGATGTATATGCTTCCGCTGTAAAATATAAAGTGTAAAATCTCTTGTAACTCTGATGTATAGTGGGAAGTTTTAATTCCTTGCAAAATTGTACCGAATGAGACGAAAAGATCCTGTAGAACTCTCGAATTCAGTTGCATTTGGAACTCGGGGCGTTACACTGAAAGTCTCTATTCGTCTGTAAACTACATTTTGGACCGTCAGGATCTCATTCTGAGTCGTCAGGATTCTATAGAGGCTAGTCTTGCCAACCTCACTAAGTTGTTTGTTCGGCAATTTCCTCAGCCTACTCCTGTCTCCGACAGTGACGAAGACGAAGATTGATGTTGCATTTCTTTTATTTTGCATTATTTTTCTATTTATTTCTCTAAAACTTTATTTTAGGCTTTGGATTATGCACTATATTTGGAAGCTTATGAATGACTTCATGTTCTCTCTTTGGATTGCCCTTTGTTATCCTATCTGTTTTTTGTTGATACCAAAGGGGGAGAATTTTAATGATGATTGGTTGTGTGCATATTCTATCTTATTGTTGTGTGCATGTTCTATCTTATTTAGGGAGAGTAAATTTAATTATATTTTTTGCATATCTATATGTGTGTTATGTTCAGGAGAAGCATGTTGCTTAAAGTTGCTGCTCTATATTGTTTAGTTGTTTTGTTGTCATTATCAAAAAGGGGGAGAATGTAGATTCTTGATTTTGATGACTACAACACGATACACATATGTTCTATTCAACATGTCTCTTGTAGTGCGTACCCAAAGCTTTCAAGGTTCAAGATCAAGCTACAAGACAACTGTCATTCAAAACTTCAAAGATTTTTAAAGTGATCAGCTCAAGAACAACAGAGTGTTTATATAAATTGATGTACAAAATTGTAATCTTTAATATGTCTGCTTAGAAATCTTATAATAGACTTGATGCATACACTCACACATTCCCTATGACTAAAAAAAGGTTTATTAAAATAAAAAATGTCAAATTCAAGCTTGTATGAGTTCAGCTGTCAAGTACCAGTCGACTTACTTTGCTAAAGCAGTCGACTGTTCAAGTACAAAACAATCTGAACTTACTCAAGCTCTGACCAGTCGACTCCTTTGGCAACCCAGTCGACTGTTCGAGCAGTTTTTGACAGTTTTCTAAGGATTTAAATTTGATTTTCGAATTCAAAATCTTTTCTGCCATTTGATGGCAGTTGGCTAACTATTTTCTAACAACTCTGGAGTTTCTACTCTATAAATAGAGTTCAGATTTCACTTGGAAAATGTTACCCATGCATTAAACAAGTCTTTGCTTTTGTTCAAGTGTTTGTAAAAATGAACTCAAAGTTTTCAAAGAACTCTCATTCTCTTAGACTTGGTTCTCTAATCTCAGTCTTGTATAACAACGATTAAGTTCAAGACTGCGATTAAAAGTTGACCTATTGCCTCAATACAAAAAGCACATTCACAAATCAGGGTTCTCGATGTTGTAATTTTCAATTTCTTTATTGTTCACTCTCAGATTTTGAGAGTGGTACTCTCGGTTAGAGAGAGGTGCTCCTGGTGTAAAGTCATTGTTCACTCAAGATTGTTGAGTGGGGTCTTGCTCTCTCTAGTGGTGAGAAAGGTCTACGAATTTGGTATAGTTGTTGCTAAAGATCATAGGGTATTCTTGTAAAATCTTTTCAAGAATAGTGAGAAATCTCAAGTGGTTTGTTTGGGGACTGGACGTAGGTCGGGAGGAACGAACCAGGATATATCTCTATGTTAGCATTGCTGATTCTCTGTGGTTTGATCTTTCTAACTTGTAAATTTAATTTTGCTGCATTTTATTTAGTCTATCTTTTTTTGATCAGTCGACTGGTATTCCTATTAAGTCGACTTACAAACTCACTGTTTTTGAAGTTGATCAACTCACTTTTTAACTAAATGTCGATTCAGTTGACCGGTTTCTGCCTTGCATACAGGATTCAACAATATGGAGGGTGGCACCTCCACAATAACATCTACTAGGGTGTGCCCTTGAAGGGGCATGTGATTGTAGAAAAATAGGTAGAGGTAGATACAACTAGTAAAGGAAGCCATAGAACTGGGTTGTTTATAAAGCAGAGATGAAAGAGTCTAGAAGTGTTTAAATCACACAAGTGTGGATTCATTCGTATGAAATCCAAGGTGGAGATTGATGGAATTATATATCTTGCATACACATGTTCAATGAAGAAGACGATGAAGCGATGAGATGGATTCGAAGCGAGAAAATTGAGGAATAAAATGCAGCAGCAAACAGAGAAGCGGACAGTCGACAGTGCAATCGACTGTCACCCCTCAGGTCTGGGAAGACTCAGGTGCAGTTGATTGGAAGTCGCCAGCAGACAGTTTGGGTATCGGGTCTTGGGGATACGCATGAACCCCATTTCGTCTTCAAGTTAGATCGTACGGCTCTCAACACATGGTTATCTCTTCAGTTTTATCGAGTGGTTATTTTATCAAGATTTCTAAACTAGGGTTTCTTTAAATCTATATATAATCAATGTAACGGCTCAAAGAACGATATAATTCTATTGAGTACCGACTAGAAGAAGATAGTACTTCATCTGAGAGGTGAGAGATTTTCCATTGTAAATAACACGTAGCTACAGTTAGACTTGAGAGAGGGTCATAGTGAGAATTATAATATTCTTGTATATTCTCTAGTTGAATAAAATCTCAGTTCTTCCTCTCCTGGATTAAGGCGAAAGCCGCAACTAGGACAATCCTTGTGTGCTTTGTGTGATTGATGTGATCTAGTATTTTCTTGATGCTTTGTATTGATCGTGTTGAAGACTAAATTATATCATCTAGAGGGAATAATTCTCGAACAGTTCCCTCCTCTTACGAAGCAATAACTTGGGAAATGTAAATCAAAATTTTCTTTATCAAGTATCAAACATGAAATATGAGCAGACAAAACACCTTTCAGTAGTATCAATGCATTAACATGGACTGCAATTGTATGAATGTGATGGACCAAAAAATTTGCAGTTCTTAATGAAATAGATAACAAAGCGACTTTGCTTTCTACCGGTACTAACTCACCACCACCATAAGTTATGCTGGTACTTGTTCTTGCATAGGGAGCGTTATGCCAGGTGTTTAGGCATGAGCATTCCGTACCTTTAATTAGCCTCTTGGCTAGTGAGTAAGAGGTCAATGATCAAGTCTCCTTGCACCATTAATCCACAATTAATAACTATGATGTGGGATTGGGTGAGTTTGTGTGGGTACTGCCTTGTTAAAAAGATAAAAGAAGACATAAATAAATAAATAAAGGTAAAATTTTCATTGTTTTTTTCTGGGTTTTACTTAAAACTATAATTTAACCTATTGAAAGCAGTTGAAAATTTATGAAAATAAGGGTGGGTATTGTTTATATATATGTATATATATGGGAAAAGGGGTATGAGCAACTTGCTCATTTAGTAAATAAGCAATTGATGATAAGTCATACATGTGATTGGAATATTCTTAAAATGGTTAGTTGTCCAATGTATCACATGCATGCCACATAATCACTTGCTCATTTACTAAATGAGCAAGTTGCTCATATCCCTTTTACCCATATATATATATATATATATATATATAGATATATATATATATACATTAGGGCCATCTTCCGTTGCAAACGTAAATGTCATGCAAATGCGTGCAAATGCCTTAACCCGTCATTGGAGATGACGGGTTAAGGCAAAACACATAACCCGTCATCTCTAATAACGGATTATGTGTTTTGCCTTAACCTGTCATTCTCAATGACGAATTAAGGCATTTGCACGTTTGCAAACGCTACAGTAGCATTTGCAACGAAAGAAGACTCGTGTATATATATATATATATATATATATATATATAAACTGATACTTGGTACTTATGTTAGTCAAGCAAGTTTGCTAAAAAAATTCACTCATAAAAGGTTGATGACAACATGACTTAAACCTCAGTTGCCCAACACATAAATTTGCTACATATCTTATTATTTCTAAAGAAAAATATTTCTCCGTTCATTTGGTGCATATAACCCTTTCCATTTCATAATAGGAGTTTGCAAAAGAAAATTCTTTCTTAAGGTATTTTTTACACTCTTTCATTTACTCCATAGTACTGATAATAATTCTAGCTCATAATATCTTTTATAACGGTTTCCCACCTAGGTGCCACGTGGCATCTCTTGGTGCAAATACTTGTGCCAAATGACATCATCTTGTACAACGAATTCTGAAATTATATAATACACTAGAATTTAACTTGTACATCCATGGACCAAGAAAATTCTAAGCATAATTTTACTAAAAATAATTGTTACCAAAAATTTGCTATGTACGGAAGTACCGTAACATTAACATCATAAACACTAGTGTAATGCATGTGCGATGCACGTGGAAAAAATAGAAGGGAAAATAAAAAGAACAAAAAAAAAAATCTATCAACACGTGCGTTGCACGTGTTGACACACACACGCTAAGGAATAAAAAATTGTTTATTTGTTTACAACCCCATCTTTCCCATTATAATAGTTATATAGATGATAACTTGTATAATTATGCTTTTCTTTGAAAATAAATTTGCAGTATATTGTTCTAACACATATATGTTCGATATCTTGATAGTTTCATGTGGTATAAGTACATTTATTTTCATATTATCAAATAATGCTTCAAAATGACAGCAATTATTTAGTTTATATAGTTGTATACATTACATCTACATAGATATTCGTACATAATTTCATATGATAGATATATTTTTTCCCTCAAAATATCATAGTACAACCTATATTGGTTCTCTATATAAGAGAAAAAAAAACATACTGATAGCGAATGAACCGTCTTACACTCGGTAAACCTCAACATTATACTATATATTATACAAATAAGTCTATCCTCTTTCTCATTCCTCCATTTTGAAATAGAAAAAGGACAGCCAAAGTAGGGACTAACACGTACTCAGCACATATAAAAAAAATTAGAGTAAATAAAGAAGTAGAAGAAAAAAACAAAAAATCCCTCATCTTCTCATCCTCGTTTTCTCATCCACTTTTAAAAACTGCTCAACTTCATCCTAATCTCATTCAACTTTCAATCAAATCCGCTCATTTGTCTCCGGCCTCCTCTCCCTCTTAGGTCTATCCTCCCTTGCCCCATCCTCGGTTAGCACGCCAACAACCCGATGCTTGAGCCGTCGTTACGACCAACCTGCCACGTGACCCGACCCGCCACCATTCTCAGCCGAGTTGACCCCATCCTCTCTGCCCCACGCGAACCGACCCGCGCCGACCCGATCCCCCCCAATCCTCGCCGCCCAACCCACGCGAACCGACCCGCCACCACCCTCAGCCGACTCGATCCCATCCTCACCGCCCAACCCGCTACTATCAGTTATAGCTAGCCGTAATGATCTTTGATTTATTTACAGATTGTTCCGCTTAAATTTTCTTTCTCTATTCGGATATGCCAAGTGATTTTTTCTTCATTCAGTTTTGGGGTAAGATTGTTATTTTTGTTGGGAATTAATTTTGGTTTATATTATGAATTTTCATGCTGGATATAATAGGTTTTGATTAATTTATGAATTTTCATGCTGGATATAATAGGTTTTGATTAATTTATGAATTTTCATGCTGGATATAATAGGTTTTGATTAATTTATTTATTAGTGATGGAAAGAAAGAAAAAAAATCGTAGAAAATTTCGTGGAAACCCCTCATTTGTCAAGATTAATTTAATAGTAAATAGATTAAGGATGATACTGTTGGATCTTCAATTAAGCATTCTTTCTTTTTTTTTTTTTTTGAGTTAAAAGGGGGAGTAAGCATTCTTTCTTAATGCATGTATTCTACTATGTACGTAATTAGTTTGTCAACTGAGACGATGGGTTAGTCCAGTCCATTTTAATTTTGGACTCATCATTTTCGTTTTATGTATGCATTTTCGTGGTGACCGTTTTTTTTTCCAGGTTAAAGGTGGAATAATATCACCCTGTTTTATTAATAAGAGATTAATAAAACAACTCCGGTGTATCTGGAGAAATACAAAAGTACAGTGTAGGAAATAAAACATAATCTCCCAACACACCCTGAACACACCCTGGGGGGTGGGTCTAATCATCCATACATCAAACAACCAAAAGTACAGAAGGTCGATACAAAACACCAAGTAGCAGAGACTGCGGCTAATGAGATTCTGATGAGTATGGAGGGCGCCAACCCCTCAGTCCAATGTCGGTCCAAACTCTACTTCCTCATCATCAAATTTCTCCACCTAGAAGACTCTGGTAATCTTCCCTCTCGCTCCTGTGGCAGCAACTGTAGCCCAAAAAGAAATAAGATGCATGATATGAGTAAGTTTACCAGAAATACTATTATATGAAGTACGAAAATAAAAATTGTTTCTGTCTAGCCATAACACCCATATAGTTGCAGCAATGGCAATGTACCACGCATCCTTCTTTTCTCGGTGAATCGAGGCAAATTTGGGGCCAACCCACAAATCCTCATATTCGCTGGGGTAGTCACCTGTTCCTAAGGCTCGTAATACCTCCACCATAGTTGTCTTACTCCTTAGGCAGTGAATAAAAAGGTGATTCAAATTCTCCGCATGCATGTTGCAGAATACATAGTTGGTTGCAATCTGGGGTTGTCTTTTAGCAAGGTTCTCTCTGGTGAGGATTGCATTATTGAGCACTAGCCAGAGGAAGACTCTGACTTTAAGAGGGGTTTTCTCTTTCCATAACATATGTGCCCAGCTGGCTCTGTATCCTCGATAGTGAATCGATGATATAGAGATCTGACCGTGAAAGCTCCCTTGGTCTCGAGTCCCCAGCGTATCTGATCTGGGCCTTGAGCACACATCGCACCAGTCCGTGTGATGTGTGCTTGCAATTCAAGCAGTTTCTGATGTAATTCTGGAGTAAGAGTTTCTCGGAACGACGACCTCCAATTTCTCCTCTTCCAAGTCTCGGGCACAGAAATATTCGGTCGATTCGTTTTCTCATACAGCTCTGGAAAAGTTTCCTTAAGGGTATGGGCACCGCACCATTTGTCCCACCAGAATCTGGTGGACCGTCCATTACCGATAGTCGACATAACTGCTGAATTGAACGGTCTGCTTGCTTTGGTAATTTCTTTTCAGAATCGCGAAACTTTAGACCTTACTTGGAAGCCTAAGCTTCTCGTACCTTTACTCCGGAGGTATGGTTGAATGAAATCCTGCCATCCTTCCCCGCTGTGGTGAAATACCTTCCACCACCATTTTTCCAAAAAGGCAAGGTTCATATCTCTAAGGTCGATGATGCCTAGTCTTCCATGCTTCTTCTTCATGCAAGCAATACTCCATTTGATCAGGTGGTAACCTCCCCTATTCGAATCTGCCCCTTTCCAAAGGAATCTTTTTCGGATTTGGTCAATCGTTTGGATAACCCATTTAGAAAGCTCAAAAAACGACATGTAGTAAATGGGTAGATTAGACAACACTGAGTTGATGAGTACCACTCTTCTCCCGAGTGAAAGTATTTTCCTTTCCAACCAGACAGTCTGTCCTCCATCCTGTCTATGATAGGCAGCCAGTCCGACTTAATAAGTTTCCCTGGTCTGGGTGGGAGCCCTAAGTATTTGATTGGGAACTCATCCGTCATACAGTTTAGTATGGTGGCATGTTCCCGTGTTTCGATATCGGATAGTGTAATTGGAATCAAAGCGCACTTATGGAAATTTATCCTGAGACTTGACCAGACTTCAAAACAGTAGAGGTCCCCTTTAAAGCAGATTGTTTCTAACCTGGTCCCATTATCAAAAATTAGGGTGTCATCAGCGTACTAAAGAATCGTGCACCCTTGATTAGACGTGTTGCTGGCCACTGGTGTTATCCAACCTTTTCTCCGACAGTTCTCTAGCATACCCCTCAGCACATCCACTACGATAGTGAATAGCAGTGGTGATAGCGGATCCCCTAGTCGGAGTCCTTTCTTGAAAGGGAACGGCGATCCCGACCGCGCATTCACCGAGATTGCCGTTTTCCTAGTATGCAAACACTGCTTGATCCATCTTATCCATTTATTCCTGAATCCCCTTCCTCTGAGAGCTTTCAGCAAGCACTCCTAATCGACAAAGTTGTATGCTTTCTCAAAATCCAATTTTAGGAGGAAGTTCTTAGAGTTGCTCGTATGGCAGTGGTGGATAACTTGTTCAGCGGTGGCCACACAGTTTAGAATACATCTGCCCTTGATGAAACCCGTTTGAGTTTTGCTGATTAAGCTGTCCATTATACTTCCCAGGCGAATGGCCAGGACCTTTGTGATTATCTTAACCGAACAGTTTATGAGGCTAATCGGTCTAAAATCCCCCACTCTCGTAGACTCCTCCCGTTTGGATATCAGGACAACTTCCGCAAAGTTGATCATGCCCAATCTGAGATTGTTGTTAAAAAATTTATCCATCAGCACCATAATGTCCCCTTTAATTTCTTCCTAGAACAGTTAGAAGAACATCATTGGGAAGCCGTCTGGCCCAGGTGACTTGTCTGCTCCCGTTTGAGAGATGGCCTTTTTTACTTCCTCTTCCGAGAAAGGAGCTTCCAAAGTGGCCACACAGTTTAGAATACTCAATGTTTGCACTGTTTCGTTCTGGTATGCCTACCAGTAATCATCCCTAAGTGGGATCCTGAAGTCATTCTTCTTTCCAAAGAGATCCTTATAGTAAGCTTGAAAGGTTGTGAAAATCACATTTTCGTCTTGCGATGTCCCCCTGTCTGTCTGTATTGACAGAATTAGGTTGGACCTGCATCTTGCTCTTACCACTCGGTGGAAGTAGGCCGTATTCGCGTTTCCCTCTTTGAGCCACAAAATCCTTGACCTTTGTTTCCATTTGATTTCTTCCAACTTATAAAGATTGGCAATATTCTCTCGAAGCTATAGTAGCCTATTTCTTTTATCTTGTGACAGGACTCTCGTTTCTTCCAACCTTTCTAGTTCATCAATTCCTTCCAAAAAGGAGTCTTTTACACGCCAGATGGTCGAGAATCTAGACCGATTCCATCTACGCAGCCATTTCCTCAATCTGTGGATTTTTTCACACCATCGGACTGCAGCGTCCGTACCAGCAGTTGGGAGTGCCCAGTTTTCCATCACAATGTGGTGAAACCCCTGAATTTCTAGCCAGGCCTTCTCAAATCTGAATTTCCTAGGCCTTTGAGCTCCCTGTACCCCTGTATCAAGTAGGATTGGAGTATGATCTGACGTAGGTCTAGGGATCGATCTAGCGGTTACTAATGTGAACTTAGCCTCCCAATCCATCGAACTAGTATCCGGTCCAATTTGGCCATAATCGGAGCAGCTTGCATGTTAGACCATGTAAATAGTCTATCATTAATTAGGATATCTATCAGTTCTAATTCCGTGATCACCCTATTGAACTCTTCTCTGTGCCTGTCACTGGAACCTCTTTCCTTGTGCTCGAAAGCAAATCTGGTAATATTGAAGTCCCCCAACAATCCAGGCTCCCGACCATCGGTGTCGAATATCGACAAGCTCTTGCCAGAAGGCATCACGATTTGTAGCCACATTCGGTCCATAAACGACAGTGATTGTATGCACCCAATTATCAGATCGTCGTTTCAGTCGGATAGTCAGGGAGAACGTTCCACTGTAAACCTCGATACAAGTGAGAATATCTGGGTTGAACCCAATAGCAATTCCCCCGAGGCCCCTGCGGACGGGCGTAACACCCATTCCTTGATTCTGTTGCCCCCTATCCTTTTGAGTTTAGCCCCATGCCTAAGTTTGGTCTCCTGTAACCCTACCACTTTCACCTTGGAGTTGTTAATGACGTCTCTAACCATATCTCTTTTTCCCTATCCCCCAGCCCCCTAACATTCCAGAATAGTGTATTCATTGGGGGACCATGTCTGGGTTGACCATGGGTGTGGGTGTGGGACAGGTTTCCTCTTTGAAGACCTCTATCAACCCAGAGCTGGATCCTAGTTCTTTCTGACAACTAAACTTAACCCTTTCAGTTTCCCAACCCCTAATTTTATTGAGAAGTAAAGCATTACGTTCTGTGTCACACACCTCTAAACCACAGGTTTTAGCTAGGAAAAAAACTTCAGAGTCTGACATGAAATTTAATATAGTAGCTAAAAAAAAATTGTACCTCCGTCGTCGAATTTTACAGCTTTGGCTGCCCCGCTACCTCTAGATAGTCATCTAAGGACTCCATATGAGCCCTCTTAGGCGACTGCTGCACTCTGAACCCAACTGTCCTGTGAGACGATCCAGTACTCTCCCGGTGCTGACTCTGGAAGTGTGGACAAAACCATCTCTGGCGAGATCTCCCTTTGTGTATCAGCAATAAACTCTAGATCCTCTGACTCCTCGTCTGTAAATGAGAATTCTTCGTCCGGATTTAAGTGCCCTTCCAGGTCCTCATCACTATCTACATGCTGATTTTCCACTTGTAGAATAGACTCTCTCATTGTGGACTCCTCATTGAGCCCACAAATTGCCGATGACTCTTGTAGAATAGCGGTGCTTCCTGTGGCGGACCCCTCGAAGGGCCCACTACCCGTCTGACATTGTACCTGATTGTTCAAAGTTATAGAGTTACTTTTCTCAAGGGCTATAATAATCATTTTGGGCCCCTCTTTAGGCCCATTAATGCCTATAAAACTCTTACAAAGTAGCCCACCCACTTAAGAAGCATCTGCGTTGCTTCTATCGTCTCCTCCACGGTGTAACTTACCGCTAGTCTCGAGATTCGAGATAACATCCCTTTTAATCTAGGCAGTACTCTCACCCCCCTTGGCACATGGTTGTTCTTAAATAGTGGGCACAGCAGTAGTTGTAGACAGCGTGGGTATCGATGTATAGGGCGATGTGACCAAAGTGTTGAGCGCTGTTGCCGCTAAATTTGGTGTGGGGAAAAACAGATAGTATTTGTGGATTCTTAGGGAAACTGAATAGTAAACCTGTATACCTGTTCCGTCGGGGTATGATCGTCGCTCCCGCCGTACACCTGCAAAAAGTGCGACACACCGAGGTTGTTCCCGGCGACGCACCCTCCGACGCTCAAGTCAGTAATCTAGAAAGACTATGAAAGAGCGCAATAACTGGAGAAAGATTGATTACCTCTTAATGGAGATGGATGGGGGGTATTTATAGACGTCTTAGGGAACAGATTAGGCATGTAATTCCTGTGTATAGATAAGGAATGTAATCCCTAATCCCCAGTGAAAGGATAGATATGAATCAGGGCCGTTGATTAATATTAATCAGAAACCCTAATTCTATCCTGCTGGACCGGGCTTGTTGCAGGTTGAAACCCGCGCCCAGTTGAAGTGGGTCCGTTCGCGGGTTAATGTCCCTTTGAGGAGGAGACCCAGTACCCGCTTCAGACCCGTTTGTAGGTGAAATTACCGTTTTATCCCTGGGCTTCAGGATTCGTGTCCAATTCGGATGGTCTCGATTAAACCCCCATTTTTAGCCACATCACGAGCCCCCCACTCCTAAAGGCTGAGGATGATCAGTCTTTGAGGAGTAGTTTGACTGTTTTAGTGGCTAGTGGAGTTGTATCGGAGTCCGATTGGGGGATTTTGAATCTTGAAGTGGGTAGTATGGTAACTTCGTCTTTTTTGGATCCATATGATGTTCTGAAGCCGTATCGAGTTTTTATCTATTTTTTCGGACTATTTATTTAATTTTGCGATGTGTTAACCAATCGTTCGGGGGGCTTAACAGTACATTCTAGGCAATAATTGTTCGTTCAGGGGCTCAAAAATATCCCCCCGAATTTTTAATTATTTTCTAGAGTTTTTAGCTAATTTTTCCGAATTTTTAGTAATTTTTCGCAATTTTTAAATAAATAAAACGATTTAAATAAATGAAAATCGATTTTTAAATATCAATTTATGACGTGGCGTAATCTGGACCTTCGATCAGCACGGAGCGCGAATTTCTGAGTGATCAGACGGTCCCCGTTCCTCGGCAGGCTTTTTTGCCGTATACGAGGGTCGGCTCCTCGGCTCCTCGGCTCGGAGGATCAGCGCCTCAGCTCGGTGGACTGGCTCCTCGGCTCGGACCATCCGAGGTACGTGGCATCATCTGGGCCGTCCATCTCAGCGTGGATCCCCATAAAATGCTATCTTGTCGTTTAGTGGACGTGGTAGGATCTGGGCCATCCATCATGACGAGCGCGCTTTTTTACAAGATCCAAAGGCTGATATGGGTCGGCGTGTTTTTTTGCCATATACGAGGGTCGGTTCCTCGTCATCTCGGCTCGGACTTACACTTTGCGAGGTGCGAGGGTCGGTTCCTCATCTCCTCGGTTCGGAGGATTGGTCCCTCGGCTCGGAGGATGGTTCCTCGGCTCGGGGGATTGGCTCCTCGGCTCGGAACCCTCCGAGGTACGTGGCATCATTTGGGCCGTTCATCGCAGCATGGATCCCCATAAAACGCTATCTTGTCATTTAGTGGACGTGGCAGGATCTGGGCCGTCCATCATGACGAGCGCGCTTTTTTACAAGATCCAACGGCTGATATGGGTCAGCGTGTTTTTTTTTTGCCATATACGAGGGTCGGTTCCTCGTCATTTCGGCTCGGAGTCTAAGTGGCACTGGCCGAGGTGCTGAGTTGGATTCTTTGAAGGTTGCATCTCTTATTGGTACCACTTTTCCGAGCCCAGTAGCCCGGCTGCTCGACTAAGCTGTTCGGTAGCTCGGTTGAGCAGGCCAGTGGCAGGCAGTTCGGAAGGTACACGTGGTCGGATCTGGTCCGTCCATCATGGTGCGAATCACGAGGATAGGGTTCAGATCACGAGAAAACGTTATCTTGTCGTTTTGTGGGCGTGGCGCAATCTGAACCATCCATCGAATTCTGACACGAATTTTGGAGAGATCCGACGGTGATTTTGCCTCAAAAGGATTTTTCTCCATATACGAGGGTCGGTTCCTCGTCATTTCGGCTCGGAGTCTAAGTGGCGCTGGCCGAGGTGCTGAGTTGGATTCTTTGAAGGTCGCGTCTCTTATTGGTACCACTTTTCCGAGCCCAGTAGCCCGGCTGCTCGACTAAGCTGTTCGGTAGCTCGGTTGAGCAGGCCGGTGGCAGGCAGTTCGGAAGGTACACGTGGCCGGATCTGGTCCGTCCATCATGGTGCGAATCACGAGGATGGGGTTCAGATCACGAGAAAACGTTATCTTGTCGTTTTGTGGGCGTGGCGCAATCTGAACCATCCATCGAATTCTGATGCGAATTTTGGAGAGATCCGACGGTGATTTTGCCTCGGAAGGATTTTTCTCCTTATACGAGGGTCGGTTCCTTGTCATCTCGGCTCGGAGTCTAAGCAGTGTCGGCCGAGGTATGGAGAAATGTTTTGAAGGGGCTTAGTAGCTCGGTTGCTTAGCCAGGCTGTTTGATAGCTCGGCTTGGCAGACCGATGGCCGAGTGTGGACTTAAGTGATTTGAGGAGTTTTTGCTTGTCGAAACGTCGCGACTTTCCGCTTGGCGCTTTGGCTTCTTAGTAGGCCTTTGAGATTTCCAAGGAGGCCCAACATCACTTGGGGTTATAAGTTTTCACTCCCCCACCCCCAAGCTCATTTCTCACTTTTTACTCCAAGATTTCACTTTTGCTCTCTAAGTTCTCTGCTAGCGGCGACTTTTGCTCCAGGGTGGTGACATTAGCTGTCACGTGGGCCAGGCAATTTCCGGCGAGCACATTCCGACCGTGAACGTCACTTCAAAGGTCAGTCTACTAGCCTTAGCTTTTTTTTCTAGAGATGTCACGAGTGAACTCGGGGAGTGGGGCCTCGTCCTCGGGCGATGATGGTGCCGAGGAGAGGAGAAGGGCAGAGATCCGTCAGAAGGGAAAGCAATTCACCGAGCCGTCCACGACCGTGGCGAGGAAGGAGAAGAAGAAGAGGGTGGCAGCCCAATCTGTTGTGGTCGAGGAGATTGTGGAGCACCCGAAGCAAGCCCCCGAGATGGGACGATATCCCTCAGTCCTGTCCGGGCATTCGGGGGTCAGGCAGTACGAGGGCGACCTCTTGGAGAAAGCGATCTATGGAAAGTCGAAAATCCTCGAAGAACCCAACCCGGCCCTTCCTACCAAAGCCAACGAGATTACTTCGGTGCTATCCGAGAGGGATCTCCTTTGGATCAGAAAGGGATTCGCCATCCCTCCGGAGTACAAGCTGATGATCCCTGGCCCCGGGATGCGAGCGAATTCAAAGCTGGCATCGTCGGACATGTGCATGTTCGACTTCGACTCCTTGAATGCCGGACTACATTTTCCGTTGCATCCTTTCATTCTTCAGATTCTCGGCTGGTTCTGCCTTGCGCCGACCTAATTTATGCCGAATACATGGCGTCACGTGAATGCTTTCCTGCTTCAGTGCCGCAAAGCTGAAGTCGAGCCGGACCTAACGGTCTTCCGAGGCCTGTATCGGATAAACCGAATGCACAAGACGGAGCATCGGTACTACTTGGGGCCGAGGAAGGGTGTTAGGATCATTGAGAACCCGGACTCAATTAAAGGTTGGAAGGAGAAGTATTTTATATTAAGGAGGGAGCCAATACTACAAATTCCAACCCGGTGGAAACCGGAGGTGCCGAAATTTGCGAGAGCCGACCCTGTACTGTCTGCGGCCGAGGAGGAGGTGGCGAGGAAGATCATGGCCCTCCCCTTGCTGAGTTGGAGGGAGTTGACGGAGGAGGTGCTGTTCGGGTCCGGCCTTAGCCCCATCGACCCGAGTATGCTCCTGACATCTCATTTATTTTCATTTTTCTTTCAAGTCTTTAGCTCGTCTTGCTGACTCGGTCTTTGTTGTCTGATGCAGAAGCGATGAAGATCGATTTCAATGCTATGATGGCCAATAGGTCCAAGTTGGCCGGGGGCAGGAAGAGGAAGAGGGCGACCGCTGCTGCCTCGTCGACTCCGCAGCCCACGGTCGCTGCGACTACTACCCCGCCTCCTCCGACCACTGAGGCGCCTTCGGAGGTGGTCGTTGCCGAGGAGCCTTCGGTCCCTGTGGCCCCGGCCCAGATTGAGGGGGCCTTTAATGTCAACGCAACTTTGTCCCTTGAGGCTCCGAGGTTGACGGAGGCGGCCGAGGAGTTCCTGACCGAGCAACACAAGCGGCTGTTCGTGCCGAACTGGCGGGTGAAGAATCATGACAGATTCCTCGGCAACTCGTAGATGTCGGTACAGGTCGCTAAGCACCTGGCGACCCCGAAGGACAGAGCTGCACTGAAGGCGGGGACGGTCGGCGACGACACCTACGAAGTGGCTCGGTCGCTCGTGTCGGTAAGTTTCTCATTGCGAATTTCTTCAAGTTTACTGTTCGGCTTGTATATTACGCTTACCGTTGTCTTCACAGGCTACTTGCCACTTCGGCCATCTCCTCGAGACATTCGCCGAGCAGGAGAAGGAGCTGAGGGCTGCCAGCGACAAAGACAGGGCGGCGAAGGTCAAGGCAGTCCGGGAACTCGAGGCCGAGCAGAGGCGAGCCGAGGCCTTGGAAGTTTGGGTCACTGATCTTGAAGCCGACCTGGAAAGGGCCAAGGGTCGACTTGATGCGGAGTCTGCCAAGGCTACGAAGGCCGCCGAGGAACTGGCCGCGTCAGTGAAGTCCCTGGCCGACCTGAAGGCGGAGAAGGAGGCGCTGGCCGTGAAGATCAGGGCCGAGGTCGAGGCCGAAGCCGAGGCTGAGGCGAAGAAACACATGGCCGAGAACATGGAGAGGTCCTATCAGAGGGCACTCGACCATGTTCAGGATCGTGTCCCCGGCTTCGAGCGGGTCGGCTACAGACTGTGGCCCGGGACGCCCTCAGGCGGTGATGAGGAGGGAGCCGAAGGCGATGAGGTCGAAGGGGATGACGAGGAGGAGGAGGCCGACCCTCCTGTGGTGAACGCCCAGGTCGAGGGGAGGATCGAGGGGCCATCTGGCGACGCGCCCGTGGTCGAAGCGGCGACGCAGGTGGACCCCTGATTCCCTCGCAAATTTTTGTAGTTTTTTGTTTTGTTTTTCTTTTAAACAATGTAATGCCTTTTGCGGACTGGCCACTGCTTTTGATGAATGAAAAGTGTTGTTTTGAATTTGGACTTCTGTCTAAGTGTTTGGTTCGGCCATGTAGTACTTCAATGTTGTCCCTTTTTCGTTTCAGATTACCGAGCAGACTCTTATCACCGCGGCGGCTCGGTGCCGCGCGGAGTTATTTCAGCAGTCCCAGGAGGACCGCCTCGAGGGCGAGGTCCATCTGACGAAGAGAATACTTCATAATGTAGAAAGGGAGAACAGTGAGCTGTTGGTCGAGCTGCACCATCTGCGAATAGTCGAGGCCGAACCATCTACATAGGAGGAAGAGTTGGTCCGGGTTTCGGCCGAACGAGATGACTTCGCAAGGAAGGTAGAACAGTTGCAAAGGGTGACGGTCGACAAGAGCATCGAGGTGTCCCATTTGCGCCGCGTTATATCTGACAGCGCCGAGTATCCTGGTTCGGCGAAACTTCCTCGGTTCAAAGCGATTGTGAAGGATGACACGTTGAAGGACCGGATCGTCGAACTGGAGGAGGAGGTCGCTCGGCTCAAACCTCAGTCGGTGAGGGCTAATGTCCGGAGCACCTCTTGCACTCGCGAAGAGATCGAGCGAGGGATTACGTTCTATCAACTCGTGAGTCGAACCTCCATCATTGGTCGGACTGCAGCCGACGCCCAAAGTGGAGTAGCGGTGTCCTCGAGCGGTGCTTCGGTTGGAGCGACCGTCAGGGCCAGCGGTGAGGGGGCGTCTCGATTCGTTGGCCTAGAGACGAGCTCGGAGGTCAAGAAGCGCCGACCCAAGGTATCACTGAACCGGAGCGTCCCCCTCCTGCGGAGGCAGTAAACGAGTCGTGTTGTATCTTCGGGCATCCGAACTGTCTTCCGAACTATTTTGTTGTAATCTTTTTGTAAATTTATCCAAGTTATATTAATAAAATTGGAGTTGTGCTACTTGTCGTAGTGTTGTAATGGTGCTAGCTAGGGTAGGCTTGAAATGAACCGCGAGGCGAGTGCTTGCTTCATCGAGCATCTTGACCTCGAAACTCACGCTTTAGTCGGGTTTCTGAATCTTGCTCGGCACCTTCCGGTGCGGCTCGGTGCTGCGGCCGAGGTGTAGCTGTTTCGTGCATTGTGCTGAAGAGATGGGACCAGTTCCGGGATCTGTGGGGGTGTTCCCCCTTCCCGAGGGCGTTGAGAGTGGGGCCCTTTAATAAACACGCGGCGCTTCAGCTCCCTAGGCGTGACTGTTGGATTCTCGAGGGTCATAATGACAGTCTTGCACGCTTCAGTTCCCTAGGCGTGACTGTTGGGCTCCCGAGGGTCATAATGACTGGTCTTTCACGCTTCAGTTCCCTAGGCATGACTATTGGGCTCCCGAGGGTCATAATGACAGTCTCTTGGGGGACGGCTATAAGTACCACACCCCCCCTGTGGTTTCAGTCATTGCAGTCTTGAACTCTAGTGGCATCGATGGTGTTTGCCCTTGGGCGGATGCCAGCCTTGTGAAAAATTCTCACCTCGAGAGGTTCGGAGGGGTGGTCACCCTTTTGCCTTGTTCTTCTCCCGTTCCTGACGACTACGATGTGGGTGTCAGGGCCGGGGGAGGACAAGGCAGAAGAGTTGGCGACCGTAGTCCGGACCCGAGGGAAAGGTTCTTCGGGAGGATGGGTTGTCGTTCTTCCACCATGATCTTCTCCTGACTCTGACGGCTCCGTCTTGGGTGTCAGGGTCAGGGGAGATCATGGTGGATGAGGTGATGACCAAAGTCCGGGACCGAGGGGGAGGTTCCCTAAAACCCCAACCCAAACTTTCTTTCGAGCTCGGGTGGACACTTGCTCGGCGCGGATCGGCTGTGCTCGCGTGACTTGGTGGCCGGGGTGACTTTTGCCGAAGGTTGGCTCCGGTTGCCTGTCGCTCGGCGATTGGAGCCGAGCGGAGTGAGTTGATCACGGCCGTTGGATGGTTGCACGAATCTCGAGGTGGGTCCAGTTTCCAAGAAAACACTATCTTGTCGTTTTGTGGACACGTGGCATAATCAGATCCGTTCATCACACCCTAGCACGCATTTTGAGACGATCTGACGGTGGTTTTGCCTCGGAAGGTTTTTTGCCATATACGAGGGTCGGTACCTCGTCCGCTCGGCTCGATAGTCGTGGGGGCAGTTCGGAACGACCATTTATTTCCGACTCGCCTGAGGGCGAGCCGGGGAAGTAAAGTCGAGCCATAGGACTCCGACCCATCGTTAGGTTAGTTCGACGGCTGTGGGAGCAATTTTGAATGGCGAACTACTTCTAGCTCGCTTAGAAGAGAACTTGCGAAGTAGAATCGAGCCAAGTGTTGGACTCCGAACCATCGTTAGGTTAGTTCGACGGCTGTGGGAGCAATTCCGAATGGCGAACTACTTCTAGCTCGCTTAGAAGCGAACTTGCAAAGTAGAATCGCGCCAAGTGTTGAACTCCAAACCATCGTTAGATTAGTTCAACGGCTGTGGGAGCAATTCCGAATGGTGAACTACTTCTAGCTCGCTTAGAAGCGAACTTACGAAGTAGAATCGAGCCAAGTGTTGGACTCCGAACCATCGGTGTAGTTCAACGGTTGTGGGAGCAATTCCGAACGGCGATCTACTCCTGGCTCGCCTATGGGCGAGCCGTTGAAGTAAAGTCGAGCCGAGTTTTGGACTCCGAACCATCGGTGTAGTTCAACGGTTGTGGGAGCAATTCCGAACGGCGATCTACTCCTGGCTCGCCTATGGGCGAGCCGCTGAAGTAAAGTCGAGCCGATTTTTGGACTCCGAACCATCGTTAGATTGAAGAGTTAAAAGCAGAGAGATGTAAACAGTAGCAAAAATATGAAAAAACTTTATTTATTAATATCCAATGATCGGCTGCTTCTAAAGTTGCTAGCCGTTATTACAAGGAAAAAAAAAATCACTACAAGTAACAGGAAAAGAACGGTTCGACATCTCGAATTACTTAGAGAGGCGTTGTTGTTCTCTCTTGGTATTTTAAGAGATGGTCGGCATTCTAAGTCCTGGGGATCTCCCTGCCTTCGAGATCTTCTAGTCTGTATGTGTCGGGACGGATTTCTTTAGAAATCTTGTAAGGTCCCTCCCATTTCGGGGCCAATTTGCTTTTCTGACTAGGGAACGAGATGGCCAACTTTCGGAGGACCAGGTCCCCTTCTTTGAGGTTCGTTGGGCGGACTCTTTTGTTGTATGCTAGCTCGATCCTTCTTCGATAAGTTTGCTGGCGTATGGCAGCTCTTTCTCGAACTTCGTCTACCAGGTCTAGACTTGCTCTGAGTTCTCTAGCGTTCAGCTCTTCTTCAAAAGCTATCAAACGAGGAGAGGGTATTCCGACTTCTAAGGGGGATGGTGGCCTCGGACCCATAGGTGAGATTAAATGGGCTCTCACCTGTTGGGGTCCGCTTTGTGGTGCGGTAGTTCCAGAGCACGTTGGGAAGCCGATCGACCCACAAGCCTTTGGAACACTTGTCTAACCTCTTCTTAATGCTGGAGAGGATCTGTCGGTTGGCATTTTCGGCCTGGCCATTTGACTGAGGATGAGAGACGGAGGAGAACCGGTGTTGTATGGCGAGGTCTTCACATAAAGCTCGGAAGGCAGCCCCGGTGAACTGCGTTCCGTTGTATGTAATTAGGACCCTGGGGATGCCAAATCGGCAGATCACGCTCTTCCAGAAGAATTGGACGACCTTGTTTTCGGTGATCATGGCCAAGGGCTCGGCCTCTATCCATTTCGAGAAATAGTCGATTGCCATGACTAGGAACTTGAACTGTCCGGGAGCTGGCAGAAACGGCCCTAGTAAATCCATCCCCCACATTGCGAATGGGATCGGACTTGATAGGGAGGCAAGTGGAGCTTGTGGGAGGCGTCGGATGTCGGAGTACTTCTGACAGGAGCTGCATCGCCGAACGTGTCGTTCAGCGTCCCGTAGGAGAGTGGGCCAGAAATACCCGTAGTTCAACACTTTGCGCGCCAGGGCTCTGGAACCGGAATGGGCCCCGCCGATGCCCTCATGAAGCTCTTGCAGGGCGTAGCCGGCTTGTCCGGGGGAGAGGCACCTTAGGTAGGGCTGACCGTCCACCTGGGTGAAAGAGCGTTTGTATAGGATGCCTCCGATTAGTGTGTAACGCTCGGCTCGGGTTCTTACTCTTCGCACTTCCTTGGGATCCTCGGGGAGGAGTCCGTCCCTTAAGAATTCGACGAGGGGTTTCATCCAATTGTCTTCGAGGAGGACAGACATTGTTTCTACGGAGTCCAGTGTTTCATCCTCTAGCTCGGCTTCAGGAGGACTTCTATCAGTACGGTCTGCTCGAGACCTTGAAGGGAAGAAGAGGCTAATTTGGATAGGGCGTCGGCCTGAGAATTTTCTTCTCGAGGGATTCTTTGGATAAGGGCCTCTTCAAACAGTGCCATGAGGCTCTTGACTTTGGCTAAGTATTTAACCATCCTGTCATAACGTGCTTCATATTCGCCGAGGACCTGATTGACGACTAGCTGGGAGTCGCTAAAGATCCGTAGGCATTGTGCCCCAGCAATTCGGGCCATTCCAAGACCGGCTATTAATGCCTCGTACTCCGCTTCGTTGTTCGAGGCTTTGAAGTTTATACGGAGGGAGTATTGAAGGATGAAGTCATCTGGGCCTGCCAGAAGACCCCTGCCCCGCTTCCCTCATTGCAAGAGGATCCGTCAACATAAACTGACCAGACGGGTGGTCCCTTCACTGTTTGGCTGGACTCGGGGATAGTACTCTCAACTATGGATTCGGCTAGCGCCTGAGCCTTGATCGCGGTCCGAGGCTGATAAGTTATATCATGTTGGCTCAGCTCGATAGACCATTTCATAAGGCGACCCGAAGTCTCAGGCTTATGGAGGACCTGCTTCAGCGGCTGGTCGGTAAGAACGACCACCGAATGGGACTGAAAGTACGGGCGAAGCTTTCTTGCGGCCATTACCAGGGCATAAGCCATCTTTTCTATCTTTGGGTATAGGAGCTCAGCATCCCGAAGCACCTTGCTGACATAGTAGATGGGCTTCTGAGCCCGGTCTTCTTCCCTCACTAAGACTGCACTGAGGGTCTGCTCGGAGGCTGCCAGGTAGAGGTGGAGGGGTTCACCACGGATCGGTTTGCTGAGGAGAGGGGGATTGATGAGGTAAGCCTTGAGCTGGTCGAAGGACTCCTGTTGCTGCTGTCCCCACTCGAAATCTTTAGCCCCTCTGAGAGCCTTGAAGAAGGGGAGGCATTTTTCCCCAGACTTTGAGAGAAAGCGTCCAATGGCGGCTAAGCGGCCAGTTAATCTCTGAACTTCTTTTACATTTTTGGGAGGGGCCATGTCTAATATGGCCTTGATTTTCTCCGGGTTTGCTTCAATTCCTCGTTGGCTAACCATGAAGCCGAGGAACTTCCCTGATGAGATGCCGAACGCACACTTGTTCGGGTTGAGTCTCATATTGTGCTTTCTCAGAACATCAAACGCTTCTTGGAGGTCGGTCACATGATCAACGCCCCGAATGCTTGTCACAAGCATGTCGTCAACATACACCTCCATGTTCCGGCCGATCTGAGCCTGGAAAACCTTGTTGACGAGGCATTGGTATGTTGCACCTGCATTCTTTAGACCGAACGGCATGACTCTGTAGCAATAGAGGCCTTGGTCAGTCACAAACGAAGTCTTCGGGATATCCGGGGGGAACATCCGGATCTGATTGTAGCCTGAAAAGACGTCCATGAAGCTGAGGAGCTCATGTCCCGAGGTTGCATCGATCAGGGTGTCAATGCTCGGAAGAGGGAATGGATCCTTGGGGTAGGCCGTGTTGAGGTCGGTAAAATCAATGCAAATCCTCCAAGTCCCATTGGACTTCTTCACCATCACTACATTCGACAACCACTCAGGATAGTTCACCTCCTGTATGAACCGGACCTTCAAGAGCTTGTCCACCTCCTCTTTAATAGCGAGCTGACGCTCGGGGGCGAACTTGCGCCTCTTCTGCTGAACCGGTTTGGACCCCGGAACAACGCTCAGGTGGTGGACCAGGAGCTCTTCGGAGATCCCGGGCATATCTGCAGCTGACCAAGCGAAGAGGTCTTCATTCCTTTGGATGCATTGTACAATGTCTGAGCATAGGGCGGACGGGAGGGTCTTGCTAACAAAGAATTTGCGGTTCGGGTCCTACTCAGAGAAGAGCACTTCCTCCAATTCATCCACCGGCTCGGAGGTCGGGCGAACAGTGTCTTGGGGGATTTCCAGAGTTTCTAAGGAGAGGACAGGTCCGAGGGTAGAGGTCATGTAGCACTTTCTGGCCGTTTCCTTATTGCCCCTTACTTCCCCTACTCCGGCCGGAGTAGGAAACTTCATTTTGAGATGGTAGGCTGAAGGGACGGCTAGGCCGGGCCGGCCCAGAATGACATTGTAGGCTGCTGGGACATCTACGACCATGAAGTCCATCGACTCCGTTCGGGTAGTAGGAGTTTTGCCAGCGGTTACGTCGAGGGTAATCACCCCTTCAATAGTCACTGGCACTCCCGTGAACCCATGGAGCGTGTAGCCGGCGGGCTTGAGTCTATCTCGGGAGAGTTTTAGGCCTTTGAAAGCGGCAAGAAAGAGGATGTTTACGGAGCTGCCATTATCTACTAGTATCCTCTCCACTTTGAAATTCGCCATATGAAGGCTAATGACGAGTGCGTCACAGTGTGGGGTACGAACTCCTTTAAGATCTTCGTCGGAGAATGTGACAGGCACTCCGAGGCCTTTGGGAGGAGGGGTGGTTCGGACCGAGTTGACTTCTCTTATGAATGCCTTCCGAGAGGAGTTTGAGGAGCCCCCCATTGGGCCCCCATGAATGAGGTGGAGGACTCGCTCTTCCTCAAAGTCAGGCATCTCTTCTCGTTCCGGACGCTTGTTAGCCCCCCGAGGTGGGGGAGGAAGTTCGGCTCGGTCCTTTCTTACAAACCTGGTCAGCTGCCCCCTCTGGATAAGGGCTTCTATCTCGTTCTTTAAGGCGCGACAATCGTTGGTGTCATGCCCGTGGTCCCGATGATAACGGCACCATTTCTCTTTATCTCTTTTCTTGGCGGGGTTGTTCATCCTCGGAGCAGGAGGTAAGACCCCTTCCTTTTCGACTTCCATCAGAATGGTTGAGACATTAGTGGTGAGGGGAGTGAACTTCTCGAATCTGGGGGGAGGTCGGCGCTGGCCGGCATTATCCTTCTGGAGCTTCTTGGCTCCTTCTTCTTCTGTTCCCTTTCTCTTAAACCCGGAGGAAGACCCCTCCCAGTTGGGTCGATGCTCGGCCTCTTCGGCCCAGATGTACTTTTCACTGCGAAGGAGGAGGTCGGAAAAGTTTTGTGGAGGCTTTTTGACGAGGGAGGAGCGGAGGTTGGAATTGAGGACATTAGATTGAAATGCTGCTGCAGCGACCGACTGGTCGAGGGATGCTATGGACCTGGCTTCAGCTGTGAACCTCTTCACATAGTCTCTCAATTTTTCTCCTTTCTTCTGGTGGAGGTGCAATAGTGAGATGCTGGTCTTCTCAGCTCTACGGCTGCTTACAAAATGGGTGACGAAAAGGGTCTCGAACTGCTCGAAGGAGAATATTGAGGAGGGGGCAAGGCGAGAGTACCATTCTCGAGCTGGGCCCTTGAGAGTTGCGGGGAAGGTTTTGCAGAGGAGGGCATCGGAAGCTTGATGGAGGAGCATCAAGGTCTTAAAGCTTTCGATGTGATCAACGGGATCGGTCTCCCCAGTGTAAGTCTCAAATTGGGGAGGTTTGAAGCCGAACAGCACAGGTGCATCCACTATGGTTCGGGAGAAAGGGGGTCGGCTAGGACATAGGGTCCTCCCCCTAAGCTCTTCTTCTCGGTCTATCTGGCCCAGACGCCTCTCTACCTCATGAAGATGGCGGTACATGGTGTCGTCCCTCCGACGGTAATCAGCCAAGCCTCTAGACTCGTCTTCGTATGAGGGAGAGCGAGGGCTACGGCGATGGTAACTTCGGGAGCGACGAGGACTTGGGGTACGCCGGGAGTTGCTAGGAGCAGGACGAGGTGATGGGGACCGTCGGCGAGGGCTTCGGACCAGGGGAGGAGATGGAATCTTGGGTGCGTTGGTGTTGGGACGGAGGTTGAGAGCTTGTAGGACGGTCACTTGGAACTGCTGGAACTCGGCACGTGTGATGGGTGCCTCATTGTTCCTGGGCTGTTGCCGACCTGCAGGGGAGTGCGGCCTTCTTCGGTAGTGCTCGGGGATTCTTTCCGACCCCTTCGGTTAGGGGACCTTCTATATTCCCGGTGGCGAGGGGACCGCTAGTCCGGACGGTGTTGGCGGGAGGTTCCCTCTCGGGCCCGCTTCTCATCCAGATGGCGGCGAAGGTCATCATCTTTCTGGCGATTGAGGGCAGTATTGTGGCGACCATAGGCTCGGGGATGATGGGAGGCCATAGAGTCCGAAGAGGCGTTGTGGATGGAGACATGGTCTTAGTGAAGAGGCTGTTTTTGAGGGTTAGGACCCTTTGGAGGTGGCTGATTTGGAGGAGGAAGGTCCTGTTGGAGTGGGTCCTCCGCTTGAGGAGGAAGCTGTCCCTGCTGTTGGGTAGGCTGGATGGGAACTTCTTGCTGCTGATCGGGGTTGGGTCCTCTGTTGGACCCTCTCGATCTGACTTTCCTAGGAGGCATGGCTGGAGAAGATCTGTTCGCCGGGAAGAGGAGAGGTTTCTATTCGTTAGTTTCCCACAGACGGTGCCAATCTGTTGCCGCTAAATTTGGTGTGGGGGCAAACAGATAGTATTTGTGGATTCTTAGGAAAACTGAATAGTAAACCTGTATACCTGTTCCGTCGGGGTATGATCGTCGCTCCCGCCGTACACATGCAAAAAGTGCGACACACCGGAGTTGTTCCCAGCGACGCACCCTCCGACGCTCAAGTCAGTAATCTAGGAAGACTATGAAAGAGCGCAAAAACTGGAGAAAGATTGATTACCTCTTAATGGAGATGGATGGGGGGTATTTATAGGCGTCTTAGGGAACAGATTAGGCATGTAATTCCTGTGTATAGATAAGGAATGTAATTCCTAATCCCCAGTGAAAGGATAGATATGAATCAGGGCCGTTGATTAATATTAATCAGAAACCCTAATTCTATCCTGCTGGACAGGGCTTGTTGCGGGTTGAAACCCGCGCCCAGTTGAAGTGGGTCCGTTCGCGGGTTAATGGCCCTTTGGGGAGGAGACCCAGTACCCGCTTCAGACCCGTTTGTAGGTGAAATTACCGTTTTACCCCTGGGCTTCAGGATTCGTGTCCAATTCGGACGGTCTCGATTAAACCCCCATTTTTAGCCACATCAAGCGCCAAACCGATGCTTTCATTCTCCTTAAGCTTCAAAGCAGAGGGGGTTTCTCCTTCTTCGTTGCTTCTTTACCATTTTTGGGTTTCCTCACAGCTTGAGCGCCAGAGGCCCCTATCTTCTCGCTCTCCTTTGAGCTTTCTTCTCTGTGAACGAGCAGCTCTTTGCTCGTCACTTTCCCCAAAATGGTATCTGAATCCTGTCGCCCTTGATCCAAAGAAGTCACCTTTTTCCCTTCTGGTGCTTTCCAAACCTTTTCTACCCACTCCCTGGTGGATGGTGCTTTCTCGCTTGACTTCATCCCCAAGCTGGCACTGTCCCTCACCAGCTCTTGTCTCGAAGCATGCATGTTGTTACGGAGTTGGTGTTTGCCATTTTTAGAGTCTGCATGCCCTGTCCCCCCTCTCTGCTCCACAGCATGTCCCTCATCACCTGCATGCAGCGTTTTACCACTTTGCAATGTTTGATTGCCGTTTTGAGCTATCTGCTGCTCCCCCTTTTTCTGATTTACCCCTGATACTGTGAAGTTTACCAAATCTGGGCGTGGGTCATCTTGGCCGTTGGATCCCTTGGTCTGGCTTCGTACTCGACCACCGGCATCCCGCCCTGATCCATGCCTCTCTGATCCCTCTGCCGTAGGCTCCCGACGAGCTTCCATCTCTCTCGCTGCCTTGATCACCTCTCGATGGGCCCGCTCCACTTCGTGGATCCCGTCTATGGTGAGCTCCCATGTTGGTGAAGCAACATGCTTGTAGATACGGCCATCTCTGAGAGAGGGTGGAGATGGGGGTGGGTTCCGTCTCCCTATCTGCGCGCTTGTCAAGGACAAAGTGGATGGACTCCTCATAGGAAAAAACTTTTGCGAATCTTGGCATTAAGGCGATGTCCCTACTTCTGATGAGTATCCTAGCCGATACTATCTCCGATCGGCGAACGGTCTTCTCGTCGACTTCTTCCACTGTGCCAAAGTCAGGGACTATCTCTTGTAAAGCCTCCTTTTTCCAAAAATGCAAGGGTACGTTATGAATCCATACCCAGTATCTATCCTCCTGAGGTCGCTCAGCACCAAAGCTCGTCGACTTCTTCCACTGTGCCAAAGTCAGGGACTATCTCTTGTAAAGCCTCCTTTTTCCAAAAATGCAAGGGTACGTTATGAATCCATACCCAGTATCTATCCTCCTGAGGTCGCTCAGCACCAAAGCTCGATGACCAAGCTTGAAAGTCCATCTTGAAATGCCCAAAGTCCACCGTTGCCATTCCGGTGACCTCTATCATCTTTTTCGTCGAAGGGAATGAATCAAAAACTTGAGGGGACTCATTTTCTTGACAACCCAATCACGGTGTGCCTTCATTGGCCATCTCGCGTTCAAAGCTTGGAGAACATGGGCCTCCGATGGTCATCTTGTTGTCACTCGTGCCAATGCGCACCATTGACTTAGCCATTTTTCCTTATTTTTTATTGTGGCGAGGCTGTTTGCAAGCTTGATCGTCGCTGGGTTGTCAGGTGACCTACCCCTGTACACTCGCCGCTCTTCGTCATCGTTGGAAGTGACGACATTTGTGCAGTTGTATGACATGTGACCCCACATCATACACCTCAAGCATCTCACTTCTTTGGTGCACTTCGTCCGGTAGTGTCCCAACTCCCCTCAGTTGAAGCACGGCACTGGTTTGCGCTTTCCTTTTCTCTGGTATTTTCTAATTTCCAGTAGTGTTGGCGGTGGGGAATTGGACTTTCTTTTTCCTTTATGAATAACTTCCTGTCAATTCTCTGTCGCTTCCCCAATCGGAGCTAGTCCCTCACCCTCTTTAGATCCATTGTTTGGACCCCTCGTTTGGGCCCATACAACGCTGGACTTTGGAGGGTCGTGGACCACCTCCCTTGGCGGTGGTCGGTGGGGGTTTTGAAAGGGGGGAAGCAAGAGGTTGGTATTGGTGTTGCTTGTTGGGTTCCGCTGGGGGTGTGGTAGCATTTGGAGGTAGGTGGTGGTGCATGGGCACTGTTGGTTTTGGTGGGGTGATTGAGCGCACTTGCTCTCTGTGATGGTAGGGATGATGGTGAGTTTCACTACGGTGTTTTCTTGCCTCTCTGTGATGGTGAGTGTTGTGAGTTGCATTACAGTAGCTTCTTTCTCTTGCATAACTGTCCTTGTGGTTGTCCCTGTGATGCACTTCTGTGCTGTACTGCCGGTCATGTGTCTGTTGTTGAGCGTGACGCTGGACCACTGGGAGCATTCTTTTATGCCGATACTGGCTTGTAGGAGGACCCCCTCTATGGGCCCGTCCTCTCAGCTGCAGCTCTTCCGTAGGGCGATGATGATCTGAGCCTCTCCCCTCGAGCCGATGACGTGAATTACAATGTGCCCGCTGAGGGGAAAGTGCGACTCTGAGCCCAGAGGGTTCAGTTAGGCTGTAGGTTAGGGTTTGGGTTTGGGACAGGAGTTTGAAGTGTGGATGTCGGAGGGTCAGAACTGTGAGGGGGTGGAGGAGTATCAGAGGTTGGGGGGTGTAGGGGTGGTAGGAGTGTGGCGGACCCTCTCGTTGGGTCCTCACCCACTCAGTTTCAACTCCGACAGCATACAGGAATGAAGTCAGAGGTTCGAGGTTTGTTAGAGGATTAGTAGCCAGTCGAGAAAGTGGTCGAAGATATCAAGCAAGACGATTCAGTGGTGGTCGGAGAAAAGGCAGTTTCTTGAAGACGGGTTCAAAATTAAAGGAAAAGAGGAGGGGTTGGAGAATGTGGGTCGGAGAAGATGCAGCCTCATCTTTCATGTTTTGTTCCACCCAAGATACCCCAAATTGTTGGTGATCTACAAGATCATAGGATCATCTAATGCAATATGGGAACCTTTTGCAAAGCACTTTAAGGGGGAAGTTGGGCACCTTTTGTTACCAATTATATCCCATGTGCCACTTTCATCAAAAGGATTTTCGTGGTGACTTTTGCAAGAGAGTGGGTCATACAAGTGTCGCGGTGGTCAAACCAAAACAATAGGATGGTATTTTCTTTCTAATCTATGTTTTTACCTTTCTTTTGTGGTATTATTCTTGGCAAAAGCCTTAATAAATGTAGCAACATCTACACGATAAAGATAGTATAGTAGCATCGATTTGGTTTTTGTGACGTCACGATTTGTGGGATTTGATATTTTTGGATGCATTGGTCATCTTTACACATTATAGACAATCCATCCTTCCTAATAAAGGTTGAAGATCTTTTTAAATTTGTCTAAATATAGAGTTAAGATATCGAAAGAAAGATAGTTATTTAACTTTATAGAACTCACCTCCAACCCAGGATAAGCTTGGTGTTATCTTAGCTTATATAGACATGATTTTCGCGATGACAATTCTGAATACATATTTTTGAGTTATCAGCATTAAATTTATATGACATGCTTTCTTGTTGTGCAAAATTTTACAGACATTTTAAGAATTTATCATTATTATTTGACATGACGAATTGGATGATGTTACAAATGCATGATTAAAAAGAAGAAAAGTGGGTCATAATATTCAAGAAGTCGGTTTCATACACAACAGAGTGAATGAAGAAACTTCCAGTGAGAAGTTTTCATTGTTAGTCATATTCAACGGAATCAATTTCTAAAGAAGATGATACAACTATATGGTCTGATTCTCTCTCTCTCTCTCATATGATCCTATTGAGTTTATTACAGTCTAAAATTTATTGATAATATTCCTTTCACTAATGGTATACATCATTTTCTGTAATTTATTGGTAATATTCCTTTCAGTGATTGTATACATCATTTTTAGTTATTGAATTGTCTAAGTACTGGGTGTGTACACTGTGATTTATAAGTTGATTTGAAATAATGTTAATTTAGTTAGAGAACTTATGGATCTCTCAATATTTTTCTACAGAAATTGGGATTCTGTATCGGCATTTGGATGCGAAGAACTATGAAAATGATGTTGAGTTGAAGGAGATTCATGAAAGAAGATGATATAACTATATGGTCTGATTCTCTCTCTCTCATATGATCCCATAGAGTTCATTAAAGTTGAACATTATCCTAATTATACCTATATATTATACTAATATGTCTACCCCATATCCCCTTCCTCTATTTTGAAAAAGAGTAAAGAGAGCAAAAGTAGGGACTAACAAGTGTTCAACACACACACAAAAAGGTAAAAAATAAAAAGAAACCACATCGCATACTCATCCTCCCCCACTTTCAAAACCTTCCTCTCCTCAACCCCCAACCTCTTCAAACCCTTCCGCTCACCGCATGTCGCCCTACACTGCATCCCAAATGCCGCCCGATGTCCGATCATTTCCCCCATTTTTTGCAATTTTTAAAAAAATTTTGGGTGATTTTTTAGACTAATTTGATTCATTTTGGGGATTTTTTTAATTCCATATCTTTGGTACAGGGATTTCAAAATGATCAGACGTTCTACGTTACTACCATCACCGAAAACAAAGTTCTGAGTGATTTGTTTGATTCATTGTGCTTTTTTAGTATATTAGTTGTTTGTTGATTTAGTTTGGGTTAGTGCATTTGTTAAATTAGGGTTTCTTTTGAGATTAGTTAGTTGTTGTAGTTAATTATGATTTTCAATTACTATTTGAACCTAAGATGACGTTGTAATAACTTCACCAACTTATAATGCAAGATATTGTTATTCTCAGTGATTATGAGTGGTCAAGAATGTTGATTACGATGTTCGCAAAAAATGGGTGGATAATGTTGCATTAAAGAATAAGGAGAGTCTCTAAATTTAGTGACCTAGAGTTTACCTATATCTTGGTGCTGGAATTGTTGGAAAGTTACACACATCGAGAACTTTTGGGTTTCCTCTCAACAGAATTTAAAATATAGAAAGATGTTGTCTTGAAAATGTGAATTGGTTAATTTGTATATTTGTCATCTTTTGATATAGCTAATTATAAATTATTGTTTCCGCCATGTGTTCCTAATATTTATTATGTGTGATATGAGATGGAAGGTGATTGAGAAGCATGTGGTGGAGAATGAGATAGCGGAGTATATCAAGAAGTCTGAGAAGAGCTACAACCCAACTTCGGCAATTATTTGACTTTTTCCCCCTTTCCTTCAATTGAATAGAAATATAGAATAAAGTTGGTTAGTTTGGAAAGTTGGTTTGAAAATGTGAATTGGTTAATCTATAGATTTGTCGTCTTTTAATTATATTGTGTTTGAAATAGTTAAGAGACATCTCCAATTTTGAATTTCATACAATCTTGTGTCCCTCGAAATTATTTTTGTCTGTGCAATTTGTACAGGGTAACACTAGCATACATTCATAGAGGCAGCCCTTTCTCTCAAAATACTTTTGACAAAATTAATGGAAAAACTATTTCTTTCCCTTATTCATTCTTTAGTTTCTTCTCCATATAGTTAGCTTTTATCTTATGGTTCAAACTTCATATATCCATAATTGTTCTCCTATTGGAATGCTATATCCACTTTGACAATGTCTTTAACGTATTTATAATATTTTGGAGGAAGCTTAACTAAACTATATTGTTAAGAAGCTTATATATGGAGAGAGGAGAGAAAGAGAGAGAGAAAGGATTTGTTAAGGGAAATGAAAAGATGAAAAGTTGAGTAGTGAGAAGATAAAAATGTTATTATAGTTCATTAATAGCTCATTATTTTTGTAACCATGGCTTCACACCTAGGATGCCATGTCACATCTCTTGGTACAAATGCTTGTGCCACGTGGCATTACCTTGTGCATATACTTCTAAAGTTTTTTTTTTTGATGAAACGGATAGACTCAACCGACTCCAGCCATGCATATATATAAACGAGATTACAATGAGAGGGTCTTACAAGGTGTAAAACAAAACTACCCGCTACATCCTATCATATACAAAAATAAGCTACATTAGGAACATATAAGAACCACAGACAATAATCAATGCAATCGATGAGAGCACCCAAGACGAACGCTGACGATAGCATGCTAGCTAGGAAAGGGATGAGAAACCGGTGGATACTACTGAAGACGAAAATCCAAACCCAGTATTAGCGAGGCAGCATGGCGACGAGACGGGACGGCTGCCAACGCTCATCGAGATCGAACTCTATAACCAGCAGCATCCCGAAAAACAAGCGGAACGCCAGCGCGCAAGAAGCACAACCAGAAAACAAAATACCTTACAGCAGCTACAGCTAAGAATGCACCGGATGGAAGACAATCCAACACCGATACAGCCTCTCTATCAACAGATAAATAGCGAAGAGTGCGTCCAGACAAACGTCCAGGCGAAAAGAACACATAAATGTAGAGGCAGGAAAAACCAACCGACAAAAACGAGCACAAACAGAACAGGCCCAATATAAACATAGAGAGAGCACGGTCATAAGATACATACAACCACCGAAGAAAACAACCATCCAAAGTAATCCCAAAACAAAAGAAACACAACACAGCTACATTAAGGGTCTGCTCTTAAGCAAGACCGGACCTGATGGTAAAGGCAAGAACTGATCGCCAGAGAACAAAACAAAGATGGCAGGCCATCAAAATAGCGATTGGAACAAAACGGAGATATGCCAGTTGACAAAGCATCGATAGCTGAAGCCTGTAAAGGGAACGGGAGACAGAAAAAGGAAACCAAAAAATCCCCTGCCAGGCAGCACCAGCGATGAGAATGAGCAAAAAGCAGAATACCACACTGCCAAAATGAGATAAAAGAGCAGAATGATCTACCCTTGATCCTGCAAACACAATCAAACAAGAGGGCTGTGTTAAAAAGACATGCTCTACCAGAAGGTCCGAAAGGAGAAGAAAGCTTAAACTGCATAGATTAAATAGACAGCATGAACTCAATAACAATCAAGAATGGATCCAACAAAGAGGAGCAAAGAACATTAAATAGCATTTAAATTAATAAGACACCGCGAAGCATTTTCTAATCTCTCTAGCTTAAGGGCATCTCTAGATTTCTCTTTTAGCGAAGATGACCAAAATTTGAATAATACCAAAAATTCGTCAGATAACAGTCGAGGGGAGGAACGAAGTTGGCAGAATAATCTGTTATTCCTTTCCTTCCAGATTATCCAGATGATAATCTGGAAAGAAAGGAACCACGATTTGTGGAGCGCTAAGGAAGGAGGGCGCTTAGAACAGCAATCATCAAGATTGATCGGAAGGTCAGTCATCTCCCAGGCCAGAACGGGTATTTTCCAGAGAGAACGGGAGAAATCGCATTCTACAAATAGGTGATGGACATTCTCAGCGGAAGACGAGCAAAGGGGGCAAACTTGCCCCCAAGCCTGATTCCTCATATTAAGATTATCAACCGTAAGCAATCTATTGTTAAGAGCTAACCATGTCAGGATCTTTACTTTTAACGGTGCACAAGACTTCCAAATTATGTCATAGAATGGCGATAACGAACCTCTAAAATTAAGGAAATGATAAAACGAACCAACAGAGAACATCTTAGACGAATTCCAACACCAGAAGAAATCCTCTTTATCGTGCCAAACCACATTGCTGATAGTGGCCAGAATATTGTCAAAGCTGGAAGCGAGATGGCTAGGGAGGTTAAAAGAAAGCGGGATCGACCAAACTCTGATGGATCCGTTAAAGGAGTAGTATTCAGATACCAGAGCTAAAGGATTGACCGCTAGTCGATAGATATCCGGAAAAACCGACGCTAAAGAGGAATCACCAATCCAGATATCAGTCCAGAATCTGGTCATAGACCCGTCGGCACAGCCGTGGGTAATTCCGACGAGGAAAGGAGCTGCAACTTTCCAAACTCCCTTCCAGAACGGAGATGCTTGCCTATGGGGGTGCTCTGGAAAGCTCCACCAATCATCGGCTGGATAGAATCTGGCTTTAATACAATCGATCCAGGGGAGGTCCTCATGTTTGAGGAATCTCCAAAGCCATTTGCCCAGTAGAGCCATATTATGGTGCCTTAGGTCTAACACCCCTAGACCACCGGCGACTTTGGACGAGCAAATGACCTTCCAATTACACAAGTGTGATCCGGGTTTGTAAAGGGCTGATCCGGACCAGAGGAAATTACTTCTGACCTGATCAATTCTTTTGATGACCCAAGAAGGAAGGAAATAGAAGGCCATCATATAGAGAGGAATCGAGGAAAGAACAGAATTAAGCAAAATTAGCCTCCCGCCTCGGGAAAGCAATCTCCCCGACCAAATCGAGAGCCTGGACTCCACTTTATCAATCATGGGTGCCCAATCCGATCTATGAAGTTTCCCCCATCTCAAGGGGATACCTAAGTAAGATATAGGAAAGGAGGCAACCGGGCAGTTAAAAAATTCGGAAATTTCATCCTGCCTGTTAGGTGACCCACCCAGCCAAATGACCGACGATTTATTGAAATTGATAGAGAGACCAGAGGCCAGTTCGAAACAATAGAGTAGGAGTTTGAGATTCCTGAGGGTATGGGGATTAGGCTTAGCGAAGATAATGGTGTCGTCGGCGTACTGAAGGTTAAGAACACCAATAAAATGACGATAATCGCCCAGACCTTCAATGACTTGAGCTTCCCCAGCATTGCGTAGGAGCTTACTGAAAACGTCAGCAACCAAAGAGAAGAGAAGGGACGACAGAGGGTCCCCCTGCCTGAGGCCGCATTTAATTTTGAATTTGCGACCCTCTGTGCCGTTCACGATAATAGAAGAAGTACCCGCAAATAGGCTGGATTTAATCCAAGCGATCCATTTGGGGCCAAAGCCCCTATGAATAAGGATATCGAAAAGGAAGTCCCAACTAACGCTATCGTAAGCTTGGGAGTAAGCAAATACTTCTAAAGTTATATAATATAATAGCATGCAACCCGATGCACGAATGGTCATGTTAATGATTTTTAAAGTTGTTGACATATGATCTTAATATTATCATTTTAAATTTCTCTTCGTTTTTTTTACCCAGAAATTTTCTCATTTTTGAAGGTAGATAATAACAAAGCGGAAAATCGGATTTCTAAATTATAGACCAAATTTAAAAAGTAACAATTTAGTGGACATAGAAAAAAGTAGTTTTGTTGAATAATACTAGTGTTATCCTGTGCAAATTGTACAGCCTAAGGGGGTATTTTATACGCGGTAATAAATAAGGGAATCTAAGAACATCCTCTGGATTACCTGGTTTGGTAAGATATGAGTATTGTTTTGGAAGGATTTTTAAATTCTCATGCAAAGTTTCCTTTGTTGCGAAGGATATTCATTCTTATTTAAAAGGGTGGGATTTGTGGATTTCTCAACGTAAAAATAACTGAGATTATCACATTACTAAATCACCCTCCATATTTTTGATAATCTTTCTGCTTATCATTGCCGCTCTATTTTTCCCCAACAAATTTGTTACACTGCCTTATCATGGTGAGATTTGTGCATATTTATATATAAAGAGAAACTTCTAATTAGAGACTGAACAAAATTAAATAATTATGATATATATTTTAGTATAATGTATCAATTTTAATAATAGTACCCACCATTATCTATATAATAAAACACAAAGAAAGCTATCAAGTGGCTCTCCTTCAATCCCCCCAAAATCAAAGGCCTAGATCTAACCTCAGAAAACACATTCCCCCCCCCCCCCCCCACCAAAAAGTTTCCTCCTAAAACTCAAATTCAAATCCCCCCACCCAAAACAACTTCTTTATTTATTTAATTATTTCCCTCTCTCTCTCTTCTAATCAAAAAATTAAGAAAATAAAAATTTTATCAAAATAAAAAATTTAAAACTTTAAAAATTATTCAAAAAAATCAAAAACTTATAAAAAACAAAATTTAAAATTTTAAAAAACATTTTAAAAAGTATTTTTTAAAAATAGTTAAAATTTTAAATTTTTTTTTAAAATTTAAAATTTTTAATTTTTAAAAATTTTAGACATTTTAAAAATTTTAAAAATTTAAAAAAAAATTGAAAATTAAAATTTTTTGAATTTTTGAAATTTTTGAATTTTTTGAATTTTTTGAAATTTTGAAAATTTGAAAATCTCAAAGCAAATCCAATGTCGAACCCCAATCAAGAGGTCGTTGACGATATTTGATCCGCTGCTGATTCCGTATCAGTGACTTCCCTCCACCAAATCGAGCGCAAATATCAAGCGACTTTGTATCGGCGACTCGCCTCCACCAATTGAGAACCTCTATATGTGATGCGACGACTCTAATTTCATCTCATTAACCAAATTATCATTCTAATTTTTAATTTTTTGTTTGCAGGGGATTACTCAGTTTTTTGCTGACTCGAATTTTTTGTGCATGAGATTTAAGTTCAGAGAGGTATGATTGTTTTATTTTTGGGTTTAAAATTTTTAAATTTGGTGATTTATTTGATGAGTTTTTTATTGGTTTTAATTTAAGGTGTACGCAAGTGAGAGATGGATTATTTGGTGGCCTCAATTTGGGCTTCCAAACCATAGTAGGACAGATAAGCTGACTAGCAACCTAAAATAACTTGGCAAATATGCAATATTAATTTCTTTACTACAAGAGAAAATACTATCGTGAAGTGTTCCCTTCACTGGTTATTAGAAACCATGGATAACATAACATATAAGAACTTTTAATGTATGTTTGGATATATAGAATTGGGGTGACTGGAGTTTACCAGTGAAGGGTGCAAACTCTCTACTCAAAAAAGATAGCTAAAGTAAATTTGTTATTGATCCATTTTGATTTTTTTTTATAAAGGTGTAATGGGGGAACAAAGTGGAGATAAAAGAAATGATTAGCTTGGATTAGAGTTTTAAGAACTTCATGTATTTCTATAAGTACCATTTTTGTAATTTTCAATTTTCCCCCTTTGTAATATTTTATTTGCAATTGAATAAATACCTTATTTCTTCCTTGATTATTTTTTTTTATTATGACTTGTTCATGAAATTCTTCGTTCTTTTGATCGGGCTATTCTTGTTGATCCTATTGTTCTCTTATTTAATTGTGGGTATTTTGATTTGAACCCTATTGATTTTGCTCTATCTCTTAATTGAACCCTAAAACCCAATTTGATTTGTTCTTGACCCAAATCCGCTATTATTGAACCTTAAACCACTAACCCAATACCCTAGTTGTACCCTATAAATACAACCCTAATGCAAATTGCACAATTCTGAAACCCTAGCTGCCTATTCTCTTTCCTTTCTCTCTTTCCTCGCCGTTCTCTCTCTCTGTGTGTGTTTTCCCGCCAAAACACCCAAGACCCCCCTATCGTCTTCTTTGACCTACCCCCACCTTCCAGCAACCTCCTCCTCGTCGCCGAGATCCGGCGCCGCTCTCCTAGCACCGCCAATCAAGAACCCCCCGAAACCCCTTCCCTCCTCCTCTGTTCTCGTCGCCATCAACGCCAAAACCCATAGCCCTTTCACCTCCTCCTCTGTCCGATCGCCGACCTAAACCACCAGCGCGCCACCACCCTGCCATGCATCGCCGCCCCTCTAGTCTCCGGTGACGCCGCCGCCCCTCAGCCGTGCTCTCTCCCGCTGCTGTTGCTGCAGTCTTTTTGTGTGCTGAGTTGTTGGTTTCTTTGGGTTTGCCCGTATATTGCACGTGTTATTGGTGGGTTGAACTAGTTCGTGAGTTCGTTGCTTCGGGATTCTTATCCCATTATTCTTGGTATTCTTTTTCACCGGTTATAAGGCAAGTCACCGTTCTCTTGAATTGTTAATTGTATCAAATTCAAGTTTTGTTGAAACTCTTGCAAGTACATCTCTTTGTTATCATATTATCCTTTGTTCATCTCTTCGTTGGGTCTATTGAGGGTTTACACGAGGTAACCCCAATATTCTTGACATCGTGCCACTTTTTACTCTAAAATTTGAGTCTTTCATGAGTGCATATAGAATTGATAATAGGGTTGTTCATATAATAGTCACACAAATAAATTATTGTAGAGACAATTGATAGGTTGTATGTTGTTTGATCGATTGATGATTGATTGATGATAAATTGATGTGTGAGTATGTTCTAGTTTTATTTATCATTTTTTGACACCCAACATGTTGATTACACAATTTATTGACTAAATAATCGATACCCATGTAGTCTAATTATTTTATTTTCAAGAAAACTACCCAAAATCCTGTATATGCATGCTGACCTGAATGTTAACTGCTATTTTCGAACCAGTAAACGATCTTAAAACGAATTACTTTCTGAATATGAATTATAGCCTTATGTTTTTAGTTCCCAGAACAACTTGAATTTTTGAATTCCAAGTCTTATAACAAAAGTTATGCCCGTTTTATTACAGCTGTGTTTTTAATTCTAAATTTTTAAATTCTTATAACTTGCATGTTTAAACAGTAAAAATGCTTACCAAATAATAAAAATTTAATCTAAAAATTTTCAGATTGTTTTTTTTTTAGGTAAAAGGTGGAATAACGCCACCCTGTTTCATTAATAAGAAGTTAATAAAACAACCCCGGTGTACCGGGAGAATACAAAAGTACAGTGCAGGAAATAAAAACATAATCCCTCAACAAAACCCTGGGGGGTGGGTCTAAACATCCATACATCATACAACCAAAAAATGCAGTAGGCCGATGCAAACTACCAAGTAGCGGGAACTGCGGCTAAAACCCTGATGAGTATAGAGGGCGCCAACCCCTCAGTCCAGTGTCGGCCCAAACTCAACCTCCTCATCGTCAAATTCCTCCACCCGGAAGACTCTGGCAATCCTCCATTTCGCTCCTGTGGCCGCAGCTGTAGCCCAAAAAGAGATAAGATGCATGATATGAGTAAGGTTACCAGAAATACTATTACATGAAGCACAAAAATAAAAAGGTTACCAGAAATACTATTACATGAAGCACAAAAATAAAAATTGTTTCTGTCTAGCCATAACACCCATATAGTTTCCGCAATGGCAATGTACCACGCATCCTTCATTTCGTGGCGGATTAAGGCAAATTTGGGGCCAACCCACAGCTCCTCACATTCGTTGGGATAGTCAGCTGTTCCTAGGGCTCGTAAAACCTCTATCATCGTTGCCTTACTCCTAGGGCAGTGAATAAAAATGTGATTCAAATTCAGGTGATTCAAATTCTCCACATGCATGTTGCAGAATCCACAGTTGGTCGCTATCTGGGGCTATCTTTTGGTAAGGTTCTCTCTGGTGAGGATTGCATTATTGAGCACTAGCTAGAGGAAGAATCTAATTTTAAGAGGGGTTTTCGCCTTCCATAACACCTGTGCCCAGCTGGGTCTGCATCCACGGTAGTGAATTCGATGATACAGAGATCTAACCGTGAACGCTCCCTTGGTCTTGAGTCCCCAGCGCATCTGATCTGGGCCTTGAGCACACCTCACACCGGTCCATGTGATGTGTGCTTGTAGTTCAAGCAGTTGCTGATGAAATTGTGGGGTAAGAGTTCCTCAGAACGGCAGCTTCCAATTGCCTCTCTTCCAGGTCTCGGCCACCGATATATTTGGTCGATTTGTTTTCTTATACAGTTCTGGGAAGGTGTCCTTAAGTGTATGGGAATCACACCATTTGTCCCACCAGAATCTAGTAGACCGTCCATTACCGATAGTTGAGGTAACTGCAGAGTTGAACGGTCCGCTAGCTTTGGTGATTCCTTTTCAGAATCGAGAAACTCTAGATCCTACTTGGAAGCCTAAACTTCTCGTACCTTTTGCTCGGAGGTAGGGTTGAATGAAATCCTGCCATCCTTCCCCACTGTGATGGAATACCTTCCACCACCATTTTCCCAGAAGGGCAAGGTTCATGTCTCTGAGGTCGATGATGCCTACGGCTCCGTGCTTCTTCTTCATGCAAGCAATACTCCATTTGATGAGGTGGTACCCTCCTCTATTCGAATCTGCCCCTTTCCAGAGGAATCTCTTCCAGATTTGGTCAATCCATTGGATTACCCATTTAGGAAGCTCAAAAAATGACATGTAATAAATGGGCAAATTAGACAACACAGAGTTGATGAGAACCACTCTGCCACCGAGGGAGAGTGAATTTCCTTTCCAACCGGACAACCTGTCTTCCATCCTATCAATGATAGATAGCCAGTCCGCCTTAATAAGTTTCCCTGGCCTGAGTGGGAGCCCTAAATATTTGATTGGGAACTCGTCTGTCAAACAGTTCAGGATGGTCGCATGATCCTGTGCCTTTGCATCGGATAGTGCAATTGGAATCAAGGGACTTTTGTGGAAGTTAATCCTGAGACCTGACCAAACTTCAAAACAGTAGAGGCTCCCTTTAAAGCAGACTGTCTCTGATCTATCCCCATTGCCAAAGAGTAGGGTGTCATCAGCATGCTGTAGGATCGTGCATCCTTGGTTAGAGAGACTGCTAGCCACTGGTGTAATCCAGCCTTTTCTCCGGAAGTTTTCAAGCATGCCCCTCAGTACATTTGCTACGATAGTGAATAGCAGAGGAGACAGTGGGCCCCCCTGTTGTAGCCCCTTCTTGCAAGGAAACGGTGGACCTGGCTATCCATTAACTGAGATTGCCGTTTTACTAGTGTATAAGCACTGTTTGATCCACCTAATCCATTTAACCCTGAAGCCTCTTCCTCTGAGAGCTTCCAGCAAACATTCCCAGTCAACGGAATCATATGCTTTCTCAAAGTCAAGTTTGAGTAGGAAATTCTTAGACTATCCCGTATGGCAGTGATGGATGACTTGTTCTGCCGTGGCCACATAATCCAAGATGCATCTGCCCTTGATGAAACCAGTCTGTGCCTTGGAAATTAAACTGTCCATTATGGTTCCCAAGCGGATGGCCAGGACCTTTGTAATGATCGTAGCTGAGCAGTTTATAAGGCTGATTGGTCTAAAATCCCCCACCTTGGACGCTTCCGCTCTCTTAGGAATTAGAACCACTTCCGCGAAGTTGAACATACCCAATCTGAGATTTTTTTGGAAGAATTCCTCCATCAACGCCATAATGTCTCCTTTTATTTCTTCCCAGAACACCTTGAAGAACAGCATTGGAAATCCGTCTGGCCCAAGCGACTTGTCTGCTCCCATTTGTTTGATGGCCTCTTCCACTTCTGTTTTCGAGAAAGGGGCTTCCAAGTTGGAAAGTGCTTGCGTAGGTTCGCTCTGACAGCCCTGCCAGAAGTCTTCCCTTAGCGGGATCCTGAAGTCATTCTTCTTCCCCAAGAGACTCTTGAAGTAATCTTGAAAGGTTTTGGAGATCTCAGTTTCGTCTTGCAAAGTTCCCGTATCCGTTTCTAGTGACAGGATTAGGTTGGACCTACGTCTTGCGTTAGCCACTCGGTGGAAATAGGTCGTGTTCATGTCTCCCTCTTTGAGACACGAAATTCTCGACCTTTGCTGCCATTTGATCTCCTCCAGCTTGTAAAGATTGGCAATATTTGCTCAGAGGTCTAGTAGTCTGTTTCTTTCATCTTGGGACAGGATTCTCATTTTCTCCAGTCTTTCCAGTTCATTGATGCCATCCAAAAAGGTGTCTTTTGCACGCCAGATGGTCGAAAATCTAGACCGGTTCCATCTACGCAGCCGCTTTCTCAGCCTGCAAACTTTTTCACACCATCGAGAAGCTGCATCCGTACCACTGGTTGGGAGCGTCCAGTTCTCCATTACCATGTGGTGAAATCCCTGGATTTCCAGCCAAGCCTTCTCGAATCTGGACCTTCTTGGTCTTAGACATCCCTGTACCCCGGCATCTAGTAGGATTGGGGTGTGATCTGATGTCGGCCTAGGTATAGATTTGGCGCTTGCTAATGAAAATTTAGCCTCCCAATCCATCGATATAAGAATCATATCCAATTTGGCCATAATCGGGGTTGCTTGCATATTTGACCACGAGAATAGTCTGTCATTGATAGGAATGTCGATTAGTTCTAGTTCCGTGATCACCTTATTGAACTCTTCTCTGTGCCTGTCACTGGGCCCTCTTTCCTTGTGCTCAAAAGAAAATCTAGTGATATTGAAGTCCCCCCGACAATCCAAGCTCCTGACCAGTGTTGTCGGATACCGATAAGTTCTTGCCAGAAGGCTTCCCGATCTGTAGCCACGTTCGGCCCATAGACAACAGTGATCGTCTGTACCCAGTTATTAGATCGTCGTTTTAGCCGGACAGTCAGGGAAAACGTTCCGCAGTACTCCTCAGAGCAGGTGAAGGTATCCAGGTTGAACCCAATAGCAATCCCCCCGATGCTCCTGCAGTCGGGCGAAGAACCCATTCCTTGATTTTGTTGCCCCGTACTCTTTTGAGTTTAAGCCCGTTCGTGAGTTTGGTCTCCTGTAACCCCACTACCTCGGCCTTGGAGCCCTTTATCACATCCCTCACCATATCTCTCTTCCCTCTATCCCTTAACCTTCTAACATTCCAGAACAGCATATTCATTGGGGAATTAAATCAAGGTTGATTGTGGATGTGTGACAGGGTTTCATCGAAGCCCGTTCCATTTCCCAACCCCTAATTTTGTTGAGAAATAGAGCACTATGCTCTGTGTCACAAACTTCCAGGCCACATGTTTGAGCGAGTGTAAAAACATTTGAATCAGACATGTAATTTAAAATAGATGCTAAAAAACTTTTCGTACCTCCATCATCGAATTTTGTAGCTTTGGCTGCCGCAGCTACCTCCATATAGTCATCTAGGGACTCCACATGAGCCCTCTTGGATAACCGTTGTATCCTGATTCCACATGTCCTGCCGAAGTACTAGAGCTGTAAATAGGTGCTGACTCTGGTAAGGTGGACAAGACCATCTCAGGAGAGATGTCTCTCTGAGTGTCTGCCACAAAATCAGTCTCCTCTGACTCGTCATCAGTGAATGAAAACTCCTCGTCTAAATTTAAATGCCCTTCCATATCCTCATCACAATCTGCTTGTTCCATAACTTGGGAAGTTTCCACAGCGGACCCCTCTGTGGGCTCGCTACTCGCCTCATGCCGTTGCTCATTTTGATTAACTGTAGATTTAGAGGGCCCAATAACAGAACAATGCATTTTGGACCCCTCTTTGGGCCTAGAAAGTTTTTGGTTGTATTGCATATTCACTAATTGACAGGGAATAGTTAAAGAAACTGAATTCTAAATCCAGAAAGTGTGTATTCATTGGCTACGGCGGCGATCATCAGGGTTACAAACTTTGGGATTTTGTGGATAACAAGGTCATTCACTATAGTGTTCAATGAAGATGTCTTGGACAAGGACAGACACACAGGTCAAGACAGTACAACTAGTACATGTTGGATTCGGTAGGCGAGACAACAAACACTAGAGGGGGGGTGAATAGTGTTAATAAAAAAAACTGCGGAAATTTTCTCGGTGCAGTCGACTTGGTTATGAACCAGTCGACTGATATAACCAAAATAAATTAAAAACAATAACTCTGTGCAGTCGACTGATGAATAAGATAGACGACTGAAGGCACAATGAAACAACAACTACAAACGCCACTGACCAGTCGACCGATAGACCAAGGAGTCGACTGTCTAGACACTTTTTGCAGAACTTAAATAAACAAGAGTAAATGCAAAATCAAGACAATCAATCACAGAGTACACAAAGATATATCCTGGTTCGGTCCTCCCGACCTACATCCAGTCCCCAAGCAACCCACTTGAGATTTCCACTATTCTTGAAAAAGATTACAAGAATACCCTACGGCGTTACGACAACAACCTTGTCTAACCCGTAGTCATTTCTCTCAACCAGAGAAAGCCGACCCACTCTACTACCAAGAGTGAAACAAAACCGACTCTACAACCTAGAGTCAAAAACACTCTCCAACCGAGAGCAAGAGAACAAGAAATACTTTACAGTCAACCTATAGCCTTGTTGGTGTATGTATTGATGCACGTGGCTAAAAAACAAGGTTGACTTCTATACTCAGTCCAGAGCGAATTCGTTGCTATACTGGACTGAATGTAGAGAACCAAAGAGTACGATCTTGAAAGCTTTATTTCTCAAAAATAGAATTATTCTCAAGGATGCTCGGATTTTCAAAGAAAGTTCTGTAGATCTATTCAGTGAGATCTGAACTCTACTTAAAGAGTTTGATCTCCTGGACGTTGGGAGACAGTTACTCCAACTGTCAACCAACGGATCTAAGCTTTTGAGTTTGAAAAATTCGATTTTGAAAAACAAAAAACGGTCAAAAGCTCTCGAACAGTCGACTGGATTGCCATTGAGTCGACTGATCAGAGTTTGAATAAATTTAAACAGTTTTGTACTGGCAGTCGACTGATACTCAAAAGTTAAATTTCTTCAAACTGTTTTGACTCTTTTTTGGGGGATTTTAAGAGACACACAATATAAAATTTTGAGTGTGTGTGTGTGTGACAAGGCTTTACATCAGACTAAGACTCAACAAAAAGGTAAGATACAATGTTTTTACAAGACACTATAATTTTGATACAATTGAGCTAAGGTCTTGAGTCTTGAGTCTTGTCTTGAGTGAAGTCTTGAATCTTGTCTGAGTGAAGTCTTTATCTGTAACCTTTGAGCTTGTGCATTTGTTCAGCTGAAATAATCTTTTGTAGTACAACCTGTAATGTTAGCTGTATAATATAGACACATGTTGCACTGTGTTGTGATCATCAAAATCAAGAATCAACATTCTCCCCCTTTTTGATGATGACAACACAATAGCTGATAATAAAAGATAATATACAAGCATAGTGAAGACATGCTCCCCCTTTTAAAAACACAAAATGCATTGTCTTAAAAAATGTAACATGTATCAGTCGACTTATCAAAAATGGCAGGAAACTGATCAGGAAACCTTACTTAGAAAAATCATAAGCAGAAAATAAGTACAGATGTAGTAGCAGCAGTCGACTGATATGCCTTTGGGCAGTCGACTGACCAAAGAGTTTTCCAATCAAAGTTAACAAATGAGAGGAGTTAATAAATGAGAGGATATCAAAACATAAATAACACAGAAAATAACACAGAGATAAACTGATATAACACAGATATAACACAGATATCTCTCCCCCTTTGTTATCATCAAAAAGCACAAAATAACAATCTTTTGCATTAAAAGGAAACTAAGATAAAGTCTTATATAGAAATAAGTTCATTAAGAAAGAAAATTACATAATAGAAAAGAAAATAAAAAGTCTTCAATCTTCTTCATCGGAGTCTTCATCGTCACCTTGAGAAGGAGGATGAAATTGAGAGGTGAAGAGATGAGTGAGGTTGTCAATCTTAGAATCAATGTGGTCTAGTTTAGAATCTAGGTTATGAAGTTGGGTATCTACAGTGGCTGAATGCTTCATAAGATAGGAAACACAGTCATATAAAGTACGAGGATCATCGTAGTTGGCTTGAAGAGGTGGATCAGTAGAGGTAGAAGGTCTAGAGGGTCTAGAAGTAGATTCTAAAGGAGCTTGAGAAAGAGGAGGAGACCTAGGGGGTGATCTAGAAGGAGCATCAAGAAGTTTCATTCCTGCCAAACTAGCACGATTCGAAACACTCATAACGAGTAACAATATTGGTCTCGGAATCGAGATCAATACCAAAAGCTATAAAGACTCTAGTAAGAAGACCTCCAAAAGGTAGAAAGTGAGTGTGGTCTTGATTCAATTTAGAAAAGATGACTCGACCCCAATTGACAGCAATTTTACCAAAAATTGCATACACAGCTTTTTGTAATTCTATAGAATATTGGTCATAACTACCCTTTTTGGGAAGGATGTTATAGGCTAATATTCTACCTACAAGCTTAGCAATTGGTTTAATATTTTTGCTTGTCATTGGAGGGCCATGATTGGGTAAGAAGATTTTAGATAAAATAGAGGCATCATCTAAAATAATTTCATCAAGAGTTAATCCTCCATCATCAATACCCAATATTTGATTGATCCTAGTCGGTGTGAGTGTCATTTTGACATTCTTCACAGATGAACGGATTACAACATCCCCATCTGGTTTTTGTACAACTCTCATATTTGTGTAAAACAAATAGATGAGTTGGGGATAATAATTGGGTTGGTTTGATAAAGAGAGAAAATCATAAAGACTACTATTTTGGAACAAGGGAATAAGATTGAAACGATCAAGGTCATTAAAGTTAACAAATCTTCCAGGGAAGATTGTAATGGTACAAATAAGGTACCATTGATCAATGAGATCGGGACTCAAGAGAAATTGAGTGTAGTCTTGAGATGAAGAACTACCCTCATGAGATCTTTTAGATCTTTTAGGTGCCATGAAAAGAGAGAGGAAAGGATTTTACCAAAGAGAAGGAAAGATTAGACCAGAGGCAAGCACCAGCAGCAATGTGAGAGTCGACCACCTTCTTCTTCACTAACTAGGGTTTGGAATTTTGGGTAAAAAACTTGAGATCGGTAAAGGTGAGAAAATGGCCGGTAAAGGGGTTTTAACTGCGAATAAACGGCTGAGATCAAAGAGAGAAGAAATCGACGGTAGAGATTAGAGATCACGAGTGAAAAGAGAGGTGAATTTCATCTCAAAAGACACGATGAATAGTCGCTGAAGATGATTGAGCTCGCGACAGTCGACTGGTAGGGTATATCAGTCGACTGAGTCGAGAAGAAAATAAAAGATTTATGTCTACTAATCAGTCGACTGGTATAGGAACCAGGCGACTGGTCAGATAAAAAATTGATATGTTTAAGGACCAGTACAGTCGACTTACTCAAGAATACAGTCGACTTAACAGAAACAATTTTTCAGCAAATATCAATAAAATCACAAATTCCAAGTTCTCTCCTTAATTTAATGAAAGTATCTTCTTTAAGGGGCTTGGTAAATATATCTGCTACTTGTTTATCAGTAGAGATAAAGTCTAAATATATATCTCCTTTTAAAACATGATCACGTAGAAAATAATGTCGAATATCAATATGTTTCGTACGTGAATGTTGAATCGGATTTTTTGATAAATTAATTGCACTGGTATTATCACACATAATTGAGGGTTTCTCAAATAAAATACCATAATCTGATAAAGTTTGTTTCATCCACAAAATTTGTGCACATGCCAAACTTGCAGCGATATACTCAGCTTCTGTGGTTGATAGGGATACGGAGTTTTGCTTTTTACTGCACCAAGATACTAGGAAATGTCCCAAAAAGTGACATGTACCACTAGTACTCTTGCGATCAGTTTTGCTTCCAGCAAAATCGGCATCGCTATATGACAAAAGTTGAAAATTATCGGTGCGTGGATAAAATAAACCATATTCAGATGTGCCTTTAATATATCTTATAATTCGTTTCACTGCTTTTAAATGAGACTCTTTCGGACTAGATTGATATCTAGCACATAAACATACGCTGAACATAATATCTGGTCTACTTGCAGTAATATATAAGAGTGAACCAATCATACCTCGATAGAGTTTTTGATCAACACTCTTACCTAATAAATCTTTGTCAAGAGTAGTAGTAGTAGCCATAGGTGTGGATTTACTACTAGTACTATCCATGTTAAAACGTTTGAGTAGTTCCTTTGCATATTTGCCTTGATTGATAAATATGCCATTTGAGGACTGTTTAATTTGAAGTCCAAGGAAATAATTGAGTTCACCCATGTGACTCATCTCAAATTCATTTTTCATGGTATTAGCAAATTCTTTACATAGATTATTATTAGTAGAACCAAAAATTATATCATCAACATATATTTGTATGATTAAGATATCATTCTTAACTCTTTTGATAAACAAAGTAGTGTCTACTTTACCCATTTCAAATCCTGTTTCTAAAAGAAAAGTTTTCAGACGATCATACCAAGCACGAGGTGCTTGTTTAAGACCGTATAAAGCCTTTTTCAATTTATAAACATGATCTGGAAATTGTTTATGTTCAAAACCTGGTGGTTGTTTAACATAAACATTTTCCTTAATAAACCCATTAAGAAAGGCACTTTTAACATCCATTTGATAAAGTATAAAATTCATGAAACAAGCAAAAGATAATAAAATACGAATAGATTCTAGTCTAGCAACAGGAGCATATGTTTCATCAAAATCTATACCTTCTTCTTGATTATACCCTTGAGCAACTAATCTAGCCTTGTTCCTTACAACTTGTCCTGATTCATCTAACTTATTTTTGAATACCCATTTGGTACCAATAATAGTCTGATCAGGAGGTCTAGGAACTAAATCCCATACATCATTCCTTATAAATTGGTTTAGTTCATCTTGCATGGCATTCATCCAATATTCATTCTCACAAGCTTCTTGTATATTTTTCGGTTCAAAATCCGACAAGAATGCTGTATGAGAGATCATATTAACATGTGAACGTGTCTGAATACCATGGGAGATGTCACCAATTATTAAGTCATGAGGATGATCTTTAACTTCAACAAATGACTTTGGTAAAGTTGAAGATATCACAATCAGATCAGTCGACTTGACTTGTTCTTCAGTCGACTGCTTTACTTCAGTCGACTGGTAGACCTTATCAGTCGACTTATCAGTCAGATTAGTTTGTTCTAAGGATTTAATCACATTATCTAAAGGTGATAAATTAGTTTCATCATCTTTATTTAAGGTTGATGAAGGTAAAGATTCATTGAATGTAACATGCATTGATTCTTCAATAGTCATTGTAGACTTATTGAAAATTCTATATGCTTTACTCCTATTCGAGTATCCTAAAAAGATACCCCATTAGATCTAGGATCAAATTTGTCTAAATTATCTTTTGTGTTTAGAATAAAACACTTACAACCAAATGTCTTAAAGTAAGAGACTTTAGGAATTTTATTAAAAAATAACTCATAACAAGTCTTCTTTAGCTTAGGTCTTAGAAGAATTCTATTTAAAACATAACAAGCTGTAGCAACAGCTTCAGTCCAAAAATGCTTTGGTAGATTGCTTTCAACAAGCATAGTACGTGCGCATTCTTGCAAAGTCCTATTTTTCCTTTCAACCACTCCATTTTGTGGTGAAGCTCTAGGAAATGCAAATGAATGTGTTATACCATTCTTATTGCAATATTCTGTAAATGTTTCATTTTCAAATTCTCCACCATGATCACTTCTAATAGTGACTATGGTTAGAGACCTTTGATTTTGAACACGTTTACAAAAATGTGCAAATTCCTCAAAAGCATCATTTTTATGTTTTAAAAAGAATGTCCAAGTGAATCTTGAAAAATCATCTACTAAAACAAACACATATCTACTTTTATTTAAAGAAGCAACTCTAGTAGGGCCAAATAAATCCATATGAATTAATTCGAGCGGCCTACTAGTAGAAATTACTTCTTTTGTTTTAAAAGTGGATTTGATTTGTTTTCCTAGTTGACATGCATCACATAACTTATCCTTTTTAAAGGATAGTTTTAGCAGTCCTTTAACTAGGTTATATTTAGATAATTTTGAGAGATTTTTCATGTTCACATGTCCAAATCTTCTATGCCATAGCCAAGATTCATTGTTAGAGGCTATTAAACAAAAGTCATTTGAAAAATCAATTGCATTCAAACACAATTCATAAATATTATTTTTACGAAAACCTTGAAAAATAACATTTTGCATGGTAGAATCATAAATCATGCATGCATCTTTTTCAAAAACTATTTTATATCCTTTATCACACAATTGACTAATGCTTAAAAGATTATGCTTTAAACCACTAACCAATAACACATTTTCTATAGTTGGCTTAGAAGTTTTACCGACCATGCCAATACCTATGACTTTGCCTTTGTTGTTATCTCCAAAGGTGACGGTTCCTCCATCTATGCTTTGAATGGTGGATAGTAGGTTGGCATGTCCTGTCATGTGTTTTGAACATCCGCTGTCTAATATCCAGCGTTCTTTCTTGAGTACCTATAAAAAGTTTAAGGTAAATATGGTACCCTTTTTATTGGGTCCAAAACACATTAGTTTGGGGGAAACCAAACCCATGAAGAGTTTGATCTTCCTTCATAAGCAGGAATATAATAAGTAGAATTACACACATTTAACATATATGAGTTAATATAAGCAATTATATCATTCTGATTTAGACTGACTGGAACCCATACTAACTTGTTCTGTCCAGTCGACTTAACAGTATCCTTCAGTCGACTGTTAGTGTACATCAATCGACTGGCTGATACACTAGGTTGACTTATAAGAGGTTTTGATCTCGTTGAATAAGATCCAATTCCTCTGGACAGACGACTGGTTGTATGGTTCAGTCGACTTAACCGAACGGTAGTCTTGCTTTTATCAACCTTAGGCTTTTCAAAGAAATCATACAACTTGTGTGTAACACTAGAAATAGATGCTGATTTATTTTTACTAGTGTTTACAACAGGAGATTCTTTTACATAAGATTTTTTAAAATCAAGTCCATATTTTTGACTAGATGTAACTTGATGATGAAGCATATCATTTAAATTCTCTTTGCCTTTGTTAAACTTAGATACGTTCTTTGAAATCTCTTCATAATTCTTTTTGAGAGTTTCAAGATCAGTATCTAAACTTGCAATGCGAGAATTTAAGGATTTTACTTCTTTATCAAGGTTAAGATTTTCTTGATTGAGTGCTTGATTCACTTTCTCAAGATTCTTAACTCTAATCTTTTCTTTCTTTAACTCTTGGAATATTTCATTAAAAGCATCAAGAAGATCTTCGGAATCATAATCATTACTTACATGTTCTTGTGCAGCCATGAAACATACATTTGCCACTTTGTTATTTTCATCCATTTATTCTTCTGAAGATGAATCACTATCATCCCATGTAGCTTGATAAGCCTTCTTGTTTTTGGCAAATTTGTTCTTTGAATATTTGTCCTTCTTGAAGTTGGATGATCTTCCCTTGTTCTTTGCATTTTCTAAGGGACAATCCTTCTTCATGTGACCTATTTTATTGCACCTGAAACATGTAGGAGGGTCATTAGAATCTCTAACTTTAGAATTAAACTTACCCTTCTTTAAGAACTTCTTGAATCTTCGAGTGAACATTGCTATTTCTTCCTCATCTTCTTCCTCATCTTCTGAGTCTGTCATGACTTTGAAAGCCAATGATTTCTTCTTTGATTGGTGTGATTCTGTATCCTTCTTTCGATCTTCAAGTTGGACCTCATATGCCATGAGATTGCCAACAAGATTCTTGAGAGAAAGTTGTGACAAGTCATTCGCTTCCTCTATTGCTGTGGTTTTCTTCTCCCATTCTGGAGTGAGTGCACGTAGGACTTTTCTAACCATCTCTGCTTGAGTGTAAGTCTTTCCAAGCGCCACAAGAGAGTTTGTGATGTCTGTGAATCTGGTGATCATCTCGGACACAGTCTCATTGTCCTTCATTCTGAACATCTCAAACCTGTGGACAAGAACAGAAATTTTAGACTCTTTTACTTTATTCGTTCCTTCATGTGTTACCTCGAGTGTATGCCAAATTTGATGTGCGGTTGTAGCATTGGATACACGGTTGAATTCTTCCTTTGTGAGTGCACAAAATAAGGCATTCATTGTTTTGGCATTGTTCATAGTCTGATTCTTTTGATCATCATTCCATTGTGCATATGGAATGGTAGGAGTAGTGTATTCCGTCTCTGTCATTTGCCATATCTCATAGTTGATTGATTGGAGGTAGATTCTCATTCGGCACTTCCAATAATTGTAGTTCGTTCCATCAAATAGTGGTGGTCGTTGTGTAGATTGGCCTTCATGGTACTGATTTGTATTTGAAGTAGTTGCCATAGCCTGTAACCTTGCTCTGATACCAAGTGTTGGATTCGGTAGGCGAGACAACAAACACTAGAGGGGGGGTGAATAGTGTTAATAAAAAAAACTGCGGAAATTTTCTCGGTGCAGTCGACTTGGTTATGAACCAGTCGACTGATATAACCAAAATAAATTAAAAACAATAACTCTGTGCAGTCGACTGATGAATAAGATAGACGACTGAAGGCACAATGAAACAACAACTACAAACGCCACTGACCAGTCGACCGATAGACCAAGGAGTCGACTGTCTAGACACTTTTTGCAGAACTTAAATAAACAAGAGTAAATGCAAAATCAAGACAATCAATCACAGAGTACACAAAGATATATCCTGGTTCGGTCCTCCCGACCTACATCCAGTCCCCAAGCAACCCACTTGAGATTTCCACTATTCTTGAAAAAGATTACAAGAATACCCTACGGCGTTACGACAACAACCTTGTCTAACCCGTAGTCCTTTCTCTCAACCAGAGAAAGCCGACCCACTCTACTACCAAGAGTGAAACAAAACTGACTCTACAACCTAGAGTCAAAAACACTCTCCAACCGAGAGCAAGAGAACAAGAAATACTTTACAGTCAACCTATAGCCTTGTTGGTGTATGTGTTGATGCACGTGGCTAAAAAACAAGGTTGACTTCTATACTCAGTCCTGAGCGAATTCGTTGCTATACTGGACTGAATGTAGAGAACCAAAGAGTACGATCTTGAAAGCTTTATTTCTCAAAAATAGAATTATTCTCAAGGATGCTCGGATTTTCAAAGAAAGTTCTGTAGATCTATTCAGTGAGATCTGAACTCTACTTAAAGAGTTTGATCTCTTGGACGTTGGGAGACAGTTACTCCAACTGTCAACCAACGGATCTAAGCTTTTGAGTTTGAAAAATTCGATTTTGAAAAACAGAAAACGGTCAAAAGCTCTCGAACAGTCGACTGGGTTGCCATATGAGTCGACTGACCAGAATTTGAATAAATTTAAACAGTTTTGTACTGGCAGTCGACTGGCAGAGGCTTAAGTCGACTGATACTCAAAAGTTAAATTTCTTTAAACTGTTTTGACTCTTTTTGGGGGGGTTTTTAAGAGACACAATATAAAATTTTCAGTGTGTGTGTGTGTGACAAGGCTTTACATCAGACTAAGACTCAACAAAAAGGTAAGATACAATGTTTTTACAAGACACTATCATTTTGATACAATTGAGCTAAGGTCTTGAGTCTTGAGTCTTGTCTTGAGTGAAGTCTTGAATCTTGTCTGAGTGAAGTCTTTATCTGTAACCTTTGAGCTTGTGCATTTGTTCAGCTGAAATAGTCTTTTGTAGTACAACTGTAATGTTAGCTGTATAACATAGACACATGTTGCACTGTGTTGTGATCATCAAAATCAAGAATCAACAGTACAGAGTCAGATTTAGATTTTGACTCAGATTCAGTTTCAGATTCTGAAGGCGGCCCTAGTAGTGGGGGCCCTACAGTGCAGTTGTAAATACATGTACCATAGGCAGCACAAGAAGCTCATGTTGAGCCGATTGGGAATAGGCAGGTTATCCAAGATGAACAAGTATAGCCAGATTAGTTCGGGGAACCTGAACTGGTCGGTGAACCGGTACCCACATTGAGGAAATCAACCAGAGAGAGAAGGTCAACCAAGATATTTGATCCATCAGCTAATATTGTTCACGAGCATGTTTTGTACATGGATTCAAGAGAGCCAGAGACTCATGAGGAGGCTTTGAAAGATAATGCTTGAATTCGGTGGGAGTTAGCCATGAAGGACGAGATGAATTCCTTGGAACATAACCTAACTTGGGAGTTGACCAAGTTACCTGTAGGGAAACGCGCTCTTATGAACAAATGAATTTTCAAAGTCAAAGATGAGACAGATGTCAATAAAAATTATAAGGCTAAACTTGTTGTGAAAGCATTCTCTCAAAGAGAAGGTGTCGATTATAGTGAAATTATTGCACTGGTTGTGAAAATGCTTCAATCAGGGTTATACTTAGTATTGTGGCAGTTGAATACTTGCACTTAGAGCAATTCTATGTGAAAACAACATTCTCCATGGTGATGTCGAAGAAGAGCATGAGGTAACCAATAGGTTTTTAAGTTAAGGGGAGAGAAAACATGGTGTGTTGACTAAGAAGAGTCTTTACGGACTCAAACAAGTACCACGGTAGTGGTACTTGAAGTTTGATTGCTTTATGAGAGGAAAATGTTTCGAGATATGCGAAACGGATCATTATGTATATATTCGTCGATATGAAGACAAAGATATAGTTACATTGCTATTGTATGTGGACGACATGTTGTTAGCAGGTTTATGTATGAAGAAAATCAAGGATGTGAAGAAGGTGCTAGCTTCGGAGTTTTTAATGAAGGACTTGGGTGAAGAAAAAATAAATCATCGGAATATAGATCAGTAGAGACAGGAAAAACAAGAAGCTTTGGTTAACTCAAGCGGACTATGTGTAGAAGGTGAGGAAAGATTTAATCTGGATGGCGCAAGGCTAGTCACTTGTCCATTTGCCACTCACTTCAAGTTATCTATGGCCTTGTGTCCAACAATGGAGGCAGAGATGGAGAAAATGACTGCTATTCCTTATGCCTAAGCCATTGGGAGTTTGATGTATGTGAAGGTGTTTACATGACTAGACATCGTACAAGTAGTGGGAGTTGTCAGCCGTTACATGAAGAATTCAGGTAAACAACAGTGGGATGCAGTGAAGTGAATTCTTAGATATCTTGCAGGTACTAGAGATCACTCTCTTTGTTTTGGGAGAGATTCTTTGCATATATATGGCTATGTGGATGCATGTTTTTTGAGCGATCGTGATGGTTGCAGAAGTACTACAGGGTATATATTTACTGTTGGAGATACAACTATTAGTGGGCTTTACAGTTACAAAATATTGTAGGATAGTCCACAACGGAGTCAGAGTATATGACACTTACAGAAGCGACAGAAAATATGTTGTGGTTTTTGGAGCTTATGAAGTAGTTGGGCAGAAAGCAACCCATAGGTGAGTTATTGTGTGATAGTCAAAGTGCAGTTTTCTTGACAAAAAAACTAAGCAAATCACTCTAGGTATCAGCACATTCAGATGAGGTATCATTTTATTAGAATGGCGGTTGAAAAGAAATGGTTGAAGTTATCGAAGATTCTTGGCACTAAGACTTTGGCGGACATGCTCACGAAGGTAGTGGACAACAGAAAGCATCAGTTCTACATACCGCTATTGAATTGTCTCCAGGTTAATAGATGATGACTCACAGAGGCACACGCCTAGATTAGGTCAATGGAAGAATGGAGAACATGTTAGAGATTTCGTGTATATGTCTCCAGGTGGGAGAGTGTTAGGGTTTATGGATCCAATACACGATAAGATTGAAGAAGACGGATGAGAAGAAGAGTCGAAGAGAAAGCAAGCATGTCAGGAGCAGTCAGCAGGCTCCAGGCAGAGTTGAAGTCGACTGCACACCCAACTGACCGCAGGGTTGACAGCGTAGTCGACCGTCCCGCTCGCTATTGCAACCTTGTACACTTGAAGGAACGACCAGTCGACTGTGCAGTTGACCGTCATACTCTCTGTTGGATCCCTGTACAGTCCAAGGCAAGTTGAGGTCGACCGCTCGACGTTGCTTGATCTGAGGTTGAGATTAAATCTTATGAAACCTATATATATATATATATATATATATATATATATATATATATATATATATATATATATATATATATATATACTAGGTTTGCCCGTTGACACGTGCCTACGGCACGTCTTCGGAATGGTGCACCTTATTTAATCATATAAAATAGTTTTGGAGCTCCAGCAAATTAATTGAAGTACCAAACATATTTTATAAGAAACTTTTGGGGATCCAGCAAAAAAACATATTATATGAATTTTTTTGATTTTTTTTGATTTTTTGAATTATTTTTAAAGTTTTTTATTTTTTAAAATTTTTAATTTTTTTAGTTTTTTAATTTAAATTTTTAAAATTTTTTTAAAATTTTTTAAAATTTTTATTCTCTTAATTTTTTGAATAGAAGAGAAAGGGAGACAGAGAAAAAAAAAAAATTAAATAAATATAGTAGTTGTTTTGGGTGGGGGATTTGAATTTGAGTTTTATGGGGAAACTTTTTGGAAGGAAAAATATGTTTTGGGAGGTTAGATCTGGACCTTTAATTTTTGGGGAAATTGAAGGTAAGCCACTTGATAGCTTTCTTTGTGTTTTATTATATATATATATATATATATATATATATATATATATATATATATATATATATTATATTGTGTACGATTTTTGGAAAATGAAAAAAGCAAAAGAGATATCTATCAGCCATCAGAGATAAAGAGAGGGAGATATAGAGAAACCCTATACCATGGAGGTGAGTTCTTGAGAGATTTGTTGTAACCCCCATTTTCGTTTATACAGAAATCTGTTGTATTCTTATATTTTGTTGTTTAGAAATTATTCTGTTCCCAGTTGTACAGATTTTATTACTTCTTACTCCGCATTCTTGTATTTCAATTTCCTTGTAAATTCTTTATTTCATTTTTACATCTCCTATTGAAATCCATCCTAATATATATTTAAAACCCAAATTCATATTCCAGACTATAAACTTGTTTTTTCTTCTTTTATTTATTTATTTTGAAGCCCAAACCAAGTCTTGTTTCTCCCATTTTATAAATATTACTTTAATTTATAGAAGTCCAGTTTTAATCCATACAATCATATTATTTTATTGATTATTTTAAATTTCATGTGAAACTCAATCCTTCAGCCCAATGTTATTATTATTATCCTAAGCCCAATCGAGCCCAATATTAGTATTATTATTTTATTTAATCTTGAGCCCAGCTATTGAAGCCCATACTAATATTGGATCTCCTTTGGATACCTAATCAAACCCATTAACCCAAACCCAAATTTCCATCCTACCTGCCTATTGACCAAATCAACAATCTCCTTCACATTCTCCCTCAAATCTCTCTCACGCTCCCCCACTAATCCTAACAACCCCCATTAATCCCCTGATATTCTCTCCTCCCTCTTCTTAATATCCACAGCCAAAAACCCCCAACCCTTCACCTTCCTACTGTTCAACCTTCCAAACCCCCAACCCTCCATCTTCCTCCTCTTCTGACCTGACCCTCGACTGTCATCAACCTCAACGCCCTTCTCCCCCTCGTCACAACTCGTCGTTTGCACCACCACCGAAACCCTCGTCCCCATCCTCCACCACTCCGGAGCCCCAGCCACCCCGTCACCATCTTCATCCCACTCGAACGTCGCCCTTGCGAGCCCCCTCACCAGTGCCTCCACCGCTCGCACCTCCTTCACCTCACCATCCTTATCGCCATCACCTCTCGGCTCTCCTACCGACCACCGTGGCCCTCCCCTCATCACCAGTCATCGTCACCGCCCACCGCCCCTCATCTTCCTGCCATTACCCCGCCATCTTCTTCCCTATCTCTCCAGCATCGTCGCCATCACCTCGTCGGTCCCTCAACTTTGAAATCATCTCCATCGAAGCCCTTCTAGTGACTGCACCCTGTCTTCGACCTCACCGCAGTCCACCACACAACCATCCCCACAGCCGTTGCGCCGTTTTGCCATTGCCACTCACTGTGCTTGTTGTTGTTGTCTCTTCCCGTAGGTGCTGTTGTCTCTTGTGCTCGCCTCTTTACTACCGACGGTCCCCTTTCCTCTGCTCGAGAACTCTGCCGACCACCGCTCTTGCCCTTGCTGATTGTCATTGTCGAGCTCACTGTTGTCGTTATTGTCCGTGTGTTGCACGTGCTTGCGGTGCACGTAGGTTGCACGTGTTTCCGTCATGGCGCTCGTCCCATTATTCCCAATATTATCGGAACCATCGTCATTATATTAAGGCAAGTATCTTTTACATCTTTCCTGTTCTGTACAAGCAATTCATTGATTCCCTGCATTTAGTAAATTGATCATGTTGAAATTCGTAATTTTCTTGCTTCGTGATATTTGATATATAATTAGTCGAATCCATTCCTTTTGCCTCTATGATTCGACGCCTTCAAAAGCGCAGTTTGCCGTTCCCACATTCCTTACACAAACACAAGAAAATTGAAACATATATTTGAATATTTAGGTAAACGAATAGGTGATTGGAAATGAATTCATATGTGCTTGGATGATTATATATTCAAAATTTATGTTGTAGATTTAAGAGCTTCAACATGTGAACTAATAGAAACACTTTTCTGTTTTCGATATATAAATGCTTGTTAAATCCTAGTTCCGAAAATTATATGCTTACAAGTAAGAATCACTTTAAATTGAACCGGCAATTTGCTGCCCTACTGCCTGCTGCCTGCTGCAACTTGTAGCCAGGTTTTGATCTAGTAGAAGTGTAAATCGATTAAAACTTTGTAAATGAATATCATAGCTCTGCGAATCTAGTTTCCAGAACATTCGACGGATACAGATTCGGAGTTATAGACAATGAGTTATGAGGTTTTTTGTACTGTTGGGTCTGCATTTTCAGATTGTCACTTATAGTACATTATCATGTTTCACAATTTTAAATGTCATGTTAATAAGTGAATTAAAACTTGATATTTATCAGCATGCTACTAGAAATGATTATGAATCAAATTATAATTTTTATAAGATTTTTCAATGAATTTATAGTCACTTTATATATATAAGAATTTGACTCTGAGTTGCTGCCTGCGCAGTAAACCCGACGAGAACTGTCTGGTTGACCCACCCATTTTATTCATATTGTATTGTGTCAATATGCGCTGAAACCGGCAGGGAGTTTAGTTTCTAGAATCCTTGACGGAACCAGATTTGCTTCCCTGTGGCAGCGGAAAAATTTATCTTTGTGCACTGACGTCTGACTGCCCAGACTTGTGACTTGTGCTTGTTGATACATAAATATGTTGTTCTTTGCCTTTATAACTTGAAATACATATCATGCATTGCATAGCCTTGATACTCCTTGGTCCTGTCCTAATACCCGTTCTCATCGTGCATGTTCATGATAATTATTGTAAAGAGTATAACAAGCCGGGGGATTGAGGAAAAAACCTAGTAGTGGACGATATAAGAGATTGTACTCGGCAGGGGGGTCCATATTTCCCGTGATGATGATACAAGATTACAAGTTATATGGAACTAAGTGCCACGTAAAACCAAGTGCCACATCATGGGTGACGGGGGCCACCTCTAGCCTCTACGGGGGTCACCTCAAGACTCCATCACATGAACACAAGATTACAAGTCGTATGGAACTAAGTGCCAGGTCATGGGTGATGGGATCCACCGCTAGCCTCTACGGGGGCTACCTCTAGACTCCATTACATGAGTAATGATTTCCGAGTACTTGACTCTGTATAATTCGCTACTAGAGTCTAAATATTAACATGTTTGTGTGCACACGATCTGTGGTATTCGACGCAGGACCGCGTGCTTTAGCTAGGATTGAGTAAATGAATAGACTTAAGTTGACACTGAGCACTTGCATATTCCTGTTACATGTTACATGTCTCGTTACAAGTATATGGTTCCTGTTTACTAGTTCATGATTCCTGTTTACATGATATATGCTCAATACCAGTTTCATGATTCCCGTTTATAAGTTAAATTGCATGATCCTCGTTTACATATTGTATCTTCAGTTACATGACTCGTTTCTATACACTTCATTCTTTTGTTATATTCCTTCCCTTGTTCATTTGCCTGTACTACTTGCGGGCCGTTACTTGCTCTAATGAGTGTTCTCCTTCCCAAATTCGAGTTGATGAATATACAGGAGTGGAAGAGGAACTACTAGAAGAAAAATAAGTGATCAGGGTTCTGAAGAACGGATATGGATTCCACTTGCTTTATTGCTTTATGTTTTTATTTTCAGTTATATTTGTTTATTACAAACTCTGTATTCCGGGCATGTTGTTCCACAGTTATTTATTTCTGGATGTTGGTTATGTATGGACTACTACATGATTTATTTTATGTTATCCATGTTTATGTGATTATAAAATTTGTCTGTGTGGTTGTATTTATTTTCTTATTGTTGAGTTGACTGTAGCAGCTTATGGATGATATAAGTTGACACACTTATATCATTCGCTGGGCCTCACTTGCGTGCTCGTGTTTCCGTATAATGGGAAGCGGGGCGTGACATATATGAACTTATTCTTCATATTTCTGGTGGAAATCACAGAAGTGCCACTGTGCGAGGAAGTAGTCATTGCATTGGGTGAACCTCAAAAAAATCTTGTGTGTTCTTGTGATCTTTTCATTGCTTTTGTTCTCTTCAGGGGCAGATCTGGGCCCATGCAGCACAAGCAATTACTTTGGACCCCCAATTTTATAAGACCCCATATTTTTTAAGTATTTACAATGTTAAGAAGTAAAATGTAATATTTTCTGATATAATTACACTATATTAATGGTTGGCTTATTAGCTTAGTTGGTTAGTTAGTTGTGCTAATAATGCAAAGGTTGTAGGTTTAAAACTTGCATGGGCCAATTAATTTTTTAATCATTTTTATTTTTAAAACTAATTATTTTTCATATAACTATACATGCCATTTTACCATTTTATGAATTTAATATTATTTTTCACTTAGCCTATGTATGTCACTCTATGATATTTTTTCAATATTCTATGGTATATCATATTTACGTGTTTATGATAAATTTTTAACCAAATCTTCAAGTGCATATGATTATTCTTACATTTTAAGCTTCCAACTAGTATTTCATATACATATATTCATCATTATTTCATTCTGATCGTGTTCTCTAATATATCATATTTACCTCTTTGAGATAACATATTTCATTTTTGTTGTTAGAGTTTGTCCGAGTTTCTTTTGGCCACGAGACATTTCATATAAAAAACGTACGTTATCAATTAATTTTTTTGAAAGCATATATATATATATATATATATATATATATATATATATATATATATATTTTCATTTAAATAATTTGTTATCCAATGTTCCAAATTTGTTTGCATTTGAATAATTGTCATTATTATTTTGTCAACTTGCAAAAGGCTCCATTTGAGAATTTGCTTAGGGTCTCTGAAACTCGGTTTCAGATACGCCTCTGGTTCTCTTACTTTTGATTCTATTATTTTATATCTCGCTGATGAATTATTCTGCACTCAAGAATATAAAACTCAAGAATAAGATCGCATGAAAATGTCTAGATATTATCTACATGAGTACCATCCAATTAAACATGTTCTGAACTTGATCTGAACAAACCATTGTGCTTTTATGTAATTAACTCAAATGGCTTCACTTGTCAAGCTTTCCCCAAATTTTATATTTAGGCGAGGACCACGGTCTATTTTCTTATTACACTATCTAATGAAGTGGGTCACGTTGAATTGAGTTGACGATCACATTGAATTTGCAGGAATATACTATGTTTTTGTTTATTGCAGTGAAAAAACGAGGACCACGGTCTATTTTTTATATTTAGGCGAGGGCTACGGGCAATGTTTTTTTGTTTTTATTTTTTTGTTTTTTGTTTTTTGTTTTTTGGGGTGGTATTATTCTTGTCCAATGTCCACCTCCTATAATAATTATATAGATAGTATTATACACGTGCTGTGCACGTAAGAAAAAATTGGAGGAATGAAAAGGAGGAAAAAAAAAATACCTGCATGTGCACTGCACGGATTGGATTATGGACAAAGGCCTCCTCCCATTATAGTAGAGAAGAGATATGGGCCTCAACATTTCAACCACCTCACTTCTAAAATTACAACATGCACTGAGTGGTACAGCATCAACGACCTTCATTTAGAAACAAGAAGAAGCAGTAGCAGATTGAAGTGTTTGTTTTCTTTTTCACCTTTTACCTACTTTGTTAAGAGAGAAGAGGAGGATGGAGAATGATGTGAGAGAAAATCTGCTTCTTCGAAAACATGGCGATGGAAGGGAAGAGGAAGAACAAAAAGAAGAGAAATTCTGTACAAAATGTTGGAGGGAACACAAGAAAATGTGGTTGTTGGCAGGGCCTGCAATCTTCATCAGATTATCGATGTTTGGTGTCTCGGTGATCAGCCAGGCATTCATCGGCCACATTGGATCGACTGAGCTCGCTGCCTACGCACTTGTATTTACCGTGATTGTACGGTTCGCTAATGGTTTCCTGGTAATTCTCTATCTCACTGTCCATCCATTTGTTTGCGTTGCGTGTTTGTCTATCTGTCCATCTTCTAGGTTCTAAACCAAATTCAATTAATAGATCCTTTCACAGATTCAACCTACTTTAATCTTAACAACAAGTGTTCTGGGGCGACCGTATGGGTCACTGCTGGGGGCTTCGAGGGAGAGTACACGATAATTGGATAGGATAAACGGCGTACAAGCGATGGACTGAGTGAGAGAGTGAGCCTAAATTGGCACGAGAAAGTTATTTTGGCGGGGTGGCCGATCAGTAGGACTAGATTTCGTTGTATTTTTGTTTGTTAGTTGGGGTGTATGAATTCCAGAACCCAGCCAGTTGGGATTTGAACTTCATAAGCCTTATTTTTGGTTGTTTGTTTTATTAAATTTTTCTAATGAAACACCCAGAAGAGGGGGGGGGAGGGCAATTGCCAACCTTTTACGATCAAAAAAAAAATCTTAAAAACGAGCACATAAGTGGCTTTGAGCGTCGTTGTTGTTGCTAATTTCGGTGTAGGGTAACAGATAGAATTCTTGTAACTTAGGGGAGAAAACAATGATCTGGACCATCTATCAAGATTGGAATCTGGTAGATATAGGTGGTTGGAAGTGCCGGAGAACCTACAAAAAGTTTCCCACTGGAAGTTATTCCGGCGTAAGACCCTCTGATGCCCAAGTCAGTCACCTGAATAATATATTAGGATTTTGTAGAGACAAATTAGTTTACCCTGACTGATAGAGGCGAAGGGATTTTTATAGGCCAGAAATCAGTTATGAAAGATAAACGAGAACAATATATTCTACTAATTTTGCTAGAGATAAATAACAACTAATCATTGGGAGGATTTGATTGACGATTGTAATTGGTTGAAAATCCCCTTCTTCTTGGGCAGCAAAAAAGCCTTGATAGCAGATTGGTTGGTTTAATGGGCCTGGAGATAACCCATATTCTTCTCCGATGCCCCGTCCGGTTGCGAAATTACTATCCCGCTTTGATGACTATAAGATGTTGAATAATTATGAGAAAAAGAACAAAGAGAAATTAGGGTTAGGGTTTAATATCTCTACTGCTTGAGATATTATATCATGATTATCAGAATTGGAATAATCTTAGACACTACCACAAAACCAATATACATGGGATTAGACTAAATTTTGAGTACTGGGACTTATGCCCATGCAACCCAGTCCAACTATTAACAGATAACACGTGCAAATACGTGTTGCCCCACGGAACATTATACACAATAAAATTCTAGTATATAATGTACCCTAACACCGAACGTTATATGCAGTTAATGAATCATTATTCCAACTAGTAATATGCACGTGCGATACACGTTCTGATAGTTTTAAAATTTTTTATTTAAAGTAAAATCTAAGACGTAGTTTGGATTCGAACCTGAGACCTCCCTTTACCCATCTCAAACTCTTACCGTACTCGTTACGAATTATCCTTAGTGGCACAAATTTTTATTTTATATGAGTGACACTTTAAATAAATTTGAACTTTAAGGGTATTATGGTAACTGACAATAATTGAGTAAATGGATGGTTAATATGACTCCGACTTAAAAATGAGTGGTTGAGATTAGATAATTGTTTGTCTACAAATTCCACAACCACAACTCTCGCATCATAGTATTAGAGATTTCAGTTCTCTAACACCTATTAAACCGGATCATGTTAAACAACCAATTACAGAAAGGAGGAAGACTCTAATAATAGTTTTTTTTTTTTAAAACAAACTTTTGGCAAATCATATTTATATACGAGTAGAATCAATAACTTGGCTTAATTAGTACTAGTAATTTACACGTACGATGCACGTCTTTATAAATATATATATTTTAGAAAAATTTCTGACGTTGTCTGGTATCGAATTTAAGACCTCCTTTATATTAGTTATGCATGTGCATTACACGTATTTGTTTGATTATAAATTGAGTTTGTTTGGTGACAAACTCTCCCATTAAAATAGTAGAGATGATTATATTGTTCATCAATGAGAATAAGGAGGCTAGCTTGTCTCCCTAGCTGGTGCGAACTCATTATCATATCACGATCATCCAAAATAAAAATCTACAACGTTAGATATGATCTACATCATAAAAATTATATGTACACAAAATTTCAAACGGATTCACGAGTTTTAATCGTTTACCATTCAACCAAAAAATTGACATTGTAAAAATAATCTAGAATTAATCCATCCTTTAATTGCATTATGAATGGTTAAAACTCATTGGATTCATTTGAAATTTTGTATACATGTAGTTTTTAGATGTAGATCTTATCCAACTGGCAGGGCCAGCCCCTATCTTGAGGCCGGTGAGGCGGCCGCCTCAGGTCCCCGATTTTTTACACCTTTAGGGGCCCCAAATTTGTATTTCCCTTATAAATGAGGCACGTATTTTTGATGTAAAAAAAAAATTGTAATTAGGGATCCCAAAAATAATTATTTGGGCTTTTCGTCTTAGGCCCCCGAAAGCTAACAGCATGGATTATTCATTTTGGTAAATCGAGATATGACAGTGTTTCCCTCGTTCTCTCGTCAATTTTGGCTGTATTGTAAAACTAAACTATTTAATTTACCTTGAGTTAACTACTACTAAACTAATGTTTCCCTCGTTCTCTCAGTCAATTTTGCCTGTATTGTAAAACTAAACTATTTAATTTACCTTGAGTTAACTACTACTAAACTAATATTTCTTTTCCATTGGTTTGAAGCTAGGCATGTCAAGTGCTTTAGAGACTCTTTGTGGTCAAGCATATGGAGCAAAACAAAACCACATGTTAGGCATTTACCTACAAAAGTCTTGGATAATCATGCTCGCTTTCTCGGTCCTTCTGCTTCCTCTCTTCATCTACACAACCCCTATCTTGCGTCTCCTTGGCCAACCGGAATTAGTTGCTAAAATGGCAGGAACATTCTCCCTTTGGTATATCCCGGCAATTTTCTCCTATATATTTTCCTTCACTTTTCAAAGGTATCTACAAGCACAAGGCAAAAACATTATTGTTGCGTATTTAGGGACACTATCCGTTGTTCTCCATTTCTTATTATCATGGGTATCAGTTACCAAGCTGCATATGGGAATATCTGGTGCAATGGCGTCGATGGTTATAGCAATGTGGGTACCAATTTTTGGCCAGTTCTTGTATCTATATTGTAGAGGTTGTCCTGATACTTGGACTGGACTTTCATGGAGTGCGTTTCAAGATTTATACCCTGTTTTTAAGCTATCAATAGCTTCTGGTGCAATGATGTGGTAAGTGCTGTTGATTTTTTTTCCTCTATAGTTTTGGCGTTCTCTGTACTTTGATAAAATATAGTCGACATATGAAGGTATTTATTTTTCAATGCAATTAGAGTATCTTCAAAAAGTAAAATTATTCCTCACAAAGTTAGAATAGTTTCATGTTCGCAATTCTTCTTGGTTCTACACAGTTTGGAGCTTTGGTACAACACTGTATTGATATTGCTCACAGGAAATATGAAAAATGCAGAGGCTGAGATTGATGCACTCTCTATCTGGTATGTAAATACTTTTACTTTCTTGATTGATAGTTGTAATCAGCAAACTTTTATATTATTATTCTGTATTCTTTACTATTATTCTTTTTTTTCATATTCTTTATATTCTCTGCTTTATTCTTTAATTGTACAGCCTCAATATCAGTGGATGGGGATTGATGGCTTCTTTTGGGTTTTTGGCAACTGTAAGGTATTGACAAATTTTACTTACCATCTTCCACAAGATACACGCGTCGCTTGACAACTTTATAGGATCATGGAGGTGCTTTTTGAATGTTTAGTAATATGAAATCAAATTAAAAAACATGCATATGATAATTAATCATGGTGGTGCTTTTTGAATGCTTTTTCCATATCACGCTTGATTTAGAGAGCACCCTTCAATTGTACGTAGGAACAAAATGCTAATTTCACAACAAATTCATTATCCTAGTGATAATACGAGATATGGTAATTGACATGTTTCTGTAATTCGCTCTTTGCTGCCTATCATGATTTTTTCTACTCCATGTCAAATAAGGTTTGGCTAATAGTTCTGATGTGTGTTTTATCTATATCCATATATAGTGTTCGAGTTGCAAATGAGCTAGGAGCAGGAAATCCAAAAGCTGCAAAATTCTCGATTATTGTGGTGACAGTTGAATCGGTTACCATTGGATTTGTTTTCTTCGTGATATTTCTTGTATTTCGCACGAGTTTCGCTTATATATTCACAGAGAACCCAGAAGTAGCTAGTCAAGTTGCTGAGCTCTTTCCTCTTTTGGGTGTCTCCATATTATTGAATAGTATCCAACCTGTGCTTTCTGGTAAGTATTTCAGAACCGAAGACTACAAGCTTCGTGCAGTACTAAAATGAAGTATAAGTGAAAAATATCAAACAAATATATTCTTCTAACCTAAGAACTAGCTTCCTATTAGATTTTGATATCTGACTAACTATTTATTAGATATAATGTAGTGTATAATCTTAGTATCCGACCCGTAAGTCTTTTTGTGCTTGCATTCGTTGTAATTTTTGGTTGTTGTGGATTGATCTCCCTCCTGTCTAGCGCAACAATCACATGTTAAGAACTCACTCTTCTTCTCCATAATTATTCTTAGTTTCCCCATTACATAATGTTGGCTATTCATCGTAATCTATATCAATATCACAAGCATGGCATAGAGAGATCACATAAATATCAACATAAACACTAGCATGATACTACAAGTAGAGTTTGTTGGGTTTATGTCTTGCATACGATGTTGGATAAGAAGACGATAAGACAATGGAGGGATCGAGACGATTGAAAACGGAGTGGAGGCGAGAAACAGTCAGCAACAGCAGAAGTTGCGGTCGACCGCAACTCATGTGCGGTCGACCGACCCCTGGGCGAAGTCTTCCAGAGAAGAGGATAGTCGACCGGCTTGTTGGTGCGGTCTACCGATAGCAGCGCTGATGGGTTTCGGGCTTGAGTCTGGCTGATTCGTGAAAAGACCAACTTGCTCTTCAAGTTTGATCATGTGGCTCCTATCGTAAAGCTATCTCTTATGTACTATCCAATGGCTATTGTAACAAGATATCAACTTAGGATTTGTCTCTAGATCTATATCAACAATTGTAACGGCTCATAGATCCATATAATTCTATTGAGTACCGAATAAAAGAAGAGAGTACTTCATAGAGAAGGGTGAGAGAGTTTCTCCATTGTAAGTAGCATCAAGTTCCAATTAGGCTTGAGAGAGGGTCCTAGTGAGAATTGTAATATTCTTGTATCTTCTCTAGTTGAAATAATATCTCGGTTCTTCCTCCCCCCCGGATTAAGACAAAAGTCCCAACCGGGACAATTCTTGTATGCTTTGCGTGATTGGTATATTCTAGTCTTATTTGGTGGTTTGTGTTGATTGTGTCCAACACTCAACACGATCCTCAAATTCCTAACAATTGGTATCAAAGCAATTAGGTTCGTGAGTTTGTTCGAGTTCCTTGGAGATGGCAGATCAAAAGACGAAGATCAAGCGGTTTGACGGTAAGATCAACTTCAATCTATGGATGGTGGACATGTATGATATTTTGGTTCAGAAGGACTTGCACCTTGCCCTAGAAGAGAAGAAGCCAACCTACGTGAAGCAGGAGAAGTGGGATGAGATTTGTTTGAAGGACTTGAGTTTAATCCGGTTGCAATTGGCGGACGAAGTCAAGTATAATATTCTTGAGGAGAAAAGTGCGGCGAGTCTATGGGCGAGACTCAAATCTGACTACTCGGGATCGTCGTTGCTAGATCGGATGTATTGAAAGAGAAAGCTGTTTAGGTTCTCAATAAAGGAAGGTACCCATCTTCAAGATCATATTGTGGAGTTCAATAAGGTAATATCTAAACTAAAGGCGATTAACGCTGATGATCTTAGCGAAGAGGATAAAGCTTTCAACTTGATATATTTACTGCCTACTTCTTATGATCACTTGATAACTACCATGTTACATGGGAAGTCAGCCAATGAGACATTTACTGTAGTTGGGGTGATTAAGGGTCTGAAGGAAGATGAACTAAGAAAGGAGACTCATAAAGGAGGGTCTATTTCTTTAGGGTGTTATGCGGTGGATGATGATACTTCAATTGGAAGGGATGCCACACACAAGGATAAGATTCTTTGCCAATACTATAAAGGAGTTGAGAATTACAAGAAAGACTGTCGCAAGTAGTTTAGTCAGAAGAGTACTACTAAAGAAGGGGAACAAACCCATCTAGTCGGCACAACTGAGTCAGGTAATAATGATGATTATTATCTTCTTGTTTCAAGTTCTTCAGATGTGGATTCAAGTTAGTATCTTGATTCGGAAAGTTCTTCTCATATTTGCTCCGAGAGGAAGATGTTTTCTACTTACAAGTCATCAACAGGCCGTACTGTGAGAACGGGGAGTGGTGAGAATTGTGAAGTAGTGGGTGAGGGAATAGTTGAATTGGAGACGTCAGATGGTAAAGGGTTCACACTAGAAGAGGTCATGCATATTCATTCGATACAGCAGAATCTTATATCCTTGAGTACTCTTGATGCTCGTGGCTGCAGGTACACAGCTCGAGGTGGAGTTTTGATAGTTTGGAAGAGTCGTGGTAAGGTAATGAAGGGTAGGAGGGGGATTGGACAGGGTCAGCACAATCTCTACCAGCTTTGTGGGAGCAGAAAAACTCGGCCGAGTGTATGGAATCTCATTGTTCCTAAAGCATTATCTAGTAAGCCGTTACTAGAATTACCGAATCGGGATTGTAACGTTCGAATACCGTTGGATGGTGGAGAAAGCCTTGATGTAGGTGGAGTTCGTGTGGAGGGTGGCACCTCTATGATTACATCTACAAGGGGTGTGCCCTTGAGGGGAGCATATAGCGGAGAAAAACAGGTGGAGGTTTGTTCAACTAGCAGAAGAAGCCACAGAAACATGTTGTTTACAAAACGGAGAAGAAAGGTCTAAAAGAGTTTTAAATCATACATGTATGGATTCATGCATATGCAATCCAAGGTGGAGATTGTTTGGTTTATGTCTTGCATACGATGTTGGATAAGAAGACGATAAGAAGATGGAGGGACCAAGACGATTGGAAATGGAGTGGAGGCGAGAAACAGTCAGCAACAGCAGAAGTTGCAGGTCAATCGCAACTCATGTACGGTCGACCGACCCCTGCACGAAGTCTTCCAGAGAAGAGGACAGTTGACCGGCTTGTTGGTGTGGTCGACCGATAGCGGCTCTGATGGGTTTCGGGCTTGAGTCTGGATGATTCGTGAAAAGCCCAACTTGCTCTTCAAGTTAGATCGTGTGGCTCATATCGTAAAGTTATCTCTTATGTACTATCCAATGGCTATTGTAACAAGATATCAACTTAGAATTTGTCTCTAGATCTATATAAACAATTGTAATGGCTCATAGATCCATATGATTCTATTGAGTGCCGAATAGAAAAAGAAAGTACTTCATAGAGAAGGGTGAGAGAGTTTCTCCATTGTAAGCAGCATCAAGTTCCAATTGGGCTTGAGAGAGGGTCGTGGTGAGAATTGTAATATTCTTGTATCTTCTCTAGTTGAAATAATATCTCAGTTCTTCCTCCCCCGGATTAAGGCGAAAGCCCAAACCTGGACAATTCTTGTGTGCTTTGTGTGATTGGTGCGAAATAGTTTTGCTTGGTGGTTTGTGTTGATTGTGTCAAAGACTCAACAAGATCCTCAAATTCCATAACAGAGTTTGCCTTACATTGGGTTTTGACGAATTGATAAGCGGAAGCGGTGATCTCCTTGATAGCGTGAAAGCTCCTAAAAAACCGCTTGAACGGCGACGGATCCTACAGGATGAGGATACACACTGATTCAGCACCTTCATTTTAAAGTGACTGAAGAAAGACGACAAGCATGGGGAAGAGCAACAAAAGAGCTAGGGATATCGAGGAATTGATATGGAGATACAATCTATGTCATATATTGTAAGTCTCAACCCCACCCCTCTATTTATAGGGGAGGGGATCATGAAAGAGATTGTGAGGCAAAAATATATTTATAATATATTCTTTCATTTCCTTATTTATCTTTTGCCATAAGAGGGTGTACATACTAGGAAAGTATTTTCACCACTGATAAGAAGAGATATATGCTTTACTTGGGGCCTAAATATGAAAATTTTGCCGTACTGCCCAACTTTTTGAAAATATTTAGCGCTATGCCCCACTTCCCAAAACAATTAGCGATATGTCCTTATTTAGGACACGTCAGTAAGAAACGTTATTTGGAAGAACGACATAGGTTATTTCAATGCCGTTCTTCCCAATAACGACATCTATTTTACATTATTTTTCATGTCGTTATTTGGAATAACGGCATCAGTATATTTCTCTTACAAGTATGAATCTTCTAACTTTAAAAAGTTCTAAGTGTGAAAAAAACTTATAAATAATGCCGTTATCCTGAATAACGGCATTTGAATGACTGATGCTGTTATTGGAGATAACGGCATTAGTTATATATAAATATGAACTCTTGCCGTTGTTTGGAAACAGAGAGAATGAAAAAAAATAAATAAATAAAATAAAATTATATATATATATATATATATATATATATATATATATATATATATATATATATATATATATATAACTGATGTCGTTATACGACATCAGTTATAATTTTTTTTTTTTAACTTATTCGTCAGAGAGGATGAATAATAAGTTACTTTTTAAACAAAAAAATTTATAACTGATGCCGTTATTCCAAATAACGAAATCAGTATTGAGAATGCCGTTATTTGAAATAACGACATCTGTTATAAGGTTTTCACACTTATAATTTTTTCTCTAAGTGGAGACTACAAGCTGTCGAAAAACAAAACAACCTATGCCGTTATTTCAAATAACGACATGACATTTTTTTTTTAAACAGATGCTGTTATTGGGAAGAACGGCATCGAAATAACCGATGCCCTTTTTACCAATAACGTTTCTTGCTGACGTGTCCTAAATAAGGATATATCGCTAATTGTTTTGAGAAGTGGGACAGAGCGTTAAATATTTTCAAAAAAGTGGGGTAGTACGGCAAAATTTTCCCTAAATATCCTCTTAGGATGGACCACCAAACTTGGGCATTGCCCACAAACACATAATCACATAACTTCATAATAATGCCAGTTGCCAATAATGATGGAGTGTACTTTTTGATTATGGGTGCTTTCTTCTCTTACATCCAAAGTCACAAAGGAATAATTTGCAAAATTCGTGGATAGAGAACTGACCTAATGAATCCGCGAACTAATCGTCAATTCCGAATAAATAGGTAGATACGCATATTTCTCGCGAATATTCACAAATAAAAGAGTGATTTGCATTTTATTTGACATGAAAAACAAAAACACAAAAAGAAAGAAGAAGAAGAAGAAGAAGAAGAAGAAGAAATGGCGAAAAGAGAGAGCAGTGTAGCGAAGAGGAATGGGGAGGATGAAGATTAGCTAGAGTTGCAATTGCCATTTGTGCCCATCCCTTCTTTAATTAATCACATGTGAGTCTATTATGAGGACCCGGCTTATGGATTCTGATCAACCATAATGGGAAAAATTGCTTTATGATACAGGTAAAATTTGAAGCTATATGATCGCAGCACTTATTTTAAAGTCAGCAGGGGTAGTACACTAATTTCATAGAGAGAACATGCCTACTAGAAAAATTTGGGCCGTCTCCTGACCAAATAACCCATCCAGGTGTCTAATTAGGGCTTGCTTACTGTCCAAGAAGATGGAGATTTTTAGCGAATGACAACTGTTAGTCAAATCCCCCAAATCAAGAATTAGTTGCTAATTCTATTCTTTTACCATATTAACTCCAACTGAATTTGGGAAAGATACCTTTGTTGTCTATCTTCCATAACCGATTCGGGGCAGATAAATACCCTCCACCTCCATCAGTTAAAGGTAATCAATAATTTTGCCCACTAAAAAAACATAATCATTATTTTGGTCGCTAACTTGAGCATCGGAGGGTTTTACTTTGGAATAACTTCCGGTGTAAGACTTTTTGTACGTTCCTAGGCATTTCCGGCCAGTCAGATCCAGACCATGATTGACGGTCCAGATCACGACTTTCTCCCTTAATAAAAGAACTCATATCTAATTGCTTCCACACCAAAATTAGCAGCAACAATTTGCTATTCTCTTTCTTGACAGTTTTATTACACCCATTTAGTTTTCAAAAAATTATGAATATAACCTTGTTTTACATAATAATACAGTCAAATACATATATAAATACACACATACAACCATACATACATATCCATGTAACATTCTAAACTGGTCCCAAATATTTCCCGAACTTTTACCCAATTTACCTGTTTTTTCCTGAATTCCTAACACATAGACCTACCCAAATTATTCCTGTATCCCGAATTTGTGACCATGTTTACTTTCTCCTGTTCACCTTATTTTCAGGGGTAGCAAATGGCGCAGGATGGCAAAGTGTAGTAGCCTATATAAATCTTACATGTTACTACTTGGTTGGGATTCCTGTTGGAGTTGTGCTTGGATATATTATTGACTATCAAGTCAAGGTACATTCAACATATCTACAACATTATCAGTCTTATGTTATATCTATATGTAATGTAGATACTTACATTCAACTATTATAGATTGATTCCATATCTGTTCAAAGGTGAGATCTTATTGTAGGACTAAGCCAGTAACATGCTCAACGATCTGCAAATTCTTCAATTTCACTTGCAGGGAATCTGGATTGGAATGATTTTGGGAACTGCAGTTCAGACCCTTATTCTTATATGCATCACTTGGAGAACAAATTGGGACAAGCAGGTGAGAACTGAGATTTTTCTTTAAACTGTAAGCTTTTAAGAATTTATTATCTTTTTTAATGTAAAATTGATAGGATAACTTATTCGAAAAGATTATTTTAAATAATAACATGGACTTTACTCCCTCCCTTAATTTGTTGTTTATTAGAATTTCTGGTGAAAAACTTCGTAAGCATTTGATTCATTCTCTTTTTCTTGCAGAATGTAGTGACCTCCATATCTTGTAGATCTAGTTGATGAGACAAGTTGATGTTGAAATGGCTACGCCCATTATTCCAACTAGTATTATACACGTGCGTTGCATGTGGGAAAAATGGGGAGGGAGAATGAAAAGGACAAAAAAAAAATCTAGTATTATACACGTGCGTTGCACGTGGGGAAAATGAGGAGGGGAATGAAAAGGACAAAAAAAACTACCAACACGTACGCTGCACGTGTTGACAAAATGACACACATTTACAAATTGACACTAAGCCCTTCTCCCATTATAATATTAGAGATCAGAGATAAACAATTTTTTTTATAAAATCATTTTTTTTTATAAATAAAAAAAATCATCTTTTTTTACTCAATTCATTAATGAGAAATAACGAAATAAGAATTCGTTAATGAGAAAAATCTCATGTATGAAACTATATTTTTATGTGATGATTGTGAGAAAAATCTCATATATGAAACTATATTTTTATGTGATGATTGTTACAGGTAGCGGTAGCTCAAGAGCGCGTTAACAGGTGGATAAAAGAAAAGCCAGTGGAGTCTGAGAGTGGTTGATGTGGTACCTGAGAAACTTTAAAGAAGCCGAAGGAACTAAATGAGAAATTCTTACAGATGTTGTACATGAACATGAACTGTTATTCTAAATCAAATGGTTATTTTGAGAATGGGAAAGCTTCAGCTTATCTTCTTTGCACTCCAATTGTAAGCCCTGAGAGCATCTGTAGTCGTTGGCTTTTTACCCAAATATTGCAAAATTTGAAAGAAAAAAAAAAGCGCTACAGTCGTTGACCAAATGCCCATAATTTGGGTTTGAGAGTTACAGTGGTCGGCTATATTTGGAAGAAGAAATGACAATTGTCAAAATATAGTTAATGAAAGATCATCTTTCGTCCATTGAAAAAAAAGTACTCGAACGAAATATGATCTTTCGTCTCTTCTAGATTTTCTTTTCTTTTTTTGTTGGACGGGAAATGATTTCCCGTCTAATTAATTTTTTTTCAAAAAATTGATCGGCATTTCCCGTGCAATTAAATTTTTTTAAAAAAATTGATTGGATAAGAAATGATTTTCCATCCGATCAAATTTTTTAAAATTTTTTTAAAAAATTTGATCGGACGGGAAATGACTTCTCGTCCGTGGCTATTTATTAAAAAAAATTAAAAATTTCGACGGACGGAAATGACTTCCGGTCCATTAATTTTTTTTAAACAAATAGTAAAATGAGCAGGGATGGGAGATGAATCCCCATCGCAGACATTTCTTTCTTTTTGTTTGAAAAGAATTCTATAGAATACACCCTATAATTATATCTATGGGTAAAATTTAGGTTTTAATCTAAATTAATTAAAAATTAAGATATATTTAAGCTTTAATAAAAATTAATCAGGATTAATTTAACAGTAATTTAGGAATTAATTAGGATTGAAATTATTTTATTTTTTTAAAAATAAAATAAAAAATAATGGACGGGAAATCATTCTTCGTCCGTTCATTTTTTTAAATTAAAATTCAAAATTTGGGTTCAAATGACTACAACTCAAACTCATTTTTTCTATTTCTATATGCCAAATACCCAAAATTTGAGTCAGAACAAAATACAGATACTCTTAAGGTACAATTTAAACTGACTACACATATTTTTGGCCTTATCTTTTCTTTCACAACGTGCCTTCTTTGCACACAATGTGTAACATCCTGAAATATTTATTTATAAGAGTTTGTGATTTTACGTGTTTTGCACGTATAATTTCATATGCATTTTTCTTGAGAAAATATTTCTTTATAGCTTGAGCTAGTAATTATTCTCTTTATTTCCTAAAAGTTCAATTTTTTAAAGCCTAAATAAAATCCTAGGCCTAATTATCTTTTTCTAGCCCATTATAATTAATTTATTAATTAATTCACTAGAGCCCATGGTCTTTTGGCCCATTAGTGAGCCTATTTAACTTAATTCCTTTTTTAATTAACCTAACTAGTAGTGTAGACCAATTTAGTAAACAATTAATTAAAATTGCATGAACAAATTTTGGTAGGGGGTACTAGTTTGCATGTGCATTACACTAGCACGTGCAATTGCACCATGGGAGTAGGCCAGGTTGTATCAAAGAGAGAGGGAGAGGTGGATGAAGTGGAAAGGTGGTTGCTCCATCATGGGTAGTTACTACAACTCCTTAATTCATCTTGGCTTTTGATCCTTAACCATTTAAAGAAATCCTAGCCCTCCATTTGCACTCCAAAATACCCCCTCTCCTTCACTCACATTTACACTTGAAAAAGAATTGAAAAAGAAAGAAAGAAAGACAAGATTGTGAGTAAAAGATTAGGAAAGTTGTGAATCAACAGAGTGAGTGCTAGTGTGTGTGTTCTTCATCCTAGAAGTGGCCGGCATTCTTCAAGAAGCAAGGGTGAAGGCTCGGGTTGCATACAAGCTTGGAAGAGAAGTCAATTGGTGGCTCGATCTAGGAGGAGAAGGCTTCACTTGTTCATTCTAGGAGGTCCTTTAGGAGTTCTTGTTGTTTTTCTCTCCGTTAAAGGTGGACAATTTTCTCCAACTTCTAACTAGTTACCATGCTAGGTTTATGTGTGTGATCATGTTAGACTAAATACGACAAGGAAACATTACTTTATGTTAGTACCATGTTTAAGGAGAAAATGAACCCATGTGAAATTGCATGAAATAAGTTGTAAAATTAATTGAATGATGTGAATAGAAATATTGTTGTGATAACTTGATAATATACTTGTTTGCTAATTAAGAAAATATGAATCTTTATGTTGAGATATTCATGAATGTGGAAAAATGCAATATGAAGGAATGTGTGTGTTACCGCTAATTTCGGTGTGGGGGTAAACAGATGAGATTTGTGAGTTCGAGAAAACCTGAACAACAGATCCAAGCCTTCTGATTCCTGCCGCAACCTGCAAGGAAGTGTGAGACACCGGGGTTGATTCCGGCGACGCTCCCTCCGACGCTCTTATCAGTAACCAGTGGTGATTAAAGAAAGAGCTTAAGGTGGAAAAAGAGTGATTACCCGGTCAAAGTGGTAGAGGGGAGGTATTTATAGTCGCCAGGGGAGTGATTAGGGACCTGATTCCCTGTGTAACTGCCAGGAGTAAAATCCTCACAGTCTGTTTAGGATACTAACCCCTGATTCCCGTTGAGAGTAAATCAGGCCCGTTGACTTGGTCAAATCAGTGGCCCTGATTTGTCTCTTGTTGGTCTGGGTTCGCCTCGGGTCGGGACCCGTACCCAATTGGTGTGGATCCGTTTGTGGGTTATTGGATCTGTGAGAAGGAGATCCAGTACCTGCTTTGGATCCATTTGTATGTGAAATTACCGTTTTACCCCCGAGCTTCAAGATTCGCGCCCAATCTGGACGGTTCCGATTTAACCCTATTTTTAGCCATATCACGAGCCCTCCACTCCTAAAGACTGAGTGTGATCAGTCTTTGAGGAGTAGTTTAACTGTTTTGGTGGCTAGTGGAGTTGTATCGGAGTCCAAATGGAGGATTTTGAATCTCGAAGGGGGTAGTGAGGTAATTTTTTGATGCCATGTGCTGTTCTCTAGCCATATCGAGTATTTGACGGCTTTTATCTATTTTTTCGGATTATTTATTTAATTTTACGATGTGTTTACTAATCGTTCGGGGGCCTTAACAGTACATTCTAGGCAATAATTGTTCGTTCAGGGGCTCAAAAATATACCCCCGAATTTTTAATTATTTTCTAGAATTTTTAGTTAATTTTCCAGAATTTTTAGCATTTTTTTCGCAATTTTTAAATAAATAAAACGATTTAAATAAATAAAAAATGATTTTAAATACCGATTTATGACGTGGCTCGATCTGGGCCGTTGATCATGGACGGGCATGAATTTTTGAGTGATCCATCGGTTGTTATCACTCGGAAGCTTTTTTCTCCGTTTGCGAGCTCGGGAAGGCGCTTGCTCGGCCGCCGATCGGAGGGATAGGAGTTCAGCAGGCCGAGCGACGTGGCGCTATCTGAGCCGTCGGATGATGGTGTGAATCCCAAGAAAATGCTATCTTGTCGTTTAGCGCACGTGGCGCATTCTGGACCGTTCATCATTAGAAGCACGAATTTCTGAGAGATCCAACGGTCGTAGTTGCTCGGTGTCTTTTTTCTCCGTTTGCAGGATCAGAAAGGCACTTGCTCGGTAGCCGACCGAAGGCATGGGGTCTCGGCAGTCCGAGCGACGTGGCGCAATCCGAGCCGTTGGATGACATGGAGCAAGTGTAGGCTCGGAACGGCACTTGTTCGGCTACCGACTGAAGGCATGTGGTTTCGGTCAGTCCGAGCGACGTGATGCAATCTGAGCCGTTGGATGACGACACGCATCTCGAGACGCGCACATTTCTCAAGAAAACACTATCTTGTCGCTTAGTGTCCTCGGCGAGATCTGGGCCGTCTGATTGAGATCTTACACGAAAGTTGAGGAGAAAGTGTGTTTTCTCCGTTTGCAGGATCGGAAAGGCACTTGCTCGGCTGCCGACCGAAGGCATGGGGTTTCGGCAGTCCGAGCGACGTGGCGCAATCTGAGCCGTTGGATGACGACACACATCTTGAGACGGGCACATTTCTCAAGAAAATACTATCTTGTCGCCTAGTGTCCTCGGCGAGATCTGGGCCATCTGATCGAGATCTTACACGAAAGTTGAGGAGAAAGTGTGTTTTCTCCGTTTGCAGGATCGGAAAGGCACTTGCTCGGCTGCCGACCGAAGGCATGGGATTTCGGCAGTCCGAGCGACGTGGCGCAATCTGAGCCATTGGATGACGACACGCATTTCGAGACGGGCACATTTCTCAAGAAAACACTATCTTGTTGTTTAGTGTCCTCGGCGAGATCTGGGCCGTCTGATCGAGATCTTACACGAAAGTTGAGGAGAAAGTGTGTTTTCTCCGTTTGCAGGATCGGAAAGGCACTTGCTCGGCAGTCGACCGAAGGCATGGGGTTTCGGCAGTCCGAGTGACGTGGCGTAACGAGTTTCGAGACGGTCCTGTTCCCAAGGGCATTAATGGTGCCCCGGGATTTGTGCGGCGTTCCATCTTCCCGGGGTCATTAAGAATGGTGCCCCTCAATTAATGCGTGGCGTTTCAACTTCCGAGGTCATAATGGCCGGATCCTGGAGGGTAGCTTATAAGTACCTCATTCCCTTTGTCATTTTAATCGCAGCAATGTTGAGTTTTAGCCCTCGGGGGCATCTGCCTTGGGTGGTTGCTCTTCGGAAGGACGGGTGGTCGTTCTTCCACCATGGTCTTCTCCTGACTCTGACGGCCCCGAAGTGGATGTCAAGGTCAGGGGAGATCATGGTGGAAGAGGTGATGATCAAAGTCCGGATTCGGGGGACCATGTGTTTCGGAAGGACGGGGGGTCGCTCTTCCGCCAAAATCTTCTCCTGATTCTGACGGCCCTGGTGGAGGTGTCAGGGTCAGGGGAGATATTGGCAGAAGGGTTGACCGCCGAAGTCCAGAACCGAGGGGCGATGTGCCTCGGTAAGACGGGTGGTCGTTCTTCTACCATGATCTTCTCCCGATTCTGACTGCCCCGGAGTGGGTGTCAGGGTCGGGGGAGATCATGGTAGAAGAGGTGATGACCCAAGTCCAACCCGAGGGGAGAGTTTGCTTCGGAAGGACGGGTGATCGTTCTTCCACCGTGATCTTCTCCCGATTCTGACTACCCCAATGTGGGTGTCAGGGTCGGGGAAGATCATGGTAGAAGAGGTGATGACCCACGTCCGGATATGAGGGAGTGCAGCTTCAGAATGATGGGTCTCTTCCGATCTCTGTCTTCCTTCTGGGCTGATGGCTCCTGATGGTTGTCAGCCCGAGGGAGCTAGAGATGGGAGGCGCGCCGATCTGCTTTTGACCGGGCCCCATTGGTCGGCGGTTTCTCTCTAGTCCCTGAACAATTCGTGGCTTTGGCTCCGAGGCCGGGGGCTTTGTTTTGTTCACGGGTGAGAGGAATGCCGGCTGAGACCTGGGGCCTGGGGGGCTTGCCGAAGGCGGTGCCTTAGAACTTTGAATCTAAAATTTTTCCTGGCTTCTTTAGACCGAGGTGGGGACCTGAGGGCACGGTCGTCCGAGCGACATTGAGAGCCGTCGGATGGGCACTTGCTCTATTGGCCGGTCGGAGATCTTAGGTAACGGTTATACGAGTGATTTGGTGCAATCTGAGCCGTTGGATGGTGGCGTGAATCTCGAGACGGGCTCAGTCTCCAAGAAAATGCTATCTTGTCGTTTAGCGTCGTCTGCGAGATCTGAGCCGTCTGATCGAGATCATACACGAAAGTTGAGGGGAAAGCGAATTTTCCCCGTTTGCAGGCTCGGAATGGTACTTGCTCGGCAGTCGACCGGGCTCTTTGCCGGTGGGCTCGGATTGTGTGTAATTTGGATTTAGATCCTGTTGTGCCGAGCTAGTTGACTTGGTGAAGAAGACAGGGTTGTGTTGGGCCTTCGCGACGCTTCGAGAGCGGCCCAAGAGTCGCGCTCTTTCGTTTGGAAGTCCAAGGGACGTTCCTTTTTTTACTATAAATCTTCACCCCCTTGATCCAAGTCTCATTATTCACTTTTACTCTCTCTCTCTCCAGTTTTTACTTTCACCTTCGAAGTTTTTAGCTCCTTGGTGGCGTTGCTAGCTGTCGCGGCAAGGCATTGATTGCCTCTAGTGAGCTTTTCCGACCGTAGCTGTCACTTCAAGGTCAGTCCCCTTCTTTTCTCTTTTAGAAAATGGTTAAGATTACATCCTCGGATGAGAACCCCGCCTCGGAGCAAGCAGTAGGCCGAGCGGGTAAAGGACAGGAGGTGGTGGAGCCGAGCGATTAGAGCGTCGTTCGGCCGGATAAAGAGGGCGAAGTAGCCGAGCCACCTCAGGAGGTCGCGGCGGCATCTCAGAAGGGTAAAGCAGTGGTTACGATCGTTGAGACGCCGAAGACGGCAGGGGCATTCGGTCGGCAGCCTATTGCTCTGTCGAGCGTAGGAGGCGTTCGGGACTGCGCCGAGGATATCTTGGAGAAGGTGACCCAAGGCACGGCCAAGTCGGTGGAGGAGAATGAACCGAGAGAGTTATCCGAGGTGGACCATACCATCTCGTCTCTTACGGAGGCCGACTTACATCTGATCCGAAAGGGATTCCAGATTCCTGCCGACTACGGGCTACTCCTCCCCGGGCCGGGCTTCCGATCCAACACGAAGTCTTTGACAGATGTGTGCGTCTTTCCTCTAGACTCCCTCTGCGCCCGGCTCCGCTTCCCCCTTCATCCGTTCATAGTAGATGTCTTGAATTGGTATGGTTTGAGCCCCGCCCAGCTGATGCCGAACACCTGGAGGCACATCACGGTGTTTGTTCTTCGGTGCCAAGAGGTCGGCGCCGTGCCGAGCATGTTTCTCTTTCGGAGCCTCTACCGCCCCTGCCAGCCAAACCGAAACGAACAGAGGTTCTATATTTCGCCGCGGACGGGTGTGAAGTTGATCGAGAACCCGGACTCGATCAAACACTGGAAGGAGAAGTATTTCATCTTCCGAGCCCCCGCACCGTGGGCGATACCGATAGTTTGGGCGAAGGATGGTCCGCCCAAGCGAGCCAAGAAGGAGCCGGTGCTGAGTGATGAGGAAATAGAGGTCCATAAGAAGCTCCTCGCTCTGCCAGCGCTAAGCTGGAAGGATATTACCGAGGAGGCTCTGTTCCGAGGGGGTCTCAGTCCGATCGACCCTAGTACGCTTCTGGTATTTATACTCTTTGCTTAAAATTCATGAAAATTTTTCTAAGTTTTTTCATTCGGCTTGTGCAGAGACAATGAAGATGGACTATAAGGCTTTGATGGCGAAGGCCAGGGCGACGGAGCAGGAGACGAGGAAGAAGAGGCCTTCGGCGGGGCCACAAGGCGGCAGAGCCCCGAAGATTCCGTCGGTCGGGAAGACGAGCGACCCGCAGAAGGCCGTTGCTCCTGGGACTGGCCCTGAGCAGGAGAAGTCCGTGGCTACAGATCCTCCAGCTTCCGGTTTGCCGGTGCCAACGGTGGAGGGGGATGCAGCCGTCTCGTCGAGCGGTGCATTTGGTGTGAACGAGGTGCTGTCCCTCCAAGTTCCACCCCTCACTGCCGAGGCGGAGAGGATCTTGACCGAGCGACACAAGCAGATCTTCGTCCCTGACTGGCAGGTGATGAATGTCGACGGCTTCTTGGGCGCCGACAACATCTGCATGGAAGCGGTGAGGCACCTGCCGACCCCAAAGGATCGAGCGGCCCTAAAGGCCGGGCTGGCCGGGGACGCCACGATACAGATCGCTCGGAACACGATGTCGGTAAGTGGACCGAACTCTTTCCCATCGAAACTTTTTCTGATTTTTTCTAAGTTCCTGGGTTCGGATTCTAATGGGTTGTTCTCTTTTCAGACCCTCTGCCACTTCAACTTCCTGCTCGAGGAGTTTGTGAGCAAGGAACAGGAGTATGAGCGGGAGAGAGTGGAGCGTGTTAAGGCCACGAAGCTGCTTGATGCCGAGCAGCTCCTCTCGTCAAAAAGGGCTGCTGAAGTGGCGGGGTTGGAGAAGCAGCTGGCCGACGCCATTCAGCTGTCGAAGGACATGGCAGCCAAGCTCGAGGCCTCGGAGAAGGAGAACGCCGAGCTGAAGGTGGAGATGGCCAATGCTCGATCGGAGGCAGAGAGGGCTCGGAAGAGGGCCGAGAGGATCATGGCCAAGCACCGGTCTAAGGTGGCAAAGGCGAAGAAGGCTGTCCAGGAGGAGGCCGAGCAACACATGTACAAGAACATGGAGGACGCCTACGGCCGAGCACTGCTCCACGTCGCTGCTCGGAATCCGAGTTTCGACACGACCTCTTACCGTTTCTACGACCCCGTGGAGGGAGAGGAGGAAGTTCCCCTGGGGATGCTCTGCCCCGAGGGACAGGCGGACGGTGTCGAAGGCCCAGGCGAGATCGAGGCCGAGGATGAAGAGGAGGATGACTCTGAGGAGGAGAGTGGGAGCGAGGACGAGGACGAGGACGAGGGCGAGGACCAGGACAAGGCCGAGGGGTCGACGGATCCGAACGACAAAAAGGTCGACCCCTGACTCGGTTGCCTCTTTAGTCTTTCGTTGTTTTGTTTCTTTTTGTAAGCCTAACTGCGGACTGGCCACCGCTCTTGTAAAACTTTCTTCTCGGTTTTGAATGAAAACAGTTTGTTTGGCCAAAATTTATCCAAGTGTTGAGTCTCGGATTTTGTGTTTGATTCGGCGTAGAATTCTCCAAGTGTTGGGTCTCGGATTTATCTCTGATTTTCAGGTAAAGTTCGGTCCGGTTATGGAGGTTGCACACCTTTGTAAGGAGCTGGCCAAAACGAAGGGTAAGCTCTCGAGTAGCCGACAGAGGCGGTTTCTCATGCTCTTGAAGTTGGAGGAGACGAAGGCAGCTGTGAGGGGGTATTGTCGCGAGTTGAAGCAACTGCGGAAGCAACCCCAAGCCCCTCGTCCCGAAGTTGAGGTCGAGCGGCTTCGTAGAGAGCTTGCCGTCGTCGAGCGGAAGAATGACGAGCTTTTGGCTGAGATCCGCCACTTGGAGTTAGCGGAGAAAGAACGCTCGGTGGAGGAAGAGAAGCTAACTTCCGAGCTGGACAAGGCATCGTCCGAGCGTAAGAGGTTGTTGGCCGAGGTCGACAGGCTTAGGAGGATCACGATAGATAGGGGGATCGAGGTCACCCACTTCTGACGGCTCGCAACCGATAGCGCCAATGTCTCGGGCTCGTCAAGGCCTCCTCGTTTGAAAAAGTTGGCGAAGGACGACGCTTTGAGAGACAGAATCATTGAACTAGAGGAAGAGGTCGCGTCACTCAAGCCTCTGCCAGAGAGGGTGAACGTCCGCAGTACATCGTGCACTCGCGAAGAGAGCGAGAGGGGGATTTCCTTTTACGAACTCGCGACACGTTTGCCCGTGGCTAGGCGGAGCCCTGCTGACGCTCAGAGTAGTGCGGCCGTCTCGTCGAGCGGTGCCTCGGTCGGCGCCACAGTCAGGGTCAGCGGAAAAGGGGGGTCACGCTTCGTTGGTTTGGAATCAAGCTCGGAGGTCAGGCCTCGCCGTCCTCGCGTTTCCTTGAACCGAAGCGTTCCCCTTCCGAAGAGACCCTGATCATGTCGTTTTGTGTTTCTTCTGGCTGTTGTAAAACTTTATTGTAGGGTCGGTCTTGTTGTATGTAGAACTATTATATCTGAATACAAATCTGAAAGTTTGATTGGAAAATTCCATAAGTGTTGGACTTCGGAAGTATATTGAAATTTTGCCATTTGTTTTCCCTTCTTTTCAGCTCGTGGTGGCAGCCCAATACACTGATTCCAATGGTCCGGACGATGAAGCTGAAACCGAGGTAACCTCAGGGGCGGCGAAGTCACGCTCGGCGAAGTGCCGAGAGCGGCTTCATGGTGTCGAGCTGGAGTTACGCCGAGCTGAGAGCGAGCGGGCCCACCTTCAGTCCGTCCTCGGCCAACGAGACGCCGAGATCCAACGTCTGGAGAGTAGGATCGTCGAGGCAACCCCCGTAGGAGAGGACGAAGACTCGCAGACTGCTTTTAGCAACGCTCTTCGGGTTCAGTGTATTCGACACAACCAGTCGAAAATATTAGCCGAGCGGGACGATTTGCTCTCTGAGATCCATCACTTGCAGACCGTGGAGGTGAAGCTTCGGAAGGAGGCGGAGGAGCTGTCAGCCGAAGTGGATGGACTGGCGACCGAACGGATCAGTGAAGACATTTCTTTTTGAAGACCAAGTGTAGTGGGTCGGCACTGTATTTTTTGTTTTCTAATACTTTGTAACCATGGAAAGATTGCTTTGTATCGTGTCCCAATCATTAATAAAATTTCTTTTAAGGATTAGCATCTTTCGTTGCTCTGCGTATTTATCTCGCTCGTAAGTGTGTTGGTCGTGCCGAGGTTCACGAGCCGAGCGCAAAGTGCCGTCGGCAAGAATCTCGAGGCGAACCAATTCCTATGGGAACGCTATCTTGTCGTTAGCGGCGCTGACAAGATCTGGGCCGTTAGATTTTGGCACGAATCTCGAGACGGCTCTATTCCCAAGAAAATGCTATCTTGTCGTCTAGCGACGCTGGCAAGATCCTGGCCGTCTGATCGGGATCCAACGCGAAAGTTGAGGAGAAAGTGAGTTTTCTCCGTTTGCAGGATCGGAATGGCCCTTGCTCGGCATCCGACCGGAGGCAACGTGATCCGACCCTTCTTCTTGGGGCTTCCGTCTCCCTCTTCTTGCGAAGTCGAGGGGTGAGCCGAGCTCTTTTCCATGGTGAAGTTCGCCGGTCGTAGTGAATGTTCGACGGCTGTGGGAGCAATTCCGAATGGTGATCTACTCCTAACTCGCCGAGGAGCAAGTTTGGGGAGTGGAATCGAACCAAGTGTTGGACTCCGGAGCCATCAGTATAGTTCAACGGTTGTGGGAGCAGTTCCGAACGGCTATCTACCTCTGGCTCGTCCGGGGGCGAGCCGAGGAGGTAAAGTCGAGCCGAGTGTTGGACTCCGAACCATCGGTGTAGTTCAACGGTTGTGGGAGCAGTTCCGAACGGCGATCTACCTCTGGCTCGTCTAGGGGCGAGCCGAGGAGGTAAAGTCGAGCTGAGTGTTGGACTCTGAACCATCGGTGTAGTTCAACGGTTGTGGGAGCAGTTCCGAACTCGATCTACCTCTGGCTCGTCCGGGGGCGAGCCGAGGGGGTAAAGTCGAGCCGAGTGTTGGACTCCGAACCATAGGTGTAGTTCAACGGTTATAGGAGCAGTTCCGAACGGCGATCTACCTCTGGCTCGTCCGGGGGCAAGCCGAGGAGGTAAAATCGAGCCGGACATTGGACTCCGAACCATTGGTTGAAATCAAATTAAAAAAAAACAAAAGATAAAGGCGGAGAGAGGCATGCAAATTTATAAGTATGAAAGGGCATTCTTCATTGATAATCGACGGCGAACCGTTTTTACATATTACAACTTATGAAATAGATTACAAGTCAGAGGAGAGGAATGGCTCGATATCCTGTGATACTTAGAGTGGCGCCGGGGCGCTTTCTTGGTATTTCAGGAGGTGGTCGGCATTCCAGGTTCTCGGAATCTCTCTGCCCTCTAGATCTTCCAGACGATATGCCCCGGGCCGAACTACCCTTGTGATCTTGTAAGGCCCTTCCCAGTTCGGAGCCAGCTTGCTCTTCTGATTGGGGAAGGATATGGCCAGTTTTCTCAAGACTAAATCCCCTTACTTAAGGTTGGTGGGTCGGACCTTCTTGTTGTATGCCAACTCGACCCTTCTTCGGTAATTCTGTTGCCGAATTGACGCTCTTTCCCTCAGCTCATCCACCAGATCTAAGTCTACCCTGAGGTCTCTGGCGTTCTGTTCCTTATTGTAGGCTGCGAGGCGAGGGGAAGGTATGCCAACCTCGAGGGGTATCACCGCCTCGGACCCATAGGTGAGGTTGAAAGGGGACTCTCCTGTGGGGGTCCGCTTGCTCGTGCGGTAGTTCCATAGGACGTTGGGGAGTTGGTCGACCCAAAAGCCTTTGGAACATTTGTCCAGCCTTTTCTTGATGCCTGCGAGGATCTGCCGATTAGCATTTTCTGCCTGTCCGTTCGACTGAGGGTGGGAGACGGACGAGAAGCGCTGCTGGATGGCAAGGTCGTCGCACAGAGCTCGGAATGCTGCGCCAGTGAACTGAGTCCCGTTGTCCGTCACGAGGACACGGGGGACGCCGAATCTGCAAATGATGTTCTTCCAGAAAAATTGAACCACCTTGTTCTCGGTTATAGTGGCGAGGGGTTCGGCCTCGATCCACTTCGAGAAGTAGTCGATGGCTACGACCAAGAACTTGAACTGACCCAGAGCTGGAGGGAAAGGCCCTAGTAAATCCATCCCCCACATTGCGAAGGGGATAGGACTTGATAGGGAGGCGAGGTTGGCTTGAGGGAGGCGACGGATGCTGGAGTGTCTCTGGCAAGAGTTACATTGCCGAACGTGTCGCACGGCGTCTTGAAGGAGGGTCGGCCAGAGGTATCCATAATTCAAAGCTTTTCGGGCCAAGGACCTGGATCCTGAATGTGCCCCGCCGATGCCTTCGTGGAGCTCTTGTAGGGCGTAGTCGGCCTGTTCTGGGGAGAGGCACCTTAGGTATGGTCGGCCGTCAATTTGAGAGAAGGAGCGTTTGTATAAGATACCCTCGATCAAGACATACCGCTCGGCCCTGATTCTGACTCGGCATGCTTCTTTGGGATCCTCGGGCAGGAGCCCGTCCCTTAAGAACTCTACCAACGGCTTCATCCAATTATCTTGCAGCATGACCGACAATGACTCTACCGAGCTGGAGGTCTCGTCTTCTATGCTCAGCCTTGAGAGGACCTCGATCAAAACGGTCTGCTCGAGACCTTGGAGGGAGGATGAGGCCAACTTGGAGAGGGCATCGGCCTGTGAATTCTCCTCACGGGGGACTCGTTGGATGAGTGCCTATTCGAACCGGCTCATGAGGGCCCGGACCCTGGCGAGGTACTTCGCCATTCGCTCGTCTCGCACCTCGTATTCGCCCAAGACCTGGTTCACAACCAGCTGAGAATCGCTGTGAATCCGGAGGCGCTGTGCCCCAGCACTTCGGGCAAGTCCGAGGCCTGCGATGAGTGCCTCATACTCCGCCTCATTATTCGAAGCCTTGAAGTTCATAAGGATTGCATACTGAAGGACGAAGTCATCAGGGCCGTTCAGGATGATGCCGGTGCCGCTTCCTTCGTTACAGGAGGAGCCGTCCATGAAGACCGTCCAAATGGGGGGTCCGTTCGGGACGTGGCTGACCTCAGGAATGGTGGACTCGACGATGAAGTCGGCGAGTGCCTGTGCTTTGATTGCCGTCCGAGGTTGGTAGGAGATGTCATGTTGGCTCAGCTCTATGGAACACTTCATTAGCCGGCCCGAGGTCTCAGGCTTGTGGAGGATTTGCTTTAGAGGTTGGTCGGTGAGGACAACGACCGAGTGGGATTGAAAGTACGGCCGGAGCTTCCTCGCCGCCATGACTAGGGCGTAGGCCATCTTCTCTATCTTCGGATAGCGGAGCTCGGCGTCCCGAAGTACCTTGCTCACGTAGTAGATGGGCCTTTGGGCCCAGTCTTCCTCTCTCACCAAAACAGCACTTAGGGTCTGCTCGGAAGCAGCCAAGTAGATGAAGAGGGTTTCCCCCGGAACAGGTTTGCTGAGCAGAGGGGGGTTCACCAAGTAGGCCTTCAGTTGGTCGAACGATTCCTGTTGTGGTTGGCCCTATTCAAATCCCTTAGCCCGCCTGAGTGCCTTGAAGAAGGGGAGGCACTTTTCTCCAGACTTCGAGAGGAACCGGCCAATAGCGGCGAGCCGACCAGTCAGCTTCTGCACCTCCTTGACGTTCCGGGGCGGGGCCATGTCCAATATGGCCTTGATCTTCTCGGGATTTGCTTCGATTCCTCGCTGGCTCACCATGAAGCCGAGGAACTTTCTCGATGAGACCCCGAACGCACACTTGTTCGGGTTCAGCCGCATGTTGTGCCTCCTCAACACGCCGAATGCCTCCTGGAGGTCGGCAACGTGGTAAGTACCTCGGATGCTCTTGACGAGCATGTCGTCGACGTACACCTCCATGTTGCGGCCTATCTGGCTCTGGAAGACCTTGTTGACGAGGCACTGGTAGGTGGCGCCAGCGTTCTTCAACCCGAACAGCATGACCCTGTAGCAGTAGAGGCCCTGATCGGTGATGAAGGAGGTCTTCGAAATGTCTGGGGGGAACATTCGGATTTGATTATAGCCGGAGAAGGCGTTCATGAAGCTGAGGAGCTCATGGCCCGAGGTGGCATCAATGAGGGTGTCGATGTTTGGAAGAGGGAATGGATCCTTCGGACACGCCTTATTTAGGTCGGTGAAGTCGATGCATATTCTCCAAGAACCGTTGGACTTCTTGACCATTACAACATTGGAGAGCCACTCGGGGTAGTTCACCTCCTGTATGAACCGAGCCTTTAAGAGTTTATCCACCTCCTCCTTGATGGCCTGCTGTCGCTCGGGAGCGAATTTTTGCCTCTTCTGCTGAACCGGTTTGCACCCCGGTTCGAAACTTAGGCGGTGGACTAGCAGCTCCTCGAAAATCCCGGGCATATCCGCGGCTGACCAGGCAAACAGGTCGCGGTTATCCCGGATGCATTGCACCAAGTCTGAACACAGCGCAGTCGGCAAGGACTTGCTGATGAGGAGCTTTCAACTCGGGTCCTCGTCCGAGAAGAGTACTTCTTCCAACTCGTCCACCGGCTCGGACGTGGGTCGGACATTCGGCTCGGGGATTTCCAGTGTCTCGAGGGAGAGCACCGGTCCACCAGTGGAAGTCATGTAGCACTTCCGAGCCGTCTCTTGGCTGCCCCTGACTTCCCCTACTCCCGACCGAGTGGGGAACTTCATTTTAAGGTGGTACGCTGAGGGGACAGCTTCCAGGGTAGCTAGGCCTGGTCGGCCTAGGATGACATTATATGTGGCCGGGACGTCGATGACCATAAAGTCCATCAGCTCGGTCCGGGTAGTAGGGGTCTTTCCAGCAGTTACGTCTAGGGTTATCACTCCCTCGACAGTTACTGGGACCCTCGTGAACCCGTGGAGTGTGTAACCGGCCGGCTTGAGACGGTCCCGAGACAGCTGCAGCCCTTGGAAGGCCGAGAGGAAAAGAATGTTTACCGAGCTCCCGTTGTCTACCAGGACCCTCTGCACCTTGAAGTTTGCCATGCGGAGGTCGATGACGAGGGCATCACAGTGGGGAGTTCGGACTCCCTCGAGGTCTTCATCGGAGAAAGTCACCGGGACCCCGAGGCCTTTGGGGGGAGGGGCGCTGTGAACTGAGTTGACCTCTCGGACGAAGGCCTTCCGAGAGGAGTTGGAGGAGCCCCCCATAGGGCCTCCGTGGATGAGGTGCAGGACCCGTTCTTCCTCGAACTCGGGCGTCTCCTCGCGCCGCTCGGAGCGCTTGTTAGCCCCCCGAGGCGGAGGAGTGTTGCGATCCGCCCGATCGTTTGCCTTTACAAATTTGGCAAGTTGCCCCCTCTGGATGAGGGCCTCTATTTCATTTTTCAACGCCCGGCAGTCGTTGGTGTCATGGCCGTGGTCCCGGTGGTAACGACACCATTTCTCCTTATTCCTCCTCTTAGCCGGTGTGTTCATCCTCGGAGCTGGAGGGATGACCCCCTCTTTCTCCACTTCCATCAGGATGGTGGAGACATTGGTGGTGAGGGGAGTGAACTTCTCGAACCTAGGGGGAGGACGGCGCTGACCGCCGTTGTCCTTCTGCATCTTCTTCGACCCTTCCACCTCTGTCGCCTTCCTCTTCGATCCGGAGGCCGATCCTCCGAAGTTCGGGAGGCACTCGGCTTCTTCTGCCCGAATGTACTTTTCGCACCTTAGGAGAAGGTCGGCGAAGTTGTGCGGGGGCTTCTTGGCGAGGGAAGACCGGAGGTTGGAGTTGAGGACGTTCGACTGGAACGCAACAGTCGCCACTGACTGGTCTAGGGAGGCAATAGACCTGACCTCTGCGGTGAATCTCTTCACATAGTCCCTCAGCTTCTCTCCCCTTTCTTGCCGCGGGTTGAGTAGGGAGAGGCTCGTCTTCTCGGCTCGCCTGCTACTCACAAAGTGAGTTATGAACAGCGTCTCGAACTGCTCGAACGAGAAGATGGAAGAGGGGGCGAGCCTGGAGTACCATTCCCGAGCCGACCCCCTGAGGGTGGCGGGGAAGGTCTTGTAGAGCATGGCGTTGGAAGCTTGATGGATCAGCATTAAGGTCTTGAAGCTTTCGACGTGATCAACTGGGTTGGACTCCCCTGAGTACGTTTCAAACTGCGGAGGTTTGAAACCCATCGGTATGGGGGCCTCCATGATCGTGCGAGAGAAAGGGGGTCTTCTGGGCCGGACGGTCCCTGCTCTGGACTCCTCCTCTCTGTCCATGCGACCAATGCGCCTCTCCACCTCATGGAGACGGCGGTTGAGGGCATCGTCCCTCCGCTGGTAATCATACGATCCCCCAGACTCTTCTTCATAGGAAGGGGAGCGGGGGCTGCGGCGCCGGTAGTCCTGGGATCGGCGGGGACTATAGTGGCGCTGCTGGCGACTGGGAGCCGGGAGAGGACTTCTGGATCGGTGGCGAGGACTGGGAACCCGCGGGGGTGTTGGAACCCTCTGGGTATTTTGGTTGTTGGGGGCGAAGGTTGAGGGCCTGGAGCACGGTCTCCTGAAATTGTAGGAACTCGGCACGAGTGATAGGTGCCTCATTGTTCCTCGGATGATGCCGATCTGCAGGGGAATGTGGCCTCCTCCTGCGTCGCTCGGGAGATGCCGCTAGGCCCGTCGGTCTGGAGACCTCCTACCGTCTCGGCGATGAGGAGATCGGTCACCATGATGCTGGCAGGAGGCTCCCTCTCGGGCCCGCCTCTCATCTAGGTGAGTGCGAAGGTCCTCATCTTTTTGGCGGTTCAGGACTGTGTTGCGGAGGTCGGGGTGATGAGAAGCCATTGAATCCGAGGATTCATTATGAACCGAGACATGGTCTGGGTTTAGGGGCTGTTTCTGCCTCCGCCCGTTATGGCCGGAAGGGCCATTGGGGGGTTGTTGCTTGGGAAGAGGAGGTTGGCCTTGCTGGACCGGGGGAGGAAGTTCAGGCTGTGGAGCAGGATTGACAGGGACTTCCTCTGTCTGATCGGAGAGATTGGGCATGCGGTAGGACCCTCTGGATCTGACCTTTTTTGGAGGCATGGTTGGAGCAGGGCTAGACGACGAGGAAGAGACGGAGGCTGTTCGTGTGGTGTTTCCCACAGACGGTGCCAATCTGTTACCGCTGATTTCGGTGTGGGGGTAAACAGATGAGATTTGTGAGTTCGAGAAAACCTAAACAGCAGATCCAAGCCTTCTGATTCCTGCCGCAACCTGCAAGGAAGTGCGATACACCGGGGTTGATTCCAGCGACACACCCTTCGACGCTCTTGTCAGTAACCAGTGGTGATTAAAGAAAGAGCTTAAGGTGGAAAAAGAGTGATTACCCGGTCACAGTGGTAGAGGGGAGGTATTTATAGTCGCCAGGGGAGTGATTAGGGACCTGATTCCCTGTGTAACTGCCAGGAGTAAAATCCTCACAGTCTGTTTAGGAAACTAACCCCTGATTCCCGGTGATAGTAAATCAGGCCCGTTGACTTGGTCAAATCAGTGGCCCTGATATGTCTCTTGTTGGTCTGGGTTCGCCTCGGGTCGGGACCCGTACCCAATTGGTGTGGATCCATTTGTGGGTTATTGGATCTGTGAGAAGGAGATCCAGTACCCGCTTTGGATCCATTTGTATGTGAAATTACCGTTTTACCCCCGAGCTTCAAGATTCGCGCCCAATCTGGACGGTTCCGATTTAACCCCATTTTTAGCCATATAGTGTGGTTTATATGATGTGAATAATGAGAAAATTTCCAGGTTATGAAAGTAGATTGTGTAACAAATCATACATGTTTATCGTTAATAAGATTGATACAAAAATCCCCAAATTTTACATGTTGTTTTGTTGGAAAAAAAGAAGAAATGAACATTTTGTAGTTAGGGTTAAGTTAATAGAAAGATTGGATTTTTATTCATAAAAGAAGAAAATGAGGAAATTATTAGTTTAATAAAGAGTAATCCACTTGAGAATTATCAAATTAGAATTTTCTCTTTGAAAAGAGGCCAATTAGGAGGACATAAAACTTTTTGTGACAAATTTTGTACAAATAAAAGAATAGACATTTATATGGAAAAAATGAGAGTTAAATGGTTTTTAAAATCTTAAGTTACTGTATAATTATCAAAGAAATTCAGTCAGGAAAATTTTTATACTTCTAATGGAACAAATCGTATTTTGAAAGAAATGAACTATTTTATGAACTAGAATTGCCACAGTCGTATACAAAACAATTTGTGATTATTTTTCCTATGGGTTAGTCACTCTGTCCATACTGGTCAGTGGGTGCAAAATAAAAAAGTTACCGTAGCAAGAGGTCATGAGTTCGAGTCTCTGTATAGACTCTTTATTTTTCCATTTGTGAAAAAAGCTTAATACCGAGCCCTCTCTTGTCACTTGGCGCTGTTGGCCTTTCTGGTCAGCAGTGCGCCACAGTAACGTTACTATAGTGCAGCGGCTGCGTGTGTGTGGGTTTGAAATCTGGCTTTGGTCAAGGTTTTTTTTAATTCCGATTTTTTTAGAAAAATGATTTTTTTGAAATGGTTTTAAGTGAAATAAATTGATAAAAGTTATTATAATTATCCTGAAATTAATTAGATCTCATGGAAAATTTCTATAGCTTAATTGAAAATTATAGACCATGTTAGAGGAATTATAAGAGTATTTTTACGAGATAAATAAAGCAATAATTAGTCTCCTTTAAGAATTTTGTGGGAAGATTTCTAAGAAATTCATGACTTGATGCAAATGTGAATAAATTCACTTGGTTTAAATAAATGAGATTTTAGACTTATGAATGCAGAGAAAATTTGTCTCTTTATTGTGGAAAATAATGCACGAATTGAAACCAAAAGAATCATGATAACTTATGAAGACATTGATGAGTGTGAATACTCAATTTATGAACATGAAATGAGATTTTGAACTAGAGGGTAGCTAAGTCCTATTACCGGGAATTGAATAAATTATTTTTGAGATGAACTATTGAGATGAAAGACCATGTTTGGTCATATAGTTGATTGATGTTTAAGACCGGTATAGAGGAAAGAGCTACTTCTAGGGGTTGATTTTATTCATGATTCAAATAATTAAGAACACGACACATAGTGGTGATGTGTTGAAAGTAAGAGAAAAATACGAGTATGAGGGCCATCGGATTGGCGGTGTGAGAGTGATTCACAGATTGCCAGCTTGATGCGTCATGACACGACGTGAGAACTACCCCGGAATTATCGTCCCAGTGGCGACTCTTGTAGAGTCTTTGGTAACTACGGGTGGTGCCATCGTTCCATGACGGAGGCTAAATTGTCCATAGGTTGCCTGCATGATGCGTTATGTCAGTGCGTGGGATTCTCCTCCAGATTGTCTGGACATAGGCTCGTAATTTATAGAACATCTAGGATACTTACCGTAGTTACCGTAGTAGTTTAAGTCATGGCGAGGGACTGAACCCTACAAGATGAAGTACTGTTAAGGGCTTGCCCTCGGACCTATGTAGTATGGGATGCATAGAATCCGAATATGTGCGCATTAGTGTCATATAATATAAAGAACTGCATTAAGGACTAAGCACACATCACAACACGACATTTATAGGATAGTCCCCACAGTTTTGCTTGTGACAAGTGTGTACTTTCTAAGTAGGAGAAAATTGATGTATTATATCCTTACGTCAGTTGAATGAACTGACGAGCCCACAGTTTCTATACAGGATAAAGAGATTGACAAGATTAAAGTATGCATGCTGCTTGAAGAATGTTTCAAGTGTTGTACATTTTATTCATGTGATTATTGGAAATTGCTTCCGTTGTTTAAATGTTTTAAGATGTAAATCTGATGTAATGAAAGTTTTAATTTCCTTGTAAAATTTTACAAAGAGAAGTGAAAAGATCCTGTGGAACTTTGAATTTAGTCTATTTTGAAATTCGGGGTGTTACAGAGTGGTATCAAAGCTACGCTTCCAAGTAGTACAAATTTATAAGGAACAACATCCTAGAGTGGACATTAGAGCATGTGTTGAGTCTAGAGATTTAAGTGTAAGTCACTTACATTTTTGTTGCTCTATGATTTATGCTTATTCTTCTCCTTTTTCTAAGATGACGGACCACTTCGACCTAGCTGGAGGTGATGACTAGCACATAGTTGAGGAGGATTACTACCCCGGGCAAGCTGATTTAGACAAAGAAAATCCTGAAGAATTCGAAGGGGAATGACATGAGTCCAGAGAGATCACTCCACCTCCGGATTCATCTGGTAGCTCCTTCGATAAGGAAGAACCAGTTCCGAGTAGTCTCATTGTGTCTCTTCAGAGCTAAGTAGAGAATCAGAGGGAGAGAGCGGAGCTACTACAGGCGCAGTGTGCAAAATGCAAGGAGAGCATTGCCACGCTCAGTCATCGTGTTTGGAAGCTCGAGAAGAGAAAAAACATGTACGATGTACTGAAGGAGGAAGTGGCAGAACTACGGGAAGAGCTTCGAGAAGCCAAAAGGAACTGTAGGAACTAGAATGTTGTATCTTCTTACTGCTTTCATTTGATGTCAGAAATATTTTAAATTCGAATGTATAAAGTTTAAAATTCAATGAAATGAAGAATTGATTTAAATTCATGTTTTCTACTTCGAATTTAGTGGATCTTTTGCATCAAAATATGGCTGGAAGAAGAGCTAGAAGCCGAGAAGGTCTGGACATGGAAACGGAGTTAGCGAGGGTCTATCAGACACTCAATGCCGTTACCATAAATTAGAACCAAGGGAGGGTGCCTGTGAATCTAGTACCCAAAGAAATCAAACTCGTGGAATGATTCAAACGGATGAAACCACCTGTGTTTGAGGGGAAGCCAGGCCCTGACGCGGCTGACAATTGGATCCGACAGATCGAGAGTATCTTCAAAGTTTTGGAGACTCCGAAGGGCAGCAAGGTGAAGTTGGCTGCACTGCAGTTCGAGAAGAATGCAGCTGCATGGTGGCAGTCGATGAAGCGGACGATGGGAGATATTGTTCTTGGTTGGCAGGAATTTTTGGAGGAATTCTGTAGTCATTATTTTCCATCAGACATCCAGGAGAAGAAGGGCATGGAATTTCTGACGCTGCAGCAGGGCGGCATGTCGGTTAGGGAGTATGAGACAAGGTTAATTCATCTCTCGAGGTATGCTCCCGAATTGGTAATGGACAAGGCAAAGAAGGCTCGAAAATTCCAGCATGGTTTAAGGCCAAGTCTGAGATCGCGAATGATACCCCTCGGTATCAGGAGATTTGACAAATTGGTCAAACGAGCTGCAGCCACTGAGGCGGGCATGGAGTAGTTCCATGCTATTCAGAATCGGAGGAACAACTGGAATGTGGGGAAGAGGCCCGCAGTTGCTGAAAATGTCAGAGGACAACCGTCGGCCCAAAGGTTCAAACCGAATGGGGCAAATGCTGTCAGTGTGGCTGGGAGATCCGGGAATGTATGGGTGAGAGCTCCGGTGGTGCACTGTTACAACTGCGGGGATTCAGGTCACTACCGATCCCTGTGCCCTAAGTTGCAAGATGTCGTCCGTAAAGGACCAACTCAGCAGGCCGGGAAGAAGCCGTACCAACAGGGACGAGTATTTGCCTTGGCTGAAGCTGATGCTAATGAGGTGGATCATGTCATCACTGGTAGAGGGAGGATGTTTAAGAGTGTTTCCTGTTGTTCTTCTTTTCCCACTTTATTTAGTGAACTGTTATGTAACGAGTGTGTGTTATGTAACAGGAGAACTTTATTTGAATGGAAAGAAAGCTGTTGTTTTGTTCGATACTGGGTCCTCTCATACTTGTGTATCACCTAAGTTTGCTAAAGTTTTGGGAGTCAAACCGAAAGTCTTTTCAGGAAATGTCTTAGCAGTAGTTACTCCATCAGGGGAGACTTTAACCACTGATCAGTACTATGCAGACTGCGAGATCGAGATTGAAGATAGAATTTTCGGGATTGATCTGATCGAGCTGAATGTTTTGGGAGTCGATGTTATCATTGGCATTGATTGGATATCAGATTACAGTGCAAGCATCGAGTGCAAGACCAAAGAAGTAACAGTGATGGCTCCAGGTGATCATGAAGTCACTTTCCAGGGGAAGAGGAGATGCTCAGATTTGGTTGCTTCTATCAGCAAGAGGAAGGGAATTCCTGTAGAGGTGCAGCAAATTCCAGTGGTTCGGGATTACCCGACTGTATTCTTGGAAGATTTGCCTAGGTTACCTCCGCATCGTGATGTAGAGTTCATCATCACTATTCAACCAAGGAGTGCATCCATTTCCAAGGCACCGTATAGGATGGTTCCTGTGGAGCAGGATGAGATCATAAGGCAGATTGAGGAATTGTTGGAGAAAGGCTTTATTCAACCGAGTGCGTCGCCTTGGGGAGCACCGGTGCTGTTGGTAAAGAAGAAGGATGGTTCGATGAGGATGTGCATCGATTACTGAGAGCTAAATAAGGTCACTGTTCAGAACAAGTATCCTATTTCCCAAATTGACAACCTGTTCGACCGTCTACAAGGAACAGCTGTTTTCTCCAAAATAGATCTTCGATTGGGATACCATCAGGTTCGAGTGAAGACTGAAGATGTGCATTAGACTGCGTTCTGAACCCAACACGGGCATTACGAATTCTTAGTTATGTCGTTTGGAGTGACGAATGCACCTGCAATTTTCAAGGATATGATGAACAGAGTTTCTGAGGCCGTTTATTGATTCTTTCGTCGTGGTGTTTATCGATGATATTCTTGTGTACTCCAAGTCGGAGGAGGAGCACCCGGAGCATCTGGTAGCGGTTTTGAGGAAGCTTCAGGAGCATGAGTTGTATGCCAATTTGTCCAAGTACGATTTCTGGAAATCTGAAGTAGCATTCCTGGGTCACATCCTTTCTAAGGAAGGAATGGAAACTGATCCGCAGAAGATAGAGGCGGTGAAAGATTGGGCAAGACCTACTACAGTGAAGGAAATCAGAAGTTTCCATTGGCTAACTGGATACTACGGAAGGTTCATTCAGGGCTAGGCTCAGATAGTCATACCGCTCACTGATCTGACCATGAAGAATGTGAACTTCAAGTGGACTGAGCAGTGCAAGGCAAGCTTTCAGGAGTTGAAAGAGAAACTGAATACTACTCCCATTTTAGCTTTGCATAGAGTAGCTATTGAGTATGATGTCTATAGCGATGCTTCACATCGTGAGCTTGGTTGTGTCATAATGCAAGAAGGGAAAATGATCGCTTATGGGTCTAGGCAACTAAGACCGCATGAGAAGAATTATCTGACTCATGATCTAGAGTTGGCTGCGATTATCTTCGCCTTAAAGCAATGGAGACATTACGTGTACGGTGAGAAGCTGAACATGTACACGGACCATAAAAGCTTGAAGTACATCTATCAGCAGAAGAACCTGAATCTGAGGCAACAGAGATGGCTGGAAGTACTTGAGGACATTCGTCCAAAGATTAAGTACCATCCTGGGAAGGCTAATATTGTTGCTGATGCACTTAGCCGCAAGAGCAGTCTGATTAGTTTGATTACAACTCAGAGGTAGCTTGTAGAGGAGTTGGATCGGGCTAGTATTGAAGTTGTTCTGCAAGGCTTGAGATCATCTTTAGCTCAGTTGAGGCTCCAACCAACACTGAATGAAAGGATTATCGCAAGTCAGAAGGAAGATGCAGAGATTCAGAAGATGAAGGAGCAAGTTGGTGCTGGCAGGTTGTTAGAGTTTCAGATCAGGGATGAGGTGTTATGGTTTGGAGAGAGGCTATGTGTTCCGGATCAAACAGAATTGCGGCAGAGTATTCTTCAAGAGGCACATGCTACTCTTTTGTCTATACATCCTGGGAATACCAAGATGTATAAGGATATTAAGCAACACTTCTGGTCGGTAGGTTTGAAGCGGGATGTGGCCGAGTTTGTGGCGAAATGTGAGATCTGTCAGCAGGTCAAAGCCGAGAATCAAAAATTCGGAGGTCTATTGCAACCGTTACCTATTCCGGAATGAAAGTGGGATAACATCAGTATGGATTTCATTACGGGTTTGCCAAAGAGTTCAAAGGGCAATAATGCGATTTAGGTCATAGTCGATCGACTAACCAAGTCTGCTCACTTCTTGGCGATGAAACTCACTTCGTCTATGGACAAGTTGGCCGAGCTGTACATTGGAAAGATAGTCAGGCTTCATGGTGTTTTGTTAACCATTGTGTCTGATCGAGATGCGTGGTTTACTTCATATTTCTGGAGGAGTCTTCAGATAGCTTTGGGTACCAAGATGGATTTCAGCACTGCTTTTCATCCTCAGACCGATGGGCAGACCTAGAGAGTCAACTGTATTCTTGTGGATATGCTTCGGTGTTGTGTTTTAGATTTTGGAGGTAGTTGGGAAAGGCATCTAGCTTTGGTGGAGTTTGCCTACAACAACAGTTTTCAGACTAGTATTGGGATGATACCGTAAGAATCTCTGTATGACAGGAAGTGCAGAACACCTGTTTGTTGGTTTGAAGTTGGGGAGCGGCAGATGTTTGGGTCTGAGATTTTATAGCAGACCTCTGAAAAGAGCGATCTGATCAGGAAGGGGTTGGTGGATGCTCAGAGTAGGCAGAAGAGCTATGCAGACAACCGGAGGAGGGACCTTGAGTTTGAGGTTGGTGACTTTGTCTTTCTGAAGGTTTTGCCTAGCATGGGTGTGATTCGCTTCGGTAAAGGTGGGAAGTTAGCCCCGAGGTTCATAGGCTCGTACAAGATATTGAAGCGGATTGAGAAAACTGCTTACCGGTTGGAGTTGCCGGAAGAGTTGTCTCAGGTGCACAATGTCTTCCATGTGTCTATGCTGAGAGGGTACATTCCAGATCCGAGTCATCATTTATCCGAAGTGCCGGAGGGTTTGCAGTTGGATCTGAGTTACATTGAGCTTCCGGTTGAGATTGTCGATCGTCGGGAGAAAGCCTTGAGGAACAAGACGATACCGATGGTTAAAGTAGTCTGGAGAAACCAGTTGGTTGAAGAGGCTACTTGGGAATCTGAGGAGAGGATGATGAAAGATCATCCTGAGCTCTTTGTTTGATTTGTTTCTTCTTTCCTTTTCTTTCTTATCTTCTTGTTGTATTTCGGTTTTCACACCCTTTAAGTATAGTTCCGGGGACTGAACTATTCTAAGGAGGGAGTGTTGTAATATCCTGAAATTTTTATTTATAAGAGTTTGTGATTTTACGTGTTTTGCACGTATAATTTCATATACATTTTTCTAGAGAAAAATATTTCTTTATAACTTGAGCTAGTAATTATTCTCTTTATTTCCTAAAAGATCAATTTTTTAAAGCCTAAATAAAATCCTAGGCCTAATTATCTCTTTCTAGCCCATTATAATTAATTTATTAATTAATTCACTAGAGCCCATGGTCTTTTTGTAATACCCTAAAATTTCATTTTAATAAAAATATTATTATTTTTTTCATGTGTTGTGCACGTGCAAACTTCATGCACATATTATCTATTTATTTTATATAAAATCTCATTTTGTATGAACAATTATTTTCCTTTATTTTTCAGAAAATGCCTATTTTCCAAAAGCCTAAAACACTAATTAATTGTTTTAGCCCACTTTAATTAATTATTAATTTATTGTTTTAGCCCACAAGCCTAAGCCCACTATTTATGAAGCCCACCAATCTAATTAATTAATTAAATGGTCACACTTGTCATGTAAGATAATTGGTGAACATTTTGATTAATTAAATTGTACAAACTTTTAAATAGGGGACTAGGTGGCACGTGCATGTACGTAGTGTGCAATGCACACTTTATTTGGGCCGGTTGTGCATTGGGAGAGATGGGAGAGTGGGTTGTGTACATGGGTAGTTACTTAGTGTGTGGGTAGTTTCTATAACTCCTACTCCTATCCTAGCCTTCCATTCTATAATCATCCATTGAATCCTAGCCCTATATCTACTTCAAAATTAGTATAAATACCCCTCCTATTTATTTGTATTTTACACTAGTAATCTATTTGAAGAAGAGAACAATTATATGGAAGATATATATTAGTGTGAGTTGAGTGTGAGTGTTCCCCTATTGGAGGCCGGCTAATCAACCCCATCTTGGAGCTTTCGGTTTTGGCAAGGAGCAAGGAGAAGAATTCGTGCATTGCAATCTAGGAGGAGAAGGCACTCGCTCGCAATCTAGGAGGCTCTAGGAGATTTTTCTAAATTGGGTTTTCTTTAAAAGGTGGGTGTTTCTCATGACTTCTAAAGTAGAAATTATGTTAGGAATAAATTGAACTTGTTATTAAAAAGTAATTAGTTGAGATAAAATACATGTTGCCAATTTAGAGTAGAAATTGATAAACTAGTAAATGTGTATTATTGTGATGGTTAGATTCATTTAATATAAGTAAAAGTGTATGTTCTCATTGTTTATAACTTTAGAATGCATGCTAATTATGCTTTAATTGCAATTATGTGAAATGCACTAGTAAGAAGTTAGAATCATGTTTATTGATTAAAGTGCTAAAGTAGAATGATGTGTTAAAGATGAATTGATAGAATAAATTATTAAGAAATGATTTGTAATAGATGCCATGAAATTTCCCATTGCTATTTATGCCATTAGAATAAATGAAAAAGAATGCATTTTTGCAAACAAATGATCGAATGCATCATGTGTAATTAACTAATAAAACAGAAGTTTTTATAAAGCAAACGATCATGGTGAAATACAGGTTTATTGTAAATTTTTAAGTAGATTGTAATCTAGAGAGTTATGTTTCAAAAAGAGAAGAAAATATTTTTAGACTTGAAAAACCCCGTAGCACAGCTGACTGACTATATGTAACAGTCGACTGTCCTGGTCATTCTGATTTCCGAGTTGAAAAACATCGCAGAGCAGCCGACTGATCACATTTAACACTCGACTGGCCTGATCGTTTATTTTTTAATTTAAAAATCATAGCGGAACAGCCGACTATCCATATGAGACAGTCGACTCCTTTGATTATTTTATTCTCGAGCTTTAGAAACTCGCAGAACAGCCGACTAGTCATGGTTAACAGTCGACTACCCTGAAATTTCAAATAATATCTATATCGTGGGAGAAAATCTCTATGACCTGAAGCTTTGTATAAGTGAGACTGTTTTTACACAAGGAACTCTTTTTGATTATTAACTTAATTTGTTGCTGTAAGAAATTTCGAATGGATTGTTTAAGAAGTTAAAATGAGATTTTGAGTAATGGGAAATTTGAAAGGTGTGAATTGTGAAACAATTGAAAATGTGAACTGTGGATTTGGAATGGATTGAAATAGAATTATGTGAGCTTATAAATTAGTGAATGTGACATGTTTGAAGAATTTCAGTTCCCAAGTATATATGATTTGAATTATTGATTGTGATGAGTTATGAAAAATGTGAATACATGAATACTATGCTTTTGAGACATGAATGGTGGTTAATCATGAAAAGCTCTTATGGGTATGACATTGTAATTATGAGTTGAAATTGAGAATTAGGGTATAGCCAAGCCTTATACCGGCAATAAAAGAAATGAGAAAATGATATTTTGAAATGAAAAGACCAATGTTTGAGTTATGTGAATTAAATGAATAAGACCGGTATAGTGGAAGTGCTACACTCTAAGAGTTGATTTTATTCATGATTCAATTAAACTAAGGATTAGATACATAGTAAAGATGTGATGAAAATAAGAGAAAAACATTGAGTATGAGGGCCATTGGATTGGCGGCGTGAGAGTATTCACAGGCTATCTTCACGATGCGTCGTGACATGACGTGGATACTGCTCCAGAGTATCGTCCCGGTGGCGACGCTCGTGGGATGTTTGGTGACTGCGGGTGGTGTCATGTCCCATGACGGAGGCTGAATTGACCACAGGCTATCTTCACGATGCGTCGTGACATGATGTGGGATTTCCCTCCAGGCTGTCTGGACATGAGCTCGTAACTCATAGAACATCTGGGATACATACCGTAGTTACAGTAGTAGATTAAGTCATGGTGAGGGATTGAACCCTACAAGATGAAGAACGATTAAGGGCTTACCCTCGGACCTATGTAGTATGAGATGCATAGAATCCGAACAAGTGCGCATTAGTGTCATATATCATAATAATTGCATTAAGGACTAAGTGCACATTCACAACACGACATCAATAGGATAGTCCCTTTAGCTTTGTTTGTGACAAGTTTGTGGTTGTTAAGAAATGAGAATCGTTATACTGTTTTCGGCATGGAGAGGATGGCCGTGTATAATATTTCGTTAGTTGAATGAATTGATGCGCCCACAGTTTTATATGCAGGATAAAGATGCTTGACTATTGAAGCATACATGCTGCGCAGGATTGAGTTAAATATTGTTTCATGTAATTTATTGTAATATTGCTTCCGCTGTGATAATGTACAAGTGTAAATGTAACTCTGATGAAAGAAAAGTTTTTATTTCCTTGTAAAAATTGTACGAAAGAAGTGTAAAGATCCTGTGGAATCTCGAATTCAGTTGAATTTTGGAATTCGGGGTATTATATTTTTGGCCCATTAGTGAGCCCATTTAATTTAATTCCTCTTTTAATTAACCTAACTAGTAGTGTAGACCAATTTAGTAAACAATTAATTAAAATTGCATGAATAAATTTTGGTAGGGAGTACTAGTTTGCATGTGCATTGCACTAGCACGTGCAATTGCACCATGGGAGTAGGCCGGGTTGTATCAAAGAAAGAGGGAGAGGTGGATGAAGTGGGGAGGTGGTTGCTCCATCATGGGTTGTTGCTACAACTCCCTAATTTATCTTGGCCTTTGATCCTTAACCATTTGAAGAAATCCTAGCCTTCCATTTGCACTCCAAATTAGTATAAATACCCCCTCTCGTTCACTCACATTTAAACTTCAAAAAGAATAGAAAAAGAAAGAAAGAAAGACAAGATTGTGAGTAGAAGATTAGGATAGTTGTGAGTCAAAAGATTGAGTGCTAGTGTGTGTTTTCTTCATCCTAGAAGTGGCCGACATTCTTCAAGAAGCAAGGGTGAAGGCTCGGGTTGCACACAAGCTAGGAAGAGATGTCAATTGGTGGCTCGATCTAGGAGGACAAGGCTTCACTTGTTTATTCTAGGGGATCCTTTAGGAGTTCTTGTAGTTTTTCTCTCCATTAAAGGTGGGTAACTTTCTCCAACTTCTAACTAGTTACCATGCTAGGTTTATGTGTGTGATCATGTTAGAATAAATAAGAAAAGGAAATATTACTTTATGTTAGTACCATGTTTAAGGAGAAAATGAACCCATGTGAAATTGCATGAAATAAGTAGTAAAATTAATTGAATGATGTGAATAGAAATATTGTTGTGATAACTTGATAATATACTTGTTTACTAATTAAGAAAATATGAATCTTTATGTTGAGATATTCATGAATGTGGAAAATGCAATATGAAGGAATGTGTGGTTTATATGATGTGAATAATGAGAAAATCTCCATGTTATGAAAGTAGATTGTGTAACAAATCATACATGTTTATTGTCAATAAGATTGATACAAAAATCCCCAAATTTTAGATGTTGTTTTGTTGGAAAAAAAAGAAGAAATGAGCATTTTGTAGTTAGGGCTGAGTTAAGAGAAAGATTGGATTTTTATTGATAAAAGAAGAAAAGGAGGAAATTATTAGTTTAATAAAGTGTAATCCACTTGTGAATTATCAAATTAGAATTTTCTCTTTGAAAAAGGCTTAGGAGGACATAAAACTTTTTGTGACAAATTTTTTACAAATAAAAGAATAGACTTTTATATGGAAAAAATGAGAGTTAAATGGTTTTTAAAATCTTAAGTTACTGTATAAATATCAAAGAAATTCAGTCAGGAAAATTTTTATACTTCTAAAGGAACAAATCGTATTTTGAAAGAAATGAACTATTTTATGAACTAGAATTGCCACAGTCGTATACAAAACTATTTGTAATTATTTTTCCTACGAGTTAGTCACTCTGTCCATTCTGGTCAGTGGGTACAAAATAAAAAAGTTACCGTGGCAAGAGGTCATGAGTTCAAGTCTCTGTATAGACTCTTTATTTTTCCATTTGTGAAATAAGCTTAATACCGAGCCCTCTCTTGTCGCTTGGCGCTGTTGGCCTTTCTGGCCAGTAGCTGTGCCATAGTAACGTTACTGTAGCGCAGCGGCTGCGTGTGTGTGGGTTCGAAATCTGGCTGTGGCCAAGATTTTTTTTAATTCCGATTTTTTTAGAAAAATGATTTTTTTTGAAATGGTTTTAGGTGAAATAAATTAATAAAAATTATTATAATTATCCTGAAATTAATTAGATCTAATGAAAAATTTCTGTAGCTTAATTGAAAATTATAGACCATGTTAGAGGAACTATAAGAGTATTTTTACGAGATAAACAAAGCAATAATTAGTCTCCTTTAAGAATTTTGTGAGAAGATTTCTAAGAAATTCATGACTTGATGCAAATGTGAATAAATTCACTTGGTTTAAATAAATGAGATTTTAGACTTATGAATGCAAAGAAATTTTTTCTCTTTATTGTGGAAAATTATGCATGAATTGAAACGAAAAGAATCATGATAACTTATGAAGATATTGGTGAGTGTGAATACTCAATTTATGAACATGAAATGAGATTTTGAACTAGAGGGTAGCTAAGTCCTATTACCGGCAATTGAATAAATTATTTTTGAGATGAACTATTGAGATGAAAGACCATGTTTGGTCATATTGTTGATTGATGTTTAAGACCGGTATAGAGGAAAGAGCTACTTCTACGGGTTGATTTTATTCATGATTCAAATAATTAAGAACTAGACACATAGTGGTGATGTGACGAAAGTAAGAGAAAAATACGAGTATGAGGGCCATCGGATTGGTGGAGTGAGAGTGATTTACAGATTGCCTGGAATTATCATCCCGGTGGCGACTCTTGTGGAGTCTTTGGTGGATGTGGGTGGTGCCATCGTTCCATGATGGAGGCTAAATTGTCCATAGGTTGCCTGCATGATGCATCGTGTCAGTGCGTGGGATTCCCCTCCAGATTGTCTGGACAGGGGCTCGTAATTCATAGAACATCTAGGATACTTACCATAGTTACCGTAATAGTTTAAGTCATGACGAAGGACTGAATCCTACAAGATGAAGTACGATTAAGGGCTTGCCCTTGGACCTATGTAGTATGGGATCCATAGAATCTGAACAAGTGCGCATTAGTGTCATATATTATAAACAACTGCATTAAGGACTAAGCGCACATCACAACACGACATCCATAGGATAGTCCCAGTAGTTTTGCATGTGACAAGTATGTGCTTTCTAAGTAGGAAAAAATTGATGTATTATATCCTTGCATCAGTTGAATGAACTGACGAGGCTACAGTTTCTATGCAGGATAAAGAGATTGACAAGATTAAAGTATGCGTGCTGCTTAAAGAATGTTTCAAGTATTGTACATTTTATTCATGTGATTATTGTAAATTATTTCCGCTGTTTAAATATAATTTAAGATGTAACCCTGATGTAATAAAAGTTTTAATTTTCTTGTAAAATTGTACGAAGAGAAGTGAAAAGATCCTGTGGAACTTCGAATTCAGTCTGTTTTGGTATCTGAGGTGTTACAGAGTGGTATTAGAGCCATGCTTCCAAGTAGTAAAAATTTATAAGGAACGACATCCTAGAGTGGACATTAGAGCGTATGTTGAGTCTAGAGATTTAAATGTAAGTCACTTATATTTGTGTTGCTCTATGATTTATGCTTCTTCTTCTCCTTTCTCTAAGATGGCGACCACTTCGACCTAGCTGGAGGTGATGACTGGCACATAGTTGAGGAGGATTGAGTTGACGGCAGAGCACCACATCTTCTCGCCTTTCGGATTAAGTTGACCCGTGGGACTCTTCTTCTCGTTCGGTCCTGGGAAGCGGACAGCTTGTGACACGGTACCTATTTGGCGCACCTTGGAGGGCCCTGAGGAAGTCGACAAAAAAAAATGGAACTCTACCCAAGTGATGATTACCTCTTCTTTGTTGTTTTTGGGAGCTTGCCGACTAACTCGAGTCGGGTCCCTCTCGCGTCTTCGTCCCCGGGATGAGGGTGTCCGATGGGACCTCTGTCTTCCCGACGTAGGACTCCTTTGGCTCATATGGTGTTCCGAGCGGGAAACACCATCTTAGGTGTGCCTTCCATCTAAGCTTTGGCGAAGATCTGCTTCTTTGAGGCAGACGTTGTTTACCTTACAGAGGTCTGATTGCACAGAGTGCGCCGAAGAGGGGGTATATGTATACCGACTGCAAGTTCTTGGCTGGACAGGGATTAAACGATTAGGTCGGGAGGCTGCCGACTTAGCTCCGCTGGGGGGAGACTGCTACAGAGTCGGAGGAAGATTGGCTTGACAGCTGGTGGCAACTGCTTTTGGCGTTCTTCCATGAGGCATGGCTGAAATTGCTTTTGGTAGGTGAGATATGATCGGAGAGGTGGATCTGTGCTTTACCCCAATCGGTGCCAATCTGATGCTATTGATTTTGGTATGGGAGCAATCAGATGATAATTTCTTTTTTTAAGGGAGAAAGCAATGATCTGGACTGTCGATCAGGATATGAATCTGGATGGCTGATGATCGCCTGAATCTGGATCTGGATGGATGAAAACATTTGAATGTGGATCTAGATGGCATAATAGTCCATGGACCAGCAAAACGTCTTAGCACTGGGGGTGGCTCCGGTAAAAGACCCTCCGATGCTCAAGTTAGCCACCTAAAGTAAAATTTAGGTGTTTCATTGAGAAATATTGATTACCTTTGACTAACTTAGGGGAGATGATATTTATAGGCTAGGAATTAGTTATAGAAGATAAACCTGAAAAGGTATCTTTTAAATTTCAGTTGGAGATTCCTCTAGTTAAGGGATAAAATTAGTTATTTAATTCATGATCTGAGGGGATATGAGTGACAATTGTAATTAGCTGGAAATCCATTCGTAGGCTATAAGCAAGCAGTAATTGTGGATCTGGTTGTGTTGATGTGCCTGACGAAAGCCCATATTCTTCTAGTAGTACTGATACTAATGTGAAATTACTTTACCGCCTTGAAAGCTTTCAGATGCGTGCTTGAATCGCGTGGCTCCGATTTTACCCATATCACTACACAAACTCATATTGTGCAAGCTTGTAGTTCAGATGATAAATTGTTGGGATGGGAAAAGGTCACAACGTTGCCCTCTATCTCCTCCCCCCCCCCCAACAAAAAAAGGGAAAAAAATCCTCAGAGAACAACTCTTCAAGTCCACGTCTTCTTGGTTCCCACGATAATGACCTTGTTAGGGAACTCAGTTGGACCTTCTCCTATCAGTAGACACCAACAATTTGCAGAGCCGATACCTTTACTCCCAACTAGACTTTAAAAGGATTATCCAAAAAAACGGATGAGCACAATCCAAATAACTATAATAGCTACACTTTAAAATGAGAACATAATTCGGATTGGATTAGAGAACCTATCATCGCTACACGGTGAAACTTCCAAATGTGAAGTCAAGAGACTTACACACAGACAAAAATATATTGTCGGGAAATCTTTTTTAAGGATCAACAAAACCCACTTGATGAGAACAATCCAAATAGCTTCCACTGTTTTTCCAACTATTTATTGTGATGAGTCAAATACCCAAACACGATGCCAACAAGTAATCAAAATCAAGATCTCACCTCTAGGTGTAGAGTTTTATCTCCTCTCTAATCTTTCAAGAACGGCATTCCAAACTTTCTCAGAGTATTAGAATAACCCTAATAAACATACACCATGCATATATATAGAGTTACAACAAAATAGATCTCGGCCCTAAATCCTTATCCTTAATCTTCCGCTGTTGCAATCAACTACACAAAGTTGTAGTCGATTGCTTGAGAGTCGAGAGGAGTCAGAGAGCATGGCTTTAGGTTTTGGTCGATTGTTTGCAATGCTGTCGATAGCATTTTGCTAACTTGTGGTTGACTGTAGGTCTGCTGTTGTTGTGTCCTGCTGCAGCTATTGTGCTGCTTGCTACCTTGCTCCCTTCTCATACCAGTTTGTGCTTGTGTAGCAGATCCACATAACCCTAACAATCTCTCACTTGATGACATATACAAGAAGTCTCTAACATATTCTTCATTTCCCTCTTGGCATATTCAAGGCATGTGCCTCCGCGAGTCTCACCAATCAACTTGGAGACAATCCGATAGCGGCATAGCAAAATTGACACTTCTTGCAGTCCACTACCATTGTTAGTATGTCAGCCAAATTCTTTGTTCCACAAATCTTTGATAGCCCTTTTCAACTGCCAACCTGATAAAGTGATACCTCACCTTTATGTGTTGAGTCCTAGCATGGAATGGTGAATTCTTTGCCAAGAATACTGTACTCTAATTGTCACACCATAGATACCCTATGGGCTACTTTCTACGCAACTGACACATGTATTTGAAAATCCATAACATGCCCTTTGAAGACTTTGTAAGTGCCATATATTCTGATTCTGTTGTGGATAATGCTACAACCTTCTGTAACTGAGAAGCACAACTTATAGTTGTACCACCAACTGTGAACATATACCCTGAAGTACTCCTACAACCATCAAGATCACTGCAAAAGTCCGCAACGACATAACCATGTATATACAATGAATCACCTCCAAAACATAGAGAATGGTTTGAAGTACCTGCAAAATATCCATGAATCCACATCACTGCATTTCAATGCTCTTTACACGGATTCTTCATATACCGGCTATCAACTCCCACTGCATGTGCGATATCTGGTCCAGTAAACATCATCACATATATAAGACTTCCAGTGGCTGAGGCATAAGGAACTACAACCATTTCCTCCATTTCTGCCTCCGATGTAGGACATAAGTCTATAGACAACTTGGAGTGTGCACCCAACGGACAAGTAACTGTTCTCGAACCATCCATATTGAATTGCTTCAACATTTTCTTCACAGAGTCTGCGTGTGACAACCAAAGCTTCGTACTCTGCCTATCTACAGTGATTTTCACACCAAGAATTTGCTTTGCCTCCCCCCAAATCTTTCATAGAAAACTGAGAAGCTAGCATTTTTTTCACATCATTAATTTTCTTTATACATGAACTTGCTAAGAGCATATCATCCACATACAAATCTAAAATTACTGTATCACTGTCGCCATACCTGTGCACACAGACAAAATGATCTGATTCGCATCTTTCGAATCTCTTTCCTTGTATGAAACAACTAAACTTTAAGTACCATTGTTGTGGTGCCTGTTTGAGCTCATATAGACTTATTTAATCGACAAACCATGTCTTCATTTCCTTTGACTTCAAAATCTGAGGGTTGCTTCATCTACAACTCTTCTTCTACATCACTGTTACCGCTAAATCTGGTGTGGGGACAAACAGATAGTATTTGTGGATTCTTAGGAAAACTGAATAGCAAAAACTTGGAATCTTCTCACCGGAGTTTGACCGTTGACTCCCGCCGTTCACCTGCAAAAAGTGCGATACACCGGGGTTGATCCCGGCGACACACCCTCCGACGCTCAAGTTAGTAATTAGAGAAGATTATGAAAGAGCATAGATTGGCAAAAGATTGATTACCTCTTAATGGTGGTGGAAGGGGGATATTTATAGCCGCCTTTGGGATCAGATTAGGAATGTAATCCCTAATTCCCAGTGAAAGGATTATTGCGAATCAGAGCCGTTGATTAGGACTAATCAGAAACCCTAATTCTATCCTGCTAGACTGGGTTTATCGCGGGTTGGAACCCGCACCCAACTGAGATGGATTCGTTTGTGGGTTGCTGGGCTTTTGGAAAGAAGACCCAGTACCCACTTCAGACCCGTTTGTAGGTAAAATTACCATTTTGCCCCTAAGTCTTAAGATTCGTGTCCGATTTGGATAGTTCTGATTTAGCCCTATTTTAGCCATATCACGAGCCCCCCACTCCCGAAGACTAGGTTTAACTAGTCTTTGAGGAGTAGTTATACAGTTTTAATGGTTTACAGCGTCGTATCGGAGTCCAAACGAGGGGCGTTGAATCTTTATATGAGGTATTGTGGTGATTTCTGAGTTAGTTGTGTGCTCCAGGTTGTTCCTGAACTCTCCTGGACTTTTGGTGATTTTTCTTAATTTTTATCTATTTCTCGGATCACTTATCTAATTTTGCAAAGTGTTGATTCGTTGTTCAGGAGTCTTAACTGTCTCTTCTAAGCCATAATTGCTTCCCCAAGGGCTCAAAAATATTCCCCTGAATTTGTAATTATTTTTTCAGAATTTTTAATTAATTTTCCAGAATTTTTAATCATTTTTTTGCAATTTTTAAATAAATAAATCGATTTTAATAAATAAAAATTAATTTTAAATACCGAATTATGTCGTGGCGTTATCTGAGCCTTCCATCGGTGTTGAGCGCAGTTTTCTAGAGGATCGGACGGTCTGGGTAGCTCGGCGAGCTTTTTCTCCGTATGCGAGGGTCGGTGCATCGGCACCTCGGCTCGTGCCCTCAGTAGCTCGATGGATCGGCGTGTAGCGATATGCAGAGCTACGTAGCAAGATCCGGAGTGTCCATTATGGTGCAAATCCCAAAAAAACGTTATCTTGTCGTTTTGTAGGCGTGGCGCGATCTGAGCCGTCCATCGCGTTCCAGCACGTTTTTTGACAAGATCCAACGGCTAAGATAGGTCGGCTTTATTTTTCTTCAAATGTGAGGGTCGGTGCCTCGTCACTTCGGCCCGGTGACTCGGTAGCTCGTCCTCTACCCATATTAGCTCGGTAGCTCGGCTAACCTGTTTGGTAGCTCGGCTGGGCATTCCTGTGGCTCGATAATTCGACCTCTATCCACAATAACCCGATAGCTTGGCTAAGCTGTTCGGTAGCTCGGCAGATCGGAATGAACCGTTGGGACATGTGGCTTAATCTGGAACGTTCATCTTGACACGAATTGCGAGGATAGGGTTCAGATCACGAGAAAATACTATCTTGTCATTTTGTGGGCGTGACATGATCTGAGCTGCTCATCAGATTTGGACACAAATTTTGAGACAATCCGACGGTGAAACTGGCTCGGCGGCATTTTTCTCCATATGTGGAGGTCAATACCTCGTTAGCCCGGCCAGGGAGGACGGTGGCTCGGCAGATCGGAATGAACCGTTGGGACACGTGGCTTAATCTGGAATGTTCATCATGAATGACACAAATCGTGAGGACGGGGTTCAGATCACGAGAAAACACTATCTTGTCGTTTTGTGGGCGTGGCATGATCTGAGCTGCTCATCAGATTTTGACACGAATTTTGAGACAATCCGACGGTGAAACTGGCTCGGCGGCATTTTTCTCCATATGTGGAGGTCGGTACCTCGTCAGCCCGACCAGGGAGGACGGTGGCTCGGTGGCTCGACTGAGTGCTCCGGTGAATTGACAGCTCGGATCGAGTCTTCGAACCACGTGGTGGGATCTGAGACGTCCATCATGGCGCGTGTCACGAAGTTGGAAATTCAGATCACAAGAAAATACTATCTTGTTGTTTTGTCGGCGTGGCATGATCTGAGCTGTTCATCAGACTTGGACACGAATTTTGAGACAATCCGATGGTAAAACTGGCTCGGCAGCATTTTTCTCCATATGTGGATGTCGGTACCTCGTCAGTTCATCAGATTGCCTTTATGGCTCAGCAAGTCACAAGTCGTCGAGCGGGGGTGTTAAGTGAACCGACGCGTCTTTCCTCCGAACCTTCACCGCTTTCTCTTTTTTGTCATTTCGTCTCCCTTAATAGGCTTCTAGGCATTTCAAAAGCCCAACAGTCACTTTCTTGGCTATAAGTTCTTACCCCCCCCTCTCACCCTTTAGCTCATTTCTCACTTTTACTTCCAAGTTTTTAATTTTGCTCTGCTAGTGGCGATTTGTGCTCCAAGGCAGTTGTGCTAGCTGTCGCGAGGGCCAGCCAATTTCCGACGAACTATTTCCGATCGTGAACGTCACTTCAAGGTTACGTCACATCAAGGTCAGTGTTCTTTGCCTTAGATATTTATTCGAGATGTCAAGAGTAAATTCGGGAAGTGAGGCTTCGTCCTCGGTAGGTCGGCATACCGAGGAGGAGAGAGAAGTAGTGAGTCGTAGGAAGGGGAAAGAGGTTGCGGGGTCGTTTGCGGCCGAGGAGAAGGAGAGGTCAGTGGTTCGGTCTTCGATAGTCGAGGAGGCTGTGGAGATTGATAGACGAGCTCCCGAATCGGGTCGACTGCCTGGCGTGCTGTCCGGTCATACGGGGATAAGGCAGTACAGCGGCGAGCTGCTGAGTAAGGCGATTGTTGGTTGCTCGGCGACTTATGAGGAGAACGATCCGAGGGAGGTCACTGAGGTGGATGACCTCCCCTCCGTGTTGTCCGAGCGGGATCTCCTCCGGATCAGGAAGGGATTCACCGTCCCTCAGGAGTATAAGTTGATCATCCCCGGTCCCGGGATACGAGTGAACACCATCTTGTCAACGGACACATGCGTCTTCGCCTACGATTCCTTGAACGCTGGTCTGCGCTTCCCCCTCCACCGCTTCGTGATGAAAGTCTTTCATTGGTACTGTCTGGCCCCTATACAATTCATGCCGAACACATGGCACCATGTGCTCGCCTTTTTGCTTCAGTGTCAGATTGCCGAAGTGGAGCCGGACCTCGTCATCCTTCGAAGTTTATACCGAATCAACAGGATGACCAAGCTCGAGGCTTGCTATTACTTGTCACCTCGGAAAGGAGTTAAGTTAATAGAGAATCCTGATTCGATAAAGCATTGGAAGGAGAAGTTTTTTTGATAAAGGGACCTTCGACATTGGATTTCCCGACTCGGTGGAAGGCGGAGGTACCGAAGTTTGCAAGGGCCGAGCCGGTGTTGACCACTACCGAGAAGGAGGTGGTGGCCAAGCTGATCGCTCTCCTGACGTTGAGCTGGAGAGAGATGACCGAGGAGGTGCTACATGGGTCGGGCCTTAGTCCGATCGATCCGAGTACGCTCCTGACATCTCGCTGTAATTCTTTTTTTTAATGCCTTGTACATTCTTCTTACTTTTTCCTTTTATTGCTTTGAACAGAAGCGTCGAACATGGACTTTAAGGGCATGATGACGGAGCGAAGCAAAATTGCCGACGGTAGGAAAAGGAAGAGGACGAGCACGGGTCCTTCGTCCGGCCGACCCATCAAGGCACCCTCGGCCGTCGTCGCTCATGCTCCTCGGGAACCGTCTTCGAAGGTGGCCGTCCTCCCTAACCCGTCTGCCTCTGCCCCGTCTGCCCCTGCAAGTGAGACCTTTTCGTCTCGGCAGTGCTGGCGCTCGAGGCCCCAGCCTTGACTCCTCAGGCCGAGGAGATCTTGACCGAGGCCCACAAGAAGTTATTCGTCCCCAACTGGCGAGTGCAGAACCACGACGGCTTCTTGGGCTACTCCCAGATGTGTATGCAGGCGGTCAAGCATCTTACGACCCCGAAGGACCAAGCTGCCATGAAGGTGGGGACGACCGGTGATGAAACCTTCGAAGTCGCTCGGTTGCTAATGTCGGTAAGTCTCGATTCTTTCTTTTTGAAAATTTACTAAATCTATAGCTCGATTTTTACTGCGTACTAACTGCTTCTTTTTGCAGGCCACTTGCCACTTCGGCCACCTCATCCAGGAGTTTGCCAAGCAGGAGAGGGAGCTGAAGGCCCTTAGTGACAAGGACCGAGCGGAAAGGGTGAGGGCCGTGAAACAGCTTGATGCGAAGCAGCGTCACTCAGACGCCTTGGAGGCTCGGGTCGTCGACCTCGAGGCGGCCCTGGAGCAAGAGAAGGAGAAGCTTGCTGCGGAGGTCGCTAAGGCTGCCGAGGAGAGGGCCGCAGCGGCAAAGGCTTTGGAGGACGGGAGGTCGGAACAGGCCGCGGCGGTGGAGAAGGCGAGGAAGGATATCGATGCCAAGGCGAAGAAGCACATGGCGGCCAACATGGAGCTGTCTTATGCCCGGGCGCTCGACCATGTCGAGGCTCGAATTCCCGGCTTGAAGAGGGTAGGGTACCGGTTGTGGCCGGCGAGGAAGGAAGCGAAGAGGAGGAGGGAGAAGAGGAGGAGGAAGAAGAGCAGGAGGAAGGTGAGCAGCGGGGTGGTGAAGTGCTTGCTGATCCCTAGACTGTGGCAGCCGGCCTCCGAGCCGGGGCGTCGAGGGGTGAGGGGCCATCCACCGAGGCACCTGTTTCCGAGCTGCCTCCCCAGGTGGACCCTTGATCTCATCATCTTTGTAATTTTTTCTCTCTTTCAATGTACTGCCTTGTAGCGGACTGCCCACCGCTTTTTGATGTGAATAAAATTTTTGTTCGAACTCTCTTCTCAAATTTTGGCTAAGTGTTGGGTTGTTTTTGAAATGGAGTTTCTCCGAGATTTGGCTAAGTGTTTAGCTCGGACTGCCCTTTGTCTTTCTGTGTTGATATACTTCCGTCTTTCAAGTTGTCGAACCTAGTTCGGTCTTCGAAGCAACTCGCCTTCGTGCCGAACTAGAGGAGGCAAGGCAGGCCCTCTCTCGTAGCCGAGAGAGTTCCCTTAGGAGCGAATTAAGGCTAGAGGATAACAAAGCTACTGTGAGGGGTATTTTTCCGAGCAGAAACAACTTCGAAAAAGATCTCACGAGGCTCATCTCGAAGGCAAGGTGGAGTTGCTTAGGAAGACGCTGTTCGTCGCTGAGACGGAAAAAAGCGAGCTATTGGCGGAGGTTCGCCAGTTGGAAATAGCCGAAGAAGAACTTTTGGCGGAAGAAGACGAATTAGCAACAGCAGTGGGCAAGCTGATGGTCGAGCGCGACGAGCTGACGGTGAGGGTCGAGCAGTTGAGGAGGGTTACAGTCGACAAAAGCATCGAAGTGACCCACCTTCGTCGCATCATAGCAGACAGTGCCGGTGACGCAGGCTCAGCCAAACTTCCTCGTTTAAAAATATCCGTGAAGGACGATACTCTGAAGGATAGGATCGTCGAGCTCGAGGAAGAAGTCACTTGCCTCAAACCTCAGCTTGTAAGGGTCAATGTTTGGAGTACGTCGTGTACTCACGAACAGAGTGAGAGGGGGATCTCCTTCTATGAGCTCGCGACTCGTTTGCCTGCCGTTAGGCGGAGTCCGGCCGATGCTCAGAGTGGTGTGGCTGCTTCGTCTAGTGGCGCCTCGGTCGGAGCCACAGTTCGAGGTGGCACCGAAGAGGCATCTCGGTTCGTTGGTCTAGAGATAAGCTCGGAGGTTAGGCGGCCCCGCCCCCGTGTATCTCTCAACCCGGAACGTCCCTATTCCGAAGAAGCACTGAACAACTGGTTGTAATTAGTCCTCTTCGAGTTTTGTAGTACCTTGTTAGGGTAGCTGGGTCTTGTAACTTGAACACTTTTGTGCGTTAGAATTTTATATAACTGAAAGCTTGTTTCTCTCTTGCGTTTGTGTGTTTTTTCGGTTGGCATTTACTCAAGTACAACTCCCCCAACTTTTAACAACTACTCAAAATCAGAAGCAAATCTTTCTTCTTGTAGGCACGGAATGTCTAACTTTAACTTTGAACGAACCATAGGGACCGAAGGTTTAGCACCTCCAAGTGCTCTTCTCCCATGTCTAGTATAGTTGTAAACACTTCGTGCACGTCATTTAAGCGAATTTCAATGGTTGTGGGAGCAATTCCGAATGGCGAACCACTTCTAGCTCGCTTAAGAGCGAGCTTGCGAAGCGGAGTCGAGCCAAGTGTTAGACTCCGAACTCGTCATTTGAGTATGTTTCAACGGTTGTGGGAGAAATTCCGAATGGCGAACCACTTCTAACTCTCTTAAGAGCGAGCTTGCGAAGCAGAGTTGAGCCAAGTGTTGGACTCCGAACTCGTCATTTGAGTATGTTTCAACAGTTGTGGGAGCAATTCCGAATGGCAAACCACTTCTAACTCGCTTAAGAGCAAGCTTCCGAAGCGGAGTCGAGCCAAGTGTTGGACTCCGAACTCGTCGTTTGAGTATGTTTCAACGGTTGTGGGAGCAATTTCGAATGGCGAACCACTTCTAACTCGCTTAAGAGCGAGCTTGCGAAGCGGAGTCGAGCCAAGTGTTGGACTCCGAACTCGTCGTTTGAGCACAAGGAAGTTAGAAACAAAGAGATATAACCAATTCACAAGTAAAATACGAAAATAAGAGGCTCTTTATTGAAAACTACTACTCGGCTGCTTCTAAGTTGCGAGCCGTTATTACATTGGAAAAATAAGAAGCTAAAGTAAAATACAAGTGAAAGGAAAGGAACGGTTCGACATCCGAAGGTACTTAGAGAGGCATTTGGGCACCCCCTTGGTACTTCAATAGATGGTCGGCATTCCAAGTCCTAGGAATCTCTCTGCCTTCATGATCTTCGAGACGGTATGTTTCGGGCCGAACTACTTTGGTGATCTTGTAGGGTCCTTCCTAATTTGGAGCTAGCTTACTCTTCTGACTGGGGAAAGAGATAGCTAACTTTCTGAGGACCAAGTCCCCTTCTTTGAGATCGGTGGGATGGACTCTCTTGTTGTAGGCCAACTCGATCCTCTTTCGATAGCTCTGTTGGCGAATTGACGCTCTTTCCCGTAGTTCATCGATCAAGTCCAAATTTGCCCGAAGCTTTCTGGCATTCTGTTCTTCTTCATAGGCCATAAGGCGAGGAGATGGTAGGCTTACTTTCAAGGGATCACAGCTTCGGACCCATAGGTGAGATTGAATGGCGACTCTCCTGTGGGGGTCCGTTTAGTAGTGCGGTGATTCCACAGCACGTTAGGGAGCTGATCAACCCATAAAACTTTGGCGAACTTATCCAGTATCTTCTTGATACCGGAGAGGATCTGTTGGTTGGCATTTTCCACTTGATCGTTTGACTGGGGGTAGGAGACGGAGGAGAAACATTGTTGGATGGCGAGGTCTTCACATAGAGATCGGAATGCGGCCCCAGTAAATTATGTTCCATTATCGGTTATGAGGACCCGGGGCACGCCGAACCGACAGATGACGTTCTTCCAGAAGAACTGCAGCACTTTATTCTCGGTGATTGTAGCCACTGGTTCGGCCTCTATCCACTTGGAGAAGTAGTCGATTGCCATGACTAAGAACTTGAGCTGGCCGGGGGCTGGTGGAAATGGCCCTAGTAAGTCCATCCCCCACATTGCGAAAGGGATAGGACTTGATAGGGAGGTGAGCTGAGCTTGGGGTAGGCGACGGATATTGGAGTACTTCTGGCAGGAGCTGCATTGCTGGACATGTCGTTCGGCGTCTTGTAGGAGGGTAGGCCAGAAGTATCCATAATTCAACACCTTCCTGGCAAGAGATCTTGACCCTGAATGTGCTCCGCCTATGCCTTCGTGAAGCTCTTGAAAGGCATACGAGGCTTGTTCCGGGGAGAGGCACCTCAAATAGGGCCTGCCGTCCACTTGGGTGAAGGAGCGTTTGTACAAGACCCCCTCAACAAGGGTGTACCGCTCCGTTCTGGTTCTAACTCGACGAGCTTCCTTAGGGTCTTCGGGGAGGAGCCCATCCCTTAGAAATTCTATCAGGGGTTTCATCCAATTGTCTTGAAGTTGGACGGGCAGTGACTCCATCGAGTCGGGAGTTTCTTCTTCTATGCTCGGTCTCAGGAGCACTTCAATCAGGATGGTCTGCTCGAGACCTTGAAGGGAGGAGGAGGCCAGCTTGGAGAGGGCATCTGCTTGGGAATTTTCTTCTCTGGGGATCCGCTGAGTGAGCACCTCTTCGAACTGAGCCATGAGATTTTGGACCTTGGCTAGATACTTAGCCATTTGGTCATCTCGCACCTCGTACTCGCCCAAAACTTGATTCACGACTAGCTGAGAGTCGCTAAAAATCCGTAGGCGTTGTGCCCCTGCCTTGCGGGCCATATCGAGTCCGACTATAAGTGCTTCATACTCTGCTTCATTGTTGGAGGCTTTAAAATTAATGCAAAGGGAGTATTGGAGAACGAAATCATCTGGGCCTGCCAGAATGACCCCGAATCCACTTCCCTCGGTGCAAGAGGACCCTTCTACATATACCAACCAGATAGGAGGCCCGTTTGCTGCTCGACTGACCTCGGGGATGGTGCTCTCAACAATGAATTCAGCTAAGGCCTGAGCCTTGATCGCGGTCTGAGGCTGGTATGATATGTCATGCTGGCTCAGCTCGATCGACCACTTCATGAGGCGGCCGGAGGTCTCCGGCTTGTGAAGGACTTGCTTCAACAGTTGGTCGGTAAGAACGACCACCGAGTGGGACTGGAAATATAGGCGAAGCTTCCTAGCTACCATGACCAAGGCGTACGCCATCTTTTCTAATCTTAGGTAGCAGAGCTCGGCATCCCGGAGTACCTTGCTCACGTAATAGATGGGCTTCTGAGCCTTGTCTTCTTCCCTCACCAAGACAGCACTGAGGGTTTGTTCGGAGGCAGCTAAGTAGAGGTAGAGTGTTTCCCCGGGGATAGGCTTGTTGAGGAGAGGGGGGTTGACTAGATAGGCTTTAAACTGATCAAATGACTCCTGCTGTTGTTGACCCCATTCGAAGCCCTTAGCCCCCCTGAGACCCTTGAAGAAAGGAAGACACTTCTCCCCTGACTTAGAGAGGAAACGCCCTATGGCTGCGAGGCGCCCGGTTAGCTTCTGAACCTCTTTCACATTTTTGGGAGGAGCCATGTCTAGTATAGCTTTGATCTTCTCGGGGTTGGCTTCGATTCCTCTTTGGCTGATCATGAAGCCTAGGGATTTCCCCGACGAGACTCCGAACGCACACTTGTTCAGATTGAGCCTCATATCATGCTTTCTTAATACATCGAACGCCTCTTGTAGATCGGCCACATGATCGGCGCCATGGATGCTCTTGACTAGCATGTCATCAACGTATACTTTCATATTTCGGTCGATCTGTTGTTGAAAGACCTTGTTGACGTGGCGTTAATAGGTCACACCGGCATTCTTCAGCCCGAAGGGCATTACCCTGTAGTAATAGAGCCCTTGATCGGTAACAAAGGAGGTTTTCGGGATATCCGAGGAAAATATACAGATCTGATTATACCCGAAAAAGGCATCCATGAAGCTGAGGAGTTCATGGCCCGAAGTTGCATCGATCAAGGTGTCGATGCTAGGGAGAGGGAATGGATCTTTAGGACATGCTTTGTTTAGGTCAGTGAAGTCGATACAGATCCTCCAGTTCCCGTTGGACTTCTTTACCATGACCACATTAGAGAGCCATTCAGGGTAATTTACCTCTTGTATGAACCGAGCCTTAAGGAGCTTGTCCACCTCTTCTTTGATAGCATGTTGGCACTCGGGAGCAAATTTTTACCTCTTCTGTTGGACCGGTTTGGACCCCGGAGCAACCCTCAGGCGGTGGACGAGGAGCTCTTCGGAGATTCTTGGCATGTCGACAGCCGACCATGCAAAGAGGTCGCGGTTCTTTCTAATGCATTGGACTATGTTGGAGCATAGGGCGGATGGGAGGGTCTTGCTGATAAAGAACTTGCGGTTCGGATCGTGCTCGGAGAAGAGCACTTCCTCCAATTCATCCACCGGCTCAAACGTTGGCCGGACACCCTCTTGGGCAATTTCAAGAGTCTCGAGGGAGAGAACTAGACCCCCGGTGGAGGTCATATAGAATTTTCGGGCCATCTCTTGACTGCCTTTTACTTCCCCTACCCCTTCCCTGGTGAGGAACTTCATCTTGAGGTGATAAGCCGATGGGACGGCCTCTAGAGCAGCTAGGCCAGGTCGGCCTAGAATCACATTATAAGCAGCGGGGACATCGACGACCATGAAGTCCATCGGCTCTGTTCGGGTAGTAGGAGTTTTGCCAGCGGTTACGTTGAGGGTGATCACCCCTTCGATAGTCACTGGCACTCCCGTGAACCCGTGGAGTGTGTAGCCAGTGGGCATAAGCTTGTCCCGGGATAGATTGAGTCCTTTGAAAGTAGCGAGGAAGAGGATGTTAACGGAGCTACCATTGTTCACCAGTATCCTTTCCACTTTAAAATTCGCCATATGGAGGTTGATGACTAGCGCGTTACAATGGGGGGTTCGGACACCCTCAAGGTCTTCATCTGAAAAAGTGACCGGTACCCCGAGGCCTTTGGGGGGACATTCCATGTACTGAGTTGACCTCTCTGATAAAGGCCTTTCGAGAGGAGTTGGAGGTGCACCCCATAGGTCCTCCATGAATAAGATGGAGGATGCGCTCCTCTTCGAACTCGGGAGTTTCCTTGCGCTTTTCGGGACGCTTGTTGGCCCCCCTGGGGGGAGGGGGAAGATTGTTCCAGTCTTTTCTCACAAATTTAGATAGCTGCCCCCTTTGAATGAGGGCCTCGATTTCATTCTTCAGGGCCCGACAATTATTGGTGTCTGTTGTGCAGTCTAGATACCTAAATAAACAAATAAACTAGACACAAATTATAAAAACCTCGCAAGTGCACGAATCGTTTGAAGAAGCGTAGCGGCAAGCAAGGGTCGATCCCACAGAGATTGTAGATTTCAACTTACTAATCAATAAAACCTAAGAAAATACCAATCATAAAGTTTTGTTCTAAAAATGTAAAAGAAATGAAAAGATTAAAACTAAATTAAGAAATGTCACGATTTGAGTCACTAATATCTATTTAAGTAGTTGGGCATTGATTTCCACCTATAGTCAGTAATGCGAAGTTATCCACTACTCTTGTTACTCATGTTTGTTCCCTTCAAGGGCATGGAATCTACTCCTTAAAGTACTGTTTTCCTAAGCCAAGAATTAGGCATGGTATCTACTCTAATTCGTTTCTTTCATCAAGTGTTTAGCATGGTATCTACTAAGTTGTACTTGAAGAAAACATAAGATCAGTGGAAACGAACAAACACTCAAGTTTCTAGAAATTGGTATCAGATCTAGATCCCTTAAGTTGATTAAACCAAGAACCCCTAGAGATTCCCTTGTTACAAGTTATGAACACGAGATACGGGTCGTCTCAATTTGCTCACATAACAGATTCAGATCTATAATACACAAACTTATAATCCCAGGTTCGGATCAGTCGACTGGCTGTCACTTCAGTCGACTGCCCTAGGTTTCTGAACTAGTTTGATTACTATAAATCTATTCCAATACTCTCAGATTTAATCAATAAGCAATAAAGTAGCACTTAGAAAAATATAAGCATTGCACATAATACAACCTTTATTGATTAATATAATAGAGTTCATGACTACAATGAAAATAAAGAGAAGAATAGAAGAACACTGATTTGTATGATATTGATCTTGAGCCCAATCAGCAATCGTCTTCCTTCTTTGATGCTAGCTATTGATGGCCTTTCTTGGTCGGTCCAGCCGTCTTGAGATATTCCGAGCATCCCCCTATCCCCTGTATCTTGGTTGGTATTTATAGAACACGGCTAGAGATTTAGGGTTTTTACTCTTTTGCATAAACGCCCTCTTCTTTTATTTATTTCTTTCCTTATCTGATTGGCGATATATATATCTTTCTCTTTTCTTCTTTCTTTCCGTATCTGCTTTGATTTGTATTTGGATTTGGATGAATCTTTAATTATCTTATCTGTTGACTCTGTTGCCGATCAGTCGACTGGTGTTGGAGATAAGTCGACTGTGTCGAGACTTTAGTAGTTTCATGATTCATCAGCGCAGTCGACTGTTGTTGGAGGAGTCGACTGTGCCGAGCAGCTTCAGCTTCTCTGTCCAGTCGCCTGTTAGCATAATCAGTCGACTGATCTCTTCAGTTCCTTATGTGTCATCCTTGAAATCCTGAATTTGCTTCGTTTCGCACTTTTATGCTGTTTCCTGTGGAAAAGAGAAAATGAGAGTAAAATACCATATATAGAGCATTTAAATGTCTAATTGCACTAAAGTTATTGCTCTAAAATGTGAATAATATTGTGTTCATCAAATACCCCCAAACTTAGATTTTTGCTTGTCCTCAAGCAAAGAGTGAATTTATGAACAAGGGAATAGTAATAATAGAATCAACTATCAGACCAAGAATTCTCATGAGCATCAAAGTAAAAAGTATAAACAATTTCAGATGAAGTAAAACTAAGTATACCCACTTTCTCCAGTGCAATTGTTTAGTCATAATCTCCAAACCCAATCATATTTGTCATGCCATTAATTATAGTTATAGTATGCGATTACTCAATCTGTGATTATCCCTTTCCTCTACTACAAACCGAGTAGCAAACTAGAGGGGTTTTTTTTTTAGTCGCTTCTCTAAAGTTGTCACTTGCTTTTTGACGCGAATGCAAAACATTGTGATGTATTCACCCGGTTACTCAACAAGTCACAAACTTCAAAGTGCTTTGCATACTCATATTTCAAGTTGTCGTTTGACGTAAAGGTAAACATTGGTGATGAATACCCCTAGTTACTAAGCACTCAAAACATTGGAGTAGATTGACTTTATTCGAATATATATATATATTTATATATATATATTTTTATCACTCTATTTACTTAAACTCAATTTAGGACTAGATCTAAAGGAATAATCACCAGAAAAAGGTATCACATTTGTATATTATGTATAATCGCATGACTTATATAACTTTGTAGGGAACTATGAAACTCAACAATCCTAAAGTAAATAAATATCCTTCTTCTTACTTTATAAGAAATTGTTTATCCTAAAAAAAAATTCAAAAGACTATATATAACTAAATACCCCTAATACCCCCAAACTTAGATGGAACATTGTCCTCAATGTTCGCACAAAAATTTAAAATAAATAAATAGGCATGTGTTACCATCTAGTAAGGAGAGTAAAAATAACTAAAGGAAAATAATAATGATTAACTGAAAGAAAATAAAGGGAAAGTGTAAATACTCCCCTGAAAAATTGGGTTGCCTCCCAATAAGCGCTGTGTTTCTTGTCCTCAGCTAGACTTGATGAGTTGTGCCATGTATTGAATAACTCGCGGCTCACAACTCATCTTATTATAAGGTTTCCCCCTCTGCCCATTCACCTTGAACGTTTGATTTTTTCGTCAATGCTCTATGTGGGGAAACCTCTGCAACAATGTCTGGACCGTACCATCTTGACATAAGCTTGTCTGCAAGGGTCCACCTTAGTGCACCTTTGTGATTTTGCACGACTCCCTGCAGCCTTGCTTCTTCGTTCATCCTGAAATTTGCAACAACCGTCACAGGTAATGTCTGATTGTCCCCCAAATATTCCTGTATTAGCTTCAAATGGTCATGTGGTGACCGCAGCTCCACTGCTGGTGTCCTGGTAACAGTCGACTTGTGTTGTTCATCAGTTGCCTTGTCGTGTTCATCAGTCGACTTGTCATGATCACCAGTCGACTTATCCTGGAAAACACAAGTGTTATCAGATACCAATTTTTCAAATGCAGGTGCAAGCTTACCTGGATATGACGTTGGAATTTCACTGTGATGTACTGTCTCTGCAATCCTCTAGGTATCGTATTCCATTTCAACTTGCGATAGTAGTGGAGGGTGTGTAATTGTTGCTTGTACTGGATCAACACTATTTTCCTGAAATGTTTGGTCACAAATTTCCTGAACCACATCAACATTATAACATTCATGATCATCGTGTGGAAATTGTGGTGCATCAAACATTGTAAACTCAATCTCTTCCTCTCGTGTTGTCCTTGACTGGAGCTGTTCTTGTCCTCTAGGGTTAGGTATGGTTTGTGATGGGAATTCTCCTGCCTTTCTTTCACTTAACTCCGTAGCAATTTGACCAATTTGCATTTCCAATTTTTGAATGGCCTGTCCTTGTTGATTGCTTGTTTGTTGTTGCTGTTGGAGTAGTTGAAGAATGGTGGTTTCGAAATCCAACTTATTCTTTTCTTGTTCTGGCCTATCATACCCATTCCCACCCTGGAATTGCTGCGTATGCCCTGGTGCGAATTGATTGCTTTGATGGTTTTGCCACCCTGGGTTATACGTGTTTGAAAAAAAATTGTTCTGGGGCGGGTACATTCCCTGTTCTTCGTAGTTTGTGTGCTCCTGATCTGCGAAAGAAAACATGGGACATGAATTAGTTGTATGGTTAGATTGAAAACAATTTGCACAAATTTCGTTTGGTTGGTTTTTTACGCCACCCAACGTTGAATTTACAAGCATATCAATCTTTTTGATCATGGTTTCCATTTCTAATTGCATGTTATTATTATGAGAAATTTCGTATACTCCCTGTCTTTTCGAAAGACCCCTCCTAGTTGAGAATTGTTGTGAGTTCTCGCTGAGTTCTTCAAATAACTCTATGGCCTCCTCAGCACTCTTCCTCATCAACATTCCATTGCAACCTGCATCTACAATTGCTTTGTTAGCGTTATTTAAACCCTCATAAAATGATTGTACCTGGTCATCCTTAGGTATGTTATGCGTAGGACACTTGAAAAGCCTGTTTTTGAAGTCCTTCCATGCCTCGAAAAACAAGTCATCATCCTTTTGTTGAAAGAGTAGAATCTCCCTTTTTAGTTGTCTGGTTTTCTGGGCTGGAAAGAACTCTTTCAAGAATTTTGTCGCCAATTGTTCCCATGAATTAATTGATCCTGGTTCCAAAGAATTATACCACAACTTAGCATTAAGTTTTAATGAAAAAGGAAACAAGATTAACCTGATTTGCTCAGGGATAAGCCCTTGGATGCTTTGTGTCCTGCAAAGATCAAAGAAGTCTTGTAGATGTAGATGCGGATCTTCGTCTATTCTGCCAAAGAAGTGGGGCACCATGCTGAGCAATTGAGGAGACAGATGCATATTCCCTGTGACCTTGGGTTGAAAAGCTATGCAAGAAGGGTTCTCAATATTCTTAGGAATGAATTTGTCTTGCATTGGTACTCGGTTTAAAAAAATTTCACCCATTGTTGCTTTTTGGAAAAAAAAATCCTCTGGACAGTCGACTGATCCTTGGGGCAGTCGACTGGTCTGTACCTGCCTGTGCAGAAAGTAAACTAAAAGAAAATGTTAAAAAAGAAAAAGAAGAAATAAAATAAAATAAACAGAAAAAGATTTTACTGATTTGTAAGTTAAAATACTAAACAATCCCCGGCAACGGCGCCAAAAACTTGTTGTGCAGTATAGATACCTAAATAAATAGATAAACTAGACACAAATTATAAAAACCTCGCAAGTGCACGAATCGTTTGAAGAAGCGTAGCGGCAAGCAAGGGTCGATCCCACAGAGATTGTAGATTTCAACTTACTAATCAATAAAACCTAAGAAAATACCAATCATAAAGTTTTGTTCTAAAAGTCTAAAAGAAATGAAAAGATTAAAACTAAATTAAGAAATGTCACGATTTGAGTCACTAATATCTATTTAAGTAGTTGGGCATTGATTTCCACCTATAGTCAGTAATGCGAAGTTATCCACTACTCTTGTTACTCATGTTTGTTCCCTTCAAGGGCATGGAATCTACTCCTTAAAGTATTGTTTTCCTAAGCCAAGAATTAGGCATGGTATCTACTCTAATTCGTTTCTTTCATCAAGTGTTTAGCATGGTATCTACTAAGTTGTACTTGAAGAAAACATAAGATCAGTGGAAACGAACAAACACTCAAGGTTCTAGAAATTGGTATCAGATCTAGATCCCTTAAGTTGATTAAACCATGAACCCCTAGAGATTCCCTTGTTACAAGTTATGAACACGAGATACGGGTCGTCTCAATATGCTCACATAACAGATTCAGATCTATAATACACAAACTTATAATCCCAGGTTCGGATCAGTCGACTGGCTGTCACTTCAGTCGACTGCAGTCTACTGGCTGTCACTTCAGTCGACTGCCCTAGGTTTCTGAACTAGTTTGATTACTATAAATCTATTCCAATACTCTCAGATTTAATCAATAAGCAATAAAGTAGCACTTAGAAAAATATAAGCATCACATGACTACGGTTTCAATCTACCCAACTATTAAATTGGTTGCACATAATACAACCTTTATTGATTAATATAATAGAGTTCATGACTACAATGAAAATAAAGAGAAGAATAGAAGAACACTGATTTGTATGATATTGATCTTGAGCCCAATCAGCAATCGTCTTCCTTCTTTGATGTTAGCTATTGATGGCCTTTCTTGGTCGGTCCAGCCGTCTTGAGATATTCCGAGCATCCCCCTATCCCCTGTATCTTGGTTGGTATTTATAGAACACGGCTAGAGATTTAGGGTTTTTACTCTTTTGCATAAACGCCCTCTTCTTTTATTTATTTCTTTCCTTATCTGATTGGCGATATATATATCTTTCTCTTTTCTTCTTTCTTTCCGTATCTGCTTTGATTTGTATTTGGATTTGGATGAATCTTTAATTATCTTATCTGTTGACTCTGCTGCCGATCAGTCGACTGGTGTTGGAGATAAGTCGACTGTGTCGAGACTTTAGTAGTTTCATGATTCATCAGCGCAGTCGACTGTTGTTGGAGGAGTCGACTGTGCCGAGCAGCTTCAGCTTCTCTGTCCAGTCGCCTGTTAGCATAATCAGTCGACTGATCTCTTCAGTTCCTTATGTGTCATCCTTGAAATCCTGAATTTGCTTCGTTTCGCACTTTTATGCTGTTTCCTGTGGAAAAGAGAAAATGAGAGTAAAATACGATATATAGAGCATTTAAATGTCTAATTGCACTAAAATTATTGCTCTAAAATGTTTATAATATTGTGTTCATCAGTGTCGTGGCCATGGTCCCGGTGATATCGGCACCATTTCTCTTTGTCCCTTTTCTTACCGGGGGTATTCATCTTCGGGGCAGGAGGAAGGATCCCTTCCTTCTCGACCTCCATGAGAATAATGGAAATGTTGGCATTAAGAGGGGTGAACTTCTCAAATCTTGGAGGTGGGCGGCGCTGGCCCCCATTATCCTTCTGGAGCTTCTTAGCCCCTTTTTCTTCAGCTGCCTTTCGTTTGGTCCCGGAGGAAGACCCCTCAAAGGTGGGGCAATGCTCAGCTTCCTCAGCCCGAATATACTTCTTGCTTCTGAGGAGGAGGTCAGAGAAATTTTTCGGGGGCTTCTTGGCAAGGGAGGACCGCAGGCTTGAGTTGAGGACATTCGACTGAAAGGCTGCTGCAGCGACCGACTGGTCGAGGGAAGCGATGGACCTAGCTTCCGCAGCAAACCTTTTCACATAGTCCCTGAGCTTCTCACCCTTCTTTTGGTGGAGGTAGAGTAGCGAAATGCTGGTCTTCTCTGTGCGGCGGCTACTCACGAAGTGGGTGACGAAGAGGGTCTCAAATTGCTCAAATGAGAATATGGAGGATGGGGCGAGGCGAGAGTACCACTCCCGAGCGGGACCTTTGAGGGTGGCTGGGAAGGTTTTTCACAATAGAGCATCGGAAGCTTGGTGTATCAGCATGAGGGTCTTGAAGCTCTCGATGTGGTCTACGGGGTCTGACTCCCCAGAGTAAGTCTCGAACTGTGGGGGCTTAAAGCCTATTGGAACGGGAGCCTCCATGATTGTTCGAGAGAAGGGAGGTCGGCTTGGACAGAGGGTCCTTCCTCTAAGCTCCTCTTCTCTGTCTAGCTGACCCAAGCGCCTCTCCATGTCGTGGAGACGACGGTAGACGGTGTCATCCCTTCGTTGGTAGCCAAATGGGCCTCTGGATCGTCTTCATACGAAGGGGAGAGAGGGCTACGACGAAGGTAGCTCCGGGAGTGGCAAGGACTAGGAATGTGATGGTGATTGCTAGGAGCTGGGGGAGGAGTTAGGGACCGATGGCGAGGACTTTGGACTGGAGGAGGAGTGGGGACCCTCCGAGCATTGTCGTTGTTGGGTTGGAGATTGAGGGCCTGCAAGATGGTTGCTTGGAATTGCTGGAATTCGGCACGGGTGATGGGTGCTTCATCATTCCTCGGGGGTTGCCGACCCGCAGGAGAATAAGGTCTTCTCCTTTGGTGTCCAGGGGACTCTCTTCGCCCTCTTCTAGGAGGGGACCTTCTATAGTCTCGGCGATGAGGAGATCGCTCATTTGGTCGTTATTGGCGGGAGGCTCCCTCTCGGGTCCGCCTTTCATCCAAACGGCGGCGAAGATCCTCTTCTTTATGCCGATTGTTGAGGGTGTTGCGGAGGTCATCGGAGGCCCGGGGATTTTGAGATGCCATGGAGTCGGTGGAGGGGTTGTGCACGGAGACATGGTCATGTTGGAGAGGTTGTTTCTGAGGATTGGGATGGGAGCCCCCCACACCGGCATTCTGAGGCCCGGTTTGACCCCGAGGGTGCTGAAGATTCTGAAGAGGAGGTTGGTCCTGCAGCAGGGCCCGGTCGGGTTGAGGAGGGAGGCCCTGCGGCTGGACTGTTTGGAGGGGGATCTCCTGCTGTTGAGGAGGGGTAGGTCCACGGTTAGACCCCCTGGATCTAAGTTTCCTTGGAGGCATGGCTGGAGATGATCTTAACCAAGAGAGGAAGGAGTGCTATTCGTGGATTCCCACAGACGGCGCCAATCTGTTACCGCTAAATCTGGTGTGGGGCAAACAGATAGTATTTGTGGATTCTTAGGAAAACTGAATAACAAAAACCTGGAATCTTCTCACCGGAGTTTGACAGTTGACTCCCGCCATTCACCTCCAAAAAGTGCGACACACCGGGGTTGATCCCGGCAACGCACCCTCCAATGCTCAAGTCAGTAATTAGAGAAGATTATGAAAGAGGGTAGATTGGCAAAAGATTGATTACCTCTTAATGGTGGTGGATGGAGGGTATTTATAGCCGCCTTTGGGATTAGATTAGGAATGTAATCCCTAATTCCCAGTGAAAGGATAGATGCGAATCAGAGCCGTTGATTAGGACTAATCAGAAACCCTAATTCTATCCTGCTGGACTGGGTTTATCGCGGGTTGGAACCCGCACCCACCTGAGATGGATCCATTTGCGGGTTACTGGGCTTTTGGAAAGAAGACCCAGTACCCACTTCAGACCCGTTTGTAGATGAAATTATCATTTTGCCCCTAAGTCTTAAGATTCGTGCCCGATTTGGATGGTTCCGATTTAGCCCTATTTTTAACCATATCAATCACCATGGAGAAAAGCTGTTTTAGCATAAAACTTCTTTAACACTATACTGAGCAAAACATAATTGAAACCATCTTCACAACTAGAGCGAAGATCTCAGCAAGTGCAAAACCTAATTGTAGTCAGCACCTTCTTTCTAAGAAAACCCTTTGAAAATAAGTGTCTCCTTGTACCTTTTCCTACCATATGCCTCATTCTTGATTCAGAAAATTTACTTGTTCCTACGAGTATGCTTTCCTGTAGGTAACTTTTCAACTCCCAAGTTTGGTTCTGCATCAAGGACTTCATCACGTCCTTCATGGCAGACTCCCACTAAATTCGTGCCCAATTTTCAAAGTCTCGTCATGAGTATTTGACTCACCTGAATTTGTGTACAGAACATGCTCGTGAACAATGTTGGCTGATGGATCGAATATCTTTGTTAGCCTTCTCTCTCGTATCGACCTTTTCAAAGCAGGTATCAATTCACCGAATGGTTCAGGTACCCTGAATGGTTTTGTTTCTACCTGTTCGTCTTGGACATCCTTCTCAATCCCAATAGGCTCATCATGAGCCTCCTGTGTTGCCAATGATATCTATACTTGTTGCTGCACTATAGGGGCCTTAGCCAATGAAGACACTTTCTGGATTTTGAATCCAATTTCTTTCTTTTCCCCTGTCAATTAGTAGGCAAAATAGCCATAATCTTTTAAATGTGAAAATTAACATGTTTACCTGACCATAGTTCTTGAGGTATGCCCCCTTCAAGGGCATTAGACAGACAATGGTTGATCAAGTACAATGCTGTATCCACTGTAGCTGCCCAAAGATGGAGAGAAAGACTCACATGAAGCCTCATGCATCTCGCTCTTTCGAGTATTATGCGGTTCATTCTTTCTACTAATCCATTTACCTATAAAGTTCAAGGAACTATCTTGATTCCTTGGATACCTCCTTGTGCCAGAAATCACTAAACTCTTTACTCATATACTCACCACCATTATCTGATTTTACTGCTTTCACTTTGTATCTCTCAACTCTAGCCCTCCAAGCTTTGAATGTCTCAAATAGCTCGAACTTCACACAAATTTTATAAACTTAAACTTTTCTAGTAGCATCATTGATAGATGTAACGAAGTATCTCTTACCACCATAAGAGAATTTCTTAGCTGGACCCACACATCTGTATGTACCAACTCTAGCTTTCCAAGCTTTTTCTTATGCCGACTCATCTAAAAACTAATTTCCTTCTGTTCTCCCATTACAAAATCCTCATAGAAATCTATCTCAACATTCTTTAGCCCTGACAAAAGATCTCTAGAACAAAGCTGCTTGACAAAATTTTCACCAAGATGCCCCAACTTGAAATGCCACATGACTGAAAGAGAATTACCTGCTGATGTTGTAGCAATGATATTACCAGAATCATCTCCTCTGGGCAAGTACAATGTGCCAAAACATTTTTCTTTTGCCACTACCATAGCACATGTAGTAATCTTCCACTCTCCATATCCAAAGGTTGTCGTGAGCCCCTCTATATCCAGTTTGCTAGTCAAGATCAATTTTTTCCTAAAACCTAGAATGTGTCATGCTTCATGCAAGATAAGTTTCCCACCGCTATGAGCTTTCACAGTAACTGTGCATTTTCCAATAACTGGGCATCTTTGCCCATTCCCAATTGTGACTAAACCAAAATCACTTGTTATATAATTCTTAAAAACATCCCTCATGTGGGAATAATAAAAATAAGCACCTGAATCTATAAACAAACCATATCTAACCATATCAATTCCAGCAGATAAACATAAATCTTCTAAGGGAATTTCATTGTTTACCACATTACTCCCTATGACTCGTCTTGTTTTTTCATGTACTCTTAGCATTGGTTTTAGTCTGTGTCCCGACTTATGATAATGCTAACATTCACCTTTGCGACCTCATGCTCTAGTCTTTGACTTGTGATTTCTGCTTTTCGACCTCCCCATGTTACTACTTCTCTTTTGGTTTTCAACTAATAGTGCGAAGTTGCTAAAAGATGATGAAGACTCTCTATTTCTCCTCCTTCTCACCTCCTCGTTTATGATGTTTGCTCACAACATCCTTCAGAGTAATCGAATCAGTCATAGTACTTGTCACAGTCTATTTTACCGGAACGTGACTGTCGGAAAGAATAGATAGGAATAACTATATTTGTGCTTTCTCCACAAATTTGAACCCTGACTATTCCCACTGATTTTAATCCACACAAAATTTGTGCACATGTTCCGTTACAAAACCCATCTCTCCTAGCTTCATGTTAACTAACTTCTTTTGATGAAAATTTGGTTCGATGCAGACGAATTCTCATACATATATGTGAGAATATCCATTGCCCCCTTTGCTGTCAGTGCATTCTCAACATGGAGTGTCATTTTTCTACTTGATGCAAATCAACCCAAGCGCTTTCTGATCCAAACGGTTCAAAGCCGCTAATGCAACTGCATCTACTGATGTGTCTAATTTTTATATAAATATTTGTATTCATTTACCCATAAAAATTGTTTGTATTCGTCTATCATGTTAATAATTCATCTTATTTTCATAGATTTCAGTTAATTAATTATTTTTGGAGGAATAAGATTTTTTTTGATGCAAAAGGTAAAGATTTTCGGTAAAAATCAACAAACAAAATAAGGAGAGTGATTGATTATTTTTTATTGATTTGTTGAAATTTGAATTTTACAATTTGGCATTGTGAAAAACAAAATAGAAATTTTAATTGCCAATAGAGGTGAAAATGAAATATACTAATTTAAAAGGGTTTAATTGAGCTAAAGTAATAATTAATTAGTTTAATTAATTTAAACTAATTAATTTTGTTTTTATTTTTAAATCCTAAATTCTGATTTTATTATTGTGTGTGTGCAGCACGTGCTTCAAGAAAAGAAAGAGAAGAAAAAGAAGCAAGAAATAAAGAGCAAATCAAAATAAGGACACATATAAATGAAGATGTGTGGTTTTCTGCAAAAATAAACCCTAATACCCATGTTCGGATTCCTATAAATACAGCAGCCTCAAGCAATTGGAGAGACACGCTTAACGAAGAGAGAGAGAGTGACAGCTGATCTCTAACAGATTAAAAAAAGAGAAAAAATTACACGAAGTCAGAAACAGCGGACAAAAGAGAGAGAAAGAGGCTGACGTAGGCACGGTATCCAACACAAAGAAAGAGACAGAGAAGGAGAGAGAAGGGGCGTGTGCTGCGGCTCGATTTTCGAGGTGTAGAGGCGGCGCGCAGTTCGAGGCAAACAGAGGATAGGGTGCAGGCCGATGTGGGTTCTATTTCAGCGGCTCGATTTTCAAAGACAGAAAAGGAGAAAGAGGAGACAGAGGCATTGTTTGCTGTGCGAATCTCGAGTTGCTTCACTGTGGGATTTTTGCAAAAAACGAGTTCTTTCTTCATTCTCTTCTAATTTTTATTATGCAATCCATGAACATGTTTGTTAATTGTAAATTTATTATGAACTAATTTTATTTTCTAAGGCTTTGATGTAGCCTAGTTTTGAGAACACAATTTTAATTCCATATTATTATTCTATTTTTCCATGGTTGTGTGTTTGATTTTTGTGCTTAATGCTTACAATTGTTTGGCCAACTTTTGTATGATTTATTAAATCATGGAGAGACCGAACTGGTAATTTGTTATTTCGAATTAATAAAATTAAACACCGTTACAAGAGAGAACCGCTGTTAATGTAACCGTTAAGAAATCCATAGATCTTAATGAATTTTCAATTAGTAATTTGTGCATGAACTATGACAAAAAATTAGTTGAGAATATTTTTGATATTGCTTGAGAGAGAATGTTGAATAATTTGGGGATTTTGGTCTACAACTTGGAAAATAATATTTCTATTCACATGGAATTATAAATTGTGTGAGATTAACTAGGTGAAGTCAAAAGCTCTAGAATTAATTTTGCAATTAATAAACAACAAAATATTAGATTCTGCTCCTTTTTAATTAATTTAGTTAGTTCTTTAGATTAATTTAAATTAATTGCTTTCTTTATTGAATTTTGATTTTCCAAATAGTAGTTAATCTAGTAAATTTCGGTACTCAGTAAAATAATTAGTCCTTGTGGGTTCGACACTCTTTTTATTTATCTATACTACTTGTTGTGATTTTGTACACTTGCAAATATATACATCATCTACCTCTGTTTCTTCTGGCTTCATGCCAGACAGTAGATCATCTGGATCTTTCTGTCGGAGGTATGCTATCATTTGGGTCTTCTACATCGAGAACTTTGTTCCGTCGAACTTTTCGACTGTTCCCTTGTCATCCATCTCAAACCAACATCGTGTTCATATACCACTTTGATGAGTCAAATACCCGAACAAGATGCAAACAAGTAATTAAAATCCAAGAAACACAAATAAACGCAACCAACGACACGCAAACATGTTTTTTTTTAATTTCACCCAATGCAATGGATACTTCCCCGCTTATAGGCACTCCTACAAGAGAATATGAATAAATCAACTTTACAATCACTCAAAATCTCACCCTTTTGGTGTAGGGTTTCTCTCTTCTCTAATTTCTCAAGAATGGCAGTGCAACTCTCTTTTAGTGATGAAATAACTCTAATAAACGTACACCATACACATATATAAAGTTACAACAAAATAGATGTCCGTCATAGATCCATATCCTCAATCTTCGTTATTGTGGTTGATTGCACAATGTTGCAGTCGACTACTTGAGATTCAAGATGAGTTAGAGGGCATGGGTGTAGGTTTTGGTTGACTGCCTCATATGGCAGTTGCCTGCAATGTTGTTGAGAGCATTCTGCTCACTTGCGGTAGACTGCAAGTCTGCTGCTGCACTGCTTGCTGCCTTGTATCTTTCTTCTACCTCTTTATGCTTGTGTATCGGATCCACATAATCCTAACAATATGAACAACCACGACCATTTACTTCTATACTTTGCTGAGGAACCTGTTGTCATAGAGGATTTTGTTAAGCATATTAAAATAGACCGACATGAACACTGCTAGATTGTCCTAGTCAGCTCGAGGACAACTTCTCAAGACAAATGTAATTGTCTCAACCATAGGCTCGGTCCTCATTCCGACTTGGTAATAATGCTCCTACTCAAGTCAGCGTAGCCTTGTACACAATCTCATTCATGAATTATGTTCATGTTGTTAGGATATTCCGCGATGTAGTGCAACGGCAGTAGAACAAGTACCGACCGATTATGTTAAAACAATCAATAAGAAAATAGATCACACAGTACAAACGATTTTCCTCAGTTCGTCAAACCTAATCCCAAAAAAAAAATATCGATATTTTGTTTAATAAAAGCTGATACAAAATGTTACAATATCTCTCTCACCTAAAATCTATTTATTTTTCAAGCCCTCACTAGAAAATAATCTGTTTACTGAGAAAAACTTTCATATGAAGTGCACAGGTTCTCAAAAGACGTTATATTCTATTTATAGAAGTCTAGAATATCTAGGTGTAAGTCTCCATAATTATATTTAAAGCAGTTCATGTATATCTCAAGGAAAACGGAAATCTCTAATATTATAATGGGAGAGTTGGAGTTGTAATGTTGTCAACATACAAACCTGTGCGTTGCACGTACAACTCCAACTCTCCCATTAATTACAACGAAAACAAATAAATAAATAAATATTCCACATATTTAAAACGTGCAACGCACGTGCAAAATAATTTTACAATATTTTTTAAGACTAAACATACACATATGTTGCACATACAACTCAAATTTTACCTATAAACACGTGCATTGCACGTACAAATTGTAGCTTTTTCTTCAAAATATTTTTACCAATTACGTGTAATGCACGTCAAACTCCAAAACTATTTCTTAACACGTAAATCGCACGTGACAATCCTCCAATTCTTATCAAAACGTGCATCGCACGTGAAAAAATACTAGTTTAAATCTAAACCAAACTAGGAACTGATTGGAATCCTTCAATATTTAATAAATATCCAAATAAAACAGCCGTAACCTTATCCTTGGTCAATTGGAAAATTCCCTAAAACCCCCTGGTTTGGCTACTAATATTTTCTAGGCTTATAAGATATTTTTTGAACCAATTTTTTTGCTTCCAAATGTAAGACATAACCTAACAATCTCTACCCTAACTTGCATTTAAAGTGCTTCTCACCTTATGTGATTTTTTCTAGACACTTTCCTTAACCCTCTTATAAATTTTTGCCATCTGATATTTCTCCTCTACATGCTCTTTCAAGAGCATATTGTTGCACATCTATGTTGATGAAGACTGAGATTGTCATCCTCAATACAAATATCCTAGTAGATGTTAACACAGAGACGTGATTCGAACTCCACCTATTCTGAGCTAGGCAATCTCCACATCTCGACAATATTTGAATGTTGTGGTCTTGCTACAGTGATCTTAGCGGCAAAAACAAACTAGACACTTTTGGAATGTTGGCCTTCATAACATGGATGAGTTTTCACGGCCTCATTAAGTCCGTAGAGGTTGTGTAGAACATCCTTCTTCCCATCATCACCTTATGACGACATTTCAGAACTGTTAGAAATCCACCTCGAGCTGCATACCGATAATCCCCTACTTTCAGTGTTTCCAAGGATATAGGGTTCTCCTCTAATGAAGGAACCTACATTACTTCCTGTGACATGAATCTATTCCCGTCTAGCATCTCTAAGTCAACTGTACCCCCTCACCCACTAGATGTCACCAGAGAACCGTTCTCAAAGAACGACATGTTGTAGAATTGTAAGTAGAAAAATCTCTTTCCTTGAGAAAACATAAAAATAACTCTCCAAATCAAGATACCAATTAGAATCCACATTACAAAAACAAGAAACAAGAAGGCTGTAACACCCTGAGCCCGGTTTAGCTGTGCACGCGGCTACGTGTGCGTGCACGCGAAAGAACAGACACAAAACTCTAGCCACGCACACCACATGCACCATCAAAAGGGTGGTTAACCGTTGGTTACCCTTATCACTTGGCAATTTCTATTTAACCTCACACTCTCACACACCCAATGATGTGGGACTAATTCACTCACCTAGCCACGTCACCCTTCTCCCCATGCATGCAACCATTTCCTACTTCTTTCTTTTCTTTCATTTATTTTCCATCATTTAATGCCTATGCCCGATAGAAACTTCTATAGGCTTCTTTGATTAATCCATTAATCCAAGCCCCCTATAGAATTCCCATGGGCCAACAACCAATTCCACCTCACATTATTTATTATATATATATTATTATATATTTCTATATAATATTATATATATACCCGCTTAAGTACGAGGTGTTACAAAGGCGGTCTAAGTTATCATCTGAATCAACGAAAATATGTTGGAATCTGTTTGACTCAAAAATTCGTGACAATCTTTCTTGTCATTCCCTTTCATCCTGCAACTATCCCCTCCTTTACATGCACTCCTTTTCACCTTGACTTCCCTCCAGTGCCAAACAACTAGTAGAAGTGAACTATTCGTTGCGTGTTTTCTTCTGAAGTTCATCCTCTTTCATGCCCTTACAACCTTTAAGGCACTAAAGCTCTAACGGGATAGATTGAAGCCAGCAGGCTACACCCTTCATGGGTTCTTGAATGTTCCGGTCGAAATCAAGGGAATCGTCACGCTGGATGTCACAGCTGGAAAATCCTTGGCCTCCCGAACTGAGGCGACATATTTTATGGTGGTCGATGTCAAGGCCGCGTACAATGCCATCCTCGGCCGTCTCGGGCTCGCTTCCCTCCAGGCAGTGCCCTCTTCCTATCACATGAAGATGAAGTTTCCGATTGAGGACGAAGTTGGGGTCGTAATGGGAAACCAAGAAGCAGCTCAGGCCTGCTATATGGCCATAGTGGGAGGCTCGGTCCTCCCCTTCGATGCAGTTGAATTACCCTCCGACCCAAGCCCTATAGGGTCTGAGCCCATGGACGGGTTGAAGATGTCCCTTTTTGTTACGCCCCTGCCCCTAGCTCAGGCAATTTATACAATTTAGAGGACAAATTAGATACTATGTAGTACAACTGCCCACCACAGGCTGCCTCTCAAAAGGTGGTTAACCGATTAGGTGACTCTTGATCATAGGCTATTATATTTTTATATTATTATAATCTAATTGATTTTCGATATGGGATTATATTCACACACTTTTACCTTTTCACGTGAAAGCTACATCATCAACCATTTACAATAGCAGCATTACATGGTAGGAAAAGGCAGCCGTTGCTGCTTTCCTTCACATGGTGCGGCCCTCCACTTTCCCATATTTCATATACACCCCCCCACAGGAAATCCTATGGGGGTAACAACCAATTCTCTTATATATTATATATATATTATAGATTAACACGGGGTGTTACAGACACCCCTTCTTCAGAAATCAGCGTCCTCGCTGAGCACGGGCATGCATAATCTAGTGCAGGATCTCCTTTCTAGCTGATGTGGAGTGGAGTACCCTGATTTTGCTAGCTGTACCGTACCCCAATTCTGCGGGTGGTCCATTATTTTTGGCTGCCACCTCGCTCCCTCTCAGGCATACTCGTACATCTGCTAGCTCCATCTCATGCATATATCTCGCCCACTCTTATCCACACTCGGTGTCGAAATTCGGCTCTGATACCATTTGTAACGCCCCTGCCCCTAGCTCAGACAATTTATACAATTTAGAAGACAAATTAGATACAATGTAGTACAACTGCCCACCACAGGTTACCTTTCAAAAGGTGGTTAATCGATTAGGTGACTCTTGATCATAGGCTATTATATTTATATATTATTATAATATAATTGATTTTCGATATGAGATTATATTCACACACTTTTAACTTTTCACGTGAAAGCTACGTCATCAACTATTTACAATAGCAGCATTACATGCTGACAACCTGTGGGCCCCTTCAGCTGAATTCCATGTCACCCTTCGGTGACGTCAGCAAGGAACAAAGCAGCCGTTGCTGCTTTCCTTCACACGGTGGGGCCCTCCACTTTCCCATATTTCATATACACCCCCCATAGGAAATCCTATGGGGGTAACAACCAATTCTCTTATATATTTTATATATATTATATTTTAACATGGGGTGTTACACTTTTTTCGAGGTGGATCCCTCAAAAATGGTTCCGGGTGAGAAAGTCTCTCAGTCACGACCTCAGAAATGATCTTGTCAACTACATCGGGCTGAACCAAAAATTATTCGCCTGGACCCCCTCAGACATGCCAGGGATTTTCGAGGACCTAATAATGCATAAGCTGAGCATCCTACCAAACTCCAAGCCTGTATAGCAAAAGCAAAGAAAGTTTGCCCTAGAGAGACAACAGGCAATGAAGGAAGAGGTGGAGAAGCTCCTCTTTGCTCGCTTCATCCAAGAGGTCAGCTATCTGGAGTGGCTGGCCAACGTCGTTATGGTTAAGAAGGCTAACGACAAAAGGAGAATATGCATCGACTTCACGACCTCAACAAGGCCTGTCCAAAGGATCTCTTCCCACTGCCGAACATCGATGCTCTGATTGATGCAACTTCCGGTCACGAGTTATTGAGCTTCATGGATGCCTTCTCAGGCTATAACCAGATCCGAATGTTTCCCGCCGACATCCCGAAGACAACTTTTGTAACCAACCAGGGGCTCTACTGCTATAGAATCATGTTGTAACCCTGTTTTTAGTTATTGTATTTTTCTTGGTATTATTATTTGTTTATTTTATCTCTGAACGCCTGTAATTTGTTCATTTAATAACAGGATTCATTTTTTTTGCCTTCAATTCAATTTTTGTCTCCCGGCTTATCAATTAATTCTTCTACTAAAATTTTGCTGTTCATCCTATTCAAATTTTCTGTATTGATATCCTCTATTAGTCTATTTATTAATCCGATTATTATTATTTATTTATTCTTTCCCCTATTGGATTTAAACCCAAAACCCAAACCCTATAGCCCTTTTCTTATCGAATCTCATCACGAAACCCGCTAACCTATTACCCAAACCCAATATCCTAATTAATCCCTATAAATACTCATTATACTAACCCTAATTCTATTAACCTAATCACCCTCTTCTAATAACCCCACCGCTCTACTTCATCCTTCCTCCTCGCGTTTTTCCTTCGAACCCAACCCCGACCGCCCCTTTCGCCCTCGTCCTCCATCCACACCACCGCCATCGTCATCCTCTTCCCTAACCTCCACCTTGACTACACCCAACCACCGCCAGCGACCTCTGCCATGCCTTGCCAGTCCTTGCACCATTGCCATCTACCTCCGACCTCACCTGCCACCTCGTGCCACCAATGACTCATCCTTATCTTCAGCCCGTCAACCGAAGCCTCACCACCACCACCACTGCCGTCGCTCCCCCTCTATCACCCCATCCCTGTCCCTATCTGCAACCACCGCAACCCATCATCGTCAGACCCATCTTGCACCACCTCCTCCATCGCATGCTGGTCCACCACAATAACCCCTCGCAGCAACCCCTCGACTGCCTCGCAGTCGATCCTGCTGCGCACCTGCCCCGACCGCCGCCAGCACCGCTGTTGCTGTTGACGATCCGTTGTTTGCTTTTCTTGCCGAACTTACTATTTGCTCTGTTGGCCACTTGCTGTTTGCTATTTGGGACTTTGTTTCTTGTTGTGTGTTGCTTTGCACGTGTGTTGGATGTACGTGAGTTGCACGTGTCGTCGTCGAGATCCTAATCTCGTTATCCTCTCATTTTGATTAATCACCGGTATAAGGCAAGTCTTCTTGAACCCTATTATTATTCGTGTTCAAGAATTTTCTTTGATTCCCGTAAGTAGCTCATATTTCCATATTCATATTTGTATTTATTTTTGTTCAAGAGTTTATCACGGATTCATTGGCAAAACCAAGTGATAAATCTTTTTTCGTGCCATTATCTTTGACTCGAACCCTAGTCCTTATTGCACATTGCATATGCACGTAATACATGAAAGCAATTTGATTCATGCTATAGAACTGATTGTTGATTGGAATGTTCCTGATTGAATACGATTTCATGAATTAATTGCCCTGATTGTAAAATGCATCATTAACCTTGTCATTGCATGCTAATATCTAAATAGAACTCTTATTATTTAATTGCCATGAAATTGCATACTTGTGTGATGAAATTATTGTCAATTCGTTTTCTGGCCAGCTGTCTGTTCTATGTTTCGTTGAATATTCGAACCAGTTACTGTAGGAATTTAAATGAACTTTGTAAATATGAATTGTAGCCCTATGTATCTATTTTCCAGAACTTCTGATGTATCTAAATTCCGATATATAACCTGCTAGATATCTGACTTTTAGTACTGCTTGGTCGGGATTTCCAGATTCGCAATTATACATGTATTACCCTGAATTGTTAATAAAAAGAACATGTTAACGGTAAATTAAAATGTGAAATTAATTTTTTTGAGACTAGACATACTTATGAATCACCCTGAATTTTTGTGAATTTAATTGATAAATTTTCAGACCAGATACATATATGTGAACCTAACTTACAACCTGCTGCCTGAACATAAAATCTGTTAAGAATAAGAATTTGAACCAAGTTTCTTTAATATTTATATGTCGTGTGTATATGCGTTGGAATCGATAGAGAGTCTAGTTTCTAGAACTTCTGACGGATCCAGATTTGCTTTTCTGTAGCAGGGGAAATACCTATTGTTGTACAACAACCTCCTGCTGTCCAGATTGCATGTTTTGCATTTAATTGGAATAAATGTTTTTTGCCTTGCATGTAATGAGTAGAATTAGTCACATCTAGCATGACACAACCTTGACATGTTCTTGCATGCTCACATATGATGAAATAAAATATTAACAAGCCGACGTATTAAGGGTTGACTTGGTAGTGAACAATCAGAGACTGTACACGGTAGGGGTCCCGTACCCATTATTCTTATTAATTCCTGTTATTCCCGTTTATTACTGTTAATTCCCATTATTCCCGTTCATTACTATTATTACGGTTAATTCCTATTTACTAGGCCGAGTACATGAATTGTTGAGTTCACCGTCCAGTCTAAAAACGTTCACTTGTTTGCATGCACCGAACCTGTGGTATGGAACACAGTATTACATGCATTAGATATGTTAATAAAATAAATAATAACCCTAAATTTACATTGCATGCCAGATCCTGTATACTGTCATTGATATTGATCATGAATTGTAACTATTAATTATTGCACAACTGAATATAGACCCTTGATATTATTGCCAACCCTTGCTTTTGTCCTTGGCATTGATACAAGCCTTTATTCTTGTTATACCATGTTTTCTAATTCTCACTTTTTCGCTACTTGCTGTCTGTGACTTGCTCTAACGGGCATTATTTTCTACTTTAGATCACGAGTTTACAGCAACTGAAGAAGCGATACCAGAAGGACTTGGTGAGCAACAATTTTAGAGAATGGAGCACAAGAAATTACTGCTTTAATTATTTATTCATGCTATTTTTTTTCCTTTGAACATTGTTATTGATATTGTACTTTGTTTTTGGGTTTTGTTGACCTGAAGTTTATTTTTATCCCAGATGTTGGCAATTATATTTTGAATTATTTCATTTATTATTAAAGATGTTCTTCGTTTATGTGATTATTTTCTTTTGCATGACTGTGATTGTTATTCATATTGTTGAGTTAGACTGGTTCAACTTATAGATGGTGTTTACGTCATTCGTTGGGTTTTTGTTACGTGCTTGTATTCCCGTATTTTGGAAAACGATGCGTGATAGGTTTTTAGTGGTATCAGAGTCAGCTTTGGATAATGTGTTTCCCATGTTTGGCTAATATGTTAGTCAGGTTTGGCATTAGCCCGGTTAACTCAATGATATGCACACCATATTGATCACATGAACATATAATAACCAACATATGATCTGGGTACTGACCATATTTGATCTTGTTTCAGGCTATGGCTCGTGGAGGTTCTTCTCCTTTCCGCTCGAGGGCTGAGCAACCAGATAATGCTGCTATTCTTCAGACGATGCAGCAACTGATGGTCCTTCAGCAAGAACATAATGAATTGATGAGGGCCACTTTGGAGGCGGCCAATCGAGCTGTCGCTGGACCTGCACCTGGGCCACTACCACCAAGGCCCGGCACAGTGGCAAACTTTGTGAGGCTGCACTTGAACAAATTCACGAGTATGGAGACACCGCTGGAGGCCTGAAAAATGGCTTATCCGGACAGAGCAGTTGTTGATTGCAGCTTGAGTTGCTGATGTTGATCGTGTGGATATAGTAAGCATCCAGCTGGTGGATCTCGCCCACATCTGGTGGCTGGCTGAGACTGAGAGGCTTGTTAGACCCATCGAGTGGGCTACTTTCACAGAGAGCTTCATGGCGAAGTTCTTTCCCAGTGTACGACAGTTCGTTTCCTTAACTTAGGGGAAATATTATGTGAATATGCTACAGAGTTTACTTGGTTTAGCTACTTCGCTCCTGTCCTGGTAGCCAATGACGAGGAAAGGGCTCGCAGATTCTAGATGGGCTTGAGCTTTCACATTTAGGACGACTTGGCTACCCTTCGGCTTCATGCCTATGCCGACGTTTTGGATGCGGCCAGGATCCAGGAGTAGACCCTCAGAAGGATGGGTACTTCTCAGCAGGCTGTTCAGCACCTTATTGCAGTTCGGCCTATCGGGGGACCTATTCGGAGGCCAGTTCCGATCCCTCTTGCTAGAGCGCAGCCTTATCCGCCTGTTGCCCCGAGGTCAGGGCAGATCGCCTCTTCCACTGCAGAGGTAAGCCTTTGATCAGAGGCAAGTGGCTCCTAGGGAAAGTCAGACTGGAGGCCGTGGTCAGGCCTATAACTTGACTACTGAGGAAGCAAAGGCAGCTATTGGAGTGGTTGCAGGTATATCACAATAATTGTATTCTTCATTTTCTTTCTTTATTTCTATTTCTGCATGTTATTTCTTCTTTTATACAATTATTCGTGCATATATCCTGCTTGCATCTCATTCACATTCTTTGATCATTCATAGGTGTTATATTAGTTTTCTCCCTTCCTGCTCATGTTCTGTTTGACTCAGGTGCTACCCACTCATTTATTTCCTTCAGCTTCGTTGATCAGCATAGTTTGGCAAGTGATGCTATGCCCGCAGCTTGAGACATCACCACAGGTGGAGGTGTCATTGTCTTTTCTAGGGTGTGCAAGCAAAGCCCTTTGCTGATATGTGGTGTGGATTTCGTGACAGATTTATTGTGATCCCCAATTCTGGCTTTGATGTTATTTTGGGGATGGATTGGTTGAGTGTCTCTCATGCCGTAATTGATTGCCGAGAGAAGAAGGTGGCTTTCAGGCTTCCTGGGCAACCAGAGTTCGAGTTTCATGCGGGTGAGACACCGCTTGGGCGTGTCAAGAGCTTGATGGACCCTAAGGCTGCTACACTTGAGTCGTTGTGCACTGATGGGGATGTTTCACCTTTGGTTGTGAGGGATTTCCTCGACGTCTTTCTAGAGCAATTGCCTGGGTTACTGCCAGACCAAGAAGTGGATTTCAGCATTGATGTTCACTCGGGTACGGCACCTATCTTGAAGAGTCCATACCGCATGACACCAGTTGAATTGGCGGAACTGAAGGTACAAGTTAAGGAGTTGTTAGATAAGGATTTTACCTTGGGAAGCTCCGATTTGTTCATCAACAAGAAGGATGGCAGTCACCGACTCTGCATTGACTATCGAGAGCTGAATAATGTCACTATGAAGAATCAGTACCCATTGCTAAGGATTGACGATCTATTTGACCAACGGGAGGTGCTTCAGTTTTCTCGAAGTTGGCTCTCTGTTCCAGTTATGATCAAGTTAAAGTGAATTCTAGGGATGTTCAAAAGACAACATTCCGCATGAGATATGGGCATTACGAGTTCTTATTGATTCCATTTGGAGTTACCAACGCACCAGCAGTATTCATGAGCCTGATGAACAGGGTGTTCTCGCCATTTTTGGATCAGTTTGTCGTGGTCTTCATTGACGACATCTTGGTGTATTCTCGGAACTGGGAGGATCATGCTGAACATTTGAGGGTTGTTCTGCAGACTTTGAGGGAGAACCGGTTGTATGGGAAGCTTAACAAGTGTGAGTTTTGGCTGGACCGGGTTGCCTTTCTGGGGCATATTATTTCTGGTGATGGTGTTTTTGTGGATTCGTCGAAGATCTCTGTGGTCAAGGATTGGCCGGTTCCGAAGTCAGCATCTGAAGTACGAAGTTTTCTTGGATTGGCAGGGTATTATCGGAAGTTCGTTTAGGATTTCTCGAAGATAGCTAGACCCCTGACCAATTTGATAAGGAAGGATAAGAAGTTTTTTTGGGATGAGGCTTGTGATGAAGCTTTTGTTAAGTTGAATTATCGGTTGACGTCAGTGCTTGTACTGACTATAGCCGACAATTCACGCAGTTTTGTGATCCACTGTGATGCTTCAGGTAGAGGTCTGAGAGCAGTGCTGATGCAGCGAGGTTAGGTTGTTCTTCGTTTATGTGATTATACTCTCTTGTGTGATTGTGATTGTTATTCATATTGTTGAGTTAGACTGGTACAGCTTATGGATGTTGTTTACATCATTCGCTGGGCCTTCGTTACGTGCTCGTATTCCCATATTTTGGGAAGCGGGGCATGACACATGCCCTTCGGGCTCAAGATCGCCAACACAATATATCAGAGACTCGTCAACCAAGTCTTCAAATAACGAATAGGGCGCAACATGAAGGCATATATCGACAATATGCTTGTCAAGAGCCCGAGAGGGGAGGACCATGTGAGGGACCTCGAGAAGGCCTTTGGGGTTATTAGGATGCACGATATGAGACTCAAACCCTCCAAATGCACCTTCGGTGTTACCTCTGGAAAATTTCTCTGCTTCATGGTTAGCCGGCGTGGGATAGAACCAAACCCCGAGAAGATCAAGGTCATATTAGACATGACCTCTCCTAAGAACGTGAAGGATGCCTATAGGCTCACCGGTCGCCTAGCTGCCATCGGGCGGTTCGTATCAAGATTGAGGGAGAAGTCTCCCCTTTTTCTAGGCCCTATGGGGAGCAAAGAGCTTCTAATGGGGAGAACCCTAATACCAAGCCTTCGACCAGCTAAAGCACTACCTCACTAGTCCACCCCTCCTAAGCAAGCCCGAGTCGGACGAGATCCTTTGCCTTTACCTAGACACATCGAAACAAGCACTAAACGTTTTCCTAGTCAGAGAGGAAGGTGGTGTCGAAAGAGTCATCTACTACGTCAGCAAAGTCCTTCATGACGCCGAGCTCCGCTACACTAAAATGGAAAAGGCTGCGTATGCCCTGGTCATGGCCACGCGAAAACTCCGTCCCTAGTTTTCAAGCCAACTCCATTCAATTGCTGACCGATCATCCTTTTAAACAATTCCTCAAAAAACCATAGAATTCTGGCAGATTACTCAAGTGGTCAATCGAGCTGAGCCAACATGATATTATCTACAAGCTAATGACAGCCATTAAGGGACACACACTAGCCAAATTCATCACAGAGTACATGATCCTAGAGACTCCCAAGGAGCAGAAAGATGAGCCTACGTCGGAGCTTTACGTGGATGGTTCTTCCAGTGAAGATGGGAGCGGAGCTGGAGTCATACTGAGCAGCCCGGATAGCTTCGTCCTCTAGTACTCCCTATGCTTCAGTTTCAAAGCCTCAAATAATGAAGCAGAGTATGAGGCCTTGATTGCCGAATTTCTATTGACCCGGAAGGCTTGGGCCAAGCAAGTAAAAGAATTCAACGACCCCAAGCTCATCGTCAACCAAGTTCGTGGGGAGTATGAAGCCTGCAATGCCCGAATAGTGCGATACCTAGCGCGCGTCAAATTTCTCCTTGCAGATTTTGTAGACACCTTACTAACCCGAATCCCTCATGAACAAAATGTTCGAGCAGATGCACTGTCCAATTTTGAAGACACCTCACTTAGAGGCAGCTGGCAGAGGAGTTGGATCGGGCTGGTATTGAAGTTGTTCTGCAAGGCTTGGGATCATCTTTAGCTCAGTTGAGGCTTCAACCGACACTGAATGAAAGGATTATTGCAGGTCACATGGAAGATGCAAAGATTTAGGAGCAGGTTGGTGCTGGCAAGTTGCCCGGATTTCAAATCAGGGATGAAGTGCTGTGGTTTGGAGAGAGGCTTTGTGTTCCGGATCAGTCGAACTTGAAAGAAAGTATTCTTCAGGAGGCACATGCTACTCTTTTGTCTGTACATCCCGGGAGTACCAAGATATATAAAGACATTAAACAGCATTTCTGGTGGTCAGGTTTGAAGTGGGATGTGGCTGAATTTGTGTCGAGGTGTGAGATTTGTCATCAAGTCAAAGCCGAGAATCAGAAACCCGGAGGTCTATTGCAACCGTTATCTATTCCGGAATGGAAGTGGGATAACATCAGTATGGATTTCATCACGGGTTTTCCTAAGAGTCCTAAAGGCAATGATGCAATTTGGGTCATAGTCAATCGACTAACCAAGTTCGCTCACTTTTGGGCAATGAAGCTCACTGCTTCGATGGACAAGTTAGCTGAGATGTATGTTGGTGAGATCGTCAGGCTTCATGGTGTTTCGTTGACCATTGTGTCTGATCGAGATGCGCGGTTTACTTCGCATTTCTGGAGGAGTCTTCAGACAGCTTTGGGTTCCAAGACAGATTTTAGCATTGCTTTTCATTCCCAGACCGATGGGCAAACCGAGAAAGTCAACCGTATTCTTGAGGATATGCTTCAGTGTTGTGTACTAGACTTTGGAGGCAGTTGGGAAAGGCATTTACCTTTGGTGGAGTTTGCCTACAACAACAGTTTTCAGACTAGCATTGGGATGGCACCGTACGAAGCTCTGTATGGCAGGAAGTGCAGGATGCCTGTCTGTTGGTTCGAAGTTGGGGAGCATCAGATGTTTGGGCCTGAGATTGCGCAGCATACCTCTGAAAGATTGATCTGATCAGGAAAAGGTTGGTGGATGCTCAGAGTAGGTAGAAGAGCTATGCAGACAACCGGAGAAGGGACCTTGAGTTTGAGGTTGGTGACTTTGTCTTTCTGAAGGTATCGCCCAGTAAAGGCGTGATCCGATTCGGCAAGGGTGGAAAGTTAGCCCCGAGGTTCATAGGCCCGTATAAGATATTGAAAAGGATCGGGAAAACTACTTACCGGCTTGAGTTATCGGAAGAGTTGTCTCAGGTGCACAATATCTTTCATGTGTCTATGCTGAGAGGTTACATTCCAGATCCAAGTCATCATTTGCCCGAAGTGCCAGAGGGTTTGCAGTTGGATCTGAGTTACATTGAGCATCTAGTTGAGATTGTTGATCGTCGGGAGAAAGTCTTGAGGAATAAGACGATACCGATGGTCAAGGTAGTCTGGAGAAACTAGTTGGTTGAAGAGGCTACTTAGGAATCTGAGGACAGAATGATGAAGGATCATCCTGAGCTGTTTGCTTGATTGTATTTTTCTTATTGTGTTTTGTTTTCTCACTCTTTAATTGTAATTCCGGGGATGACACTATTCTAATGAAGGAGTATTGTAATATCCTAAAATTTCATTTTTAATAAAATATTATTTTTCACGTGTTGTGCATGTACAAACTTCATGTGTATATTATTTATTTTATTTTATATAAGATCTCATTCTAGTATGAACAATTATTTTCCTTTATTTTTCTAAAAGCCTATTTCTAAAGCCTAAAACACTATTTATTTGTTTTAGCCCACTTTAATTGATTATTATTTTGGTTGTCTTGGCCCACGAGCCTAAGCCCGCTAATTGTGAAGCCCACCAATTTAATAAATCAATTAAATGGTCACACTTGTCATGTATAGACAAATAGTGAACATTTTGATTAATTAAATTGTACAAACTTCTACATAGGGGTACTAGGTGGCACGTGCGAAGCACGTAGTGTGCAATGCACACTATATTGGTGGCCGGATGGTGTATGGAGACATGGGAGAGTGGGTTGTGTGCATGGGTAGTTTATTTGTGTGTGGGTGGTTGCTATAACTTCTACTCTTATCCTAGACCTCCATTCTACAACTATCCAACCAATCCTAGCCCTCCAATCTACTCTAAAAATAGTATAAATACCCCCCTTTCCTACTTGTATTCTACACTAAAGCAAATATTAAAGGAGACATTATATAGGAGATATATACATATTAGTGTGTGAGTTGTGTGTTATGTTCCCCCTTGGAGACCGGCTATTCACCCCACGATAGGAGCTCACGGTTTTGGCAAGGAGCAAGGAGGAGGAGTCGTGCATTGCAATCTAGGAGGAGAAGGTACTCGCTCGCAATCTAGGAGACTCTAGGGGATTTTTCTTAGTTGGGTTTTCTTCAAAAGGTGGGTGTTTCTCATGACTTCTAGACTAGAAAGCATGCTAGAAAATGAAATTTAATTATTATTATAAGCTACTAGTTGAAATGAAATACATGCTTGTTTAATTAGAAGAAAATTGTTAATTAGCAAATGTGTTGATTGATTACTAGAGTTATTGCCTATGAGTAAAAAGTGTATGTTTCTCATTGTTATAACCATTAGAATGCTTGTTGATTATATTAAATTACAATTATGTGAAATTCGCTAGTAAGAAATTGAACCATGCTTATTGATTGAACATGCCAAAGTAGAATAGTGTGTTAAAATTTAATTGATCAAAATGTTTGTTAATAGATGTGGTGAATTTCCCTATTGTGATATTTATCATGTGGAAGGTTTGAATAAATGAAAAAGAATGTCTTTTTGCATACACAAAATTAAATATATCATGTGTATATAAAATAAAATGGAAGTTTTACTCTCTTATAATGTTGGTTTTGTGCTCTAAAATACCATAGTGTCAAAATATCATAGTAGTGAATTTTGGTGTGAGAAACTATTTTCATTTATGAACAAATGTGTAATAGTTTTCAAATGTCGAAATAGTGTTCATAATATGCAATCTAAGGCTAAATACATGTTTTAAAAGAGGGAAAAAATAGCTTTAAATATACTGGTTATGGTTAAAATAAATGTGGGTTTATTCTGGGTATTTTTGTTTCCAAAAGAGGAGAAGAAGAGACAATTTTGTTTTGAAAATTTTGAAATTTAGTTTCGAACAGAGAGTGAAAACAAAACCTATTTTTATTATTATCATATCGATATGTTCACTTAGACCAACTGGTCGGAATGGGTTTGGGTCGCTACAGTAGCGGAGATCTCGGGTTCGATACCGCCGCTCAGTTTTTTAATTTTTTTGGTTAAAAACCAAATTCGCCGAGAACAGAACATAAGGTTTTTAATCCCTACCTATATCGCCTAGTGGCTGTGGCGCTTTGGTCTTGTTCGCTGTCTGCCTCACCGCTGGTCGCTGGTTCGAATCTTGGTGGGTTTGTGAGTTTAGGAAAAAAAATATTTTTTGGATTTTTTTTAATGAAAATAGACTTTTAAATTAGAATAAAAATCAGAAAATTATGGGATAAATTCTGAAAAATTAATGGAATTTATTAGGAAGTATTTATACAACTTTTGGTGAAGTGTGAATAAGAAATTGGAGTTTTGCAAGATATGACTCATTTTTTAGATTAAATTATTTTTTATAAACAAAGGAAAATAAATGAAAATTTTTGGGTTATAAAAGATGAATTTTGAAAAGTTGTAATTCGTATGATTAAATGGAATTATAAAAATGAGTTCGTAGCAAGACTTGATTTGTGAATAATGGATGTGTGGAACACACAAATTATTAGTGATTATTAATTGAAATTGACCCTTGCATATGGATTGCACGTGAAATTAAATTATTGTTTGTGAGGAATTAAGAAAGATGTGAATACATGAATACTATGCTTTTGAAACATGAATTGTGATTAATCATGAAAAGATCTTATGAGCATGATATTGTAATTATGAGTTGAAATTGAGAATTAGGGTATAGCCAAACCTTATACCGGCAAAGAAAGAATTGTGAAATGATGTTTTGAAATGAGAAGACCAAGGTTGGGTCATGTGAAATTAAATGAATAAGACCGGTACAGTGGAGGTGCTACATTCTAAAAGATTGATTTTATTCATGATTCAATTAAACTAAGGATTAGATACATAGTGAAGATGTGATAAAAGTAAGAGAAAAACATTGAGTATGAGGGCCACTAGATTGGAGGTGTGAGAGTATTCACAGGTTGTCCTATGATGAGTCATGATAGGGCGTGGATACTGCTCCAGAGTACCGTCCTGGTGGCGACGCTCGTGGGGTGTTTGACGACTGCGAGTGGTGTCATGTCTATGGTAGGAGCTGAATTACCACAGGATGCCTGCATGATGAGTCATGTGTCACTGCGTTGGGATTCCCTCCAGGGTGCCTAGATATGAGTTCGTAAGTCAGAAAACATCTAGGACACTTACAGTAGTTACAGTAGTAGATTAAGTCATGGCGAGGGATTGAACCCTACAAGATGAAGAACGATTAAGGGCTTGCCCTCGGACCTATGTAGTATGGGCTGCATAAACTCTGAACAAGTGCGCATTAGTGTCATATAATATAAATAATTGCATTAGGGGCTAAGTGCACATTCACAACACGACATCAATAGGATAGTCCTTTTAGCTTTGTTTGTGACAAGTTTGTGTTTGTTAAGAAATGAGAATCGTTATACTGTTTCCGGCATAGAGAGGATGGCCGTGTATAATATTTCGTCAGTTGAATGAACTAACGTGCCCACAGTTTTATATGCAGGGTAAAGATGATTGACAATTGAAGTATACATGTTGCGTGAGATTGATTTAAATGTTGTTTCATGTAATTTATTGTAATATTACTTCCGCTGTGATAATGTACAAGTGTAAATGTAACTCTGATGAAAGAAAAGTTTTTATTTCCTTGTAAAATTATACGAAAGAAGTGTAAAGATCCTGTAGAACTCGAATTCAGTTGTATTCTGGAATTTGGGGTGTTACATTACTGGTTGAGTCCACCCTCAGCATGAACAAAGAGCTAGACGCAAGCTTCTCCTAATCTCACATGGGTTCGCTTGGTCACCCTAGGAAGCAATAAATGAGACAGTCTGAGGCAATCATCCTATCATCCGCTGACAGCTAGGGACAGAGCAACCAAACTCGTCGCTTTACCCCTGACTGTCAGTAGGTAGTAGGAGAACCACATGAACCAAGACGCTTCCCAAAAGCTTTTAGCCCCACACGAAATGTAGTACGACTCAAGTGGAGTCCGAGCTCTGAAGCAATCACCCTATTACCCGCTGGTAGCAAGGGACAGAGCGACCATATTTGCCGCTCTACCCCTAGTTGACAGCGGGTAGTAGGAGAACCACTTTTTCTAAGGCACTTGACAAAAGCGTGAAAGATAAGGGGAGCTTATATATGCTACAGGAGGTTGAAACCCACAATGATGACGTGGACGGATCTGGTTCGCCAATTCTCGTCCAACGGCTATGAAGGATTCACTGCCACACTACCCCAAGTCAGTGCTCTAAATTCCAATACAATGCAATTAAACAAATGCTATAATTTCCAAGACAAACGTTTCGAATCCCAAGGCGACGCTATTAAATAGAGACCACAATTTTCAAGACTAATGTTTCAAATTCTAAGGTGGTACATTCACACAAGGCGGTTCGGAACCGAACCCATCTATTGACAAAGTTATTACACGACTGGCAAGGCCATAAAGATTACAAGATACAACAAGATTACAACAAGATTACAACAAGTTATGAAGGTCAACCGAACAACCTGCTCCTCTGTCTGGGGAGGCCTTGGACAAATGCCGACTAGTTCGAGCTCAACTGTCATGCCCTGCTTCCCAAAATACGGAATACGAGTATGTAACGTAGGCCCAGCGAAGGATATAAACACCATCCATAAGCTGTACCAGACTAACTCAACAATATGAAATAATAATCACAACCACGCAAGAAGATATAATCACATAAACAAGATCAACTTCAATAATAAATGAGATAATCCAAATAATAATCCAACATCTGGGATAATACAAACTTCGGGTCATAAAATCTCGGAATATAAAAGTATGATAAAAGCAATAAAATAAGCAAATAACAAGAGATAACTATAGTAGTCTAATGACCCAGCTCCGATCTTCAGAGAGTTTGTTCACAAATTCTTTCTGGTAGTGATCTTTCGGAACCTGTAAATTCTTGATCTAAAAAGAGAGAAAATAATATCCTTAGAGCAAGTCGTGGACAGCAAGTAGAGGGAAACAGAGAATAATAGGAAGCATGTATATCAAAGAAAAGGGACGGGATCAAAGTCAATAACAAAATCAAAGGTTGGCAATAATATCAAAGGTCTATATTTAGTCATGCATGTAATGATTGATGTCAATTTAAATTCTATCTTGATGACAATATACAGGATCAAGCCTGAAATATCAAATGCAGGTTATTAATTATTTTATTAATTTATCTAGTGCACGTACTACTGCATCCCATTGCACAGGTTCGGCGCAAGCAAACAGTGAACATTTTAGACTGATGGTGAATACACGGATCGTATACTCAGCGTCGATAACAATAATTTACAAGCAATAATTAACAATCAATCATTTGCAATCAATACTCCTCCTTCCAATCAATATTTCTCCTCCTTCCATGTCAAGTGTTCATGTGAGCAAGGAGGCCTTTACCGAATACATTTTTCGATCGTTCACTACAAAGTTAACCCATAATACCCCGGCTTGTTAATAGTTTATTTTCATCCTATGTGAGCATGCAAGAAGGTATCAAGGTTGTATTATGCTAGGTGTGACTAATTCTACTCGTTACAGAAAAAGCAAGAAGCAAACATATCAATTAAACACAAATCACACAATCTGGACAGCATGACGTTACTGTACAAAAACACAGATTATCACTACCACAGAAAAGCAAATCTGGATCCGTCAGAAATTCTAGAAACTATACTCCCTGCCGGTTCCACCGAATATAAACACGACATATAAAAGCTACAGAAACTAGGTTGAAACTCCTATTCTTCTCAAATTTTATGTTCAGGCAGCAAGTTATAGATTGTATAAACACATATGAAACAGGTCAGAAAACTCATCAATTAACTTTCCTGAAACACATAAAAATATGAAGTTAATTTCATATTTTTATTTTATTCTTAACATGTTCTATTTAATTATGAAACAGAAAGATATGCATGAATTTTTAAATCTGGAAATTCAGACCCAGTTGTACTAAAATACTGATATCTAACAGATTATAACTCGGAATTCAAATCCATCTAAAGTTCTGGAAAATAGATTCATGGGGATATAATTCATGTTCAGAAAGTTATTTCAAATTACTACAGCAATATGGTTGAAAATCTGATACAAAAAGACACAAACAGCAGTCCAGAAAATAGTTTGATATGAATAGACAACAACTTTATCATACAACCATATAGTTCATACTAATTAATAATCAAAGTGATGCTAGATGTTTAACATGCATATTTCTAGGTTTAAGATGCAATTTTACAATCATGGTAATCAATTCATTAAATCAAATTCAATCTAACAGATTCAATTCATCAAACAATTCCATAACATAGATCTAGTTATTTTTCATGTAAACGTGCATATGCAATGTGCAAGAGGGACTGAGTTTTAGATCAAAGATGTAGGCACAATATTAGGAATATATTGGGTTAGCTCGTGTAAACGCTCAATATACTTAACAAAATTCAAATAGCAGTACGATAAAATGTATTTGGATCTACTTGCAAAGATTAAAGAACCTTGAACAAAACAATAAACAAGTTCAAGAAGAGACTTGCCTGTTAGATGATAATTTCGAATATATTAGAATAACGGGATGTGAATTCCGGGCGACGAACCACGAAATGGAAACACGAAAACACGTGTGAGCCTGTGCAAACACACAGCAAACCAATCAATCCACAATAGCAAACACCAATACCTAATCCCCCGCACCAAAAAAGCATACACCAATTAATCGATCCCCTACTTCACCAATGCATAGCGAAGAGGAAGGAAGGGAGAGCAGGGAACGACAGCTGCGGGTGATGACTGGTGACACCCACGGAGAGGGCGGCTGACGGCAGGGGGTGCTCGCAATCGAGAAGCGACGGCAGCAACCAGGGAGGCAGAGAACTGGTGCCCTGTTTCGCACTGAAATAAAGGAGCAGGGATTCGGAGCTCGACGGTAGCAACGAGGGAGGCGGAGAACCGGTGCTCTGTTTCGCACTGGATAGGCGGAGAACCAGTGCCCTATCCACGATGACAACGGCGACGTGGATAGGGGGGTCTTTGGTGGTTGCGAGGACAGTGGAGGGGATCGACGAGGTCGACAAGGCGAGGTGGATGGGTTCGAGCGGTGCGGCGTAGAGGAGAAGAAGAAGGAGAGAAGAAGGGATTCGGGTGGTTGAGATTAATGAGGGTTAGTGGGATTAGTTAGAGATAATGGAAATTTTGTATGTTGTTAGTGGAAATTAAGGGGGATTCAATTGGAGAGAATTCGTGTTGTCGATTTTGTGTTAACGGGTTAAAGGGTTAACGGGCTGCGGGTTAAAGGATTTGTTTTGGGTTGGGTTTAAATTCATATAAAGATCTACAAAATTAGAAGGGCTTACAAAATAAATAAATAACAAATTTTAGAATGGGTTAAGAGTTTGGGCTCAACAAAATAATCAAATATTCAAATGAACCCAATCGAGTTCAAAGAATAGAAAGATATATAGAAAATTGAAATACAAGAATACGAAGGGAAAGAAAAATAAAAATCAGTACAATCGGGAACATGGGTTACAGTCAGAGTTCTTATTTTTTAATTTTCTTTATTAAAACGTGCATCGCACGTGTAAATTACTATTTAAGGATAAATTTCACAAAACCACTCTCAACGTAGGAGGTTTGATACCAAATTGTCCTTAGAATGAGCAGATTCTTGGGAATGTGATGATAGGAAGCATGATTCTTAGAAATGTTGCAGTACTGCGTTTGGTACAAGACGTTGTATTCCATGGAATATTTTATTACTGTGTTTGATATAGATCAATTCATTCACATCAATCATTCGCTATAGTAGACATTACCTATAATACTCTTTTGGCTTTGTTTTAAAAAAAAATCAATATAACGGTTATCTACCTTAGTAATTAATGTATATGCGTGACACGTGCAAAACCAATACTGATATATATATTTATAAAACCTGAGTACAATAACAAATTGATAACTCAAAATTTTACATTATGATTCAAATATATTTTAACTAGGTAGATGAGAAACATAACAAAAAGAAAAAATAAAATGCACGCAGTACAAACACATGATCTTGACTTACGTAGTTTCGTGGATTATAATTATCAATGAAATATATTATTTATGACTTAGTACATAAAGGTTTCCCCTTCAAATTTCTTATGAATAATGGTGATACATTATACTGAAACATATATCGTAGTTTTTAAATTCTGTTTAGTCTCTAATTTGACGTTGCTCTTTATATATGAATATGCACAAATCCCACCATAATAAGGCAGAGTAACAAATTTATTGAATGGAACATAAAGCGGCATTATGATAAAGCAGAAAGATTATCAAAAATATGGAAAGTGTTTTGGTAACGTGATAATCTCTGTTATTTTTTATGTGGAGGAATCCACAAATCCCACCCTTTTAAAAGATGAATGTATATCTATATAATAAAACACAATGAAAGCTATCAAGTGGTTCTCATTCAATATGATTGAAATCAATGGTCCAGATCTAACATCACAAAATATATTTTTCCGCCCAAAAGTTTTCCCTCAAAACTCAAATTCAAATCCCCAAAACAACTCATTTATTTATTTATTTCTCTCTCTCTCTCTCTATTTACTCAGAAATTTATATTTTCAGATTTAAGGTTTGTAAATTTTTAGATTTTTTATGTATTTTTTCGTTGCACATGTTACATTGAAAATAGCAAATATCTCATCAACAGTTAAATTTCATCATTTTCCACTCTCAAAGTTCTAAAAAGTTTGATTTTACACCCCCATTTATAATTATTATTCAACATATACTAATGGAAACACGGACTTTTATTTACAATTAATTATTGTTTTACTATTCAAACTTGAGCTATATAATTGTTGTTTTACTATTTACAAGACTTTCATATGCTGTATCGTTTCGAGAACGTGCTATAGGCACGTGCCCACGGGCAAATCTAGTTATTTACAAAAAAGAATTTTGATTCTCATGGGAATTTAAGAACATTCCAAAATCATATTCATATCTTACCAAACCAGGTAATCCAGAGGATAATCCTATATATATAATCCTATCTATATAATAAAACACAAAGAAAGCTATCAAGTGGCTCTCATTCATTTAGAAGAAAATCAATGGTCTAGATTTTTACTCCCAAAAGATATTTTTCCTCTCAAATGTCCCCCCCCCCCCCCCCCCCCAACCCCAAAAAAAAAATCAAAATTTTTCCCCCAAAACAAAACAACTTCTTCATTTATTACTCTCTCCCTCTCTCTCTCTCTCTCTCTTCCCCCTCTTTTCTCATTTTTCATAATTCTCTTTCTTCTATCTTTTTTTTCAACAAAAAAAAAATGGTGAATGTTTTTTTTTCTTATGCAATTTTGGATTATGCTTTTTTTTATTATTTCAAATTTTTAATATGTTTTTTTACTTCGGATTATGCTTTTATAACTCAATAACACTCACTTCCATTTATTTGCTTTTGAATTACCATATTTGATCTGATTGTATTATACTTCACTGAGTAATTGTTTTAGATTAGAATGCTTCACTGTGTTAATTTTAATTAGAATGTTTTTTTTTATCATGCAATTTCAGATTATGTTTTTTTTGAGTATTTGGGCATTTGCTGCTTTGAAAGATTGTTGCAAATTCTTTAATTGACTCGCTTGATCGTGCTTTTATGGACAAATCCATGCTTAATCCCTGTATTTTGGATTTTTGTAGCTGCAAAATTGTATCTTGATCTGCTTTGCTGCAATTTCACTTCACGCATACATCACAACAAATTTTCTCTTTTAAATTCATACATGGTTAACTACATAAAAAACAAATAAGGGGGAACTAACTAATGCAGTTTGAGGCGTTAACTGTAACTCATGCAGTTAAGAAATGAATTGCGACTTATGTTAGACTCCAAATCAAAAAAGAAATCTCTTATACTCAAGTGACACATAGCAAGAAATTTTCGATTCACTACTATTTTAGATTCACAATACTATATTTGAATCCGGAGTTGCAGACAAATAATACTTCAATATACAAACCAATAAACATCAAAGTTACTTCATAATCCTAGTTAAAAGTACATTAATACATCAACGTCTACTAGCAAATAAACATCTATATAAATCATCTCTTACTGTTTACATGATTTTTCATAAGTTGTACCGTTCTGAATACGTGTCGTAGGCACGTGCCCACAGGCATACCTATATATATATATATATATATATATATAGAGAGAGAGAGAGAGAGAGAGAGTCTTCTTCCGTTGCAAACGGGTCTGTGTGCACAGACCCGTGCAAACTTTAATTTGGACCGTTGGATCTTTGATCCAACGATCCAGATATTTTTTTATGATATTTTGACTTAACCCGTCGTTGGGAATGATGGGTTAAGGCAAAATATCATTTAAAAAAAATAGCCTTAACCCGTCATTCCCAAGAACGGGTTAAGGCAATCTAAATTCATTTAGATCTGCATACAGATCGTCTTCTTCGACGATTCTCTCTCTCGCTCTTTCTTCGTTCTTCGACGAACCCACAAAGAAAAAAACCCTAACCCTTCATCTAAACGCAAATTAGCCCTCCTCCGTCCGCTCCCCCTCCTCTTTCCCAATATCTACTCCAAACTTTGAAACCCTACTCTCTCATCCCCTCTTCGAAACCAAATCGAAACCCTACTTCTCCCCCAAAATTGAATCTTTGGGTTAATTCGGACTTATTTTGTAAGGTATTGATTATTTCTTAACCTAGTAGATATATTTGTGTTTATTTTTCAATTTGTGTATACTAAATTATTTAGAAAGTGGGGAAAAATTTATTTGCCTTAGTAGATTGTAGATGTAGAATTGGGTTGACTTTGAGTATATTCAATTGCCAAATTTTTTTGTTTGCGTTAGTAATTTGTAGGACTAGAATTATATATACGAAATTAGTTAGGAAAATTTCAGTGCGGTTATGGTTGAAAACCCTGCAAATGACCGTAAAAAAATACGAAACTTTGCGAGTAGGTTGGTCTCACGTAGTACAAGCCACCCCAAGTTGTAGAAGTGATTTTCGACTCACGGTTTGAGAGATACGGCCGCGTATCGCTTTCGGTTGAAAAAAACCAAGTAAAGCGGTACACGGCCGTATCTCGCAAACCGTGACTCGAAACTCGCTTCTACAAGTTCGAAAATATTGCACAAGCAACCCCAATTTGTAGAAGTGAGTTTCGATTAAAGGTCCGAGAGATACAATCGTGTGTTGCTTTTGGTTATAAAAATACCAAATACAGCGGTTTAGTAGCCCTAACTGTTCTCCTTTTCACGGTTTATTAAGTATGGACAGTTTTAAAGGAAGTTCTGTTACCGGAGAGAAATTTGTTCGTGCACAATAAATTGGCGAGTTTCTTCCTCATATTGATGAGCACCTAAAACCGAAGATTGGTATGACATTCTCCACTCTAGAGGAAGCGGAAAAATTTTATTCATCATATTGCAAATGTGCGGGATTCTTTATGCGTAAGGGTAGAAATAAATACAAGAGAAACGATGTAGTGAATAAATCATATGTTTGTAATAAAGCCGGGGAGTCACCGAATAATCAGAATGAAGTTAGACGAGGAACAACTTCTAGAACGGGTTGCAAATCTTTCGTTCGTGTCAAACTAAACCCACAAAGTAATTCACAAAGTAATTCGAAGATTCTTTATTCATTTAATGAAGCACAGAATCACAAATTTACTTCACCCGGTAGACGTCACTTGCTACCTCGAAACTGTGAACTGACAAATATAGATAAAAAAGTAATTGGTCAACTTACTGAAGCTAATGTCCCTGTATGCAAACAAATGTTATTCTTCGAAGGTGCAAGTGGAGGTAATGAGAAAATTGGTTTCACTGAAACCAATGTCAGAAATCTCAGGAGAGACGAAATGGAAGGTTTAAAAGGACACGACGGGCAAATGCTACTTGAGTTCTTTGAATCCAAAAAGGAGACCGGTCCCTTATTCTATTTTGATTACCAATGTGATCCCGAAGGGCGTTTGTCACATTGTGTCTGGGTAGATGGTATCGCTAGAAAGAATTATGAAGTATTTGGGGATGTTCTCTGCTTTGACGCTATCTACAACACGAACCGATACGGGATGTTGTTCGTACCATTTATTGGATTCAACCATCATTGGCAATCAATATTCCTAGGTTGCGGGTTCATCTCAAATGAGAAGGCATCCTCATTTGAGTGGTTCTTTGAAAAGTGGCGAGGAGCAATGACTCACGTTTGGATGAACATCGTGACAGATGAGGACCGTGGAATAACTTCTGCAGTTTCTAAAGTTTTCCCAACCTCGTCATATAGATATTGCATTTGGCATATTTTGGATAAGTTACCGCATGAAGTGCGTATGGAGAATAACGTTGACAAATTCAGGGATGCTTTGAAGACTATCATTTGTACGGCTGAATTTAAAACAAAATTTGAACAGATGTGGAAAAATTTGATTTCCCAGTACAAACTTGAGAATAACAAATGGTTGAAGGAAAAATTTGAGATCCGCGAGAAATGGGCTCCCATGTACGCAAGAGACTCATTTTCGGGCGGCATATTGAGTACCCAACGTAGCGAATCGCTACATTCATCCTTGAAGCACCATACTTATAAGAAGTACTCATTACATGAATTTGCCGTCATCTTTGACAGAGTCTTAGTAAAACAAAGACACGATGAACTTAAAGAAACACATCGTAATCGCGAGGAAAGGTCAAAATTGAAGACCGAATGGGCGTTGGAGTCACAAATGGTGGGAACATACACACTAAAAATTTTCTACAAATTCCAACAAGAAGTTGTAAAAAGCTTATTACTTAATGTGAGTTTAATTGCGAGTATGGATACACCGGATAATGCAGCTTATTCTGTAACCGTTTGTGGAAATTCAGAACCGGGGAGGGTGATTTCTTATTGTAAATTCAGTCAAATTGCTAAATGCCCTTGTGCTATGTATAAATTCGTAGGCATTCCCTGCAAATATCTATTGACAGTTATTCGATTCACAGATCACACCGCACTACCCGAGCAATATATTTGTAGGCAATGGACCAGGGATCAACTAAGAAGAAGCAGTATACCGGTTCTCAATAGTATGGGCGATAATTTTGCCTCCCGTTATTGTGAACTAACTATGCACTCAAGACATTTGGTCGATCTTGGTTGTTCTTCAGAGCGAGGGTACAAGTACATGCTCGACCACATGCTGAAGTAAATCGAAGGCTTTGCTCACATTGAATCAGGGAATAGCATACCACACGAAGGTAGCGCACAACCTGAGAGTGGTGGACATGCACATGCACATGCACATGTAGGTGACCCCGTGCAGTGCACCACAAAGGGGTGGCCTAAAGGAAAAAGGTTGAAGTCTATCAGAGAAGGCCAAAAAACGAAGAAGCCAAGACTTTGCAGGACATGCCTTCGTGTCGTATGTCACGATTCACGAAATTGTCCAAAAAATATAGCAAGGTAATATATCAGAGACTAAGTATTTGTTAATTAGACTCAATGAATCTAAACTTGTTGTAGTCGATACTAACCCATAGTTCTCCCTTATTTAGTAGATCTATAGGGTATGAAGAAGCTCCAAACGCTAGAGAGAGTGATGATGATGAAGGTGAAGGTTCGTGCTAAGGGATTTTCCGTGTTATGTATGTCATATCAAACTTTGAAGATAAACACCGAATACTTCCTTATTTTTTTATTTTGTTGTGAAGATAATTATTAATTTTGACTCAATTATTAACTCTTTTTTTTTTTTGATGTAGGTCCGGAATGAAACAAAATCGTGCTCAAGGAAAGAATCAATGCGTTGAAAAATTCCTTACTTATGATTGTATATATGTAGTTAATTGAACGTATCTATATAGTGCAATTAAATTACTGGTGTATTTAATCAGAGTGTACTCTCTATAGGTGTGCATTTTGTGTATTTGTGAACTACATATGTTGATGTGGGTTTTGATGTTGTGATTGGGTAGCGAATGTTTATTTCGGTTGAAATTTGTGAATTTTGAAGATGTGTGCAATTTGGGCAACCCGAACTATTTGTGAATTTTTTACTTAATCGATTTTTTTTGGATGCCGATGTGTACAGATTTATTATTTGTGTTGCAGATTATGTATTTGTGGATGATATATCTATGTTGTGGAAAATTATGAAAATTTATGCAAACTTACATTTTGAAGAATAATTACTGCAAAAATTGACTAGGCGTTATTGGGGATAACGGGTTACAATAACTTAACCCGTTATTGAGGAGAACGGGTTATGTAGATTGATATTGGCAGGACTTCATAACCTAAAAACCAAGTATTGATTAAGTACTGCCAATTTCTCTCTACTAAACCCGTTAGTGGGGATAACGGGTTAAGATCACTTAACCCGTTATCATGAATAATGGGTTAAGTGGAGAGATATTGGCAGTACTTAATCAATACTTGGTCTGTAGGGGATGAAGTCCTACCAATATCTCTCCACTTAACCCGTTATTGGCGATGACAGGTTAATATCACCTAACCCGTCATCGCTAATAACGGGTTAAGTAGAGAATTTTTTACAGAAATTTCGTCTGTGTAAGCTATATGTGCTTTTGTTGATACATATACAAATTTGTTCATTCACAACAAGCCATACAGATGATAATTTGTTCACTCAGCAATTCACATCAATCTAGAGATACTTATAGTTTTGCAGTGTCTTCGCCTTTGTGGTATAACTCTTCAAATTTCGAAGATAAAGTTCGGAGAATATATGGATACGAGTTATATCTTATAACAGTTTTGTACATCAAACATTACAAACTGTCAAAAACATGTTATTTGAAGATACATAGAATGCATACATAACTCAAGCGAATTCATATTACAAAGTCATTCTTTGATACTTTCATCCAAATTTGAAATTAATTTAGTATACAAGTACATGCTGTGTTTCTTCTCAAAGAGGTAGGAAGGACTGCCGACTCTGGCTTTTTTTGAATGCATAAGTAGTAGTTATCCCCACTGCATACAATTTAGTTCACTACAATTACACAGATGCAACAATTCTCCGGTTCGTGGGATAGAGTAATAGTGGGTGTAACCGTATATTCAAAGTACTTGACAACTTCTTGACACGCACTCCTCATATTCGTACTTTTTGTTGTACGATTGTGAGGCGTGCATGCCAAGAAGTTGAAAAGTACCATGAATACATTGTGACACCCACCACTACTCCGTCCTACGAAACCAGAGAATTGTTACAATTTGTGTAACAATAGGGAACAAATTTGTATGAAATGAGGAGAATTGCTACTTATGCATACACTCAAAAAGCCCCAAAAAAAAGACCAAGGGGAAAGAAGAAAAAAAAAGGCAGAGACGGGAGTCCTTCCTACCCCTTGAGAGAAACCCAGCATGCACTTGTACACTAAATCAGGCATTCACATGTCTCTCTACTCCTGCATCTTCAGCTTCTTTTTGAAACAATATATTGACGAACAGCAATTGAAGGAGACTCTCTTTGAACTCATTTTTTTATATAACTCAAACTTCTTTCCCCTTCAAGAAGAAAATATTATAATGAAGAGAAGAAGAAAAGATTGGCTCCTCCTACATTTTTTTAACAATGTTATTTGAAGTGTCTCCTCCCTCCTTTTTTTTCCCTTTCTTCTCTACATTGAACTCAAGAGGCATGAACTTAATAGGCTTAGTTATAGGGAAATGAAGAAGGAGGGGTGTAGGACAGTAAGCATGCATCAAAATGCACAGCAAACAAAAAGGCAAGAAAACAAGAAGAAGATGAAGACAAGAAGTAAATGGTCTTCCCCCTTCTCAATACATTGATACACTTCTCAAAACTGTGATACACTTCTCAAAATGCAGCAACAAGGACAGAAAGCATGAACATCAATTTGATATACATCTCAAAATGTACAGATCAAGTATTCATAAACTTCTACATATATTTGTCTACTTAACCCGTTATTGATGACGACGGGTTAAGTACACTTAACCCGTCATCACTAACAACGGGTTAAGTAGACAAATATATGCAGTCCTTTATGCCAATACTTGGTTTTTACATGATGAAGCACTGTCAATATTTGTCGACTTAACCCGTTATTATGGATAACGGGTTAAGTTCACGTAACCCGTCATCACCAAAAACGGGTTAAGCATACTTATATTGGCAGAAGTTTATGAATACTTGGTCTGTAGGTGGTGAAGTTCTGCCAATATATGTTAACTTAACCCGTTATTGAAGATAACGGGTTAAGTACACTTAACCCGTTATCCTAAATAACGGGTTAAGTTAACATATATTGGCAGTACTATTAATTTTTACATTGCTTGAAAAAAAATTGTAAACAGGTTTGTAAATATAACTTATAATGTAGTTCAATTAATGAAAACAATTTATTATAAATTATTCAAACACTACTTTAACCCTGCTAAAACCCGCAACAAAAAATCTCTTCATAAAATTTTATATAATCACCTATCCAGAGATGTTCGTTGCACGATTTCAACTTTTACGGTAAACAAATAGATTTTTAAAACATTTAAGTTCATTCAACGAATTCAGTTTAAACATTTATGTTACATATAAGGTTAGATTAGGTTAGAGTAGTTTGTAGGGTTAGAGTAGGGTTACAGTAGGTTTGCCTAGTTAAAGTAGGGTTACGGTAGGGTTAGAATAATTTTAAATATTATGAAATTAAATAATATAGTTGAAAATATGAAAAAATTTATGAAAAATTATAAATAACCCTACGAACTTGTAGGGTTACAACTAGGGTTACAGGGTTATTGTAGAGTTACGGTAGGGTTTGAGTAGTTCTTACGGTAAAAAAAATGTTACGGGTTATGTAAAACCCAACTTCTTAACACTTTGGGTGTTGAAAATGATGAAATATAAAAAATTACTCAAATTAGAGGAACTTGGTTCACAACAAATAACCCTACACTAACCCTAGCTTACCCTAACCCTAACCCTGGGTTAGTTATCAAATTTTATTATTTGAACTTTTACACCACCTATATTGTTAACGAATTTATAGTGATTAGTTACGTGGAAGTGATTAGTTACGTGGAAATAAATGGAAATTAAAAAAAAATAGAAAAAATTATAGCCATATTAATGTCACTTTGCAGAGTTCAGGAGACAATGTTCGCAAAGAGTGAAGAGAAATTTCTAGAAAGCATAAAATTTTCTTTCTACGTAACCCGTTCTTGTCAATATTAGAGTAGTTCTTAGGGTAGAATTAGGGTTACTGGTTAAGAAAAATCCAAATTCTTTAATAAGAAATATTAAATAAAAAATTGGAAATAACCCTACAAACAAAAAAATTGGAAACACTTCACTTGCCAAAACATTGAAGGAAGATGCTATCCAGCTTAACCCAAAATACATATACAGAAGCTGGTAAATATCATACATACATGGACATATTCAACAGCCTTAGTTAGCTTGAATCATCTGGTTCTTCTTTTATATCCTCGATCCTTGTGTTTTTTCTCTTCAAATTGGGTACCACATGTAGTAGAACAAGTTCAATATGGAAAAAAACTAAAGTACATAACCACATGTAGATGCCCACATGTAGCCTACATATGTGAAAAACCACATGTAGATCCCCACATGTAGCCTATATATGGGGAAAACCATATGTAACAATCAATAAAATATGATATGTAGGATTAGAGTTACTGTGGTCTCCCCACATGTCGCTCTTTTTCTCTTTACTGTGGTCTCCCCACAGTAAAGAAATGGAGGTTCCACATGTTGTATAGTAAAATCTAATAATATGTCCATTATGGACTTGTTCTACATGTGGAGATCTACATGTGGTGCCCACTAAACACCGAATACTCCATTGCTCGCCATAGGCTTACCAAAATCTTTCTGAGTGAAGGGGAAACTATGGAGACAAAAAGAGGAAGGACAAAGTTATGGCCATGTTGTATATGTGGTTCCACATGTTGTATAGTGAAATATAATAATAGGCCCATTATGTACTTGTTCTACATGTGGAGATCTACATGTGGTGCCCACTAAATGAACACTCCATTGCTCGCCACAGACTTACCAAAATCTTTCTGAGTAAAGGGGAAACTAGTGAAAGAAAAAGAGCAAGGACCGAGCAAGAAAAAGTACGATTCTACTATTACATTTTACTCTAGAAAGTGGGCACCATATGTACAACAGTACAATATAGAACCCAATAATATAGCGATAGCTGAACCAAATTTGTTCACAGATCACATCAGATTATACTCCCCACATGTGGAACACCACATGTACAACCCCACATGCAGAACCCAATAATGGAATAAATTTAGTACGTTTTAGATCGGAGAACTACAAATATTAACCTAATTAAATAAAACAAAAAAACAACCACTTAGGGCTAAGCCTTACACTAAGTGTAACACATATCCCTACACTAACCCTTAACCCTAGCTTACCCTAACCCTAACCCTAACCCTACCCTGGTTATAAATTTTTTTTTGACTACTTTTAATGTTCATGATTTTATATTAGTTAGTTACGTGACAATAAATGGAAATTATTAAAAATATAAACAATTTACAAGCATATGAATGTCACTTTGCAGAGTTCAGGAGACAATGTTCGCAAAGAGTGAAGAGAAAGTTGTAGAAAGCATAAAAATACCTTTCTACTTAACCCGTTATTGTGAATAACTGGTTAAGATCACTTAACCCGTTATTCACAGTAACGGGTTAATTAGGGATATTTTAGCAGAACTTCATCATCTACAGACCTGAGATTAAAAATCTTCTGCCAATATATGTCTACTTAACCCGTTATTGAGAATAACGGGTTAAGATCACTGAACCCGTTATTCACAATAACGGGTTTGGTAGAGATATTTTGGCAGAACTTTATCATCTACAGACCTGAGATTAAAAATTTTCTGCCAATATATGTCTACTTAACCCGTTATTAAGAATAACGGGTTAAGATCACTTAACCCGTTATTCATAATAACGGCTTAAGTAGGGATATTTTGGCAGAATTTTATCATCTACATATCTGAGATTAAAAATCTTCTGCCAACATATGTCATAATAACGGGTTAAGTAGGGATATTTTGACAGAACTTTATTATCTACAGACCTGAGATTAAAAATCTTCTGCCAATATATGTCTACTTAACTTGTTATTTTCGATGGCGGGTTAGGTGTGGGTAACCCGTCATCACCAATGACAGGTTAAGTAGACATATTTTGGCAGAAAATCAGTACAGGTGTCTGGGTAAAAATACAACCTCATAACAACAATTCATAGCACAAGAATTGAGAAACTCAGTTCACAACAATACAACAACATATATATATCATACCACAACAACTCAGAAATCCGTGTTCGCAACAATATATATGATAAGACAAAAAATATGACATTCATTAGCAAATACTAATCTCAACGATTCGTTCAACTTCATTTCTGTAATTTTTTCAACTACCTATTACAAGACATTCAGTACAAAAAAATTCATCTCAACAATGAAGTCCTGTACATGGATCGATTTAGCTATCTTCATAGTTGACTTCCGTGGATGCCCGGTATTTATCTATAACATTTACAAACATAGAAACAAACAGTAGTTCTTAGTTATTTGAACGGAATAAAATCAAAAACCAAACAAAAAAATACCACTAACCAACCAATTGTTAGATACTACCTTTTACGACCACGCGGTTTGCGGCCACTTGGTGTAAATTTATCAGGTGGGTTCCTCTTTCGTTAAGGATTCCGTCTTCTACCTTCGGTTTCGGGAGATTGAGGGTCATCTTCCCATTGCACCTCCTCATCTTCTTCAGGTGGTTGTTGTTGTTGAACCTGTTGTGGCTCGGTGATGCGAATTCCCGGCCTAGTCGCAGTTTGTTTTCGCCGAGGAAGTGCCACGTTGGATTTTAAATATGCATCAAGTTATGGACCTTCACCAACGTCTTCGAGACTACGGCGGCACGGCTTTAGAATCTCCCGCATGATTGCCTTAACGTTCTCGGGTACCTTACTCTTCAAGACACGAGTAGCTACCCGAACGGTCTCCCATGTGTTTTCAATCTACATAAGGTTGAAAATTTCAATTTAAATAACAAGTACAATAATTTATCATTCTATCCTTATATCTTAATAATACATGCATACATAAGGTTGAAAAATTACTAACCAAGTTCCGATACGTCGACGCCTTTGGTTGATACCTCGGCTGGGAAGAGGAATATGCAGGGGCTGGTTCTTCCTTGGTAGGGGGAATTGGAATCTGTACACCGGCTGGTACAGCGGCTTGTGGAGAAATATACAACCGTGTAATGCGCCTGTACCATGTCATGTATACATGCTGGAACGAGCCATCGAACGGTATAGCGAAGCACATCATATTCAGTGTCATCTGATACCGCATGGTGTTCCAGTTTGCCACATGGACACGGTGAAAATCAGCCCAATCAAAGTTGGGCACTCGACCGGTTCCTCTCACCTCGTGCAATTTTTATCGTAAGACCGGACTTCGGGAATCTTCTGCTGATATCCAAATTGCCGCATCACTCTGTCCAGATACTGGAACTCAACAACAGAAAAATTGACAAGTGGTGCAGAGCCGTCAACCAAAGGGCACCGGCCAAACAAACCGGTGGAACCCGTTCCAACCTTGCAGGTGAGTACGGTTCCCAATTGACGAACTCGTCCCGCAAGTTATCTAACTCATCTCTATAATAGATCAGTGATTGTCGTGGGTTATCAACCCACGTGCGCCGCCCTGCCCAATATACCCCTAAAGGGGGTAACAACTCTACAGCTGGTGGGTCGGGCAACCAATCCGGCATTGGTTCAATTATACGGGGACGTCCGATGTGGATGCGTTCCCAACTCCAGATCTGCAAAAGAACTATCAGGCCACCCATTTGTACGGCACCTAATGCACATGAGCACATATTCCTATATAGAGATTCCAATGCGGCACTGGCCCAACTGAAACGGCCGGCGAAGGTAAAATTTTCCAGATCAGTGGCATGCTCTCACCAGATGAGTTAGGCAAGATCACTCCCCCGATCATGATAAAAATATACGCACGGGCGTAGTAATGCATGGATTCATCGTCCAAATTCTCCGTCAAAAATTTGTCGGATTGATATTTCAACCAACTAAGTAGAAGTGATTTCCCATCGAAGATTTTGGTCCAGAATTCAGGTTCCACCTTATCTTTCGCATGGTCTAAGGCTTGATCTAATAGATCGGCATCAAAATCAGCAGGAGTATCTCTGATGATTTCTCTTTCAACGTCCTCTTTTTTTGGATCAGTAACTCCTCAACATCGATACCGAGTAGATCACGAACAACTTCTACTCAGTCAAAATCCATGTTCACCATCACGGCGACCCCATCTATTGGTAACCCAGTAATGATTGCTACATCTTGGAGAGTGACGGTCATCACACCCACCGGTAGGTGGAAAGTGTGGGTCTCCGGCCTCCATCGTTCGACCAGAGCTGTAAGTAGAGGTCAGTCAAGCTTCACATCCCCCATAAAGCGAGCTCCATAGAAACTGGCTTCAATTAAGAAAGGAGTGATACGGAGGTCGAATGGAAGAAGTTCGTGCTTTCGGAAGTTGCACTTCTTTGCGGACCCAGTCCACACGGATTCCGATCGGTGTCTGGATTGCAACGAAAGTAAGCTGGAGTCCACTGGTCCAGAAGGAGCAATGGATACCAAAGACAAGGGATCGCCCTCGGCAGGTGTAGACCCACCAACCTACACGAACAAAGAGAAATATTATTATTAATGAGATAATAAAACTCATATTCGTATTTAAAACCAATAATAATAATCAATCTTACCTCCATCATAGGTGTGCCACTAGCGCTACCAGAAGGGCTTCTAGGTCACCTTGTTCTAGCCATTTATCTATAAATGAAAAAATTAAGATTAGTTGATACGGGTTACATCTATTTATCTATCAGCAATAAACAAAGCGAAAATGTGGCAAAAAATGTACAAAACACAACGAAAAATAGCAACACTATGCAACTTGGTTGAATTCAAGTAACACAAGCCACCCGAACTTGTAGAAGCGAGTTTCGAGTCACGGTTTGCGAGATATGGCCGTGTACCGCTTTATTGGTTCTTTTCCAACCAAAAGAGATACGCGGCCATATCTCTCAAACCGTGAGTCAAAACTCACTTCTGCAAGTTGGATTGGCTTCTCATAGGGGACAACAACCAACTCGCAAAGTTTCGAATTTTTTGGAGGTGGTTTGAAGGGTAATCTAGTCTAACCACAATGAAAAAGTTCTAACTCATTTACTTATAAAAAGATAAACTTGAGAAAACCGTACAAACGGCATCCGAAAATTATAAAACTTTTCGACTTGGTCAAATTCACGTAAGGCAAGCCACCCGAACTTGTAAAAGCAAGTTTCGAGTCACGGTTTCCGAGATACGGCCATGTACCGCTTTACTTGGTTTTTTTCAACCGAAAGCGATACGCGGCCGTATCTCTCGAACCGTGAGTCGAAACTTACTTCTACAAGTTAGTTGTCTTCTCATAGGGGACACCAACCAACTCGCAAAGTTTCAAATTTTTTGGATATCGTTTGAAGGATTTTCTAATCAAACCGCACTTAAAAAATTCTAAGTCACAAACTTATAATGCGATAAACATGAGAAAACCGCACAAACGGCATCCGAAAATTATATAACTTTTCCACTTGGTCGAATTCACGTAGCGCAAGCCACCCGAACTTGTAGAAGCGAGTTTCGAGTCACGGTTTGCGAGATACGGCCGTGTACCGCTTTACTTGGTTTTTTTCAACCGAAAGCGATACGCGACGCTATATCTCGAACCGTGAGTCGAAACTCACTTCTACAACTTGGGTTGGCTTCTCATAGGGGACACCAACCAACTCGCAAAGTTTCAATTTTTTTGGATATCGTTTGAAGGGTTTTCTAATCTAACCGCACTTAAAAAATTCTAAGTCACAAACTTATAATGCGATAAACGTGAGAAAACCACATAAACGGCATCCGAAAATTATAAAACTTTCCGAGTTGGTCGAATTCACGTAGCGCAATATTTTCGAACTTGTCGAAGTGAGTTTCGAGTCACGGTTTGCGAGATACGGCCGTGTACCGCTTTTCCTTGATTTTTTTCAACCGAAAGTAATACGCGGCCGTATCTCTCGAACCGTGAGTCGAAACTCACTTCTACAACTTGGGATGGCTTGTACTACATGAGACCAACCTACTTGCAAAGTTTTGTATTCTTTTACGGTCGTTTGCAGGATTTTCAACCATAACCGCACTGAAATTTTCCTAACTAATTTCGTGTATACAATTCTAGTCCTACAAATTACTAACGCAAACAAAAAAATTCGGCAATTGAATATACTCAAAATCAACCCAATTCTACATCTACAATCTACTAAGGCAAATAAAATTTTCCCTACTTTCTAAATAATTTAGTATACACAAATTGAAAAATAAACACAAATATATCTTATAGGTTAAGAAATAATCAATAACTTACAAAATAAGTCCGAATTAACCCAAAGATTCAATTTGGGGGAGAAGTAGGGTTTCGATTTGGTTTCGAAGAGGGGATGAAAGAGTAGGGTTTAAAGTTTGGAGTAGATATTGGGAGAGAGGAGGGGGAGCAGATGGAGGAGGGCTAATTTGGGTTTAGATGAAGGATTAGGGTTTTTTTCTTTGTGGGTTCGTCGAAGAAAGAAGAAAGAACGAGAGAGAGAATCGTCGAAGAAGACGATCTATACGCAGATCTAAATGAATTTAGATTGGCTTAACCCGTTCTTGGGAATGACGGGTTAAGGCTATTTTTTTTAATGATATTTTGCCTTTACCCGTCATTCCCAACGACAGGTTAAGACAAAATATCATAAAAAAATACCTGAGATCCAACGTTCCAGATTAAAGTTCACACGGATCTGTGCACACAGATCCGTTTACAATGAAAGAAGACATATATATATATATATATATATATATAAAGATATAAAGATATATAGCGCTGCGATAGAGGAGTCTACATGCTAATAGGGAAATGGAGTCTACATGCTAATAGGAAATGCGAAGGATATAAGGTTTTATTGTTTAACCTTTTTTTGTGATTAAGTTAGCCCCACGGCCACAAAAGACTACAATATCAATGGGGCAAAATTGTATTTTTCAATGCTTATAGGGTAGGGTTTTTTTAGAAAACTTGAGGGTGGCTGATTAATGTGGAAAAATGACAAAGGTGATTTGATGTCGAACCCCCAAAAGTGAGAGTCGTTTTCTGAAAGTTATCTATAAATTAATGATTTTATAATGGAATCGCATCACTTGAATATATGAGATAAATGATAAGTGATGTTGCTTGGAGACTACTTAAATATTTAATGACTTCTACTAGGGATGGCAACCGGGCCTGACCCGCGACCTGTCCACACGAACCCAGCCCGCTATAATCCGGTTTAGATCCGGATCGAACTCGCGGGTTGACCCGGGTCGGAAAAATCGTGAACTCAGCCCGCTCGACAAGGTCCGCCCAATCCGTTGACCAAGTCAAACCCGCCCGTCAACCCGCGGATTGACCCGTTTGACCCGTGGGTTTTTTTTTGTCATTTTTATATTTTTTTGTATCTTTTTTGTATTTCCCCCTATAAATACCCCCCTTAATTCAATCTAAAAATTTTCACACCTTACTCTCTTACTCTCTAGTACTATTCTACTACTAAATTCAATCTCAATTAAATCAAGTTTTTTCAACAAATAAGCGAGCAACAAAAAAATGAATAATTAATAATATATGCATTTTTTCACTTTTATACAGTTATACTTACTAGTAATTTACACATACGATGCACGTTTTAATATTTCCAAAAAAAAAAATAATAAAATTCTAACGTATGGAGGATTTGAACCGGAAACCTCCTTTATATTAGTTATGTACGTGCGTTGGACATGTTGGTAGAATGACAAAATGACAAATGACACTAAGGCCTTCTCCCATTATAATAACTAGTAGTTTACATGTGCGATGCACGTCTTAATAAATATAGTTTTTTAAAATAAAAATTTAGACATAGTTTGGATTTGAATTTGGAACCTCCCTTATAATAGTTATGCACGTGTATTGCACGGGTTGGTAGAATGACAAAACATTTACAAATGACACTAAGGTCTTCTCCCATTATAATATTAGAGATAGAGACTAGTAGTTTACACATGCGATGCACGTTTTAATAAATATAGTTTTTAAAATAAAAATGTAGATGGTGTCTTGATTTGAACGTAGGACCTCCTTTATAATAGTTATGCACGTGCGTTGCACGGGTTGGTAGAATGACAAAACATTTACAAATAACACTTAAGGCCTTCTCCTATTATATTATTAGAGATTATATATTTTTTTAAAGCGAAGTTGTCACAAAAAAAAAAAAAAAAAAAAAAAAAAAAAACAGGCCAACCCGCAACCCCGCCAGACGCGACTCGGGTTCGACCCTAATGGGTTCGCAGGTCGACCGGATCAAAATTTTCAATTTTGAACCCAGCCCGGCCCGGTTAACCTACCGACCCGATCCGAACCTGCCCAAGTCAGTCTTCAACTCCGGCGTGTCTAACCCGGCCCGGTCCGATCGACCCGAATGCCAACCCTAACTTCTACATTCCATTTTATGTATAGAATAGCCAAATGCGAAATATTTATCATGACTGTTATAATTAGAAAAGGAAGTTTACACAGTTAGCCTCCTCCCATCATTCAAATATAATTTAAATTTTTTTTTTCAACTGATTACTTTATTCGTTACAAGTTTGAGTGGGAGCAACTCATTTTCAATTTATTGCTGTGGCCCTGGCCGTCTGCAAAGCCTCCTTAGCAGACTCTCTTGGTGTGTTTCATACTCACTAATCAAATATGCAAAACTTACATTAATCATAAAAAGTGGTATCAGAACTTCAGGTCATAATTTTTTTGCGGTTTGGGGTCGATGAGGTTTGTTTTTGGTAAATGTGTGGATGCACCAGGCGTGAGTTCTTACTCGATTTGTATTGGAGGAGACTCCTATGTAGACGACCCTCGACTGGACGAACGGTACTGGGGTAGGCGGTATTGAGGTGGAGGCTGATGCTCGGCTTGGATCCTTGGGGCTCGGATCCTTGGGGCTCGGATCCGAGGATCTCGTGTACCTGCAGATGGTCTCGGAACATCGGGGTTGGTCCCGGTGGCAGACCCTCCGACGATCTAGTCAGTCACTAAGGGAGAGTAACAGTAACTAGGGTTTGAAAGCAGAAAGTTTGATTACCTGGAAAAGGAGTAAGGGTCTGGTATTTATAGAAGATGCCAACCGGGTCTGGACCCGTTTGGGATCGGGTCTGGTCTCGGTTGCCCGTGAGGCTGAAGCGGTGGAAACCAGGGCGGTATAGGGCTGACGTGGCAGATGCCCGGGCGGTTTCCGGGCTGACGTGACAGTGGCCCGGGCGGTTTTCCGACGCTGACGTGGCGGATCTGGGGGATCAGAAGGTGCGCGTATCCTGAGGGGATCTCATGGCCTAGGATGGGCCACGTCATTTCTAACCCATATCACAAGCCCCACACTCCTGCAGGGCTAGGTGAGCCTGCCGTGTAGGAGTGATTCTTCGCCTCTGTAGGAAGAGCAAGGTGGATGGTGCGGTGAGAAAGTAGGTTTTGCTGTTTCCAGAAGAGGCAAGGGGTTAGGAGGAAGGGATCCCTTATTTTGCGCGATATGCTAAGTGTAGAAGAGTCGGAGTGACGCTCGTTGGGCCTTAGGGTCGGCAGACGAGCCCTGCGGGTCGGCAGACGATCCTCTCGCTAGTTGGAAGAGCGAGGGGACATCGAGGCCTATCGGGATGGGGCACGGTTTGCCGAGCGTCTGGGGTCGGTAGGCGAGCTCCGAGGGTCGGCGGACGATCCCTTCGCTAGTTGGAAGAGCGAGGGGATGTTGAAGTCTGTCGGGTTGGAGCTCGGTTTGCCGAGCATCTGGGTTCGGTAGGCGAGCTCCGAGGGTCGGCGGACGATCCCTTCGCTAGTTGGAAGAGCGAGGGGATGTTGAAGTCTGTTGGGTTGGAGCTCGGTTTGCCGAGTGTCTGGGGTCGACAGGCAAGGGCCCTTACTTGCTGGAAAAGCTAAAGGGGCGTCGAGGCCATGTTCAGTAAGGGGTAGGTCGGTAGGTGATCCTCTCGCTAGTTGGAAGAGCGAGGAGGAGGCGAGGTCTTCTTCTGGGGCTTCGTTTGTCAAGCACTAGGTGTCGGCAGACGAGTCCCTCGTGACAAGAGGAGGGCTCATGGGGCTCGCGGTGTTATCCATGCGCCGAGCGCCTCTGACTCAAAGGAGGGCAGTTGGGGCTCGGGGTGCTATCCGAGCACCGAGCGCCTCTAACTCAAAGGAGGGCAGTTGGGGCTCGGGGTGCTATCCGAGCACCGAGCGCCTCTGACTCAAAGGAGGGCAGTTGGGGCTCGGGGTGCTATCCGAGCACCGAGTGCCTCTGACTCAAAGGAGGGCAGTTGGGGCTCGGGGTGCTATCCGAGCGCCGAGCGCCTCTGAATCAAAGGAGGACATTATTGGCTCGCGCTTCTATCCGAGCGTCGACCCTTCTGTGAAATAGAAGAGGAATTTGTGGCTCACGCTTCTATCCGAGCGTCGAACCTCCAGACTTGTCGAAAAAGCCTGTTTGGAGAGAAAAGGTGGAGGGTCAGTAGGGTAATTTCATACCTATTGCTGACGTCATGGGTGCAAAGATCAAAGCATTTTCAGATCTTGGTGGCCGCTGGATCTTGACAGTTAAGATTCAACGGCCAGATCTTTTTTGCGGAAATCGAGGAGTCACTTTTCCTCTTTAAACCCCCCTCCCTCTCCCTCATTTCTTCTTCATTTTATTTTACTCACTCTCCAATTTTAACAAGAGCGGGATTCTTACTTGCCGTCGGCAATCTTTTCCTGTGACCGTGAATTCCTACGCTCTAGGTTAGTTACTTTCTTTTTAGTAATGTCGCGAACTCAGTCCGGTTCCGAGGCTAGCTCGTCAGGCCGTTCAGTGGAGGAATCCGATCAGGAGACATCCTCATCCTTGTGTAAGTATAAGGTGAAGGAGGAGGTTCTGACCGACCCCGGGTCGGACGATGGTGAGGACGTAGTCTTCGTGGTGTCTCCGCTGAGGTCCAGAAGGCCAGGAAAGGAGCCCATGGATGAGGGTGACGGGGAGGAAGAGGACGAAGAGGAGCAGGATCAGGAGGATGATGAGGAAGAGGAGGGAGAAGGCACAGAGGGCGAGGAGGAAGACGAGGAGGAGCAAGGTGAAGGCACCGAGGGCGAGGAGGAAGACGAGAAGGAGCAGGGTGCCGAGGATGAGGAGGAAGATGAGGAGGAGCAGGGTGCCGAGGGTGAGGAGGAAGACGAGGAGGGTCAGGATCCCGAAGTCCCGGGTGTTCATGATGAGGAGGATGAGGCTGACGAAAGGGAGGCTGGCCAAGGAGACGCTGGCCGAGGAGAAGATCTTCCACCCCTTCCCCCTTTGTCGACGCAGTCTCCCGAGCGCAAGGCCCGCCCTCGTTGGAAGAAGAAGGTCTTGACCATACCGCATAGTCCTTCCTCACCAGATGAATACGCACCGAGACCGGGTTTCGAGTTTCCCCCGGTCACCTTCAGGAATCTGGGGTCGATTCGGATGTATCCCGACGACATTAAGGACATCGGACCGATCCCTCTAGTGCCGGGCGAAGACACTCGGGTGAAGATTCACGCTGATAGCATCCCAAGCATTTTGAAGGCGGAATATCTGAACATTATCAGGGCCGCCTACTATATTCCGCGAGAGTTCGAGCACTTCATTCCGATCCTAGGTATTCGGCCCACCACGGCTCTGGCGCCGGGTTACTGCATGTTCCCCGAGGACGCCTTCCTCTCGGGGCTGAGGCTGCATTTTCATCCATTCGTTAAGAGGGTTCTGAAGTGGGCGGGGTTGTGCCCTATGCAGTATGGTCCGAACTCTTGGAAGCAACTAGTCTGCTTCATACTAAAGTGCCAAGAGAAGGGAGTGAAGCCGAGGCTGACGTATTTCCGAGCCGTCCTTGGGATTGGCTCGCTCGGAGACCAAGAGGGGATCTTCTACTTTTCAACGAGGCCGCATAAGAAGGTTATGCATGGTCACCCGGACTCCATAAAGGGGTGGAAAGAAAAATATTTCGTGGTTCGGACGGAGGGGTCTTGGGGAATTCCGACCAGGTGGAATTTTGTCAAGTCGAACCACAAGCCTCCGAAGCGGAGCAACATGACCGCCAAGGAGTGGAAGAGGGTGGAGAATATTGTCGAGGGGCACAGTATCGCATGGCCACGAGTGACCGAGATACACCTCGCCCGGGCCAGACTGAGTCGCACCGACCCTAGTATGTTTCTTTCTGAATATGTTCATTTTCCTGCCTTCGTGTTAACGTTAGCTCTTCTTCTCTCTGTTTTTGCAGGGATGACAACTCAACAGGCGGATGCTAAGAAGATGTTGCTTGCTATTGCCGAGAAGGCGAGGATGGAGAAGAAGAAGAAGGCCGAGCAGGAGAGGATAGCGGCCGAGAAGCAGAAGCTGGCCGCGCAGGCCAGAGGGTCCTCCAAGGGGCCGGCCCCGGAGGCTGAGGGGCCCTCCCCGGCGAAGAGGGCCAAGAGGCACCACTCCCCCCGTTCCCATTCGTTGAGGGTGGCTCGGGACGCCGGGAGTGGTTCGGGCAAGACAGTGGATGCCCCGGGAAAAGGGCTCCCCCTTATTCGGCCGACCGCCGCGGAGATGGTGGGCAAGCAGGGTACGCTGGCCTTTGTCCCTGATTGGTCGATCGTGCGGGGGGACTCTCTACTCGATGGGCCTGTGTCGGTCAAGTTCGTCTCGAAGGCCGCCACCGAGCACGATTTGATGGCCCTGGTGACGCAGACGGCGGACCAGGCCTACATGCAGTGGTCTCAGGCACACCTCTCGGTAAGTTGGCTTGACTTCGCTTTTCTCATTAACCTGGAGTTTTTCTGATCTTTCTTTCCTCGGACAGGCAATGCTTCATGGTCAGCACTTCCACAAGTGCTTGGAGAAGGAGATATACATCGAGAGGCGGAATGCGGACAAGTACCTCCACGAATTGAACAAGGCCACGGATGAGCTGAAAGATGCTCGGGCTATGGTGGCCGTCCATGAGGCCCAGATAGAGTCGCTCTGCAAGATTCACAAGCAGGACTGGGAGGATCTTGAGGCGAAGATCGCGGCCGAGGCGGAGAAGGGGAAGAAGGCACTGAAGGAGATGGAGTCGGCCTTGGGGGAGACCATCATGGTGGCGCAGGACGAGGCGTACGAACAGGCCAAGTCCCATTTTAAGTAGATCTACCCCGAGTAGAACATGGACCATCTGTACTATGGATGGGCGCCGAACCTTCCTCTCACCCCAGGGGGCGACGATGCGGGGGGCAATCAGGTCGACGACAAGGTGCCACCCCCCTCAAGAATAGAAGTCTTTTTTCTTTTTTTTTTCTTTTTTCGTTTTGATGTAAATGCCTTAAGCGGACTGGCCACCGCGGCTTTTGTATCAAACTTTTTGAAAGAAATGAAATTTACTTTTTTGGGCTGATCCTTCCAGACTTGTGGTTTTTGTGATGTTTGTTCCCGTCTTTTGATAGACGCACGAGACCTGTGTCGCCCTCCCCGTTGTTGCCGAGGTGCCTCTAGTTCGAGCGAGGGAGGAGGCCGCGGAGGCAGCTTTGCTTCGTCAATAGAAGCAGGCTCGGGACCGAGCCGCCGCCGTTAACTATTTTCTGAACAGGTCCAGGGAGCTCAGCTTGGAGGTTGCGCGCCTGAAGAGAGCCGTAGCCGACCGGGACTGGTGGGTAATCGAGAGGGACTGGTCCCTATCGGATGCTTCGAATGGGGGGTCGGCTTTGGAGTCTTTCCTTCGTGAGGCCGTAGTCGAGAAGGAACTGGAGATTCGCAAGCTGAAGCTGGTGTTAGGCGCTGGTCGGATTGAAGGGGCCAGCAACTTGACCTCGGGGCGGTCTCCAATATCTCTATCGGATGGGGTGCAGCCCGAAGATGCAGGAAGCTCGGTGGCGGGAGTGTCTTCCCAGGCTGGTCCGGCCGAGCGTGATAGGAGCCCCGAATTCGAGTTCCCAGCCGAGTGCGAGTGAGTTGTGAGCTTTTTCCTTGTATTTGTACCGACGTTCATTGAGTTGTAAGCCATGAGTAATAAACAAGAACATTTGATTTTTCGTGCTCTGATTGTCTTTGGTTGCTACGGACGGTTGCCGGGCTTGTTGTGCAGGGGTCGGCTCCGAGGTGACTTATTGCAACGGGCGTGACTGTCGCGGCATTTAGCTTTTCGATAAGCAATAACTAGCGACGTTTCGCATTCCCATGAACATTTATGGCGACGTTTCGCTTTCCGTTGTTTCGCATTCCCAGATGCAATAAATGTGGGCCTCAGGGGGCTATATAATCCCCTACTCCCCTTGTTGGTTGTCAGGCAGTGACTCGGGTGCCTACCAAAGGCGGGCACCCAGAAAATAAAATATTTCCGAGTACTCCGGATCAGAGGCACACCGATCACCCTCGGACTATTTGGGGTTCAGGCTGTTAGAGCCGCGAGACCCCGGGTTGTTCGTTGGTGAGCGGTAGGCCGACCGATCGGTTCGGGGGTTCAGAGAGAGCCGAAGCATGGTGGCTCTTCTGCCGTCCTCGAACAATTCGGGGTTTTGGGCTCGTAAGAGCCGGAAACCCAGAGTTGTTCGGGGGTGAGAGAAGGGTCAGCTGAACAGCTCGAAGGCTCAGAGCATTTGTTCCGGGACGGAGAGAGCAGCGGGTTGATGGCCCCCTACCATCCTCGAACAGTTCGGGGTTTAGGCTTGTAAAAGCCGTAAACCCCGAGTTGTTCGCGGGTGAGAGAGTGGTCAATAACTCGACTCGAGGCTCGGGGCATCTGCCGAAGGCAGACGCTCTAAACCTTAATAAAATTTTGTCAACGCATGGTTGTGGGTCGTAACCGAGCGTGGTGGTCGAGCGGCTTTGAAGAAAGCTGCGGCCTTGCTCCGATTTGTCGAGCCCCCATGTTTGTGAGTGAACCAGTTGCAAGAGTGTCGAGATCATCACCGAGCGTCAAGGTCGCGATGCCTTGAAGAAGGCACCCACCTTGCTCTGGGCCGACGCCGAGCTCCAGCACATGTTCTCGAGGAGAGACGGTGCAGGCGTGGCTAGCTGATGTTGCCTCGTACATGGGTTGATGAGCTTGGAGAAGCCCAAACCGAGCGAGGGACGGATGCCGAGCCCCTATACCGGTGAGAAAGACAATTGCGGGTGTAGCAGAGGGTCGCCGCTGAGCGTCAAGGTCGCGGTGCCTTGAAGAAGGCACCTGCCTTGCTCGGTGCCGACGCCGAGCTCCAGCACATGTTCTCGGGGAGAGTCGGTGCGGGCGTGGCTGGCTGATGTCGCCTCGTACATGGGTTGATGAGCTTGGAGAAGCCCAAACCGAGCGAGGGACGGATTCCGAGCACCCATACCGGTGAGAAAGACAATTGCGGGCATAGCAGAGGGCCGCCGCCGAGCATCAAGGTCGCGGTGCCTTGAAGAAGGCACCCACCTTGCTCGGTGCCAACGTCGAGCTCCAACACATGTTCTCGGGGAGAGACGGTGCGGGCATGGCTGGCTGATGTCGCCTCGTACATGGGTTGGTGAGCTTGGAGAAGCCCAAACTGAGTGAGGGACAGATGCCGAGCCCCCATACCGGTGAGAAAGACAATTGCGGGCATAGCAGAGGGCCTCCACCGAGTGTCCAGGTCGCGGTGCCTTGAAGAAGGCACCCGCCTTGCTCGGTGTCAACGCCGAGCTCCAGCATATGTTCTCAGGAAGAGACGGTGCGAGCGTGGCTGGCTGATGTCGCCTCATACATGGGTTGGTGAGCTTGGAGAAGCCCAAACCGAGCGAGGGACGGATGCCGAGCCCCCATACCGGTGAGAAAGACAATTACGGGCGTAGCAGAGGGTTGCAGCCAAGCATCAAGGTCATGGTGCCTTGAAGAAGGCACCTGCCTTGCTCGATGCCGACGCCGAGCTCCAGCAGTTGTTCTCAGGGAGAGACGGTGCGGGCGTGGAGGTGCTGTTTTGTTTGATTGGATGCACGTTACCAAAAAACCAACCAGGCCGAGTCGCCCGAGCTCCGAGCCCCAAGCTTATAAGGGAAGCTTTTTGTGCTCGCGCTGTTATCCGAATACCGAGCCCCAAGCTTGTAAGAGAAGCTTTTTAGGCTCACGATGTTATCCCCCGGCCTCACGTTGTTATCCGAGCGCCGAACCCCAAGCTTGTAAGAGAAGCTTTTTGGGCTCGCCCTGTTATCCGAGCACCGAGCCCCAAGCTTGTAAGAGAAGCTTTTTAGGCTCGCAATGTTATCCGAGCACCGAGCCCCAAGCTTGTAAGAGAAGCTTTTTGGGCTCGCGGTGTTATCCGAGCGTCGAGCCCCAAGCTTGTAAGAGAAGCTTTGTGGGCTCGCGCTGTTATCCGAGCGTCGAGCCCCAAGCTTGTAAGAGAAGCTTTGTGGGCTCGCGCTGTTATCCGAGCACCGAGCCCCAAGCTTGTAAAAGAAGCTTTTTGGGCTCGTGCTGTTATCCGAGCGCTGAGCCCCAAGCTTGTAAGAGAAGCTTTGTGGGCTCGCGCTGTTATCCGAGCACCGAGCCCCAAGCTTGTAAGAGAAGCTTTTTGGGCTCGCGATGTTATCCGAGCACCGAGCTCGAGATATGTTCTTTATTTGTTACAAAATAGGAAGCCGTAGGCTTGTTTTAAGAAAGCTGGTATATTTACTGTTACCGCTAATTTCGGTGTGGGGGTAAACAGATAGAATTTGTGAGTTCGAGAAAACCTGAACAGCGGATCCAAGCCTTCTGATTCCCGCCGCAACCTGAACAGCGGATCAAAGCCTTCTGATTCCCGCCGCAACCTGCAAGGAAGTGCGAAACACCGGGGATGATTCCGGCGACGCACCCTCCGACGCTCTTGTCAGTAACCTGTGGTAATTAAAGAAAGAGCTCAAGGTGGAGAAAAAAGTGATTACCTTGTCACAATGGCAGATGGGAGGTATTTATAGCCGCCAGGGGAGTGATTAGAGGCTTGATTCCCTGTGTAACTGCTAGGAGAAAAATCCTCACAGTCTGTTTAGGAAACCAACCCCTGATTCCCGGTGAGAGCAAATCAGGCCCGTTGACTTGGTCAAATCAGTGACCCTGATTTGTCTCTTTGTAGATCTGGGTTCGCCTCGGGTCGGGACCCGTACCCAGTCAGAGTGGATCCGTTTGTGGGCTGTTGGATTCGTGAGAAGGAGACCCAATACCCACTCTGGGCCCATTTGTATGTGAAATTGCCGTTTTACCCCCGAGCTTCAAGATTCGCGCCCAATCTGGAGGGTTCCGATTTAACCCCATTTTTAGCCATATCACGAGCCCCCCACTCCTAAAGACTGAATGTGATCAGCCTTTGAAGAGTAGTTTAACTGTTTTGGTGGCTAGTGGAGTTGTATCGGAGTCCAAAATGGAGGAGTTTGAATTTCGAAGGGGGTAGTGAGGTGATTTTTGATGTCATGTGCTGTTCTCTAGTCATATTGAGTATTTGACGGCTTTTATTTATTCTTTCGGGCTATTTATTTAATTTTGCGATGTGTTTACTAATAGTTCGGGGGCCTTAGCAGTGCATTCTAGGCAATAATTGTTCGTTCAGGGGCTCAAAAATATACCCCCGAATTTCTAATTATTTTCTAGAATTTCTAATAAATTTTTCCGAATTTTTAGCGAATTTTTTGCAATTTTTAAATAAATAAAACGATTTAAATATATAAAAAACGATCTTTTAATACCGATTTATGACGTGATTTGGTCTGAGCCGTTGATCATGGACGAACACGAATTTCTGAGAGATCTGACGATGGTTATCGCTCGGACGTTTTTTTCTCCGTTTGCGAGCTCGGAAAGGTACTTGCTCGGCAGCCGACCGAAGGCATGGGGCTTCGGCCGTCCGAGCGACGTGGCACAATCTGAAGCGTCGGATGATGGTGTGCATCTCAAGACGGGCACATTTCTCACGAAAATATTATCTTGTCGTCTAGTGTTTTTGGCAAGATCTGGGCCGTCTGATCGAGATCATGCACGAAAGTTGAGGAGAAAGTGAGTTTTCTCCTTTGCAGGCTCGGGAAGGCACTTGCTCGGCAGCCGACCGAAGGCATGGGGCTTCGGCAGTCCGAGTGACGTGGCACAATCTGAGTCATTGGATATCGACGCGCATCTCAAGACGGGCACATTTCTCAAGAAAACACTATCTTGTCGTCTTGCGTTCTTGGCAAGATCTGGGCCGTCTGATCGAGATCATGCGCGAAAGTTGAGGAGAAAGTGAGTTTTCTCCGTTTGCTGGGTCGGAAAGGCACTTGCTCGGTAGTCGACCGAAGGCATGGGGCTTCGGCGGTCCGGGCGGTCCAGCGCAACGAGTCTCGAGACGATCCTGTTCCCAAGGGCATTAATGGTGCCCAGGGGTATGTGCGGCGTTCCGCCTTCCCCATGTCATTAAGGATGATTCCTTCAGTTAATGCATTGCGTTTCAACTTCCGAGGGTCATAATGGCCAGATCTTGGAGGAGATCTTATAAGTACCCCACTTCCTTTGTCATTTCAATCGCAACAATATAGAGTTTCAGACCTCGGAAGTATTTGCCTTGGGTAACTTCTCCTTCGAGATTCGAATTGGTGGTCGCTCTTTTGCCTTATTCTTCTCCCGTTCCTGACGGCCCCAAAGTGGATGTCAGGGTCGGGGGAGAATAAGACAGTAGTGGTGACGACCGTAGTTCGGATCCGAGGGACGAGTTACTTCGGAAGTACGGGTGGTCGTTCTTCCACCATGGTCTTCTCCTGGCTCTGACTGCTCCAACGTGGGTGTTAGGGCCGGGGGAGATCATGGTGGAAGAGGTGATGATCCATGTCCGGAGCCGAGGGGTGAGCTACTTCGGAAGGACGGGTGGTCGTTCTTCCACCAAGATCTTCTGCCTACTCTGGCTGCTCCGCAGTGGGTGTCAGGGTCGGCGGAGATCATGGTGGAAGAGGTGACGATCCATGTCCGAAACCGAGGGGTGAGTTTGTTCGGAAGGACGGGTGGTCACCATTCCACCATGATCATCAACCGATTTTGACTGGCCCGATGGGGGTGTCAAGATCGGGGGTGGTCATGGTAGAAGGGGTGATGACCCTAGTCCGGATCCGACGGAGGGGTTCACCTCGGAAGGATTGGTGGCCGTTCTTCCGCCCAAATCTTCTCCTGACCCTAATGGCCCGAGTGGAGGTGTCAGGTTCAGGGGAGGTTTGGGCCGAAGGGTAGACCACCGAAGTCCGGGTCCGAGGGACTGTGTGTTTCGGAAGGACGGGGAGCTGCTCTTCTGCCTAGATCTTCTCCTGATTCTGACGTCCTGGATGGAGGTGTCAGGATCAGGGGAGATCTTGGCAGAGGGGTTGGCTGCCGAGGTCCAGATTCGAGGGGCGATCTGCCTCGGTTGGACGGGTGGTCGCTCTTTCACCATAATCTTCACCCGATTCTGACTGCTCCGATGTGGGTGTCAGGGTCGGGGAAGGTTATGGTAGAAGAGGTGATGACCCAAGTCCGGATCCGAGGGTCGAGTTTGCTTCGGAAGGACGGGTGGTCGTTCTTCCACAATGATCTTCTCCCGATTCTGAGTGCTCCAACATGGGGTCAGGATCGGGGAAGGTCATGGTAGAAGAGGTGATGACCCATGTCCGGAACTGAGGGACGATTTTTGCTTCGGAAGGACGGGTGGTCGTTCTTCCACTGTGGTCTTCTCCCGATTCTGACTGGCCCGATGTGGGTGTCAGGGTCGGGGAAGATCACAGTAGAAGAGATGATGACCTGGGTCCGGATCCGAGGGACTGCAACAGCTTCAGAATGATGGGTCTCCTCCCATCTCTGTCTTCCTTTCGGGCCGACGGCTTCCGATGGTTGTCGGCCCGAAGGAGTTAGAGATGGGGGGTGTGCCGATCTGTTTTTGACCGGGCCCCGTGGGTCGGCGGAATGTCGACCGAGACATGGGGCCTGGGGGGCACGCCGAGGGCGGTGCCTTAAAACTTTGAATAAATTTTTTTTCTGGTTTCTTCAGACTGAGGTGGGATATGGAGGAAGTGTAGGCAATCCGAGCGACTTGACGCAATCTGAACCGTTGGACGGCGACGCGCATCTCGAGGCGGGCACATTTCTTGATAAAACACTATCTTGTCGTCTAGTGTCCTCGGTGAGATCTGGGCCGTCTGATTTGAGATTTTATGTGAAGGTTGAGGAGAAAGAGAGTTTTATCCGTTTGCCAGCTCGGATTGGTACTTGCTCAGCAGCCGACCGAAGGCACACTCCGTTCGGCTTCGGATCTTGTGGTGCCGAACGGCTTGACTTGGTGAGGGGGCGGAGTGGTTTTGGGCCTTTGCGACGTTTCGAGAACGGCCCAAAAGTCGCGCCCTTACGTTAGGAAGTCCAAGGGACGTTCCTTTTTACTATAAATCTTCACCCCCCCTTAAACCAAGTCTCATTATTTACTTTTACTCTCTCTCTTCAGTTTTTACTTTCCCCTTCGAAGTTCTCAGCTCCTTGGTGGTGGTGCTAGCTGTCGCGGCGAGGCGTTCCTTGTCTCCGGCGAACTTTCCGACCGAAGCTGTCACTTCGAGGTTAGTCTCTCTCCCTTCTCTTTTAGAAAATGGTTAAGATTACATCCTCGGATGAGACCCCCGCCTTGGAGCAAGCAGTAGGCCGAGGGGGTAAAGGGAAGGAGGTTCTGGAGCCGACCGATCAGCACGTCGTACGTCCGGATAGAGAGGGCGAGGTGGCCGAGCTGCCTAAGGAAGTCGCGGCGGTGTCCCAGAAGGGTAAAGCGGTGGTCACGATCGTGGAAACGCCGAAGACAGCGGGAGCGTTCGGTCGGCAGCCCATTGCTCTGTCGAGCGTGGGAGGCGTACGGGACTATGCCGAGGACATCTTGGAGAAAGTGACCCAAGGCACGGCCAAGGCGGTGGAGAAGAATGAACCGAGAGAGCTGTCCGAGGTGGACCATACCAACTCGTCTCTTACGGAGGCCGACCTTCACCTGATCCGAAAGGGCTTCCGGATCCCGGCCGACTACGGACTGCTCCTCCCCGGGCCGGGTATCCGAGCCAATACGAAGTCTTCGTCAGATGTGTGCGTCTTTCCGGTCGACTCCCTCATTGCTGGACTCCGCTTTCCCCTCCACCCGTTCGTCGTGGATGTCTTGACATGGTATGGTTTGAGCCCCGCCCAGCTGATGCCGAACACATGGAGGCACGTCATGGCATTCGTCCTCCGGTGCCAAGAGGTTGGTGCCGAGCCGAGTATGTTTCTCTTTCGGAGCCTCTACCGACCTTGTCAGCCAAAGCGAGACGAACAAAGGTTCTATCTTTCGCCACGAACGGGCGTGAAGTTGATCGAGAATCCGGACTCGATCAAACATTGGAAGGAAAAGTATTTCATCATCCGAGCCCCCGCGCCGTGGGTGATACCGACAGTTTGGGCGAAGGATGGCCTGCCCAAGTGAACCAAGAAGGAGCCGGTGCTGAGTGACGAGGAGACAGAGGTCCACAAGAAGCTCCTCGCCCTGCCAGCGCTAAGCTGGAAAGATATTACCGAGGAGGATCTGTTCCGAGGGGGTCTCAGTCCGATCGACCCTAGTATGCTTCTGGTATTTATACTCTTTGCTTAAAGTTCATGAAAATTTTTCTAAGTTTTTTCATTCAGCTTGTACAGAGACGATGAAGCTGGACTACAAAGCTCTGATGGCGAAGGGCAGGTCGGAGCAGGAGACGAAGAAGAAGAGGCCTTCGGCGGGGCCTCAGGACGGCCGAGCCTCGTAGAAGCCTTCAGTCGCGAAGGTCGCCGACCAGCCGAAGGTTGTTGCGTCGGAGGCTGGTTCCGAGCAGGGGGAGGTCATGGTCCCTGAACCTCCTGCTTCAGGGGCGCCGACACCGATCTCGAAGGGGGATGCTCTCGGTTCGTCGAGCGGTGCGTTCGGCATGAAGGAGCTGCTGTCCCTCCAAGTTCCGCCCCTCACTGCCGAGGCGGAGAAGATCTTGACCGAGCGTCATAAGCAGATCTTCGTCCCCGACTGGCAGGTGATGAATGTCGACGGCTTCTTGGGCGACGGCAATATCTGCATGGAAGCGGTGAGGCCCCTGCCGACCCCAAAGGATCGAGCGACCCTGAAGGCCGGGCTAGCGGGGGACGCCGCGATGCAGATTGCTCGGAACACCATGTCGGTAAGTAGGCCAAGCTCTTCCTCAAAAAAAAATTTCTGAGATTTCTCTAAGTTCTTGGGTTCGGGTTCTAATGTGGTGTTCTCCTTTCAGACCCTCTGCCACTTCAATTTCCTGCTTGAGGAGTTTGCGAGCAAGGAACAGGAGCATGAGCGGGAGAGGGCGGAACGTGTCATGGCCGCGAAGCTGCTTGATGCCGAGCAGCTCCTCTCGGCAAAGAAGGTTGCCGAAGTGGCAGGGCTGGAGAAGCAGCTGGCGGATGCCATTCAGCTGTCGAAGGACGCGGCAACCAAACTTGAGGCCTCGGAGAAGGAGGTTGCCGAGCTGAAGGAGGAGCTGGCCAATGCTCGGTCGGAAGCGGAGAGGGCTCGGAAGAGGGCCGAGAAGATCATGGCCAAACACCAGAGGAAGGTGAAGAAGGTGAAGAAGGCTGTGTAGGAGGAGGCCGCGCAACACATGCTCCAGAACATGGAGGACGCCTACGGTCGAGCCTTGCTCCATGTGGCTGCCAGGAACCCGGGCTTCGACACGTCTTCCTACCGTTTTTACGACCCCGTGGAAGGGGAGGAGGAGGTTCCTGAGGGGATGCTCGACCCCGAGGGAGAGACGGAAGGTGTCGAAGGCCCAGGAGAGACCGAGGCCGAGGCTGAGGAGGAAGACGACTCCGAGGAGGAGAGCGGGAGCGAAGGCGAAGACGACGGCGACGGCGAGGACAAGGCCGGGGGGTCGACGAACCCGAACGACAAAAAGGTCGACCCCTGACTCGGTTGTCTCTTTTAGTCTTTCGTTGTTTTGTTTCTTTTTGTAAGCCTAACTCCGGACTGGCCACCGCTCTTTGTAAAACTTTCTTCTCGGTTTTGAATGAAAACAGTGTGTTTGGCCAAAATTTATCCAAGTGTTGAGTCTCGAATTTTGTGTTTGATTTGGTGTGGAATTCTCCAAGTGTTGGGTCTCGGATTTATCTCTAATTTTCAGGTAAGGTTCGGTCCGATTACGGAGGTTGCATACCTTCGTAAGGAGCTAGCCAAAACGAGGGGTGAGCTCTCGAACAGCCGACAGAGGCGGTTTCTCATACTCTTGAAGCTGGAGGAGACGAAGGCAGCTGTGCGGAAGTATTGTCGCGGGTTGTGGCAACTGCGGAAGCAACCCCAAGCCCCTTGTCTCGAAGGCGAGGTCGAGCGGCTCCGTAGAGAGCTTACTGCCGCCGAGCGGAAGAATGACAAGCTTTTGGCCGAGGTCCAACACATGGAATTAGTGGAGAAAGAACGCTTGGCGGCAGAAGAGAAGATAACTTCCGAGCTAGAGAAGGCGTCGACCGAGCGCAAGAGGTTGTTGGCCGAGGTCGACAGGCTCAGAAGGATCACGATAGATCGGGGGATCGAGGTCACCCACTTCCGATGGCTCACGACCGATGGCGCCAACGTCTCTGGCTCGTCAAGGCCTTCTCGTTTGAAGAAGTTGGCGAAGGACGACGCTCTGAGAGACAGAATCATTGAATTGGAGGAAGAGGTCGCGTCACTCAAGCCTATGCCGGAGAGGGCTAACGTCCGCAGTACGTCGTGCACTCGCGAAGAGAGCGAGAGAGGGATTTCCTTTTACGAACTCGCGACACGTTTGCCTGCGGCTAGGTAGAGCCCTGCCGACGCTCAGAGTAGCGCAGCCGTCTCGTCGAGCGGTGCCTCGGTCGGCGCCACAGTCAAGGTCAGCGGCGAAGGGGGGTCACGCTTCGTTGGTTTGGAATCGAGCTCGGAGGTCAGGCCTCGTCGTCCTCGCGTTTCCTTGAACCGAAGCGTTCCCCTTCCGAGGAGGCCCTGAACGTGTCGTTTTGTGTTTCTTCTGATTTGTTGCAAAACTTTGCAGTAGAGTCGGTCTTGTTGTATATGGAGCTATTACATATGAATTTGAAAGTTTGATTGGAAAATTCTTCAAGTGTTGCGCCTCGGAAGTGTATTGAAACCTTGCTATTCATTTTCCCTTCTTTTCAGCTCCTGGTGTCAGACCAATACACCGATCCCAACGGCTCGGACAATGAAGCTGATGCCGAGGTGACCTCCGGGGTGGCGAAGTCGCGCTCGTCGAAGTGCCGAGAGCGGCACCGTGGAGTGGAGCTGGAGTTACGTCGAGCTGAGAGCGAGCGGGCCCACCTTCAGTCCGTCCTCGGCCAACGGGACGCCGAGATCCAACGCTTGGAGAGCAGGATCATCGAGGCGACCTCCGCAGGGGAAGACGAGGACTCGCAGACAGCTTTTAGTAACGCTCTTCGGGTTCAGTGTATTCGGCACAATCAGTCGAAGATATTAGCCGAGCGGGACGATTTGCTCTACGAGATCCATCACTTACAGACTGTGGAGGCGAAGCTTCGGAAGGTGGCGGAGGAGCTAACAGCCGAAGGGGAAGGGCTGGCGAGTGAAGAGATCAGTGAAGACATTTCTGTTTGAGGATCAAGTGTAATGGGTCGGTGTTGTATTATTTGTTTTCTAGTGTTTTGTAACTATGGAAAGACTGCTTTGTATTGTGTCCCGGTCATTAATAAAATTCCTTTGTGGCTCTGCGTACTTATTTTGCTTGCGAGTGTGTTGGCCATGTCGAGGTCCTCGAGCCGAACACGTGGTGCCGTCGGCTAGAGTTTTGAGGCGAACGAGCTCCTGACGGAGCGGTACCTTGTCGTTTAGCGATTCTGACAAGATCTGGGCTGTCGGATGTTGGCACGCATCTCGAGGCGGCTCAGTTCCCAAGGAAACGCTATCTTGTCGTTTTAGCGCTGTTGGCAGGATCTGAACCGTCGGATGATGGCACGAATCTCGAGGCGGCTCAGTTCCCGAGAAAATGCTATCTTGTCGTTTAGCGTCGGTGGCAAGATTTGGGCCGTCTGATCGAGATCAATCACGAAAGTTGAGGAGAAAGTGAGTTTTCTCCGTTTGCAGGGTCGGAAAGGCCCTTGCTCGGCAGCCGACCGAAGGTGTAGGGTTTCGAATTTCGGCTTCTAGATAAGATTGCTCGGATTATGTTGCCGGTCAGTGCTTCAGTCTCCCTCTTCTTGCGAAGCTGAGGGGTGAGCCGAGCTCTTTCCCTTTGCGGGACTCGTCGGTCATGGCGTGCGTTCGATGGTTGTGGGAGCAACTCTGAATGGTGGTCCACTCCTAGTCTGCAGCGAAGCAAGCTTGGGGGATAGCAACCAAGTGTTGGACTCCGGAACCATCGACATAGTTCAACGGCTGTGGGAGCAATTCCGAACGGCGATCTACCTCTGGCTCGTCTGGGGACGAGCCGAGGAGGTAAAGTCGAGCCGAGTGTTGGACTCCGGAACCATCGGTAAGTTTGTTCGACGGTTGTGGGAGCAATTCCGAACGGCGATCTACCTCTGGCTCGTCTGAGGACGAGCCGAGGAGGTAAAGTCGAGCCGAGTGTTGGACTCCGAACCATCGGTGTAGTTCAACAGTTGTGGGAGCAATTCTGAATGGCGATCTACCTCTTGGATCGTCCGGGGATGAGCCGAGGAGGTAAAGTCGAGCCGAGTGTTGGACTCCGAACCATCGGTGTAGTTCAACGGTTGTGGGAGCAATTCCGAACGGCGATCTACCTCTGGCTCGTCCGGGGACGAGCCGAGGAGGTAAAGTCGAGCCGAGTGTTGGACTCCGAACCATCGGTGTAGTTCAACGGTTGTGGGAGCAGTTCCGAACGGCGATCTACCTCTAGCTCGTCCGGGGACGAGCCGAGGAGGTAAAGTCGAGCCGGACATGGACTCCGAACCATTGGTTGAAAAATAACAAATAACAATGAATAGGGGAGGAGATATGTAAACAAATTTGTAAGCATGAAAGAGCATTCTTTATTGATAATCGACGGCGAACCGTTTTACATGTTACAGCTCATGAAAATAGATTACAAATTAGAGGAGAGGAATAGCTCAATATCCTATAATACTTAGAGTGGCGCCGGGGCGCTTTCTTGGTATTTCACGAGATGGTCGGCATTCCAGGTCCTCGGAATCTCTCTCCCCTCTAGATCTTCCAGACGATATGCTCCGGGCCGAACTACCCTTGTAATCTTGTACAGCCCTTCCCAGTTCGGAGCCAGCTTGCTCTTCTGATTGGGGAAGGATATGGCCAGTTTTTGCAAGACTAAATCCCCTTGCTTAAGGCTGGCGGGTCGGACCTTCTTGTTGTAGGCCAATTCGACCCTTCTTCGGTAATTCTGCTGCCGAACCGACGCTCTTTCCCTCAGCTCATCTATCAGATCTAAGTCTGCCCTGAGGTCCCTGGTGTTCTGTTCCTCGTCGTAGGCTACAAGCCGCGGGGAAGGTATTCCGACCTCGAGGGGTATCACGGCCTCGGACCCATAGGTGAGGTTGAAAGGGGACTCTCCTGTGGGGGTCCGCTTGCTCGTGCGGTAGTTCCATAGGACGTTGGGGAGTTGGTCGACCCATAGGCCTTTGGAACTTTTGTCCAGCCTTTTCTTGATGCCTGCGAGGATCTGCCGATTAGCGTTTTCTGCCTGTCCGTTCAACTAAGGGTGGGAGACGGACGAGAAGCGCTGCTGGATGGCAAGGTCGTCGCACAGAGCTCGAAACGCTGTATCGGTGAACTGAGTCCCGTTGTCCGTCACGAGGACACGGGGGACGCCGAATCTGCAGATGATGTTCTTCCAGAAGAATTGCACCACCTTGTTCTCGGTTATTGTGGCGAGGGGCTCGGCTTCGACCCACTTCGAGAAGTAGTCGATGGCTACAACCAAGAACTTGAATTGACCCGGAGCCGGAGGGAAAGGCCCTAGTAAATCCATCCCCCACATTGCGAAGGGGATAGGACTTGATAGGGAGGCGAGGTTGGCTTGAGGGAGGCGACGAATACTGGAGTGTCTCTGGCAAGAGTTACACTGCCGAACGTGTCGCTCGGCGTCTTGAAGGAGGGTCGGCCAGAAGTACCCATAATTCAAGGCTTTCCGAGCCAAGGACCTGGATCCTGAGTGTGCCCCGCCGATGCCCTCGTGGAGCTCTTGTAGGGCATAGTCGGCCTGTTCTGGAGAGAGGCACCTTAGGTATGGTCGGTCGTCAATTTGAGAGAAGGAGCGTTTGTATAAGGTACCCTCGATCAAGACATACCGCTCGGCCCGGGTTCTGATTAGGCGTGCTTCTTTGGAATCCCCAGGCAGGACTCCGTCCCTCAAGAATTCCACCAACGGCTTCATCCAATTATCTTGCAACATGACCGGCAACGACTCCACCGAGCTGGGTGTCTCGTCTTCTATGCTCGGCCTAGAGAGGACTTCGATCAGTAAGGTCTGTTCGAGATCTTCTAGGGAGGACGAGGCCAATTTGGAGAGGGCATCGGCCTGAGAGTTCTCCTCACGAGGGACCCGCTGGATGAGCGCCTCTTCGAACCGGCTCATGAGGGCTCGAACCTTAGCGAGGTACTTCGCCATCCGCTCGTCTTGGGCCTCGTACTCGCCCAAGACTTGGTTCATGATAAGCTGGGAGTCGCTATGGATTCGGAGGCACTGCGCCCCAGCACTTCGGGCAAGTCCGAGGCCTACGATGAGGGCTTCGTACTCTGCCTCATTGTTAGAAGCCTTGAAGTTCATACGAATCGCATACTGGAGGACGAAGTCGTCAGGACCGTTGAGGATGATACCGGCGCCGCTTCCTTCGCTACAGGAGGAGCCGTCTACGAAGACTGTCCAAATGGGGGGTCCATTCGGGACGTGGCTGACTTCAGGGATAGTGGATTCTACGATGAAGTCGGCGAGGGCCTGTGCTTTAATTGCCGTCCGAGGCTGGTAAGAGATGTCGTGCTGGCTCAACTCTATGGACCACTTCATTAGCCGGCCCGAGGTCTCAGGCTTGTGGAGGATCTGTTTTAGGGGTTGGTCGGTGAGGACAACGACCAAGTGGGATTGAAAGTACGGCCGAAGCTTCCTCGCTGCCACGATCAGGGTGTAGGCCATCTTCTCTATCTTCGGATAGCGGAGCTCGGCGTCCCGAAGCACCTTGCTCACGTAGTATATGGGCCTTTAGGCCCGGTCCTCCTCTCTCACCAAGACAGCACTTAGGGTCTGCTCGGAAGCAGCCAAGTAGATGAAGAGAGTCTCGCCCGGGACCGGTTTGCTGAGCAGAGGGGGGTTCACCAAGTAGGCCTTCAGTTGGTCGAACGATTCCTGTTGTGGTTGGCCCCATTCAAAACCCTTAGCCCCCCTGAGTGCTTTGAAGAAGGGGAGGCACTTTTCCCCAGACTTCGAGAGGAACCGGCCGATAGCGGCGAGCCGACCAGTCAACTTCTGCACCTCCTTGACGTTTCGGGGTGGGGCCATGTCTAATATGGCCTTGATCTTCTCGGGATTGGCTTCGATCCCTTGCTGGCTCACCATGAAGCCGAGGAACTTTCCCGAAGAGACCCCGAACGCACACTTATTCGGGTTCAGCCGCATGCTGTGCCTCCTCAACACGCCGAAGGCCTCCTGGAGGTCGGCCACGTGGTCAGTGCCTCGGATACTCTTGACGAGCATGTCGTCAACGTACACCTCCATATTCCTGCCTATCTGGCTCTGGAAGACCTTGTTGACGAGGCGCTGATAGGTGGCGCCCGCGTTCTTCAACCCGAACGGCATGACCCGGTAGCAGTAGAGGCCCTGGTCGGTGATGAAGGAGGTCTTCGGAATGTCAAGGGGGAACATCCGAATTTGATTATAGCCGGAGAAGGCGTCTATGAAGCTGAGGAGCTCATGGCCCGAGGTGGCATCAATGAGGGTGTCGATGTTCGGAAGAGGGAATGGGTCCTTCGGACACGCCTTATTCAGGTCGGTGAAGTCGATGCATATTCTCCAAGAGCCGTTGGACTTCTTGACCATTACAACATTGGAGAGCCACTCGGGGTAGTTTACCTCCTGTATGAACTTGGCCTTCAAAAGTTTATCCACCTCCTCCTTGATGGCCTACTGTCGCTCGGGAGCGAACTTTCGTCTCTTCTGCTGAACCGGTTTGCACCCCGGTTCGACACTTAGGCGGTGGACTAGCAACTCCTCGGAGATGCCGGGCATATCCGCGGCCGACCAAGAGAACAGGTCGCGGTTATCCCGGATGCATTTAACCAAGTCAGAGCACAGCGCAGTCGGTAGGGACTTGCTGATGAGGAACTTCCGGCTCGGGTCCTCGTCCGAGAAAAGCACTTCTTCTAACTCGTCCGCCGGCTTGGACGTTGGCCGAACTTTCGGCTCGGGGATTTCTAGTGTCTCGAGCGAGAGCACCGGTCCCCCAGTGGAAGTCATGTAGCACTTTCGGGCTGTCTCTTGGCTTCCCCTGACTTCCCCTACTCCCGACCGAGTGGGGAACTTCATTTTAAGATGGTACGCCGAGGGGACAGCTTCTAGGACAGCTAGGCCGGGTCGGCCTAGGATGACATTGTATGCGGTCGGGACGTCGACGACCATGAAGTCCATCGGCTCGGTACGGGTAGTAGGGACATTCCCAGCGGTCACGTCTAGGGTTATTACTCCCTCGACGATTACTGGTACCCCCGTGAACCCGTGGAGCGTGTAACCGGCCGGCTTGAGACGGTCCCGCGATAGCTGCAGCCCTCGGAAGGCCGAGAGGAAGAGGATGCTGACCGAACTCCCATTGTCCACTAAGATCCTCTGCACCTTGAAGTTGGCCATGCGGAGGTCGATAACCAGTGCGTCGCAGTGGGGGGTCCGGACCCCTTCGAGGTCTTCATCAGAGAACGTCACCGGGACGCCGAGACCTTTGGGGGGAGGAGCGCTGTGGACCGAATTGACCTCTCGGACGAAGGCCTTCTGGGAGGAATTAGAGGAGCCCCCCATGGGGCCTCCGTGAATGAGGTGCAGGACCCGCTCTTCCTCAAACTCGGGGGTTTCATCGCGCCGCTCGGATCGCTTGTTAGCCCCCCGAGGCGGAGGGGTAGCGCGGTCCGCCCGGTCACTTGCTTTCACAAATTTGGCCAGCTGCCCCCTCTGGATGAGGGCCTCTATCTCACTTTTCAACGCCCGGCAGTCGTTGGTCTCGTGGCCGTGGTCCCAGTGATAGCGACACCATTTCTCTTTGTTTCTCCTCTTGGCCGGGGTGTTTATCCTCGGAGCGGGTGGCAACAGGCCTTCCTTCTCCACCTCCATCAGGATAGTGGAGACATTGGTGGTGAGGGGAGTGAACTTCTCGAACTTAGGGAGAGGACGGCGCTGACCGCCGTTGTCCTTCTGCATCTTCTTCGATCCCTCCCCCTCGGTCGCCTTCCTCTTCGATCCGGAAATTGACCCTCCGAAGTTCGGGAGGCACTCGGCCTCTTCCGCCCGGATGTACTTCTTGCACCTTAGGAGAAGGTCGGCAAAGTCGTGCGGGGGCTTCTTGGCGAGGGACGACCGGAGGTTGGAGTTGAGGACGTTCGATTGGAACGCAACAATCGCCACTGACTGATCTAGGGAGGCGATAGACCGGACTTCTGCGGTGAATCTCTTCACGTAGTCCCTCAGTTTCTCTCCCCTTTCTTGCCGCAGGTTAAGCAGGGAGAGGCTCGTCTTCTCGGCTCGCCTGCTACTCACAAAGTGAGTAATGAACATTGTCTCGAACCGCTCGAACGAGAAGATGGAAGAGGGGGCGAGCCTGGAGTACCACTCCCGAGCCGACCCCCGGAGGGTGGCTGGGAAGGTCTTGCAGAGCATGACGTCGGAAGCTTGATGGATCAGCATTAATGTCTTTAAGCTTTCGACGAGATCAACCGAGTCGGACTCCCCTGAGTACGTTTCAAACTGCGGGGGTTTGAAACCTCTCGGTATGGGGGCCTCCATGAGAAAGGGGGTCTGCTGGGCCGGACGGTTCCTGCTCTGGACTCCTCCTCTCTGTCCATGCGACCAATGCGCCTCTCCACCTCATGGAGACGGCGGTTGAGGGCATCGTCCCTTTGCTGGTAATCATACGACCCCCCGGACTCTTCTTCATAGGAAGGGGAGCGGGGACTGCGACGCCGGTAGTCCTGGGATCGGCGGGGACTGTCGTGTAGCTGCTGGCGACTGGGAGTCGGGAGAGGACTTCGGGATCGGCGGCGAGGACTGGGAACCCGCGGGGGTGTTGGAACCCTCTGGGCATTTTGGTTGTTGGGGCGAAGGTTGAGGGCCTGCAGCACGGTGTCCTGAAATTGTAGGAACTCGGTACGAGTGATAGGTGCCTCATTGTTCCTCTGAGGATGCAGATCCGTGGGGGAATGCGGTCTCCTCCTTCGGTGCTCGGGAGATGTCGCTCGGCCCCTGCGGTCCGGAGACCTTCTACCGTCTCGGCGGTGAGGGGACCGCTCACCCTGATGCTGGCGGGAGGCTCCCTCTCGGGCCCGCCTCTCATCAAGGTCGGTGCGGAGGTCCTCATCTTTCTGGCGGTTCAGGATCGTGTTGCGGAGGTCGGGGTGATGAGAAGCCATTGAATCCGAGGATTCATTATGAACCGAGACGTGGTCCGGGTTGACGGGCTGCTTCTGCTTCCGACCGTTATGACCGGAGGGGCCATTGTGGGGTTGCTGTTTGGGAGGAGGAAGTTGGCACTGCTGAGCCGGGGGAGGAAGGTCGGGCTGTGGAGCAGGATTGCCAGGGACTTCCTCCGTCTGATCGGCAGGATTGGGCCCGTGGTTGGACCCTCTAGACCTGACCTTCTTCGGAGGCATGGTTGGAGAAGATGATGAGGAAGAGGCTGAGGCTGTTCGTGTGGTGTTTCCCACAGGTGGCGCCAATCTGTTACCGCTGATTTCGGTGTGGGGGTAAACAGATAGAATTTGTGAGTTCGAGAAAACCTGAACAGCGGATCCAAGCAATCTGATTCCCACCGCAACCTGAACAGCGGATCCAAGCCTTCTGATTCCCACCGCAACCTGCAAGGAAGTGCGAAACACTGGGGATGATTCAGGCGATGCACCCTCCGACGCTCTTGTCAGTAACCTGTGGTGATTAAAGAAAGAGCTCAAGGTGGAGAAAAGAGTGATTACCTTGTCACAGTGGCAGAGGGGAGGTATTTATAGCCGCCAGGGGAGTGATTAGAGGCTTGATTTCCTGTGTAACTGCTAGGAGAAAAATCCTCACAGTCTGTTTAGGAAACCAACCCCTGATTTCCGGTGAGAGCAAATCTGGCCCGTTGACTTGCTCAAATTAGTGACCCTGATTTGTCTCTTTGTAGATCTGGGTTCGCCTCGGGTCGGGACCCGTACCCAGTCAGAGTGGATCTGTTTGTGGGCTGTTGGATTCGTGAGAAGGAGACCCAATACCCACTCTGGGCCCATTTGTATGTGAAATTACCGTTTTACCCCCGAGCTTCAAGATTCGCGCCCAATCTGGAGGGTTCTGACTTAACCTCATTTTTAGCCATATCATTTACAATATATTTGAACTGTACAGAAGACTAGGCACGACGTGCCGATTACAATCATGATTATTTACATGGAGGCTACTCTCCTCCTAGGAACTTGATTAGGTGTTCCACGTTCCAGGGCCTCTTGATGGGCTTGCCTTCGGCACTGGTCAGGTGGTACATTCCTGGGTGCACAACTTCGGATACTTTGTAGGGGCCCTCCTAATTTGGTGCCAACTTTCTCTTCTGGCCGGGATTGGATACCGCCAGCTTTCGAAGGACAAGATCTCCGTGTTTGATGTCAGTTGGGCGCACCTTCTTATTGTAGAACTTCTCAATTCTTTGCTAGTAGATGCTTCTTCTAATGGCAGACTTTTCCCTGACCTCGTCTATGAGGTTCAGGTTAGCTCGCAGCTGTTGGGAGTTGGCGGCCTCGTCGAAAGCCATGATTTGGGGTGAAGGGATCCCGATCTCCAGGGGAATGACGGCCTCTATACCGTATGTCAGATTGAAAGGGGATTCTCCCGTGGGGATTCTCTTTGTTGTTCGGTGGGCCCAGAGAACGCTGGGTAGCTCGTCGACCCATAACCCCTTAGAAGAGTTATCGAGTCGTTTCTTGAGGCCGTCGAGGATTTGGCGGTTCGCATTCTCGGCCTGACCGTTAGACTGGGGATGGCACACTGAGGAGAAGCACTGCTGGATCCTGAGGTCTTCGCAAAACTTGCCAAAATGCTTACCCGCGAATTGAGTCCCATTGTCCGTGATGAGTACCTGCGGAATCCCGAACCGACAGACGATATGCTTCCAGAAAAACTGCTGAGTCTGTTGCTCGGTGATCGTTGCTAATGGCTCGGCCTCGATCCACTTGGTGAAGTAGTCGATCGCCACAATGAGAAACTTTTGCTGGCCCGTTGCTTTTGGAAATGGGCCTACCAAATCCATCCCCCACATTGCAAAGGGGGTCGGACTAGCCATGGACCGGAGGTTCGCCTGAGGAGCCCTCTTCATGAGGGAGAATCGTTGGCAGGGGCCACACTTCTTTACTAGGGCGAGGGCGTCTTGCAGCATAGTAGGCCAGTAGTACCCGTGATTTAGCGCCTTCCGTGGTAGCGAACGGCTTCCCATGTGACATCCACTGATCCCCTCGTGCAGCTCCTTGAGGGCGTACTTAGCTTCGTCTGGGCTTAGGCAGCAGAGGTAGGGTCTGCCATCGGTTGTTGTATAGGATCTTTTGAAGAGAGTGGCATTGATGACCGCGAACCTCTCAGATCGGACCCTGATCTGCCTTGCTTTAGCTCGGTCTTCGGGGAGCTCTCTCTTGACTAGAAATTTCTTGATAGGAGTGGTCCATTCGTCAGGAGGAGTTCCGTCATCGACGCACAGAACCTCTGGGGAGTCTGTACTTGGCTTCAACAGGACTTCAATCAGGACCGTGCGGTCGAGGCCTTCAAAGGATGAGGAAGCCAATTTCGACAGGGCGTCGGCCTGGGCGTTCAGCTCCCGGGGGATTCTTATGACAGCCGATTTGTCGAAGGACGATAATAGGCATTGGACCATGGCCCGGTACCTGATCATCCGATCGTCACGGGCCTCGTAGTCCTCGGTGATCTGGCTGACCACCAGCTGAGAGTCGCTAAAGGCCTGGATCTGTCGGGCACCGACTTGATGAGCCAGGTTGAGTCCGGCGATCATCGCCTCGTATTCAGCCTCGTTGTTAGAGGCCGAGAAGTTGAGGCGGAGACAATACTGGAGAAGGAAACCATCCGGACCTCGAAGAATGATGCCTGCACCACTCTCCGTTTCGCAAGAGGAGCCGTCGACGTAAACTTCCCACGTCTGGTCGGCTTCTTTGCTCGCGGGTTGCTCGGAGATGGTGCATTCTGTGATGAATTTGGCGAGGGCCTGCCCTTTGATGGACGTTCTCGGTTGATAGCCGATGTCGTACTGGCTGAGTTCGATCGACCATTTGACTAGTCGTCCAGAGTTCTCGGGTTTGTAGAGCACGGCCTTCAAGGGTTGATCCGTGAGCACCTGGATCGAATGCGCCTGAAAGTAAGGGCGGAGCTTTCGCGCGGCTATGACCAAGGCGTACGCCACCATCTCCATCTTGGAATACCGGGTCTCGGCGTCGAACAGGACCTTACTCACATAGTAGAGGGGCTTTTGAACCCCTTCCTCTTTGCGGATGAGGACGGCGCTGAGCACGTTCTCCGAAGAGAAAAGGTAGAGCCAGAGTGGCTCCCCTGGTTCGGGCTTGCTGAGGAGGGAAGGGTTGGCGAGATACTCTTTCAACTGTGCGAAGGCCTCTTGCTGTTGAGCACCCCACTCGAACCTTCCGGTGCCGCGCAGCGCCTTGAAGAACCGGAGGGACTTCTCTCCTGACTTGGAGAGGAAACGGCCGATGGCCACCAGTCTACCCGTTAGCCTCTGGACTTCTTTGACATTCCTGGGAGGGGCCATGTCTATTATGGCCTGGATTTTTTCGGGGTTCGCCTCGATGCCGTGCTGACTGGCGATGAACCCTAAGAACTTCCCCAAGGAGATGCCGAAGGCGCACTTCGCCGGGTTGAGCCTCATGTTATGGGTTCGAAGGACCCCAAAGGCCTCTTCCAGGTCGGCGATATGGTGCTGTCTTGTTGGCTTTTGACGAGCATGTTGTCGACGTATACCTCCATGTTACTCCCGATTTGATCTTTGAAGACTCGGTTGACGAGCCTCTGATAGGTGGCGCCGGCATTCTTCAACCCGAAGGGCATGACCCGGTCGCAATACAGTCCCTGGTCTGTGACGAAGGACGTCTTCGCGATGTCTGGCGGAAACAACCGGATCGGGTTATAGCCTGAGAAGGCATCCATGAATGATAAGAGCTCGTGACCCGAGGTCGCGTCGATCAGGGCTTCAATGCTGGGGAGAGGGAACGGATCCTTGGGGCATGCCTTGTTGAGGTCGGTAAAATCTATGCAGATCCTCCAACTCCCGCTCGCCTTCTTCACCATGACGACATTCGCCAGCCACTCGGGGTAGCTGACCTCTTGTACAAAATGCACGGACAAGAGCTTGTCCACTTCTGCGTTTACTACCTGTTGTCGTTCAGGGGTGAACTTGCGCCGCTTTTGGACGACTGGTTTTGACCTGGGAATCACGCTGAGTTGGGCATGATGAGATCTTCGAAGATACCGGGCATGTCAGAGGGCTTCCAGGCAAAGAGGTCAACATTGCGCCGAATGCAGGCGATTAGGGCAGACTTGAGGTCGAGGGCGAGGGAGCAGCTTACTCGAAAGTGCTTCGATGGATCCCCTGTCTCGAACGAGACATCTTGCAGCTCGTCCGCCGGCTCTGGCTCTGGCTGGGTTCTTTCAGGCTCCAGCTCGATGGCATCGAGGGGAAATACCCCGCTTCCGATCGCCGTCATGTAGCATGAGCGTGCTGCTTCTTGGTTCCCCCGGACAACTCCGACGCCAGTGTTAGTGGGGAACTTCATTTTTTGGTGGGAGGTCGAGGAAACTGCCTGGAGGGAGCAGAGTCCCGGATGGACGAGGATGGCGTTGTAGGCAGCCTTGACATTCACAACCATGAAGTCCATGGACTCAGTCCTTCTGTTCGGGGTCGTGCCTGCTGTGACATCAAGGGTGACGATCCCCTCTATAGTTACGGGGACGCCGGAGAATCTGTGCAGGGTATACCCGGCCGGCTTTAGTTTTTCACGAAAGAGCTTTAGGTTCTCGAATGCTTCCAAGAACAGAATGTTGACCGAGCTCCCGTTGTCCACGAGGATTCTTCGAGCATCGAAGTTCGCCATGCTGAGGTTGATGACAAGTGCATCACAATGAGGGAGCCGGGCCCCTTCCAGATCCTCGCCTGAGAAGGAAACAGGGAGTTGCTGGACTTGGGGGGAGAGAGGGCCCTGTACGGTGTTGACATCCCGGACGAAGGCTTTGCGGGAAGTGTTGGATTCCCCTCCCATGGGCCCTCCATGGACGCAGTGCAGGATTGCCTGTCCCTCGGGTACTTCGGGCTCCGGATCTTGCTCGGGACGACGACGGTGCATTCGAGGAAGAGGGGAATCCCTCCTGTTTCTGTTGTCCCTCTATTCCCGGGCGCCTTCCCTTTTGAATTCTCGGAGGTACCCTCGTTGAATGAGGGCCTCAATTTCGTCCTTCAGGGCGCGGCAGTGGTCTGTGTCATGCCCGTTGTCCCAGGGGAATCGATAGTAGAACCGCTGATCCCTCTTCTTGCTGGTGTTATTGGACGGTCGAGGAGGGTACTGGATGAGGTCGCTGTCTTCAATCGCCAAGAGGATTGTCGACACGTTCTGCGTCAGCGGAGTGTACCTCTCGAAGTGGGGGATCGGCGAAACCTTCTTTGTGGAGCCCCTGTCTCTTTGAGCTTTTTTCGTCGGCTCAACCTCGTCGGCCTTGCGCTTCTCCTTCCCGGGAACTTCCTTCTGGTCCTCTGGATTGAGGGCCTCTTCGACTCGAATGTATTTTTCGACCCGGTTGAGGAGGTCGGGGAAGTCTATTGGCGGCTTCTTTGCCAGGGAGGCCTTCAGCTGTCCATGTCGGACGTTGTGGCGGAAGACTGTCGAGGCAACTCCGGGGTCGAGGGATGAGACTGACCTCACCTCGGTGGTGAACCGTCGGACAAACACTCGGAGTGGCTCCCCCTCCATTTGCCGAAGTCCAAGTAGGGACGTGCTCGTTCTTTCGGCCTTTCGGCTGGTTACGAAGTGGGCGAGGAAGCTGCTCTCTAGCTAATCGAAAGAATAGATGGAGCCGGGGGTGAGCTTGGAGAACCATTCCCGAGCCGGACCCCGGAGTGTTGTGGGGAAAGCTCAGCACAGGAGGGGATCCGATGCGCTGTGAATCATCATGAGGGTTTTGAAGCCCTCCATGTGATCAGCAGGAGCGCCCTCGCCGTCATATGTCTCGAACTGAGGCGGACGGAAATTGCGGGGTATCTCCGCCTGCAGGATGAGAGCGGAGAAAGGAGGGCGAACCGGCCTGTACCCCTGGGCGGTTCTTGGGTCGCCGTTATCGACGTGGTCGAGGCGCTCCTCCATTTCTTGGAGGCGCTTCAAAATGTCGCGATCGAACTCTGGGGGGATTGTCGCGGGGCGAGACACGCTAGCCTCGGCCTCCGACCGTGTGTTGGAACGGCGGGCATTCTCATTGACGGGGACCCCTCGAATGGCACCCAAAATTTCCCTTCGGAAATCCTGGAACTCCTGGTGGGTAACCGGGGCTCCTTCGGCTCGGTTTGGTTGGGTTGACTGTCGCCGACCGACCCAGCTGAGCGCGGGCTCCCGCCCTTGGGACGGGGGTCTGGGATGGTTCGGAGCCGAGTTGGAAGTGGCTCCTCCCCTGCCGCGGCTGGCCTGTCGGTTCGAGATTACCCCCCGCAGGTCTCTCTGGACCGATGGGAGGCGTTGGGCCCGGGCCTGTGACTGGCCCCCTGGTTGTTTGGTCCCTGAACACCGGCCGCAATGCCTTGTAGAGGCATGTCATATCGGCGTGCGGAGGTAACGGCTTTTGCGGCTTTGGGCGCCATGTGAGCTTGGGTCGACGTGGGTGCCAACAGGGGCGGAGCTCGAGTCAGCGTCTACGAGGGTACCGTTGGAAGCGAGGCTCGGGTTAGCGTCTACGATAGATTGTTTCCCGCAGACGAAGCCATCCTGATGCGATTTGTTTTTGGTAAACATGTGGATGCACCAGGCGTGAGTTCTTACTCGATTTGTATTGGAGGAGACTCTTATGTAGACGAACCTCGGCTGGACGAACGGTACTGGGGTAGGCGGTATTGAGGTGGAGGCTGATGCTCGGCTCGGATCTTTGGGGCTCAGATCCGAGGGTCTCGTGTACCTGCAGAAGGTCTCAGAACACCGGGGTTGGTCCCAGTGGCAGACCCTCCGACGATCTAGTCAGTCACTAAGGGAGAGTAACAGTAACTAGGGTTTGAGAGTAGAAAGTTTGATTACCTGGAGAAGGAGTAGGGGTCTGGTATTTATAGAAGATGCCAACCGGGTCTGGACCCGATTGCCCGTGAGGCTGAAGCGGTGGAAACCAGGGCAGTATAAAGATGACGTGGCAGATGCCTGGGTGGTTTCCGGGCTGACGTGGCAGCGGCCCGGGCGGTTTTCTGACGCTGACGTGGCAGATCTAGGGGATCATAAGTTGCACGTATCCTGAGGGGATCCTCTGGCCTAGGATGGGCCACGTCATTTCTAACCCATATCAGGGGTTATTCGAGTTCTTTGGAGAAGATGACAGGTTTGGATTTTACGAAGATAAAACAGTTCGACGAAAAGACCAACTTTAATCTCTGGAAGGAGGACATGCGCAACGCATTGTTTCAACAGGGCATGCATCTTGTCCTAGAAGGAGATGAAGGGAGGTCATCTGACATGAAGCAAGAGAACTGTGAGGAGATTTGTTCAGAAACCTTCCATTTAATTCAGATGTTATTGGCGAACGACGTTAGATGCAAGAGAAACGTGACAAGTCTGTAAGCGAGACTCAAAACTGACAAACCAGAAATGCCATTACAGGATCAAATGTACATGAAGAGAAAATTGTTTAGTTACTCAATGAAGGAATGTACAACTCTTCAAGATCATACACTGAAATTCAATACAATGTATCTGAATTGAGTGCGATAAACACAAATGATTTTAAAATTTTTCAATTTTATATATTCACTACCATATCTATACAAGTATTTGATAACCACCATGCTAGATGAGAAATCTGTCAATGAGAAGTTTTCGGTAGCAGGTGTGATCAAGGGTGTGGAGGAAGATAAACTTAGAAAGGAGAGTCAGAAATTGATGTCTACTTCTACGAGTATCTTGGCGGTGGATGATACTTCAATTGGAAGGAAAAGTGCAAGTAAGGGTAGGATCCGTTGTCACAATTGCAGAGGGATTGAACATTACAAAAGTGGTTGTCGCAAGTTGTTGAATCAGAGTGGTGCCAATATAGTCAGTGTCGCTGAATAATGTGATAACTTAAAATGTACTACTATTTCAAATTCTATAGATATGCTAGGTGGTTTCTTGATTCGGATAGTTCTTCTCATATTTGCTCCGAGAGAGAGTTGCTTTCTACTTATAAGTCTACAACATATTATGGTGTGAGAACGGTGAGGTGAGTATTAGGGATTTCCCACAGAAATCCCTCTTTAGGATCTTGTTGAGTTATTCAATGCAATCAACACAAACCACCAAGCACATATGAGATCATACCAAACACACCAAAGCACACAAATTTGTCTTGGTTGGGGCTTTCGCCTTAATCCGGGGGAGAAGAAACCTAAGATGTTATTCAACTAGAGAAGATACAAAAATATTACAATTCTCACCACGACCCTCTCTCAAGCCTCACCAGCAAGTACTAGTTGTTTACAATTAGAGAAACTCTCAAGCTTCGCCTTCAATGAAGTACTCTCTCTCTCTTTTGTTTCTCAATGGAGGCCAATAACAACAATATATAGAGATCAAAAGAAAACCTAGTTTGATATCTTGATACAATAATCATTGGATAATCTTGAAGAGATAACCCTACGATAAGAGCCGTCAGGTCTGACTTGAAGAACAAGTTGGGACTCTCACGAATCACCAAGATCCGACCCAAATAACCCATCAGTGTCGCTGTTGGTTGACCTACCCCCAAGGTATGGTCTACCGCAACCTTCTGAAGTCCACCCGAGAGCAACCCGGTCGACCGCGCAGTCGACCACTGTCTCGCTGCAATAGAGCGGTCACGACCCCAAGGTCCAGTCGACCACAACCCCACTGTTGCGTTCTGCTAACTGTCTCTTGCCTCCACTCCGTCTCTGATTGTCTCGATTCCTCCATCGTCTCATCGTCTTCTTATCCAACATAGTATGCAAGACATAAACTCAACAATCTCTACCTTGGATTGCATACTCATGAATCCATATCTATGTGATTTAAAACCCTCTAGACACTTTTCCTTCTCTTCTTGCAAACAACACATTTCAATGGCTTCCTCTACTAGTTAAATCTATCTCTACCTATTTTTCTCCCGCTGATGCCCCCTCAAGGGCACGCCCCAGTAGATGTAATCATGGAGGTGCCACCCTCCACACGAACTCCACCTACCTCAAGTCTCTCTCCACCTTCCGACGATATTCGAACGTCGCAGTCTCGCTCGGATGATTTTAGTGACGGCATACTAGATGGTGCTTTAGGAACAATGAGCTTCAAACCACTTGGCCAAGGTTTCCTATTCCCACAAAGCTAGTAGAGGCTGTGCTGAACCTGCCCAATTCCCCTCTTACCCTTCATCACCTTGCAATAACCAACTGAACGAACTCCACCTGGATCTGTGTATCTGCAGTCCTGAGCTTCTAGAGTTTTCATGGAAATAAGGCTCCGCTTCATCAAAGGAATATTCATGCCCTCCTCTAGTGTGTGTCCCCTTCCGCCTGTCATCTTCGACTCATTTGTTTTCTCACATCTTACTTCACAAGTCTTTTCAATCTTCGTTCTCATATAACAATATGAGGTAAAATTGTAAGTAGAAACCATTACTTCACAAATCTTATCAAACTTTGTTCCTACACAACGTATGATGCAAATTTGCAAGTAGAAACCATCTTCCTCTCGGAGCAAACTTGAGAAGAACTAATCGAACCAAAAGAACAACCGGAATTCACATCTAAAGAACTTGAAACAAAAGCACTGTTTAAGCCTTTACCTAATTCAGCGGCACTGAATTTGGTACCCCTCTGACTCAATTGCTTGCAACAGTCTCTCATGTAATACTCAATCCCTTTGAACTGGTGGCCACGGACATTACCCCGACATGCACTTTTCCTTCCAATCAAAGTACAATCCACCTCCAAGCAACTCACAGAAGTTGACGCCGATTTCTGACTCTCCTTCCTAAGTGCATCCTCTTCCAACCCCTTGATCATTCCTGCTATGAAAATTTTCTCCTTGGTAGATTTCTCACCTAGCACGGTTATCATGTTGGATGGATTTGATGGTGAATATATTGAGTTGGAAACCCTTAGATCATCTGCGTTGAACGCCCTTAGTTCAGATAACTCCATATTGAACTCCACTTCATGATCTAGAGAGTGGTACTTTTCTTCATTAAGAAATCCCACAACTTTCTTCGCTGGTACATCCGAACTTGTGATGACAATCCCGAATAGTCAGTTCTCATTCTTGCCCAAAGACTCGTCGTACTTCTCTTATACCTGACTTCGTTCATCGATGACAACCAGATTAAACCCAAGGCTTATGAACACATCTTCTTCCACTTCTCCTGCTTTGTGCCGATTGGTCTCCTTTTATCTCCTTCTAGGACTAGATCCAAGTCCTGTTGAACCGATGCTTCATGCATGTCCACCTTCAAGAGATTAAAGTTGATCTTGCCTTTGAACCGGTTGATCTTCGTGATTTGATCTGCAATCATCTCCAAGGAACTCGAACAAACCCTTGAACTCGAAGCTTTAATACCAATTGTTAGGGATTTCCTACCGAAAACCCCTCTTTAGGATCTTGTTGAGTTATTCGATACAATCAACACAAACCACCAAACACATATGAGATCATACCAAACACACCAAAGCACACAAATTTGTTCCGGTTGGGGCTTTCGCCTTAATCCGGCGGAGAAGAAACCCAAGATGTTATTCAACTAGAGAAGAGACAAGAATATTACAATTCTCACCACGACACTCTTTCAAGCCTCACCAGAAAGTACTAGTTGTTTACAATTAGAGAAACTCTCAAGCTTCACATTCAATGAAGTACTCCCTCTCTCTCTCTCTTGGCTCTCAATGGAGGCCAATAACAACAATATATAGAGATCTAGAGAAAACCTAGTTTGATATCTTGATACAATAACCATTGGATATTCCTAAAGAGATAACCCTACGATAAGTGCCGTCAAATCTGACTTGAAGAACAAGTTGAGCTTCTCACGAATCACCAAAATCCGATCCAAATAACCCATCAGCGCCGCTATCGGTCGACCTACCCCCAAGGTACAGTCGACCGCAACCTTCTGAAGTCCACCCGAGAGCAACCCAGTCAACTGCTGTCTCGCTGCAGTAGAGCGGTCGACTGACCCCAAGGTCCAATCGACCGCAACCCCACTGTTGCCTTCTGCTGACTGTCTCTTGCCTCCACTCCGTCTCCGATCGTCTCGATTCCTCCATTGTCTCATCGTCTTCTTATCCAACATAGTTTGCAAGACATAAACCCAACAATGAGTGAGGGAACAGTTGAGTTGGAGACACCACATGGAAAGTGGTTCATACTAGAGAATGTCATGTATATTCCTTTGTTGAAACGGAACCTGATATCCTTGGAAACTTTAGAAGCACGGGACTGCAGGTACGCATCTCAATATGAAGTTCTATCAGTTTGAAAATGTTGTCGTAAGGTGATGAAGGGAAGGAGGGATATTCAATACAACCTCTACTAGCTTTGTGGGAATGAAAAATCTTTCCCAAGTGTTTTAAATACCAGCATTTCTAAAACATTATCTAGTTCGCCGCTACTAGAATCATCGAAGCGAGACCGCGATGTTTGAATATCTTTGGGAGGTGAAGAGTGCCTCGAGGTATGTGGAGTTTGTACGGAGGGTTGCTCCTCTGTGATAATGCCTACTGGGTATGCCCTTGAAGGGGGGATAGTTTCAACTAGCAGAAGAAACCACTGAACCATGTTGTTTGCAAGAGGAGAATGAAAGAGTCTAGAGGCGATAAATCAACATGTATGGAAGCATGAGTATGCAATCCAATGAGGAGATTGTTAGGCTTGCATACTAGGTTCATTGTGAAGAGAAGACAGTGAAGTAAGAAGAGGATCGAAGCGAAGATTGGAGGCGAAAGGAGTTGTGCAGGCAATGCATGTATTGAGTTTCATTTGACAGTCGACTGTCATATTATGCAGTCGACCTTCTTGGTTCTCTAACTAGCCCGAATGCATTGCAGTCGACCGCCCCGTCTTGGTTTTGACTATTCTGAGTACATTGCAGTTGACCGCCCTTGGGGGGCAATCGACCGACAACAGCACTTCGGCTATTTGGGCTTGGTTCTGAGTGAAACTGTTTGAGCCCGGTTTCTTCTCCAAGTACGATCGTGTGGCTCCTACCACGTGACTTTCTCTTCATGGTATATCGGATGATTATTGTATTAAGACTACAACCTAGGGTTTCTATAGATCTCTATATGTTATTGTTACTGTCTCTTTTAAGAGGTAAGAGAGATACTTCATTGAGAGTTTTTCATTGTAAACAATATATTATCTTCTACTGAGGCTTGAGAGATATATATGTTGAATAATATCTTGGTTATTTCTCCCCCGAATTAGGTTCGTTCGAACCAGGACAAATTGTGTGCTTTCTTTGTTTGATTTGGTCTACTATTGCTTGATGGTTTATTCGTGGTGATCGGTTGCCGCAAAACTCAGCAGAAATCCTAACATATACTTTTTATATGTAGTAGCATCTACATATGTTAACACCCCCTCTAAAAAATAACTAAGGATCATAGTGAGCGTTCACCTAAGGGGAATTGAATAAGAGTCTGGTTGGGATCGTTGGACATAACCGGGTTGTGTGGACAGGATGGAATTAGACAGCACGGAGAAGATCTTGTTTAGGATTAAACCACTTTAAAAATTAGACTTAACAGAATAGTAATTAGACTGAACAGAATAGTACCCTGTCATTGGATTCCTGCTAGCAATGACAACTAGAGACACTGTAGAAAATTTAAAATATATTAGTAACAAATAAACATTATTCCTTGCCAATGACCAAACAAATGTTAATCAAAATAAGTTGTTCTTTGGCAAGACACATAAAATTATAATACATATCGACATGTTTTCATGATTGAAAATGTTAGATGTTAGATATTGCTTTGATTTTAGTATTAAATATATCATTATCATCATAATCATCATCATCTAAGCCTTATCCCATAAAAACGGGGTCGCTAAGAAGTCAAGGCTCTTAGAAATTTGGTAAAGTTCTATAACCGGTGTTGACCTGATGTCAACTCTCTTTAATTAGTTGATGCTAAAACTCTAAAAATATGACAAGAGAGGGCTAACTATAAATTGCACGAGATAAGAGGAACGGGTCGAGTGCCCAATTTCGATTGGGCTGATTTCCACCGGGTCCATGTGGCCAACTGGAACACCATGCGATATCAGATGACACCGAATATGATGTTCTTTGCTATACCATTCGATGACTCTTTCCAACATGTATACATGACGTGGTACAGGAGCATTACGCGGTTGTATGTTTCTCCACAAGCCGTTGTACCAGCCGGTGTGCAGATTCCAATTCCCTCAACCGAGGAAGAACCACCACCAGCATATTCCTCTTCCCAGCCGATGTATCAACCAAATGCGTCGACGTATCGGAACTTGGTTAGTAAAATTTCACGCAATTTCATACATTTAGTATGCATGTATTATTATTTGAGGATGGGATAATACATTTAGTGTACATGATGTTTAAATTGAAATTTTCAACCTAATGTAGATTGAAAATACATGGGAAAACGTTCGGATAGCTACTCGCGTCATGAAAAGTAAGGTACCCGAGAGCGTTACGCAATTAATGCGAGATATGCTAAAGCCGTGCCGCCGTAGTCTTGAAGAGGTGGGTGAAGGTCCGCAACTTGATGCATATTTAAACGCCAACGTGGTAGTTCCTCGGCAAAAGAGCGTGACAAGGGCGGGAATTCACATTGCCGAGCCACAGCAAGTTCAACAACAGCAACCACCTGAAGAAGATGCAGAGGAGCAGTGGTCGGATGACCCTCAATCCCTCGAGACGCAAGGTAGACGACGAAATTCTCAACGAAAGAGGAACCCACCTGATCAATTTTCACCCAGTGGTCGCAAACCACGTGGTCGTAAAAGGTAGTATGTAACAAGTGGTTCGTTATTAGTATTTTAGTGTTTGGTTGATGATTTTATTCCTCAAATAACTAATGCAAAGTTTGTTTTTATGTGGATAAATATTGTAGATAAATACCGGGCATCCATGGAAGTCAACCATGAAGATAAATGTATTGATCCATCTAGATTACTTTAGCTTCATTGTTGAGATGAATATTTGGTACTGAATGTCTTGTAATTGCTACTTGAAATAATTCCACAAATGTAGTTGAATGAATTGCTGAGATGAATATTTGGTAATAAATGTCATATTATCTGTCGTGTCATATATATTGTTGTGATCTGAGTTTTTATTTATCTGAATGAATTGGTGATCTGAGTTTCTGAATTGTTGTGATATGAGTTTTTGAGTTGTTGTGATCTGATATATTTTGTTGTATTGTTGTGATCTGAGTTTCTGAATTGTTGTGAATGAACTCATTTTGTGAAGTTGTATTTTCATCCACAAACAGCAACTACACTGTCAAAATCTCTCTACTTAACCCGTTATTGACGATGACGGGTTAAGTGATCCCCAACAACGGGTTAAGTAGAGAGATATTGGCAGAACTTCATCATCTACAGACCTAGTATTCAGAGAACACTATCAAAATCTCTCTACTTAACCTGTTATTGACGATGACGGGTTAAGTGATCTTAACCCGTCATCCCCAACAACGGGTTAAGTAGAGAGATATTGGCAGAACTTCGTCATCTACAGACCTAGTATTCATAGAACACCGTCAAAATCTCTCTACTCAACCCGTTATTGACGATGACGGGTTAAGTGATCTTAACCCATCATCCCCAATAACGGGTTAAGTAGAGAGATATTGGCAGAACTTCATCATCTACAGACCTAGTATTCATAGAACACTTTCAAAATCTCTCTACTTAACCCGTTATTGACAATGACGGGTTAAGTGATCTTCATCCGTCATCACCAATAACGGGTTAAGTAGAGAGATATTGGCAGAACTTCATCATCTACAGACCTAGTATTCATAGAACACTGTCAAAATCTCTCTACTTAACCTATTATTGACGATGACGGGTTAAGTGATCTTAACCCATCGTCCTCAATAACGGATTAAGTAGAGAGATATTGGCAGAACTTCATCATCTACAAACAAAGTATTCATACAATTGTTTGTAAATCTAATAAAAATATTCAGAAAATACATTATCAAACTAGATAATATAGTTGAAAAATGTAAACAGTTTATTAAAAATTACTCTAACCCTGCGAACTACTCTAACCCTACTATAGCCCTATTATAACCCTCTAACCCTAGCCGTAACCCTTTGACACTGTAACTCTTAAACCGAATTCGATGAATGTAAGGAATTATGTTAAATATTTATTTATTTACTTTAAAAGATCATTTGGAATTTTCAATTTGTTTAGATAGGTGATTATATAAAATTTTTCTGAAGAGATTGTTTTTTTCCCAAAAAATGGAGAAGTTTTATCTTTAAAAAAAGGTATGAAATTGTTTGTAAATCTAATAAAAATATTCAGAAAATACATTATCAAACTAAATAATATAGTTAAAAAATATAACGGTTAATTAAAAATTACTCTAACCTTACGAACTACTCTAACCCTACTGTAACCCTACTATAACCCTCTAACCCTAGCCGTAACCATCTGACACTGTAACTCTTAAACCGAATTCGATGAATACAAGGAAATATGTTAAATATTTATTTATTTACTTAAAAGATCATATGGTGTTTCCAATTTGTTTAGATAATTGATTATATAATTTTTTCTGAAGAGATTCTTTTTTTCCCAAAAAATGGAGATGTTTTATGTTAAAAAAAAATGAAATTGTTTGTAAATCTAATAAAAATATTCAGAAATTACATTATCAAACTAAATAATATAGTTCAAAAATGTGAACAGTTTATTAAATATTACTCTAAACCTATGAATTACTCTAACCCTACTGTAACCCTACTATAACCCTCTAACCCTAGTCGTAACCCTCTGACACTAACTCTTAAACCGAATTCGATGTATATAAGTAATTATGTTAAATATTTATTTATTTACTTTAAAAGATCATATGGTGTTTCCAATTTTGTTTAGATAGGTGATTATATAATTTTTTATCTATGAAAAATGTAAACATTAAAAGTTCATGAAAAATACTTTATATTTTTATTTATGAAAAATACATTAGATTTGGGAAATTTTTTTATAAAAAATAAGAAATTAAAAATAAATTTGGGAAAAACCATTTGAAAACAAATTAGTCAATTTTAGTAGTATAATTGTATAAACATTGAAGTTGATAAAAAACTAGAGCCCCAAGTCGAGGCCTATCTCTAAACCTACTCTAACCCTCTAACCCTAGCCCTCTAACTCTAAACAAATTAGTCAATGTTCACGAAGAATGATATTACATCTTTATTTTTTATTTATAAATTACATTTGGAGTTCTCTATTTGTTTGGATAGTTTATTATCTAGTATATTTTTAAATGAAGAGATTTTTCTTTGAATCTCTTGCTTTTTTTGGTGAAAATTTTTTCACCCTTTACCCGTTATCGGAGATAACGGGTTAAGTGAGCTTAACCCGTCATCGTCAAAAACGGGTTAAGGTAGAGTATATTGGCCGAACTTTATACAACAAAATGCAAATACACTGACAATATCATTCAATCTAACCCGTTTTTTGCGATGATGGGTTAGGCTCACATAACCCGTCATCATCTATAACGGGTTACGTAGGTCGATATTGTCAGAACTTTATCTTCAAAATTTGAAGATTGTTCCACAAAGAGCAAATACACTGCAAATATCTTCCAACCTAACTCGTTTTTGATGATGACGGGTTAAGCTAACTTAACCCGTTATCTCCAATAACGGGTTAAGTTGTAAGATATTTGCAGAACTTTATCTTCAAAATGTAAGTTTCTACAAATTTTCAGTCTACCTAACCCGTTATTACCGATAACGGGTTAGGTTCAAAGAAATTTAAAATTAAAAATAAACCCAGAGCAGATATATAGTTCACAAATACACAAAGTGCACACATACATAAACATTCGCAAACCAATTACAACATTAACATTCACAACAATATAAAGTAGTTCACAAATACACAAAGTGCACACATACACAAATTGCACTCTACTTAAATACACCAAAATTCTACTTATAAATTCAAACACATTGAATTGAGCATATATATACAATCAAAAGTGTATTAAATTTTCGATGATTGACGCCTTCCATCTGCACGCTCAACTTTCATTCCGGACCTACAAAAAAAATAAGGAATTGTAGAAATGAATAATTATCTTCTCATCAGTTGATAAAAAATAAGGAATTGTAGAAAGAAGGTCCACAAAGTTAAATATGACATAATACAAAAATTACCTTAGCACGAATCTTCACCTTCATCGTCATCACTCTCTCCACCGATTGGAGCTTCTTCATATGCTACCGATCCACTAAAAAAATGAGAAGAATGAATTTGTGTCAACAACAACAAGTTAAGATTGACTGAGTTAAATTAATTTATACTTAGTCTCAGATATATTACTTTGCCATATTTTTTGAGCAATTTCGTAAATCGTGACATACGACACGAAGGCATGTCCTGCAAGGTCTTGGTCTCTTCATTTTTTGGGCTTCTCGTAGGGACTTCAATCTCTTCCCTCTAGGCCTTCCCTTTGTAGTGCACTATACAGGGTCCCCCACCGGTGCATGTGCATGTCCACCACTCTCTGGTTGTGTACTACCTTCGCGTTGTGTGCTATTCCCGGATTGAATGTGAGAAACGCCTTCAATGCCCTTAAGCATGTGATAGAGCATGTACTTGTACGCTCCCTCTGAAGAACAACCAAGATCGACCAACTGTCTTGAGTGCTGAGTCAATTCACAATAACGGGAGGTAAAATTGTCGCCCATACTATTGGGAACGGGTGTACTGTTTCTTGTCAACTGATCCCGGGTCTATCGTCTACAAATATATTACTCCGATAGTGCGATGTAATCGGTGAACCGAAGTACCGCCAATAGATATTTGCATGGAATGCCTACGAATTCATACATGGAGCGAAGATTTAGCCATTTGACGAACTTTGCAAAAAGAAATCACCCTCCCCGGTTATGAATTTCCATAAATCGTTACAGAAAAAGCTAAACTATTGGGTGTATCCATACTCGGAATGAAATTCACATTAAGTAATAAGCTTTTTTGGACTTCTTTTTGGAATTTGTAGAAAATCTTTAGTGTGTATGTTCCTGCCATTTGTGACTCCAACGCCCATTCGGTTTTCAATTTTGGTCTCTCCTCGTGATTTCGATGAGTTTCTTTAAGTTTCTCGTGTCTTTGTTTTGCTAAGACTCGGTCAAAGATCACGGCAAATTCATGTAATGAGTACTTCTTATGGATATGTTGCTTCAAGGATGAATGTAGCAATTCGCTACGTTGGGTACTCAACATGCTGCCCCAAAATGAATCTTTTGCGTAGACGGGAGCCCATTTCTCTCGAATTTCAAATTTCTCGTTCAACCATTTGTTATTTTCAAGTTTGTATCGTGAAATAAAATTTTTCCACTTCTCTTCAAATTCAGTTTTAAATTTCGTTGTATAGATGATGGTCTTCAAATCATCCCTAAACTCGTCGATATTATTTGATATACGCACCTCATGCGGCAACTTATTCAAAATATACCAAATACAATATCTATGATTAGTGTTAATGAAAACTTTCTTCAATGCAGCACCTATTCCACGATCCTTATCTGTTACGACGCCCAACGGATCGTGACGCAATACTCATCGCCACTTTTCAAAGAACCACCCAAATGAGAAAGCCTTCTCATTTAGAATGAACCCACAACCTAAGAATGTTGATTGCCAATGTTGGTTGACTCCAACAAATGGTACGAATAACATCCCGTATCGATTCGTGTTGTAGGTGGCATCAAAGCAAACTACATCCCAAAATACTTCACAATTCTTCCTACCGATACCATCCACCCAAATACAATGGGACAATCGCCCTTCGGGATCTACTTGTAATCATTAAAAAATAGAGGATTGGTCTCCTTTTTCGATTCAAAGAACTCAATTAGCATTTTCCCGTCATGTTCTTTCAAACCTTCCAACTCGTCTCTCCTAAGATTTCTAATATCAGTTTAAGTGAATCCAATATTCTCATTACCTCCACTTGCACCTTCGAAGAAAATCATTTATTTGCATATAGGGACATCAGCTTCGGTAAGTTGACCAATCACTTTTTTATCTGAATTTGTCAATACACGGTTTCGAGGAAGCAAGTGACGTCTACCGGGTGAAGTAAATTCATGATTGTGTGGTTCATTAAATGAATAAATAATCCACGAATTACTTTCTGAGTTTAGTTTTACATGAATGAAAGCTTTACAACCCGTTCTAAAAGTAGTTCCCCGTTTAGCTTCATTATGATTATTCGGTGACTCCACGGCTTTATTACATACATATGATTTATCTACTACATCATTTTCCTTGTATTTATTTCCGCCCTTGTACGTAGAGAAACACGCACATCTAGAATATGTGGAATAAAATTTCTCCACTTCCTCCAAAGTGAGAAATGTCATACCAATCTTCGGTTTTAGGTGCTCGTCAATATAACGCCGAAATTCACCAATTTCTTGTGCACGAACATATTTTTCTCCAGCAACAGAACTTCCTTCAAGACTGTCCAAATCAAAGATAAAAAAAAGTATAACAGTTAGGGCCACGAACCCTTACGGAATGTGAAGAATAAGTTCTAACTTTATTTAGTTATAGTTTGATGAACATGAAAAAAAATGTACAAACAGCATCCAAAATTTATAAAACTTTGCAACTTGATCGAATTCATGTAACACAAACCAACCCAACTTGTAGAAATGAGTTTCGAGTCATGGTTTGCGAGATACGGCCGTGTACCGCTTTATTTGGTTTTTTTTATACCAACGCGACACACGACCGTATCTCTCGAACCGTGAATCGAAACTCACTTCTACAAGTTGGGGTAGCTTGTGCTAGGTGAGACCAACCAACTCGCAAAGTTTCGTATTTTTTGGAGGTTCTTTAAAGGGTTTTCTAGTCTAACCGCACTAAAAGCTTTCTCAGTGATTTACTTCTTATGCTAAAAACGTGAGACAACCGCACAAACAGTATCCAAAATTTATAAAACTTTGCAATTTGGTCATATTCGCATAGTACAAGCCACCCCAACTTGTAGAAGTGAGTTTCGCGTCACGGTTCGAGAGATACGGCTGTGTATCGCTTTATTTGGGGTTTTTTAAACCAAAAGCAGTACACGGCCGTATCTCTCGAACCGTAACTCGAAACTCACTTCTACAAGTTGGGATGACTTGTGCTACGTGAGACCATCCTACTCGCAAAGTTTTGTATTTTTTGAAGGTCATTTGCAGGGTTCTCTAGTCTAACCGCACTAAAAAGGTTCTAAGTCATTTACTTCTTCATGCGAGGAACGTTACAAAATGGCACAAATGACATCCAAAATTTATAAAACTTTGCAACTTGGTTGAATTCACATAGCACAAGTCACTCCAACTTGTGGAAGTGAGTTTCGACCCACGGTTCGAGAGATACCGCTGTGTATCGCTTTACAAGGGTTTTTTTAACCAAAAGCGATACACACCCGTATCTCTCCAACCGTGAGTCGAAAATCACTTCTACAAGTTGGGGAGGCTTGTGCTACGTGAGACTATCCTACTCGCAAAGTTTCGTATTTTTTGGAGGTCGGTTGAAAGATTTTCTAGTCTAACTGCACTAAAAAAGTTCTAAGTCATTTACTTATACTTCGATGAACGTGAGAAAACTGCACAAACGGTATCCAAAATTTATAAAACCTTGAAACTTTATCGAATTCACGTAACACAAGCCACCCCAATTTGTAGAAGAGAGTTTCGAGTCACGGTTTGCGAGATACGGCAGTGTACCGCTTTATTTGGTTTTTTAAACCAAAAGCGATACGCGGCCGTATCTCTCGAACCATAAGTCGAAACTCACTTCTACAAGTTAGGGTGACTTGTGCTATGTGAGACCAATCTACTCGCAAAGTTTCGTATTTTTTGGAATTCGTTTGAAGGGTTTTCTAGTCTAACCGCACTACAAAAGTTCTAAGTAGTTTACTTCTTGTGCGATGAACGTAGCAAAACGGCATAAACGGCATCCAAAATTTATAAAACTTTTCAACTTGGATGAATTTACGTAGCACAAGCCACCACAAATTGTGGAAGTGAGTTTCGACCCATGGTTCGAGAAATACAGTTGTGTATCACTTTACAAGGTTTTTTTTCAACCAAAAGCGATACACGGCCGTATCTCTCCAACCGTGAGTCGAAACTCACTTCTACAAGTTGGGAAGGCTTGTGCTACGTGAGACCATCCTACTCGCAAAGTTTCGTATTTTTTGGAGGTCAGTTGAAGGGTTTTCTAGTCTAACCGCACTATAGAGGTTCTAAGTAATTTAATATATATAGAACGATTATAATTACGACTCAATCTACAATATCGTCGACCGATCAACAACTAGGACTACATTTGTACCGTGTAAATTCATCAAATGACTACTTATAAATTTCTGCATCTACAAATTTTTTAGACTTTTTTTATATACGGTAAATTATTGGAAAGAGACCAAATTTTTTAAAAAAAAACTATGGGTTAAGGCACTTGAATATATTATAAGTCTTCACAATTTTACATCTACAAATTACTTAGACAAAGATTTTTTTTGCTACCTTCTACATAATTTACTATGGAAAGATTTAACAATCAACACAATTAAAACTATTAAGGCAAAAAATTAGTCAATACCTTACAAAATAACTCCGAATTTAGCAAATATAAGTGTTGTGGCCGAACTACCGTTTCGATTGCCTTTTGAAGATGGGATGAGAGACTAGGGTTTGGATGTTTGGAGGATGAGGAAGAGCGGACGGAGGAGGAGCAAACAGAGGAGGAGGATGAGAGGTTTTTGTTTTGATTAGGGTTACTTAGAACTTTTTGGGTTTGGGTTCGGCAGAAACGAGAGAGAGTGGGGAGAGATCGAGAGAATATGAGTTAAGGCAAAAAAAATTTCAAATTATAAGTATTCCTTAATCCGTCCTTCAGAACGACGGGTTCAGGCACATATATTTTTTTTTAAAAATTTGCCTTAACCCGTCGTTCCCAAGGACAGATTAAGGCTAAATTTTAGAAAAAAAAATGTAGGCCGCTAAATCAAAGATCCAACGGCCCAGATCTCCATTCGCACGGGTTTGTGCACATAGACCCGTTTGCAACGGAATAAAGCTCATATTATATATATATATATATATATATATATGTGTGTGTGTGTGTGTGTGTGTGTGTGTGGAAACATGGATTTTTATACCCCAATTTATAATTATTTTTCACCATATACTAACGGAAACATGGATTTTTATTTACAACTAATTATTGTCATACTATTCAAACTTCAGCTACATAATTGTTGGTTTACCATTTGCAAAACTTTTCATATGCTGTATCGTTCTAAAGACGTGCCGTAGGCACGTGACCATGAGCAAATCTAGTATATATATATATATATATATATATATATATATATATATATATATATATATATATATATATATTCTTGGAATTGAAGAAACTATGCAGTATACGAAAACCAATATATTTATATATCCCCAGCCAAGTTTAGAGTATCAAGTTGCAGGAATACAAGTACATGATTCGAATATTGTCATATATAAAATGAACTTGAGTGGTAAAAAATAAAATAAAATGAACACTACAAACCGCACGAGCTTTCCCGACGATCCCGACGGTTTTTTTGGGCTATCCCTGCATTTATAAACGCAGGGATAGACCGTAGTAACGTTCCTAGAAACGCCATTGTAAAAAGCGTCGGGACAGATATAGAGTCTATCCCGGCATTTTTTAGAACCGCCGCTATAGCCTATATTTATCCCGGCATTTAGTTGAAAAAACGCCAGTATAGTGCTTTTGGTAGGAAAAAGGAAAAGAGGTTCTATACCGGCATTTTTTTAGCAAAAAACGTCGGGGTATGTTATTTTTTTTTTTAAAAAGCTCCCTATCCCGACGTTTTTGTCAAAAAAGCCGATATATATGGTTATTTTTAAATTAAAAAAATTTGAATTTTAAAATATTTTTTAATAAAAAATTACCCTACATTAAATAAAATTTCATATATACGTTATAAAACAACATAGAACTCCTCAATCCAATTCAATAACAATAACAACAATCCCATTCACTAACACAGAAATATATATCTCAAATGTATAGACAAAATGTATTGTAGAAGACAATCATACACACAGGCTCGATCTGAAGAAGATCTAAATCATTTGTAGTAACATACTTGAATATGTTAAGCACTTTATTGTAAAAAGGAAAATCATGAGATATTAACAAACTTATTTAGAACATGAAAACACTTAATTCTCAATTTGGGGAATGGTTTACTAGAACAAAAGCTGCAGCAGGTCCAACACCCATGATGGCAGGATCCACTGCCTGCAAATATCAAGAAATTGTACATCAGTTCTAATCAAAATTACCCTTGGTTATTGTATGGCATGAGTTTGATAGTCTGGATCTATTTTCCGGTGCACACATAATGAACTGCTTATAGATAGATATCTATATTAGCATATTTGTGAAATAGTGAAAAGCATCTGGAGTATGTAAACATTTGAGCACATAACTGATATTTTGATATTTTAGCTCTGACCACTTCCGGTAGTTATGATCAGATGAATAATGATTTCATATATGATGCAACACAAGCATAAATCAAATTGCTTGTTGAGTCACCAGGGAAAAAGAGGAAATGACCGTGAGGAAATGAGACCAAAGCAATGACCACGAAAAATTACTTTTCACCTGACAATAAAGCTTCAGGATAACGGTTTAGGTTATATATATCATAAAAGGACAGCACGTATGTATGTATAATAAAAGGACATCAATGCATCTAAGAATAAAACACAATATAAATTAATAACAAAAAAGCTCCAACATACCTTTACTATAATACTAAAAAGACACTCCATTTAACAAGGTACTTTTTCTGATTTCTCTGATCCTTTTTTACAAAATAAAGTTTACAGAGAGTTGAGCTAAGCATGTTTCAAATAAGTTCATGTTGCACTTACAGAATTTTGAAGTTCATGACAGCATCTAGAAACCACTGTAGCTACTCATTTCCAATGCCAATTTTGGAGTTCTTGTTCCCTGTGGCAACATAAACATGTACCTAACAAAAATCATACGAAAAGGATAATAGTAAGTGTAGGAGTTAATTATTCTAACACTGGAATTTGCTCCAAAAAATAAAAAAAATAGTAATGTTAACAATGTATCATATATGAAATAATCAGATATGTAGGAGAAACAGGAACTAGTAGTTAAACTCACATATTTCATGTACTTGATTTAGTCATGCAATTTACTTGGGTTACCCTAGTCCAATATCGAATTGTGTTTATCAGTAATAGTTCAGCTTTCAATATTAATTTATGTGCCTACATCTGGCTGCATGTTGAAATAATAGAGAAAAAAAATGTTGGAAATGAACAACCATACTTCATCACGAAGGGGCCCATTGAATTGGAAAGCCTTTTGTTAGCAGTTAGCACCAACTAAGAAGTAACTAGTGGAATCATATCCAAGACCTTGAGGATGAAAGCCTTTATTTTGTAGTGTTTGTGATAAATAGGATAACATTACAGGCCATTCAAAAAGTGAAACCATCTACTTTATCTTCTCAGCATAAGAAACAATACAAGTGAAGGAGTAATAAAGCAGGGACACACCAACGCAATTATTCAGATATAATAGTGAAAAGGCCTCCAACAACAAAGTTGTGCACAGTTATATAAATTCAAAATTAACGCCAACCTATAAGAAAACTTCACCAAACCACCACCATCTTCATCATCAAAATCAGCAGCATTTGCTCCAGGTTCCTACATGGTAATGTGATCTGTGACTGCCGATACCTGTTGCACACAAATCATCTAGTTAAAACTTACTGTGAATTAATAAAACCAGCAAAAGGACAACATTAGACCAAACATATTAAAAGTGCAAACAAGAAATAAATATAACATAGCTATTACCTTGATGACCCGGCCAGCAATCTCTAGATTTTTGTTCAAACTCTGTGCTGCCTTCGCATAAATTAGCGAAACAGTAAACTAGCATAAATTAATAGCAAAACAATGAAAAAGGTAAGTTACCTTGATTCACACTTAACTTGAACAAATCTATAGCCTTTGCACTGCCCAGTTTCCAGATCTAAAGTAGCTGTACAAGTTCCAGGACCCAACGGTTCAAAGACATAAAGATATAGAAACAAGAAACAAAATCAGATTTATTGTACAAGAGCAGCATATACCGAACTAAAATTTGTCTATATTTGATCAGAATCCGATGAGATGTCAATGATTGCATCGTTGTAACTAAATCAAACAATAAGAATTAATTCGCTAAAGTATTAAATTTAGTATGCATGACCATACTTCTTTTCAAGCTACTCATCATAAACCCTATTTTATTCATATAAAACTTTCAGATACCCAATTTCATCATTTTTTCATATAAAACCTCACTATTTCAATCCACAATTGCCAAAGCAGGACTCAATTTTGTCGAAGAAAGTTTGCTATCAAGCCAACCCTTTGATTAGGTCTATGAATCTCAATTTGGGACAATTATTCTTTTTCCCAGCAATGATGTTTTAGGGAATGAACAATTATTAAAATTTTGGATAATTAAATTTAAAAAGCCCACTAATCTTTAACAAAAGTACCCTTCTAATAAACAAATACAATCATGTTTTAACCTTATATTTTCTAAAACTACAGCAAATCATCATATCATAATTCCTTAACTAATACCTACATCAAAATTCGAACCAAGAACCATATATCACTCTTAACAATTGCAAATTTCATCATTTTATTCTTTTTATTGAAAAAACACATTTGTACACCTTTCCAAGCCCTTTAATTCTAGCCACAGGTTCATCCCTCAAAATCTCCACATATACTTCATTCCCTTCATCCTCTACACTTATCGTCTTCTCAAACCCTAAAAAAACCATCAAAAATGTAAAAAGTTAGGCCAAAAAAATGAAAAAAAATATTGCAAAAAAGAGGGAAATATGAGTTTAAAATAAGAACCTTCTTCTCCGCTCTTTAATCTAATCTTACCTGCAAAGTAATCCAATCTTTATTTTAACATAAAACAAAAATAAATCCAATCCAATAAAAAAAAGAAAAAACACATGCTGCATAGAGAGGGAGAGAGAAAGAGAGAGAGAGACCCAAATCAGAGCTAGGGTATGAGAGAGGAAGGAAGACGAAGGGGATCAAACTAGGGTTTGAGATATGGCTGAGGGGGAGGGGAAACGGCAGCGAGGAAGGGGAGTCACAGCGGCGGGAGGAGGGCGACAACGACGGCAGTATGAGAGGATTTGGAGACCGGGTTTGGTGAGAGAGGGAGAGAAGAGTTTTTGAGGGAGACAAAGAGGAAAGTGAATTATTTGGGGAAGGAATTTGGGAATCTGGGATTTTTGTCCTTTTGTTTTGGGATTCCTACATCGGTGTTTCTTATAAACAACACCTGTATAGACTATCCCTATATCGGCGTTTTATATGCACGCCGGTAAAACACGCCGGGATAGAATGGGCTGAAAAATAGAACTATTCTATTCCGACGTTTCTTATAAATGCCGGGGAAAAAATGTTGGGATAGATGTTTTGGTTTGTAGTGGAACTTGAGATTGAGATCAATATTACAAATAGTATAAACTACAAAATTTATAAGTATCTATACAGAGATCCACCTTATCATTTCTAGCTCTTGCACTCTACTTCTCTGTGACTTTGTGCTTGATCTCCTTCCAAACTATAAAAAATGAGATCTTTCTTGAAGTTCATATCCGGTATGAATCCCTGAGTAGGGCCTTGCTTTTCAGTCAAACTACTAGTTCTCATCGCCATTTGCTGATTTAGAGCTCATTGCAATTGCCTACTAAGATCATATAACAAAGAAAATATATATTCTTAGTTTTTTAGGAATAATTAAAAGCATAGTTAAATGAAACTATGTATATCATAGGCCATTAGTGGTAATTACCTATAATTACTATAGTTCCTGAGATTGAAATACTGCTGGGATTGTGATTGCCCAAAATGGATGTAAAGAATCCTGCTCTCGATTCTGAAGGGTTGGCTTGGAAAGTTTCTTTGGTTGAGCATCTCAGATATGTGCTCTCCTCTTCGCATGTAAACAACTATTTTTGCATATTTTGCAAGAAAAAATAAATATCTTGATCATCTTGAAGATTTTCCAGAAAATATGTACACATGTAGTTGATTAGGGTTCACTCAATTACACTTCATTTTTAGTAAGTCTTGATGTCTTCAATCCTCAGAGTGGCCTCACATAACGCAATTTTTCTACTTTTCATACTCATTTACATAATACAAATTCTTCTCTTTTCATTCTCATTCAACGACATACTTCATTTACTAATCATTTTCATACTCATAACTCATTTTCTTTAATGTTCATCTTCATTCTATCAACAATTTCTTTTACGTTTCATATTCATTCTGATTCATACACTTGCTTTAGTTTCTCATTTCCACTTCTCATTAAATACTTTATTTACTTTTCCATTCTCATTTCACATCATATGCTTTCTTTACTTTCTCATTTCCACTTCTCATTAAATACTTTATTTACTTTCTAATTCTCATTTCACATCATATGCTTTCTTTACTTTCTTATTTTCACTTCATATTTATTCATTTTATTAATTTGCCGACCAGTGAGTCATAGTATCCCAATATACTGAAAGCGACAGCTCAGTAAACACGCGGACCTCTGTCCACCAAGGGTCTTACGCTTTTGAGACTACATCTTCCTCCCAGCCTACGCCAGCGAGGGAAACACCGCACCCCAAGTAGAACCTAGGTAATAATCACCTCACCCAAACATAGTTTGGGCAATAATTATCATATCCCAAACAGAGTTTGGGTAATAATCACCGCACCCCAAGGCCGATAGCCTGGGTAATAATCACCACACCCCAGACAAGCTGGGTAATAACCGGGCCTCAAGCCAATAGCTTGGGCGATAAAAACACCGCACCCCAAACATAGTTTGGTTAATAAACACCGCATCCCAAGCCGGTCCTTTGGTGTTAGGAAGTATAGCCCAAACCATAGGATTTCTGCAGGTACTGGTCAACAAAGTTTAACTATTATTATCATTTTTATCTCATCTTATCATCACATTTTAGCTCATCTTTTATTTCAACATATTATAACATCTTTGACATTTACCATGCTATTTACCTTCTCATTGTGCCGCATATATGCATATACCATGTTATTTAATTTATAAGATTGCTACATCATATTATTACATTTCATGAATGCACCATATTATTTATTTTATCGCATTATCATATATTATGAGTATACCATGTCTTTTAGTTTATTACATTATGTTATTACACATTAATTTCACTTTGAAGATCTCTATATCATACATATAACAACTCATTAATTTGATCGTTTATCATATCACTTATCATTATCACCCATATGTTAAAAATATGCACCATATTGGTCAACATATCATAACACCATATATATATATGTATCATTTCTATTTATCATCCGTATATTATACGTATATCAAACCCCAATTACTTCATATTATCATATATATACCCAATATATCACCAATAACACTAAATATTCCAAATCATGCAAATTCACCATATAGCACAATTTCAACTTATAAAATTCCGTATTTTCTATTATATCTTTCTCCGGATATAACTAACAGAAATTACATCGAATCAGTCTAAAAAAAATTCACAACATACAATAGACCTAGTACAATCATACTCACCTGAACCGGCCCGAAGAAACTCCTCGCTCGCCCGATCGCCAATCAAACTTCACTTTTCGCACCTATTAAGAAAATTATCGAACCCCATAAGCTATTAAATCAAAACACATGTTATCTATTCCCGGAATTCACATCAAACATACTCATACATCACATACAACATACATAAACATATCAAATCAACTATCTCTAGTCTTATAGCCAAATCCCAATTTACCCCTCGATCGGAAGAGTTCCAATCAATATTTTATATCTTAAAGGTAAAATACCCCAAATTAACTTCTATATCCCAAGATTAAATCATATATGCATCTCGGAAATAATGTTTATTATTTGTACAAATTTCCCTATAATTATCCTGTTTTTGAACCAATAAACTCGATTTTTACAATTTGCCGATACTGGGAAAGTTCAAATAATTCTTAAAATTTATCGTAAATGCCTCTAAATTATGTCATATTATTGCACATCATCCAAAATATTTATTAGCATTCAATAAATATAATTTCACTTACCCTTCCTGTTACGCCCCGCTTTCCAAAATACGGGAATACGAGTACGTAACGACGGCACAGCGAATGATTATACATCATCCATAAGTTGTACCAGTCTAACTCAACAATATATAAGAGAAACAACCACGCAGACAAAGAATATAATCACATAAACAATGAATAAACTCGAAGATAATCATAAAATAAATTCACCAATAATAATCCGACATATGGGATAAAACAAACTTCGGGTCATAAAGCCCAAGAATAAAAAGTATGATAAAAAGAAATACAATAAGCAAATAACAAGAGATAGCTAAGTAGTCTAAAGTTCAGCTCCGATCTTCAAAGAGTTTGCTCACCAATTTCTTCCTGTATTGCTCCTTCGGTACCTGTTAATACTGGATCTAATTAAAAAGAAAGAAAAGAGTATCCTTAGAGCAAGTCATGGGCAGCAAGTAGAGAAACAGAGGATAAAGGAAAGCATGTATATTAAAAAAAAGAGACAGAGTCAAAGTCAAAGTACAAAGCAAAGAGCAGGCAGTAATATCAAATGGTGTACAATTAATCACACATGTAATACGTGATGTCAAGTCAATTTCAATACATGATCAAGTATGCAGGTTATTAGTCATTTTATTAGTTTATCTAGTGCACATACTACTGCGTCCCATTCCACACATTCTGCGCAAGCACTGTGATCGTTTTAGACTGATGGTGAATTCACGGATGGTGTACTCGGCGTCGATGACGATAGTTTTACAATCAATAATTCTTCTTCCAATCAATACCTGTCCTTCCAATCAATATTTCTCCTCCTTCCAATACGATATAACGATACGGCCTTGCCGAGTACATTTTCTAATCGTTCACTACCAAGTCCTACCCATAATACTCCGGCTTGTTATTAAGTCATTTTCATCCTATGTGAGCATACAAGAGGGTGTCAACATTGTATAATACTAATTGTGTCTAATTCTATGCGTTACAGACAAATCATGAAACAAACAGGTCATTTACACAAAATTTCATAACGAGGACAGCATGATCTTGCTGTACTAAAATACCGATTACCGTCACTACAAAATAGCAAATCTGAATTCGCGGGAAGGACTAGAAAGTAGACCTCCGCACGGTTCCAGCGAGCATAATTAAGGCATATAAAAGACATAGGAACTAGGGTAAAAACTCTATTTTATTCAGGTTTTATGTTCAGGCAACATGCAATAGATTGTGTTCAACTAATTATTTCAGGTCAGAGAACTCATTAATAAAATCTATTAAAATTCTGGGCAATACCTATACATGTCTAGGTCCAGCCTAAATTATTTCAGATTTTTCTTGCACTATTAACAGGGTCAAATAAAATACAGAACAGCAAGGTACGCATGAAATTATGAGTCTGAAATTACTAACACAGTTGCAGTAAAGTGATGATAACTAATAGATGACAAATTGGAATTTAAATCCAGACCAGGAAAAAATTATGTAGACATCAAGGGCTACATTGTATGTTTAATAAGTTCTTTCAAATTATGTCATTAGTAAGGTTAAAAATCTGATTCAACGTGAAACATCCAGCAGACCAGAAATCAACTTAACATAAAAAGGCATCAAATAAATCATACGATCACATATAGCATGCAAATTGGTAATCACAGCAATCCTAGGTGTCAACATGCAAATTTCTAAGGTTTAAGATACAATTATCACAGTCATGGTGTCAATTCATCAATTAAAACCGATCCAGTATATTCAATTTAACATGTCCAATTTATCAAGCAGTTCTGTGCATGAATCTAGTATTTAATGTGAATATGCATGAAACAATGGGAATTGGGTTTAAGATCAAAGAGATAGCATGATGTTAAGAGTATGTCGGGTTAGCTCATGTAAGCCCTCGATAATCTTAACGGAATTGTCAAATGATTGCAAAATGGATGGATCTACTTGTAGGAGATCAAATAATCTTGAACACAAACAATAAAAAGGGTTCAAGAAGAGACTTGCCTGTTATATTGCAGATATAATTAAATAGGAATAACGGGATCAGAATTCCGGGCGAAATCTCCCAAAAATACGTGCGAAGAACCAACAGCAACAGCCAAAAGCCAAAAGCAAATCTTCACACCGGATCGAGACAGAACACAGAACGGCAAAACGGGATCTGATGCACCCAGAACACAGAACACCAAATCTGACCAATAGGCGATCTCTCCACACTCGATCTGGCCAGAACAGCAAACAGCGGAAGGGGATCACTGTGCGCCGAACACGGGACAGCAAAGACACCCAATGAATGGCCATCTTCAACCTTCCGCAAGGAGAGAGGGAGAGAACACGACGGCGACGCAATGCGACTGCAGTGGCACTGCGGCGGGGGCGGAGCAACGTCGACACCACGGTCGGTAAGCGATGGTGGCGACAACAGCTGGTCAGCAAAGTGGGCACTGTTTTCGATTGAAAACAGGGGAGACGACGTCGCGACTTGGACAGGGCTTGGACGGCGATGACTGCGATGGGGGACCTTCGGAGGATGAAGGGGTGAACGAAGAGGGTAAGGGCAATGACGATGAGGCGACGAGATGGGTGCAGGCGAAGCGGGTTCGGCATCGGCGATGGGTTTGGTGGAGCGAGCGACTGGGCGAGGGACGGGGAGAGAGATGATGATGGTGGTGAAGGAGGTCTTTACGAGGGGAAGGCGACGGTTAAGGGGCGATCGGAGGAGTGGGTTTGCGGGTTCAGTGGTGGAAAACAGAGAGAGAGCGGGAGTAGGAGCGGGATGCACAGTAATGGGGGGATTAGAGAACAGTAAAGGGAGATTAGGGGTTATTAGTAGGCGGCTGAGGGTTTAATTAGGGTTAGGGTTGGAGATTAATAGAAGATTAGAGTATATATAGGGGAAAAGTAGGATATTGGGTATTGGGTAATTGGGTATAAATCCAATAAAATAAAATACATTTACATGAATATAATGGATTAATATAAACCAAAATACAAGAGAATAAGCTATCCGATAAAATGCGATTATAACAAAATACAATTTGTATCACATTACATAAATTATTTAAGCATTAAGGAGCACAACTATTAAATAAGAATCGATTTGTTTTAATAATCAATAATAATAATAAATAATCGTAATAACAATAAGAATAGAAATACTAACCATGACAATAAAATAATAATACTAATAATAACATTAATAATAAAATAAAAATAATAATAAAAATACTAATAAATAATACTAGCAATTATCAGAGTAATATGAATATATAAAAATATGAATTTGTCGAAATAGTTCAAACAGAGACAATATCTTTGATTTGAGCTTAAAATGTAAATAGTTGATCAAGTAGAAATAAAGAAAATGTTTATTCAAAATAGTTACAACTATTGTTTAGGAAAAGCTTTAACAATAAATTCAAAAACGAATTTTAACAATAACAACTTTATAAATCCCGAAATACAGAAAAATACTTCAGAAAATACGTATTTGCGGAAATAGAGGTTACACTTCCGAAACTCAAACCCTAGGTTTAATAAAATTTCCATATTATTACCAAAGAAATTGAAATCTTTCACCTTTAGCATGTTCTACATACTCTAAACATCTTTCTACTACGTTCTTTATAAAAAGAAATGAAAAGCATACAATTCCATAAACAAATATACAAATTGGTATACCTTCCTGAAGCTCTCTCCACAAATCTACCCCACTTTGCTGAAGGGCACCCCAAACTTCATTAGAATCCCTAAAAATTTCGAAGCTTAAAGTGGAATAATGGGTGGATTTCGATTTTGGTTCTTGGGGGAATTGGGTTTCGGTCGGTCGGCAGAAAGAAGAAGGGAGGGGAGAAGAAGAGGGAATGGCAATTAGGTAAATAGAAGGTTTTTAAATAATTAGAATTTCGGGTTATGGACTTAAGGCCCAAAATCAAATAAAATTCTCACTTTAAGGGTTATTTTCAACCCTGAACTCCAAAACTTTTCAACTTCTTGCTAGGACCATGCAAGTCCTTCAAATTAGCAAATTTCCAACCCTCTATTATGCACAAGTACACAGGAAAAATTTTGGGTTAAATCAGAATCATCTCCTCCGAGAAAACTTATTTCAAAAATCCTATATTTCCAATTTAATCATTATATAATAAAATAAAATCAATTAATATAAAAAAATATACTCAAATCATAAATAACGATAATATAATTCAAATATTTAAGAATTTTTAAAATTACAGGTGTTACAGACCTCTCCGAGGAAGTTCGAGGTCTACCATTCGAAGAAACATCTACCAACCGAGTGTAGAAAGATTTTATAATAACAGAGATTGCCCAACAAACATTCAGGAAGGAGACCTGGTCATCTGAAAGCTCGAGATATCCAACCCCGAAAGAAAGGGAAACTCGCCTCTACCTGGGATGGACCGTACAAAACCTCATAAGTAGTCCGCCTAGGGGCCTACTGACTTGAAGACTTGGGGGAAAGAGATTATCCAGAACCTGGAACGCCGATCACCTCATGAAGTATAAAGAGAGCGCTTAACGCCCTCACTTAGTAGTTAGCATCAAACATGTAATAAAGGCCGATGATTTTAATGGTCACAGTATGTAATAATGGCTTGCATTGAAGCAGCCACTTAAATTTGATTTTTTCGATTAAATTAGTCCTTTCTTTTGCAAAATTCCTTGTAATACCTCAATAACTCCTTGAATAGTTCAACCTAAGTAATAAGATAGACACATGGTACGTACCCAAGCAAACACCATCAATTCGCCAAGCACTCCAACAGACAATTGCGGGATCCATTCAGGATTCATAAAGTCGCACATGCATGCTTGCCCCCGAGCAAGTGAGTGGGGTATATCTCGCCGTACAAATGCCCACCCTTGGACTTGTGTGGATTCCATTCATGGTTCATATAATCACTATAACCATTTGCTCCCGAGCAAGTGTGCGGGGTTCAGTTCATCATTTGAAGTACTCCTGAAATGACCTCGGACAAGTGAGGAGTCCATTCAGGGTTCATAGAATCAATCTAACCACATGTTCCTGATCAAGTGTGCGGGGTTCGGTTCGCCATTCAAGTGCTCCCAAAACTCGTCATCTCCATTGTTCGGAGTCCGCTCATGGTTCAAAGGGCCGCTTTAGCCACCTGCTCCCGAGCAAGTGTGTGGAGTTCAGTTCATCGTTCGAAGTACTCCTAAAATGACCTCGAAAAAGTGAGGAGTCCATTCATGGTTCATAGAATCAATCTAACCACTTGTTCTTGAGCAAGTGTGCGGGGTTCGGTTCGCCATTCAAGTGCTCCCAAAACTCGTCGTCACTATTGTTTGGAGTCTACTCACGGTTCATAGATCCGCTTCACCCACTTGCTCATGAGCAAGTGTGCGAAGTTTAGCTTGCCGTTTGAGTGCTCCTGAAATCACCCTTGGACATTGTGTGGAGTCCATTCATGGTTCATAGAACCACTCTAACCACATGCTCCTGAGCAAGTGTGCGAGGTTCAGTTCGCCATTCGAGTGCTCATAAAACTCGTCGTCACTATTGTTCGGAGTCTGCTCACAGTTCAAAGGGCCTCTTTAGCCACCTGATCCCGAGAAAGTGCGGAGCTCGGTTCGCCATTCGAAGTACTCCGAAAACAACCCCGAATAAGTACGGAGTTCATTCATGGTTCATAGGGCACTCTAGCTACAGGCTCCCGAGCGAGCATAGGGAGTTCGGCTCACCATTCGAGGCTCCAAATACTCGCCGTCACTATTGTTCGGAGTCCACTCATAGTTCATAGAGCCATTTTAGATACTTCCCCAGAGCAAGTATAGAAAGTTGGGCTCGCTGTTCGAGTGCTCCTGTAACAACCACAAGTTTAAAAAGACACAATTCACTGAAACATTGCTCAAACACTTAGGAGAATCTCATTTTACAAGAAGAATCCGATTACAAGTTTTATTGAGAAACAAGCCTCTACAAGATTATAATATCTCATTCAGTGCCATCTTTACTCTTTCTTGGTAACAAGATGCTCCTCTTGAGGGACACATGTGGTCTACGGCTTCTAGTAGACACCCGAGCACTATTCCGTTCCCTCGAACAATCTAAGGGGATATCCAAACCTGCGGATTGGTTCGTACCTGCTGATCCTACCGCTCATGTAGCCCCTCCGATCGATGCCCCGCTGGAACCGGAAACCCCGCTCTAAGCGTCACCCAGATTATGTGGAACTCCAAGCAAACGTAGGGCCAACTCATGAAATGATCTCCCTTGGGAGTGCTCCTCACGGGAATAAGAAGTGCTCATAACAATACCACCCTTGAGAAGTCATCTCAACCGATGAACTTCCATCTCTAGTTCAACCACCCTCTCTCTGAGGGAATCATCCCACACTTTAAGTTTCAAACGAGGCATGGTAGCATACGTCGAACCACCTAGATCGGCTCCCGCAGAAAATTCGAGGATTGTTCTCTTAAGATGAGCCACTTCTAAACTCCTCTCGAGCACTACATTCTTCAGATCGTCTCTTTCGGTGGTTACCGCAAGAAAAGAGCGACAAAGGACTTTTAGCCTTGAGGAGTCTCCAGTGGCTGCTTCCCCCGACATATAATCTTCCACATCGGCTGCAGGCACATCTCATAGGATCTCATCGTTACTCTCGCTTATATATCCCTTCGGGACAACACTCCTCTCATATGGTTGAGCTCCGCTTCAGCTTTTGAAAGCCTCTTCCATGAACGATCAAGACCCAATTCAGTCATGAGGAACTTGGTACAGAAGGGGACAACCCCATTGTTGTAAAAAGCATGTGTAGTGAGCACGACAACCTACTGGCAAAAAGAATGGTAGATCACTCTAATGGAAATAGCAAAAGTCACAAGACACAAAAACACAAGGAGCTCAAATGCCACACAAGATGCGAACAACTAGGGAAAGAAAATATTTTCATTACTGTTACCGCTAAATCTGGTGTGGGGGCAAACAGATAGTATTTGTGGATTTTTGGAAAACCTGGATAGCAAACTTGAACCTGTTCTGTTGGAGTCTGACTGCTGACTCCTGCCATTCACCTGCAAAAACTGTGAGACACCGGGGTTGATCCCGGTCAAGTCAGTAATCAGGAAAGATTATGAAAGAGCGTAAATTGGCAAAAGATTGATTACCTCTTCATGGAGATGGATGGGGGGTATTTATAGCCGCCTTTGGGACCTAATTAGGCATGTAATCCCTGTGTTTGGATAAGGAATGTAATCCCTAATCCCCAGTGAAAGGATAGATATAAATCAAGGCCGTTGATTAGGATTAATCAGAAACCTTAATTCTATCCTGGTGGACCGGGTTTGCTGCGGGTTGAAAACTCGCACCCAGTTGAAGTGGATCCGTTTGCGGGTTAATGGATCTTTGAGGAGGATAACCAGTACCCGCTTCAGACCCATTGGTAGGTGAAATTACCATTTTACCCCTAGGCTTTAAGATTCGTTCCTAATTTGGACGGTTCCGATTTAACCCCATTTTTAGCTATATCACGAGCCCCCCACTCCCAAAGACTGAGTTTGATCAGCCTTTGAGGAGTAGTTTTATTGATTTAATGGCTGGCGGAGTTGTATCGGAGTCCGAATGGAAGGTTTCGAATCTTTGCAAGAGGCAGTATGGTGATTCTCTAAGTTAGTTGCGTGCTCTGAGTTGTTCTTGAGCTCTCCTGGTCATTTGATGATTTTTATCTATTTTTTCGGAATATTTACTTAATTTTGCGAAGTGTCGATTCGTCGTCCAGGGGTCTTAATAAATGGTCCTAGGCAATAATTATCCACTCGGGGGCTCAAAAATATTTCCCCGGCTTTATAATTATTTTCCAGGATTTTTAATTAGTTTTCCCGAATTTTTAACTATTTTTTCGCAATTTTTTAAATAAATAAAACGATTTTAATAAATAAAATACCGAATTATGGCGTGGCGCGATCTGGACCGTTGATCCTGTGCTGGCACGAATTTCTGACAGATTGGACGGACAGGGTCGCTCAGCAGCAGTTTCTCTGCTTTTGTGGGTCGGATGGGCACTTGCTCGGAATCCGAGCGAAGCGGCTTGGTTTTTCCCTCGCGCAAGTAGCTCAGATCGCTAGTCGCTCAGCTCGAAATTCCGAGCGACGTGGAGCGATCTGCACCGTCGGATCTCAGTGCGGATCTCGAGGTGAGCACAATTCCCAAGAAAACACTATCTTGTCGTTTAGTGGACGTGGCGTAATCTGGACCGTCCATCATCTCAGGCGCGATTTTCGCAATGATCCAACGGTTGGAGACGCTTGGCGGTGTTTTTCTTCACTTTCGAGGGTCGGATTGGCACTTGCTCGGAATCCGAGCGAAATGGCTCGATTTTTCCGTTGTGCGAGTGGCTCGGATCGCCAGTCGCTCGGCTCGGAATTCCGAGCGACGTGGGGCGATCTGGACCGTCGGATCTTGGCGCGAATCTCGAGGTAGGCACAGTTCCCAAGAAAACACTATCTTGTCGCGTAGTGGCGCTGGCAAGATCTGAGCCGTCCGATTGAAATCTTACGCAAATTTTGAGGAGAAAATCGTTTTTCTCCAATTCGTAGCTCGGATTGGCACTTGCTCGGAATCCGAGCTATCCTCTTGAATGTTGAGGTCGGATCGCCTGTCGCTCGGATTTTGGTTCCGAGGGACGTGGGGCGATCGGAGCCGTTGAATGATGGCACAAATCCTGATGCTGGCTCAGTTCCCAAGAAAACACTATCTTGTTGCGTAGTGGCGCTGGCAAGGTCTGAGCCATCCGATCGAAATCTTACGCGAATTTTGAGGAGAAAGTCGTTTTTCTCTAATTCGTAGCTCGGATTGGTACTTGCTCGGAATCCGAGCTATCCTCTTGAATGTTGAGGTCGGATCGCCTGTCGCTCGGATTTTGGTTCCGAGGGACGTGGGGCGTTCGGGGTCGTTGGATGATGGCACAGATCTCGATGGTGACTCAGTTCCCAAGAAAACACTATCTTGTCGTGTAGTGGCGCTGGCAAGATCTGAGCCGTCCGATCAAAATCTGATGCGAATTTTGAGGGGAAAGTCATTTTTCTCCAATTCGTAGCTCGAATTGGCACTTGCTCAGAATCCGAGCTATCCTCTTCGTTGTGGAGGTCGGATCTCTTGTAGCTCGGGTTCTAGGTCCGAGGCGCCGAGCAATTTTACTTGGATCGAAACGTCGCTTCCTTTGCCAACAGTTGTGGCTCTTCGTTACTTAGCCGTTTGGGCTTTTGTAACGTTTCAATTGAGGCCCAAGATTTGTGCCCTTACGTTACAAAGCCCAAGAGGCGTTATCTTTACTATAAGTTTTCACCCACTCAACACTTTACCTCATTTCTTACTTTCACTTTCTCACTCTTGGTTTTTACTCTTTAGCAAAGTTTTTACCTCTTGAGCGGCGCTGCTAGCTGTCGCGGCGAGGCGTTTTAAACTCGGGTGATCTTTTTTGACCGTACAAGTCACTTCAAGGTTAGTCCCTCTCCTCATCTTTGTTAAAAATGGTTAAGTTTTCTTCTACGGATGAGACCCCCTCCTCAGACCTCGGCGTTAGCCTCGCAGTCGAGCCAAGCAAGGATAAGGGGAAGGAAATCGTGGAGCCGACCGAAGAGACAACGGTCAGGCCAAGTACAGATGCAGAGGTTGTCGAGCCTCTCCAGGAGGTAGTGGTCCGATCTAGCAAGGGCAAGGGTGTGGAAACGATAATTGAGCACCCGAAGACTGCAGGGGAGTTGGGTCAGCTTCCGAGCATTCTGTCGAGCGTTGGCGGTGTGCTGAGCTACTCCGGAGATCTATTGGAGAAGGTGATGCAGGGCATAGCCAAGTCGATCGAGGAGAACGAGCTGAGGGAAATTTTTGAGGTGGATCAGATCTCTTCGGTCCTGACCGAGGCGGATTTGCATCGGATCCGGAGTGAGTTCCGAATCCCCGCGGAGTACGGGCTCCTTCTCCCTGGCCCTGGCTTCCGAGTGTGCACCTCATCCTCGGCCGATATGTGGGTTTTTCCCGCCGACTCTCTGAATGCCGGACTTCGGCTGCCTCTGCACCCTTTCGTGATCGAGGTGCTGCAGTGGTATAGCTTGTGTCTGGCTCAGCTAATGCCGAACACATGGCGGCACGTTATGGCATTTGTTCTTCAATGTCAGGAGGTTGGCACTCTGCCCAACATGTTCATCCTTTGGAGTCTATACCATCCTTGCCAACCGAACAAAAATGAGCAGAGGTATTACCTCTCGCCGAGGAAGGGAGTGAAGCTGATCGAGAACCCGGACTCGATCAAGCATTGGAAGGAGAAGTACTTCCTCGTCCGAGCTCCCAAGCCATGGGTGATCCCGACGGTGTGGTCGAGGGACGGCCTTCCGAAGAGGGCGAAGAAAGAGCCCGTGTTCAGCAACGAGGAGGCAGCAATCGTGGAGAAGTTGCTCGGGCTTCCGACCCTGTGTTGGAAAGACATCACCGAGGAGGCGTTATTCCGAGGGGGTCTCAGTCCGATCGACCCTAGTAGGCTTCTCCTATTCTTGTTTTGTCTTTGAGGTTTGGGAAATTTTTCTAACTTTTTTTACTCGGTTTGTGCAGAATCTCCCAGCATGGACTACAAAGGTCTGATGGCGAAGGCCCGAGCGGCTAAGGAGCGGGTGGTGAGGAAGAGGAAGAGGACCATGTCCGGGCCTCAAGGCGGCTGAGTGCCCAAGATCCCCTCGGTCTCTCCGACCCTTGAGCGGCAGGTTGTCGAGGCTCCACTGGTTGAGCCCAATCAAGGCCTCGTGGTGCCGTCCACCCCTCCTACCTCGGATGCGCCAACCCCAATGGCGGGAACAGATGCCCCAGGGTCTTCCGACAGAGCGTTCAACATTAGCGCGGCGCTGGCCCTCGACGTTCCGCCCCTCACTGCCGAGGCAAAGGCAATTCTGACCGAGGAGCACAAGCGCATCTTCGTCCCCGACTGGCGCGTGATGAAGGTCGACGGGTTCTTAGGGGAAGGTAACATTTGCATGCTGGCGGTGAAGCACCTGCCGACCCCAAAAGACCGAGCGGCGCTCAAGGCGGGCGAAGTTGGTGACGCCACGATGCAGATTGCTCGGAACACCATGTCGGTAAGTAGTAGAGGACTTTTTTTTTCAAAATTTTTCTAAGTTTTTGTGCTCGTCCATGACTGTTTCTTGTATGGCTTGTAGACCCTCTGCCACTTCAATTATCTGCTCGAGGAGTTCGCGAGTAAGGAAAATGAGATGACCGTTCTGAACGACCGGTCGGAGCGGTCTAAGGCGGTGAAGCAGCTAGAGGCCGAACAGTTGCGTTCCTCTTCACTCGAGGCCGAAGTTGCCGACCTGAAGGCTCAGCTCGCCGAGGCGCTGAGGAGCTCGGCCGCCGAGGCCTCCAAGGTCGAGACCCTAGAAAAGAAGGCGGCTCGACTCGAAGGGGAGCTGTCTAAGGCCCTGAAGGCGTTAGAGGAGGCCACGAGCGATCACGCATCGAAGGTGGAGTCCGCAGAGAAGGCAATTCGGGACGAGGCCGAGGCTCACATGTTGACCAACATGGAGGAAGCATACGGCCGAGCGCTGAAGCATATCATTGCTCGGAACCCCGGATTCGACGTCTCGTCCTACTACTTCTACGACCCCGTAGAGGATGAGGAGGAGTTGCCCTTGGCCGAGCTCGCTCCGAGGGCGGAGGGCGGAGACTCCGAAGGCAAGGGTGGTGCCGAGGGTGCGATTGTAGCCGTGCCAACCGATGATGAGGTCGACCTCTGACTTTGTCGCCTCTTCTCATTTCCTTGTTCTTTTTTTTTCTTTTTTCTTTTGCAATGCCTAACTGCGGACTGGCCACCGCTTTTTGTAGCTCTTGAAATTTTAATGAAATGGTTTCTTTTTGGCTGAGTATTATAAAGTTTCGCAAAATTGTTCAACTCTTTTTGCTCGGATTGTGTCTTTAAGTATTGAAGACTTCTTTTGATATTCCTCAACCTTTCAGGTCGAGTTGGGCTCGATCATTGAGGTGTCCCATCTTCGTACTGAGCTGAAGAAAATGAAGCGGGCTCTGTCTCGCAGTCAGGATAAAGCGTTTTACGACTTCTTGGAATTGGAGGATATCAAAGCAACTGCGAGAGGGTATTTTCGCGAGTTGAGGGAACTACGGAAGCAACCTCGACAAACTCGTCTCGAAGGCGAGATAGAGTTGCTCCGTAAGGATCTCTTTGATGTCGACCAAAAGAATAGTGAACTACTGGTGGAGGTTCGTCATTTAGAGGTAACGGTGAAAGAGCATTCGGCGGAGGAAGAGGAGTTAGCTTTGAGGGTGGGGAAGTTAATGTCCGAGCGCGATGAGTTAACGGCCAGAATTGATAAACTGAGGAGGATCACCATCGACAGGGGTATCGAAGCGACTCATTTCCTTCGTATTGTGGCCGACAGTACTAACGCTGCAGGCTCATCTAAACTTCCTCATCTCAAAGCATCGGCGAAGAGCGATATTCTGAGAGATAGGATTGTCGAGCTAGAGGAGGAGATTGCATCGCTGAAACCTCAACCCGTAAGGATCAATGTTCGCAGTACGTCGTGTTCTCGCGAAGAGAGCGAAAGAGGTATCTCGTTCTACGAACTTGCGACTCGTTCGCCTGCCGTTAGGCGGAGCCCAGTTGACGCTCAGAGTGGTATAGCTGTTTCGTCTAGTGGCACCTCGGTTGGGGCCGCAGCTAGAATTAGCGGCGAAGGGGGTTCTCGCTTTGCTGGTTTAGAGTGGAGCTCAGAGGTAAGGAGACGCCGGCCTCGTATGTCTTTGAACCGAAGCGTCCCCCTTCCAAAGAAGCGCTAAACAAGTTGTATTATGCTCTTCAAGTTATTGTAAAAATCCATTGTAGTGCCAGCCTTGTCTGGGCTCTTAATAAAAAAGTTTGTTTTGCTTCTGATGTTCAAATGTTGTGTTGGCTGGTATTAGTTTAAGTATTACTCCTCCAACTTTTGACCACTACTCAAAATCAGAAGCAAATCTTCCTTCTTGTGTGCGAATCACTTTTGGCATGTTTAACAGTGATAGAGAAGTGGAGTCGAGCCAAGTGTTGGACTCCGAACTCGTCGTTAGAGTTTGTTCAACGGTTGTGGGAGCAATCCGAATGGCGAACTACTCCTAGCTCGCTTAAGAGCGAGTTTGCAGAGCAGAATCGAACCAAGTGTTGGACTCCGAACTCGTCGTTAGAGTTTGTTCAACGGTTGTGGGAGCAATTCCGAATGGTGAACCACTCCTAGCTCGCTTAAGAGCGAGCTTGCGAAGTATAATCAAACCAAGTGTTGGACTCCGAACTCGTCATTAGAGTTTATTCAACGGTTGTGGGAGCAATTTCGAATGGTGAACCATTCCTAGCTCGCTTAAGGGCGAGATTGCGGAGCAGAATCGAACCAAGTGTTGGACTCCGAACTCGTTGCTAGAGTTTGTTCAACGGTTGTGGGAGCAATTCCGAATGGCGAACCACTCCTAGCTCGCTTAAGAGCGAGATTGCGGAGCAGAATCGAACCAAGTGTTGCACTCCGAACTCGTCGTTATGGTGAAGAGTAAAGGCAGAGAAGTACAAGCAATTTTACAAGTAAAATATGAAAAAACTTTCTTTATTGATAGCTAATAGTCGGCTGCTTCTAAGTTGCGAGCCGTTATTACAGAGGAGACATAAAGGAAAAAATACATGTAAAAGGAGAGGAACGGTTCGACATCCCAGAATACTTAGAGAGGCGTTAATGCTCTCTCTCTTGGTATTTCAAAAGATGGTCGACATTCCAAGTCCTAGGGATCTCTCTGCCTTCGAGGTCTTCTAGTCGATATGTCCCGGGCCGAACTACTTTGGTGATCTTGTAGGGTCCCTCCCAATTTGGGGCTAGTTTACTCTTCTGACCAGGAAAAGAGATTGCTAACTTTCTGAGGACCAAGTCCCCTTCTTTGAGGTCGGTAGGACGGAGTCTCTTATTGTACGCCAACTCGATCCTCCTCTGATAACCCTGTTGGTGGATTGACACTCTTTCGCGTAGCTCGTCGACCAAGTCTAAGTTTGCCCGAAGTTCTCTGGCATTTTGTTCTTCTTCGTAGGCAAGGAGGCGAGGAGAAGGTATGCCGACTTCCAGTGGGATCACAGCCTCGGACCCATAGGTGAGGTTGAATGGCAACTCTCCTGTGGGGGTCCGTTTCATGGTGCGGTAGTTCCACAGCACGTTGGGGAGCTGATCGACCCATAAGCCTTTAGAGCACTTATTCAGCCTTTTCTTAATACCGGAGAGGATCTGTCGGTTAGCATTTTCCACTTGACCATTCGACTGTGGATGGGAGACGGAGGAGAAACGGTGTTGGATGGCGAGATCTTCACATAGAGCTCGGAAGGCAGCCCCAGTAAACTGGGTTCCGTTGTCTGTTATGAGGACTCGAGGGACACCGAATCGGCAGATAACGTTCTTCCAGAAGAACTGAAGTACTTTGTTCTCGGTGATTGTGGCCAAGGGCTCGGCCTCTATCCACTTCGAGAAGTAGTCGATTTCCACGACTAAGAATTTGAGCTGGCCAGGAGTTGGTGGGAATGGCCCTAGTAAATCCATCTCCCACATTGCGAAAGGATAGGACTTGATATGAGGTGAATGGATCTTGTGGGAGGCGACGGACGTTGGAGTACTTCTGACAAGAGCTGCATTGCCAAACGTGTAGTTCGGCATCTTTTAGGAGAGTGGGCCAAAAATATCCATAATTCAACACTTTCCGGGCTAAGGATCTGGACCCTGAATGTGCCCCGCCGATGCCTTCATAGAGTTCTTGCAGGGCATATTCGGCTTGTTCTGGGGAGAGGCATCTCAAATAAGGCATGTCGTCTACTTGTGTGAAAGAGCGCTTGTATAAGATGCCCTTGATAAGTGTGTATCGCTCTGCTCGGGTTCTCACTCGGCGAGCTTCTTTAGGGTCTTCGGGGAGGAGCACATCCCTTAGGAATTCTACCAGGGGTTTCATCCAGTTATCTTAAACCAGGACAGGTAGCGACTCCATCGAGTCGGAAGTTTCATCTTCTATACTAGGCTTCAGGAGCACCTCAATCAAGACGGTCTGCTCGAGACCTTGGAGAGAGGAGGAGGCTAGCTTGGAGAGGGCATCAGCTTGGGAATTCTCCTCTCGGGGGATTTACTGGATGAGAGCTTCTTCAAATAGGGCCATGAGATTCCTGACCTTGGCTATGTACTTAGCCATTCGGTCATCTCGTGCCTCGTACTCGCCTAGGACCTGATTTACGACCAGCTGAGAGTCGCTAAAGATCCGGAGGTGCTGTGCCCCTGCATTGCGAGCCATTCTGAGGCCGGCTATGAGTGCCTCATATTCTGTTTCGTTGTTAGAAGCCTTGAAGTTGATCCGGAGGGAGTATTGGAGGACGAAATCATCTGGGCCGGCCAGAATGACCCCGGCTCCGCTTCCCTCGTGACAAGAGGATCCATCTACATAAACCGACCAGACAGGTGGTCCCTTCATTGCTGGGCTGACCTCAGGGATGGTACTTTCAACTATGAATTCAGCTAAGGCCTGAGCCTTGATCGCGGTCCGAGGCTGATACGTTATATCATGCTGGCTCAGCTCGATAGACCACTTCATAAGGCGACCGGAGGTCTCTGGTTTGTGGAGAACTTGCTTCAGCGGCTGGTCGATAAGAACGACCACCGAATGGGATTGGAAATATGGGTAAAGCTTTCTTGCGGCCATGACTAAGGCGTATGCCATCTTCTCTATCCTCGGGTAGCGGAGCTCGGCATCCCGACGTACCTTGCTCACGTAATAAATGGGCCTTTGAGTCCTATCTTCTTCCCTCACGAGGACGGCGCTGAGGGTTTTCTCGGAGGCTGCCAGGTAGAGGTAGAGGGTTTCCCCGGGAACAGGTTTGCTGAGGAGAGAATGATTGACTAGATAAGCCTTCAGCTGATCGAATGAGTCTTGTTGCTGCTGACCCCACTCGAAGCCTTTAGCCCCCTTAGGAACCTTGAAGAAGGGAAGACACTTCTCCCTTGACTTGGAAAGGAAGCGTCCTATGGCTGCCAGGCGACCAGTTAGCCTCTGAACCTCTTTAACATTCTTCGGGGGAGCCATGTCTAGTATGGCTTTGATCTTCTCGGGGTTGGCCTCGATTCCTCTTTGGCTGACCATGAAGCCTAGGAACTTCCCCGACGAGACTCTGAACGCACACTTGTTCGGATTGAGCCTCATATCGTGCTTTCTGAGTACATCGAATGCTTCTTGCAGATCGTTCACATGATCGGCCCTGCGGATGCTCTTCACAAGCATATCGTCAACATACACCTCCATATTTCGGCCGATTTGTACTTGAAAAACCTTGTTGACGAGGCGTTGATAAGTGGCACCTGCATTCTTCAAACCGAAAGGCATTACCCTATAGCAGTAGAGGCCCTGATCGGTCACAAAGGAGGTCTTTGGGATATCCGGGAGAAACATACAGATCTGATTGTAGCCTGAGAAGTCGTCCATGAAGCTGAGGAGTTCATGGCCCGAAGTGGCGTCAATTAAAGTATCGATACTTGGAAGAGGGAAGGGGTCTTTGGGGCATGCCTTGTTGAGGTCGGTAGTCGATACAGATCCTCCAGGTCCCATTAGACTTCTTCACCATTACTACATTCGAGAGCCATTCGGGATAGCTTACCTCCTGTATGAACCGAGCCTTCAAGAGCTTGCTCACCTCCTCTTTTATAGCTTGCTGGTGCTCGGGAGCGAACTTGCGCCTCTTCTGCTGAACCGGTTTGGACCCCGGAGCGATGTTGAGGTGGTGGACCAAAAGCTCTTCGAAAATTCTGGGCATGTCTGCGGCTGACCAAGCAAAGAGGTTGCGATTTCTTCGGATGCACTGGACTATGTCGGAGCATAGGGCAGATGGGAGGGTCTTGCTAATGAAGAACTTTCGGCTTGGATCCTGCTCAGAGAAGAGCACTTCCTCCAACTCATCCATCGGCTCGGACGTTGGTCGGACTACATCTTGGGGGATTTCAAGAGTTTCGAGGGAGATGACTGGACCCACAGTAAAGGTCATGTAGCATTTGCTGGCTGTTTCCTGATTGCCTTTTACTTCCCCTGCTCCTGCCCGGGTGGGGAATTTCATCTTGAGATGATAGGCAGAAGGGACGGCTTCGAGAGCGGCTAAGCCGGGCCGACCCAAAATGACATTGTAGGCTGCAGGGACATCCACGACCATAAAGTCCATCGACTCCGTTCGGGTAGTAGGAGTTTTGCCAGCGGTTATGTCCAGGGTGATAACCCCTTCAATAGTCACTGGCACTCCCGTGAACCCATGGAGTGTGTAGCCGGTGAGCTTAAGTCTGTCCCGGGATAGTTTGAGGCATTTGAAAGCGGCGAGGAAGAGGATGTTAACGGAGCTGCCATTGTCCACCAGGATCCTTTCCACTTTAAAGTTCGCCATATGGAGGTTGATGACGAGTGCGTCACAATGGGGCATTCGGACACCCTCAAGGTCTTCATCTGAGAATGTGACGGGCACTCCGAGGCCTTTAGGAGGAGGTGTGGCGCGGACCGAATTAACTTCTCTAATAAACGCCTTTCAAGAGGAGTTGGAGGAGCCCCCCATTGGGCCTCCATGAATGAGGTATAGGACACGCTCCTCTTCGAATTCGAGCATTTCATCACGTTCAGGACGCTTGTTAGCCCTCTGAGGCGGGGGAGGAAGATCGGCTTGGTCCTTTCTCACGAACTTGGTTAGCTGACCCCTCTGGATGAGGGCTTCTATCTCGTTCTTCAGAACCCGACAATCATTGGTGTCGTGGCCATGGTCCCGGTGATAGCGGCACCATTTCTCTTTATCCCTCTTCTTGCCAGGGGTGTTCATTTTTGGTGCAGGAGGTATCACCCCCTCCTTCTCAACTTCCATGAGAATTGTGAAGATGTTGGCGTTAAGGGGAGTAAACTTTTCAAATCTGGGAGGAGGTCGGCGCTGTCCGCCATTATCCTTCTAGAGCTTCTTGGCTCCTTCTTCTTCTGTTCCCTTTCTCTTGGACCTGGAGGAAGGCCCCTCAAAGTTGGGGCGGTGCTCAGCTTCCTCGGCCCGAATATATTTTTCGCTCCGGAGGAGGAGGTCAGAGAAGTTTTGCAGGGCTTCTTGGCGAGGGAGGAGCGGAGGCTGGAGTTGAGGACATTGGATTGGAATGCTGCTGCAGCGACCGACTGGTCTAGGAAAGCTATGGACCTGGCTTCCGCTGTGAACCTTTTTACATAGTCTCTTAGCTTCTCACCCTTCTTCTGGTTGAGGTAAAGTAGCGAAATGCTCGTCTTCTCAGTTTGGCGGCTACTTACGAAGTGGGTGACAAAGAGGGTCTCAAATTGCTCGAAGGAGAATATTGAGGATGGGGCAAGGCGAGAGTACCATTCTCGAGCCAGACCCTTGAGAGTGGCGGGGAAGGTCTTGCACAGCAAAGCATAGGAAGCTTGATGGATGAGCATGAGGGTCTTAAAGCTTTCGATGTGATCGACGGGGTCAGGCTCCTCGGAATAAGTCTCAAATTGAGGAGGTTTAAAGCCAACTGGTACGGGTGCCTCCATTATGGTTCAGAAAAAAGGAGGTCGACTAGGGCGAAGGGTCCTTCCTCTGAGCTCTTCTTCTCTGTCTAACTGACCCAAGCGCATCTCCATTTCGTGAAGACGGCGGTAGACAGCGTCATCCCTTCGACGGTAACCAACCGAGCCTCTAGACTCATTTTCGTACGAGGGAGAGCGGGGGCTACGACGACGGTACTCCTGGAGCGGCGAGGACTAGGAATGTGCTGGGGGTTGCTAGGAGGTGGGGGAGGAGTTAGGGACCGTCGGCGAGGACTTCGGACTGGAGGAGGAGTGGGGTCTTCTCCTGTGATGCTCGGGGGACTCTCTCCGACCCCTTCGGGTAGGGGACCTTCTGTAGTCTTGGCGGTGAGGAGATCGCTCATCCGGACGTTGTTGGCGGGAGGCTCCCTTTCGGGCCCGCTTTTCATCCAGACGGCGGCGAAGATCCTCATCCTTCTGCCGATTGAGGATGGTATTGCGAAGGTCGGAAGCTCGGGGATTGTGGGAGGCCATAGAATCCAAAGAGGCATTGTGGATTGAGACGTGGTCCTGATGGAGAGGTTGTTTCTGCGGGTTGGGACGCGAGACCCCTGCTCCGACATTTTGAGGACCGGGGGACCTTTAGGAGGCTTGTCCTGTTGAAGAGGGTCCTCGGCTTGAGGCAGAAGTTGCCCCTGCTGCTGAGCGGGTTGGATGGGGACTTCCTGTTGCTAATCGGGGTTGGGTCCACGGTTGGATCCTCTGTATCTTACTTTCCTAGGAGGCATAGCTGGAGAAGATCTGACCAACGGGAAGAGGGGAGGCTGCTATTCGTTTGTTTCCCACAGACGGCGTCAATCTGTTACCGCTAAATCTGGTGTAGGGGCAAACAGATAGTATTTGTGGATTCTTGGAAAACCTGGATGGCAAACCTGAACCTGTTCTGTTGGAGTCTGAATGCTGACTCCCGCCGTTCACCTGCAAAAAGAGCGAGACACCGGGGTTGATCCCGGCGACGCACCCTCCGACGCTCAAGTCAGTAATCAGGGAAGATTATGAAAGAGCGTAAATTGGCAAAAGATTGATTACCTCTTAATGGAGATGGATGGGGGGTATTTATAGCCACCTTTGGGACCTGATTAGGCATGTAATCCCTGTGTTTAGATAAGGAATGTAATCCCTAATCCCCAGTGAAAGGATAGATATGAATCAAGGCCGTTGATTAGGATTAATCAGAAACCCTAATTCTATCCTGGTGGACCGGGTTTGCTGCGGGTTGAAAACCCGCACCCATTTGAGGTGGATCCGTTCGCGAGTTAATGGATCTTTGAGGAGGAGAACCAGTACCCGCTTCAGACCCATTGGTAGGTGAAATTACCATTTTACCCCTATGCTTTAAGATTTGTTCCTGATTTGGACAGTTCCGATTTAACCCCATTTTTAGCCATATCAATTACAGTATAAAGATACAACAAGCGGTGGTCAGTCCACTATTAGCAAATACAAAAAAACGACTAAGAGATAGAGATTTATGAAGAACAAGAAGTCAAGGGTCTACCTCGCTAAGCGGCACCATAGGGGTTGCAGACTCACCTCCAGCTTCCCCGCCTACCCCTGTACTACTCACAACCATGGAAAGAGGGCCCACCTTTACTTCCTCATCCTCTGCTTCCCCTTCCTCCTCTCCCCCTTTGCTTCCTCAATAGGCGGCGAGAAAAACGAGTACCCCGAACGATCGAAGCCTGGGATGCGCTTACTCACATGATCCAAGGCCCTGACATATGCCTTCTCCATGTTAGCAGCCAGGTACCCCATGACCTTCTTCTTTGCCTCCTCATCAGTGGCCTGCACTGCAGCATCTCTCTCTAGCCGCGCTCTCCCTCTCTCGCGGGCAGCCAGCTCCTTCTCCCAAACCACTTGCTCCTTCTCTGAGGCCACTAGCTCTTTCTCCTTGGCCAAGGCATCATCAAACAAAGCAAATTGAGTCTCCGCCCAGAGTGCAGCAACCTCTAACTCTTTAGCAGCTTTTGACTTCTCAACCCTCTCCCTATCCTGGATCACCTTCAGCTCTCGCTCCTGCTCCCCCACTTGTTTCAACAAGTAGCTAAAGTGACAAATGGCCTACAAAGAAATGTTTCAAAGTTACAAATAAGAAGATAGATACCAACGCTCCGCTAAAACAATTGTAGGAAAATGAAATAACAAATACATACCGTCATACTTGCCTTGGCAATCTCTAAGGCTGAGTCTCCTATAGTCCCATGCTCCATCGAGTGTAGCACCCCAAATTTCATAATAGGAATACGAGACACAAATCCACAATCTTTACTTCAATGTAAACCAAACACAACACAAAAATACATGAAAATTTTAAACTTTCTTTATATCAATACTCATTACAATGCACAGCGGAAAAATTACAACACTTTTAATACAATTCGAATCAACAACTGAAATTCAATCTTCTCTTAGTCCAAGCTTTAACTCCTGCTAACCTACTCACTTGCCAATCCTGCAAAACAGACAAAAACTGTGGGCATGTCAGTTGAATGCAACTGACGCAATGCTGATAAAAACAGTGACTCTCTAAAGTCTCACAACCACAAACTTGTTGCATAAATAAAATGATAATAAAAGAATCATAAATTAACAATAAATACTTAAATTTCAAGGATAAAATATACTACAGGAAAACATCGAAATGCACAAGATGAGATTCAAGGAAAAACAAAAGTGCCTACGATGCTTATTAATGCATGCTTGTTCGGATTCTATGCCGCCCATAAAACATAGGTTTGAGGGCAAGACCTTAGCGTTCACCATATTTTGGGGTTCGATCCCATGCTATGCAACCTACAACCATGACTACTACGAGATTTAGACAAATTACAAGTATTGGTTCTCGCTCTGGAATACTGGAGGTCAGACTCTATCCACGGAACATCCTGGAAGCCTTCCCTTCTCGTCCAGGAACTCTTTTAGAGAATACCTCACTCCGCAGGTTCCTCATTGCACAAATGTCCTATGAGCATCGCTCTTGTCCCAGAATACTGGAGATAATCCCACTCCGCAGATTATCCTGGGGCCTCTTGATGAACACAATATTATTCACATTTTAGAGCAATAACTTTAGTGCAATTAGACATTTAAATGCTCTATATATGGTATTTTACTCTCCTTTTCTCTTTTCCACAGGAAACAGCATAAAAGTGCAAAGCGAAGCAGATTCAGGATTTTAAGGATGATACATAAGGAACTGAAGAAATCAGTCGACTGATCATGCTAACAGGTGACTGGACAGAGGAAATCAAGTTTACACAGCTGCTCGGCACAGTCGACTTACTCCAACATCAGTCGACTGGGCTGATCAATTAAGAAATCTTCTGAAGTCTCGACACAGTCGACTTATATTCAAAGCCAGTCGACTGATCGTCGGCAGAGTCAAAAGATAAGATATTCGAAGATTCATCCAAATCTAATTTCAAATCTATTGGAATCTAGATTTTATGCGAATAACAAATCAAATCTAGAGACTGAGGATTTCCAAGAGCACGTGGTGAACAGATAAGGAAGGAAAGAAGAAAAGAGAAAGAAATAAATCACCAAATCAAATAAAGAAGGACTTTCCTGAAAAAAACGCAAAACCCTAATTCACATCTGTGTTCTATAAATATGAGAAAAGAAGCATTATTCATGATCTCTTGATCCATCACCACCAACAACCACATCAAGACTTCAAACCAGAGCATCATTCTATCAACATCAAAGAAGGAGAAAAGAGATCCAGTACTCGAAGGCAGTCGACTGTGTGACAGCCAGTCGACCTTATTGCCGGACTTCATTAGTTTATTTTCTCCATCTCCATTCTTTTATGTTGATCATGTATTTGAACTTGTTAAGCAATAAAAGTATTATTATGTGGAACTAATTTCATAGTTGGGTAGATTGAAACCGTAGTTATGTAATGCTATGTTCTTCTGAACCTTCTATTTTACTTATTGATTGAATCTAATTGAATTGATATAGATTTATAACAGTCAAACTTGTTCAGAAGTTATAAGAGCAGTCGACTGAAGGTGACAGCCAGTCGACTGCCATACAAAATCTGATATTATCAAGTTTGTGAGTTAGAAATCTGAATCTGTTATATGAGCATATTGAGACGACCCGTATCTCGTGCCCATAACTTGTAACAAGGGAATCTTTAGGGGTTCTTGTTTCAGTCAACTTAAGGGATCTAGATCTGATACCAATTTCTAGAACTTTGAGTGTTTGTTCGTTTCCACTGTTCTTATGTTTTCTTTAAGTGCAACTTAGTAGATACCATGCTAAACACTTAAGGAAAGAAACGAATTAGAGTAGATACCATGCCTAATTCTTAGCTTAGGGAAACATTACTTTAAGGAGTAGATACCATGCCCTTAAAGAGAACAAGCATGAGTAATTAGAAGTGAGTTTAGAAGGTAACTGAGCATTACTGACTATTGGTGGAAATCTAAACCCAACTACTTCATAAATATCTGTGATTCAACACTTCTTAATTTAGTTTAAATCTTTTTATTTCTTTTAGACTTTTAAACCAACCCTTTATGATTCTTAGTCTTTTTATTGATTAGTAAGTTAAAGTCTACAATCTCTGTGGGATCGACCCTTGCTATTGCTACGCTTTGTCAAACGATTCGTGCACTTGCGAGGTTTTATAATTTGTGTCTAGTTTTATCTATATATTTAGGTATCTAGATTGCACAACAAGTTTTTGGCGCCGCTGCCGGGGATTGTTTAGTATTTTAACTTACAAATCAGTAAAATCTTTTTCTTTTTATTTTATTTTATTTCTTCTTCTTCTTTTATAACATTTTCTTTCAGGTTACATTCTGCACAGGCAGACCAGTCGACTGTCCCAAGGATCAGTCGACTGTCCAGAGGATTTTTCCAAAGAGCAACAATGGGTGAAAATTTTTTAAACCGAGTACCAATGCAAGACAAATTCATTCCTAAGAATATTGAGAACCCTTCTTGCATAGCTTTTCAACCCAAAGTCACAGGGAATATGCATCTATCACCTCAATTACTCAGCATGGTGCCCCACTTCTTTGGTAGAACAGACGAAGATCCGCATCTACATTTACAAGACTTATTTGATCTTTGCAGGACACAAAGCATCCAAGGGCTTACCTCTGAACAAATCAGGTTAATCTTGTTTTCTTTTTTCTAAAACTTAATGCTAAGTTGTGGTATAATTCTTTGGAACCAGGATCAATTAATTCATGGGAGCAGTTGGCAACAAAATTCTTGAAAGAGTTCTTTCCAGCCCAGAAAACCAGACAACTAAAAAGGGAGATTCTACTCTTCCAACAAAAGGATGGCGATTTGTTTTTCGAGGCATGGAAGGACTTCAAAAATAAGCTTCTCAAGTGTCCTATGCACAACATACCTAAGGATGATCAGGTACAATCATTTTATGAGGGTTTAAATTACACTAACAAAGCAATTGTTGATTCAGCATGCAATGGAATGTTGATGAGGAAGAGTGCTGAGGAGGCCATAGAGCTATTTGAAGAACTCAGCAAGAACTCACAACAATTCTCAACAAGGAGGAACATCTCAAGAAAACAGGGAGTACACGAAATTTCTCATAATAATAACATGCAATTAGAAATGGAAACCATAAACAAAAAGATTGATATGCTTGTGAATTCAACTTTGGGTGGCGTAAAAAACCAACCAAAAGAAATGTGTGCAAATTGTTTTCAATCTAACCATACAACTAATTCATGTCCCATGTTTTCTTTCGCAGATCAGGAGCACACAAACTACGAAGAACAGGGAATGTACCCGCCCCAGAACAATTTTTTTTCAAACACGTATAACCCAGGGTGGCAAAACCATCATGGCAATCAATTTGCACCAGGGCATACACAGCAATTCCAGGGTGGGAATGGGTATGATGAGCCAGCACAAGAACAAAAGAAGTTGGATTTCGAATCCACCATTCTGCAGTTACTCCAACAGCAACAGCAAACAAACAATCAACAAGGACAGGCCATTCAAAAATTAGAATTTCAAATTGGTCAAATTGCCCAGGAGATAAGTGAAAGAAAGGCAGGAGAATTTCCATCACAAACCATACCCAACCCTAGAGGACAAGAACAGCTCCAATCAAGGACAATATTAGGGGAAGAGATTGAATTTACAATGTTTGATGCACCACACGATGATCATGAGTGTTATAATATTGATGTGGTTCAGGAAAGTTGTGACCAAACATTTCAGGAACATAGTGTTGATCCATTACCAGCAACAATTGCACACCCTCCACTACTATCGCAAGCTGAAATGGAATACGATGACTGGATGATTGCAGAGACAGTACATCACCTTGAAACTCCACAGTCATATACAGGTAAGCTTGCACCTACAGTCGAGAATTTTGTATCTGATACAACGTGTGTTTTTGCAGACAAGTCGACTGCTGGCCAGGATAAGTCGACTGGTGTTCCGAATAAGTCGACTGCTACCAGACAACCATATGAGGAGCTGAAGCCAGTACATGAATATATGGGGGACCATCAGACATTACCTGTGACAGTTGCTACAAATTTCAGGATGAATGAAGAAGCAAGGCTGCAGGGAGTCTTGCAAAATCACAACGGTGCATTAAGATGGACCATTGCTGATAAACTGATGTCAAGATGGTACGGTCCATAAATTGTTACAAAAGGTTTCCCCCACATGGAGCGATTCAAACGTTCAAGGAGAATGGGCAGAGGGGGAAGCCTTCTAAAAGGATGAGTTTTGAGCCGCAAGCCATTCAATACATTGCACAAACTCATCCAGTCTAGCTGAAGACACGAAACACAGCGCTTATTGGGAGGCAACCCAATTTTTCAGGGTAGTATTTACACTTTCCCTTTATTTTCTTTCAGTTAATCATTATTATTTTCCTTTAGTTATTTTTACTCTCCTTACTAGATGGTAACACATGCCTATTTATTTATTTTAAATTTTTGTGCAAACATTGAGGACAATGTTCCATCTAAGTTTGGGGGTATTAGGGGTATTTAGTTATATGGAGTCTTTTGATTTTTTTTTTTAGATAAACAATTTCTTATAAAGTAAGAGTAAGGATACTTATTTACTTTAGGATTGTTGAGTTTCATAATTCCTTACAAAATTGTATGAGTCATGCAATTATACATACAAAAAATAAAAATAAAAATAAAAATAAAAATAAAAAAATAAAAAAATGTGATGCTCTTTCTATTGATTATTCCCTTTAGATCTAGTCCTAAATTGAGTTTAAGTAAATAGAGTGATAAAAAAAAAATATATAAATATATATATTCGAATAAAGTCAATCTACTCCAATGTTTTGAGTGCTTAGTAACTAGGGGTATTCATCACCAATGTTTACCTTTACGTCAAACGGCAACTTGAAATATGAGTATGCAAAGCACTTTAAACTTTGTGACTTGCTGAGTAACCGGGTGGATTCATCACAAATGTTTTGCATTCGCGTCAAAAGGCAAGTGACAACTTTAGAGAAGCGACTAAAAAATTTAAAAAAAAATTTAAAAAAAAAAAACTCTAGTTTGCTACTCGGTTTGTAGTAGAGAAAAGGGGATAATCACAGATTGAGTAATCGCATACTATAACTACATTAATTGCATGACAAATATGATTGAGTTTGGAAATTATGAACAAATAATCACACTGGAGAAAGTGGGTATGCTTAGTTTTACTTTATCTGCAATTGTTTATATTTTTCATTTTGATGCTCACATAATAGGAAATCTTGGTGGTTGAGTCTACTATTATTATTATTCCCTTGTTCATAAATTCACTCTTTGCTTGAGGACAAGCAAAATCTAAGTTTGGGAGTATTTGATGAACACAATATTATTCACATTTTAGAGCAATAACTTTAGTGCAATTAGACATTTAAATGCTCTATATATGGTATTTTACTCTCCTTTTCTCTTTTCCACAGGAAACAGCATAAAAGTGCAAAACGAAGCAGATTCAGGATTTTAAGGATGATACATAAGGAACTGAAGAAATCAGTCGGCTGATCATGCTAACAGGTGACTGGACAGAGGAAATCAAGTTTACACAGCTGCTCGGCACAGTCGACTTACTCCAACATCAGTCGACTGGGCTGATCAATTAAGAAATCTTCTGAAGTCTCGACACAGTCGACTTATATTCAAAGCCAGTCGACTGATCGTCGGCAGAGTCAAAAGATAAGATATTCGAAGATTCATCCAAATCTAATTTCAAATCTATTGGAATCTAGATTTTGTGCGAATAACAAATCAAATCTAGAGACTGAGGATTTCCAAGAGCACGTGGTGAACAGATAAGGAAGGAAAGAAGAAAAGAGAAAGAAATAAATCACCAAATCAAATAAAGAAGGACTTTCCTGAAAAAAACGCAAAACCCTAATTCACATCTGTGTTCTATAAATATGAGAAAAGAAGCATTATTCATGATCTCTTGATCCATCACCACCAACAACCACATCAAGACTTCAAACCAGAGCATCATTCTATCAACGTCAAAGAAGGAGAAAAGAGATCCAGTACTCGAAGGCAGTCGACTGTGTGACAGCCAGTCGACCTTATTGCGGACTTCATTAGTTTATTTTCTCCATCTCTATTCTTTTATGTTGATCATGTATTTGAACTTGTTAAGCAATAAAAGTATTATTATGTGGAACTAATTTCATAGTTGGGTAGATTGAAACCGTAGTTATGTAATGCTATGTTCTTCTGAATCCTTCTATTTTACTTATTGATTGAATCTAATTGAATTGATATAGATTTATAACAGTCAAACTTGTTCAGAAGTTATAAGAGCAGTCGACTGAAGGTGACAGCCAGTCGACTGCCATACAAAATCTGATATTATCAAGTTTGTGAGTTAGAAATCTGAATCTGTTATATGAGCATATTGAGACGACCCGTATCTCGTGCCCATAACTTGTAACAAGGGAATCTTTAGGGGTTCTTGTTTCAGTCAACTTAAGGGATCTAGATCTGATACCAATTTCTAGAACTTTGAGTGTTTGTTCGTTTCCACTGTTCTTATGTTTTCTTTAAGTGCAACTTAGTAGATACCATGCTAAACACTTAAGGAAAGAAACGAATTAGAGTAGATACCATGCCTAATTCTTAGCTTAGGGAAACATTACTTTAAGGAGTAGATACCATGCCCTTAAAGAGAACAAGCATGAGTAATTAGAAGTGAGTTTAGAAGGTAACTGAGCATTACTGACTATTGGTGGAGATCTAAACCCAACTACTTCATAAATATCTGTGATTCAACACTTCTTAATTTAGTTTAAATCTTTTTATTTCTTTTAGACTTTTAAACCAACCCTTTATGATTCTTAGTCTTTTTATTGATTAGTAAGTTAAAGTCTACAATCTCTGTGGGATCGACCCTTGCTATTGCTACGCTTTGTCAAACGATTCGTGCACTTGCGAGGTTTTATAATTTGTGTCTAGTTTTATCTATATATTTAGGTATCTAGATTGCACAACAAGTTTTTGGCGCCGCTGCCGGGGATTGTTTAGTATTTTAACTTACAAATCAGTAAAATCTTTTTCTTTTTATTTTATTTTATTTCTTCTTCTTCTTTTATAACATTTTCTTTCAGGTTACATTCTGCACAGGCAGACCAGTCGACTGTCCCAAGGATCAGTCGACTGTCCAGAGGATTTTTCCAAAGAGCAACAATGGGTGAAAATTTTTTAAACCGAGTACCAATGCAAGACAAATTCATTCCTAAGAATATTGAGAACCCTTCTTGCATAGCTTTTCAACCCAAAGTCACATGGAATATGCATCTATCACCTCAATTACTCAGCATGGTGCCCCACTTCTTTGGTAGAACAGACGAAGATCCGCATCTACATTTACAAGACTTATTTGATCTTTGCAGGACACAAAGCATCCAAGGGCTTACCTCTGAACAAATCAGGTTAATCTTGTTTCCTTTTTTCTAAAACTTAATGCTAAGTTGTGGTATAATTCTTTGGAACCAGGATCAATTAATTCATGGGAGCAGTTGGCAACAAAATTCTTGAAAGAGTTCTTTCCAGCCCAGAAAACCAGACAACTAAAAAAGGAGATTCTACTCTTCCAACAAAAGGATGGCGATTTGTTTTTCGAGGCATGGAAGGACTTCAAAAATAAGCTTCTCAAGTGTCCTATGCACAAAATACCTAAGGATGATCAGGTACAATCATTTTATGAGGGTTTAAATTACACTAACAAAGCAATTGTTGATTCAGCATGCAATGGAATGTTGATGAGGAAGAGTGCTGAGGAGGCCATAGAGCTATTTGAAGAACTCAGCGAGAACTCACAACAATTCTCAACAAGGAGGAACATCTCAAGAAAACAGGGAGTACACGAAATTTCTCATAATAATAACATGCAATTAGAAATGGAAACCATAAACAAAAAGATTGATATGCTTGTGAATTCAACTTTGGGTGGCGTAAAAAACCAACCAAAAGAAATGTGTGCAAATTGTTTTCAATCTAACCATACAACTAATTCATGTCCCATATTTTCTTTCGCAGATCAGGAGCACACAAACTACGAAGAACAGGGAATGTACCCGCCCCAGAACAATTTTTTTTCAAACACGTATAACCCAGGGTGGCAAAACCATCATGGCAATCAATTTGCACCAGGGCATACACAGCAATTCCAGGGTGGGAATGGGTATGATGAGCCAGCACAAGAACAAAAGAAGTTGGATTTCGAATCCACCATTCTGCAGTTACTCCAACAGCAACAGCAAACAAACAATCAACAAGGACAGGCCATTCAAAAATTAGAATTTCAAATTGGTCAAATTGCCCAGGAGATAAGTGAAAGAAAGGCAGGAGAATTTCCATCACAAACCATACCCAACCCTAGAGGACAAGAACAGCTCCAATCAAGGACAATATTAGGGGAAGAGATTGAATTTACAATGTTTGATGCACCACACGATGATCATGAGTGTTATAATATTGATGTGGTTCAGGAAAGTTGTGACCAAACATTTCAGGAACATAGTGTTGATCCATTACCAGCAACAATTGCACACCCTCCACTACTATCGCAAGCTGAAATGGAATACGATGACTGGATGATTGCAGAGACAGTACATCACCTTGAAACTCCACAGTCATATACAGGTAAGCTTGCACCTACAGTCGAGAATTTTGTATCTGATACAACGTGTGTTTTTGCAGACAAGTCGACTGCTGGCCAGGATAAGTCGACTGGTGTTCCGAATAAGTCGACTGCTACCAGACAACCATATGAGGAGCTGAAGCCAGTACATGAATATATGGGGGACCATCAGACATTACCTGTGACAGTTGCTACAAATTTCAGGATGAATGAAGAAGCAAGGCTGCAGGGAGTCTTGCAAAATCACAACGGTGCATTAAGATGGACCATTGCTGATAAACTGATGTCAAGATGGTACGGTCCATAAATTGTTACAAAAGGTTTCCCCCACATGGAGCGATTCAAACGTTCAAGGAGAATGGGCAGAGGGGGAAGCCTTCTAAAAGGATGAGTTTTGAGCCGCAAGCCATTCAATACATTGCACAAACTCATCCAGTCTAGCTGAAGACACGAAACACAGCGCTTATTGGGAGGCAACCCAATTTTTCAGGGTAGTATTTACACTTTCCCTTTATTTTCTTTCAGTTAATCATTATTATTTTCCTTTAGTTATTTTTACTCTCCTTACTAGATGGTAACACATGCCTATTTATTTATTTTAAATTTTTGTGCAAACATTGAGGACAATGTTCCATCTAAGTTTGGGGGTATTAGGGGTATTTAGTTATATGGAGTCTTTTGATTTTTTTTTTTAGATAAACAATTTCTTATAAAGTAAGAGTAAGGATACTTATTTACTTTAGGATTGTTGAGTTTCATAATTCCTTACAAAATTGTATGAGTCATGCAATTATACATACAAAAAATAAAAATAAAAATAAAAATAAAAATAAAAAAATAAAAAAATGTGATGCTCTTTCTATTGATTATTCCCTTTAGATCTAGTCCTAAATTGAGTTTAAGTAAATAGAGTGATAAAAAAAAAATATATAAATATATATATTCGAATAAAGTCAATCTACTCCAATGTTTTGAGTGCTTAGTAACTAGGGGTATTCATCACCAATGTTTACCTTTACGTCAAACGGCAACTTGAAATATGAGTATGCAAAGCACTTTAAACTTTGTGACTTGCTGAGTAACCGGGTGGATTCATCACAAATGTTTTGCATTCGCGTCAAAAGGCAAGTGACAACTTTAGAGAAGCGACTAAAAAATTAAAAAAAAAATTTAAAAAAAAAAAACTCTAGTTTGCTACTCGGTTTGTAGTAGAGAAAAGGGGATAATCACAGATTGAGTAATCGCATACTATAACTACATTAATTGCATGACAAATATGATTGAGTTTGGAAATTATGAACAAATAATCACACTGGAGAAAGTGGGTATGCTTAGTTTTACTTTATCTGCAATTGTTTATATTTTTCATTTTGATGCTCACATAATAGGAAATCTTGGTGGTTGAGTCTACTATTATTATTATTCCCTTGTTCATAAATTCACTCTTTGCTTGAGGACAAGCAAAATCTAAGTTTGGGAGTATTTGATGAACACAATATTATTCACATTTTAGAGCAATAACTTTAGTGCAATTAGACATTTAAATGCTCTATATATGGTATTTTACTCTCCTTTTCTCTTTTCCACAGGAAACAGCATAAAAGTGCAAAACGAAGCAGATTCAGGATTTTAAGGATGATACATAAGGAACTGAAGAAATCAGTCGGCTGATCATGCTAACAGGTGACTGGACAGAGGAAATCAAGTTTACACAGCTGCTCGGCACAGTCGACTTACTCCAACATCAGTCGACTGGGCTGATCAATTAAGAAATCTTCTGAAGTCTCGACACAGTCGACTTATATTCAAAGCCAGTCGACTGATCGTCGGCAGAGTCAAAAGATAAGATATTCGAAGATTCATCCAAATCTAATTTCAAATCTATTGGAATCTAGATTTTGTGCGAATAACAAATCAAATCTAGAGACTGAGGATTTCCAAGAGCACGTGGTGAACAGATAAGGAAGGAAAGAAGAAAAGAGAAAGAAATAAATCACCAAATCAAATAAAGAAGGACTTTCCTGAAAAAAACGCAAAACCCTAATTCACATCTGTGTTCTATAAATATGAGAAAAGAAGCATTATTCATGATCTCTTGATCCATCACCACCAACAACCACATCAAGACTTCAAACCAGAGCATCATTCTATCAACGTCAAAGAAGGAGAAAAGAGATCCAGTACTCGAAGGCAGTCGACTGTGTGACAGCCAGTCGACCTTATTGCGGACTTCATTAGTTTATTTTCTCCATCTCTATTCTTTTATGTTGATCATGTATTTGAACTTGTTAAGCAATAAAAGTATTATTATGTGGAACTAATTTCATAGTTGGGTAGATTGAAACCGTAGTTATGTAATGCTATGTTCTTCTGAATCCTTCTATTTTACTTATTGATTGAATCTAATTGAATTGATATAGATTTATAACAGTCAAACTTGTTCAGAAGTTATAAGAGCAGTCGACTGAAGGTGACAGCCAGTCGACTGCCATACAAAATCTGATATTATCAAGTTTGTGAGTTAGAAATCTGAATCTGTTATATGAGCATATTGAGACGACCCGTATCTCGTGCCCATAACTTGTAACAAGGGAATCTTTAGGGGTTCTTGTTTCAGTCAACTTAAGGGATCTAGATCTGATACCAATTTCTAGAACTTTGAGTGTTTGTTCGTTTCCACTGTTCTTATGTTTTCTTTAAGTGCAACTTAGTAGATACCATGCTAAACACTTAAGGAAAGAAACGAATTAGAGTAGATACCATGCCTAATTCTTAGCTTAGGGAAACATTACTTTAAGGAGTAGATACCATGCCCTTAAAGAGAACAAGCATGAGTAATTAGAAGTGAGTTTAGAAGGTAACTGAGCATTACTGACTATTGGTGGAGATCTAAACCCAACTACTTCATAAATATCTGTGATTCAACACTTCTTAATTTAGTTTAAATCTTTTTATTTCTTTTAGACTTTTAAACCAACCCTTTATGATTCTTAGTCTTTTTATTGATTAGTAAGTTAAAGTCTACAATCTCTGTGGGATCGACCCTTGCTATTGCTACGCTTTGTCAAACGATTCGTGCACTTGCGAAGTTTTATAATTTGTGTCTAGTTTTATCTATATATTTAGGTATCTAGATTGCACAACACCTCTCATACCCTCGTCTCGGAATACTGGGGATCTATCTCACTCCACGGATCATCCTAGAGCCCACATGCTCACGTTTGCTCTTGTTTCATCATATCACCATCTAGTGCCTGTCCTACAAGTAAAATGGAGTAGCCTGAGCCACCTAGAGCTAGCTCTACCCTACTAGACTTAAATCCACAAAACTAGGAATACTAGCCTTCCCTGGCTAATTCTTATACTCAAATAATTCATTTTCGGTAATCCTGGGTCCTGCTCAGCCTTTAGTGCTCACAACATAAAATCCTCAACAATCTTTCTAGGGTTCTCACAATAATCCTAAATTTTGTTATTGTAACGCCCCGAATTCCAAACACATGTAATTCAGAGCACAAACAGTATCTTTTACTTCAAATTCGTACAAAAATACAAGGAATTTAAAACTTTTCCATTTACAACATAGTTCTTTATAATAACACAGCGAAAATGAATAAGTACAATACAATGTATAATAATAGAAGCTCTTCAATCATATGATAACCCATCATAGTGACTGCAACTCCCTGCCAAGTCCAATCCTGCAACTAGGAAACTTGGGCACGACAGTTTCATACAAGTGACGAATGCTATAATACAGCGATTCTTCTACTTTAACAATCACAAACTTGATGCACAAAAGCAATAATGACAAAGATGAATAAAAACAGATAGTTTATCTAATCTAAGTGTATAAGTGTACGTCATGAAACAATAATCAAAATGCATAAAACGATGGCATAAAACAAGTATCCAATAAAGCAACAAATGCATAAAATGCACACTAATACACACTTGTTCAGATTCTATGTATCCCATACTACATAGGTCCGAGGGCAAGCCCTTAACGTTCTCCTCATTATAGGGTTAAATCCCACGTCATGTAACCTAACGTGAGGACTACACTCCAATGCGTAATTACGTGTGAGTCGCACCCCCAGGATATTGGACCTTACCGGCATACCCCTAGCCCACACATTGTGGATTTACTGGGTGTATCCTCAGCCACGAACCCTAGCAAGTAGATATTCCGCAACTATGAACCAGGCCTACCCTTAGCCCACCTCAGTGGATTTACCGAGCGTATCCTGTTCGTCCCGATCATTTCTAGGAACTGCAAGTTCTTTACCGGCCTTTTCACAAACAAAACAGACCTACCTTCAGCCCACACATGTAGATTTACTGGACGTATCCTCAGTCATGAACATTCCTAGGGACCACAGTCCATTACCGGCCATTTCATTGACCTCACCGGCCTACCCCTAGCCCACACATGTAGATTTATCGGGCATATCCTTCGTCGTGTCTCGAACCCCTAGAAACCGGAAGCTCTTTACCGGACATGCTCATCATTGTTTTCAGCCATAACTCCACATACTGCTTGTCCTTAAGTTCAAACATAAATAATTGCCATCTAGAGCAAGCTTACCCTACCGGAATTAAATCAAACACTGAGAATGTTAGCCCACACTGGCTACTTCTCAAAGAGAAAGTTAACCACACTCGCTACTTCTCAAATTTTCACATATCATAACCTGCCGGTACTCTGGGTCTCGCACAGCCTCTAGATTACAGAAATCTCAACATAGAGATCAACTAGGTTACATCTAACCTCTTATAAAAATTTGCCTTCATTAAAAATCTTTTAACTTCTTTTATCTATTCTCTTTGCTATTATCAATCGTGAAGTAACCAACTTCTTATAGCAACATTCAATAACACTCGATAAGTTAAAACCCTTATAAACATCACATGTTTAATATCCCAAATTCATCCTTTAATTACCTCTTAATTTCTCATAAGGTACATCTTGCTAACATTCCAATTTTAAATCCAATTTTATACGTTCTAAAAGTTTTAGGACAACTAGATAAAGTCATCAACCCAATGGTATTGAAAAATCATATAAATTCCAATACTACTCGAAAAATAGAGTTCTTAGTTTCATAGAAAACATAAATGAGTCTACTAAAACTTTCTAGTTAAGATCATCTAAAATTATCCTCAATTACTTCGTCTAAATTTATTTGCAAAACTGTAGGCTCAAAATTAGAAAACTGCAGCCCATGCTACTTGTAAAAATCGTAGAAAATCCTATACTTCATGAAACTTTGTATTATTAGATCAAATTAAAGGTATACAAGTCTACTATAACTTTTTGGTTATAAGTTTCACCAAAATATTTTTTCTATAACCATGAATTCTTCGAAATCTACAGTAGGGTCGAAATGTTATAAGTAATGCCACTTGTTCAAACTTGTAAAATTCATTATAAAATTTAATTCTTCATGGAAATTTGATATCTTAGACTATACAGAAAGGTTAACGAGTCTACTTCAACTTCTTAGTTTTGATCTTTCTCAAAATACTGCATCTAAGATGCCGAAATGATCAAAATACGAAATGTATACAAATTTTCAGCAGCTAGCCAACTGCCAACCAGTCCTAAGTTTAGATTTTATTAAATTAGTAAGAGACATCCAAATATTATGAAATTGTAAGGATATGTTCTTGACATACATGAGATGCTCCTAGAAAAATTTTAGCTTTAGATTCCATTTAGTTTAATAGATATGATTTTCTAAAGTTCAACTAAAACTTATAACAGAAACTTAAAATGTCCCCAAGTCAATCATATCATAATTTCACACATTTAATCAACAAGACATCATCTAAGCATGAATACTCAATCTATATAGGCTATCATGCATCTAACAATTCACACATATACATTCTACAATCTAATATTGTACTAATAATATTATATTAGAAGGTTGGATAAACACCCACCTCAAAAAGCTCCTAATAGTTGAAACCTTTAGCAATTACTCCCAAAAACATCACAAAGCATCCGACCTTCTCCTCCTAAGCAATTCTGAAAGCTAACAGCAGCTTCACCTCTGATTTCCTCTCTTTTTGTTTGATTTTGTTTTTGTGTTCATTTGAGTTAGAATAGGGGGGTATTTATATGGAAATTTGGGAGTAGTTTTAGCAACTAATCACCCCACTACCCACTCACACATCCACTCACACACTCCCCCACTCTCCCACACTGCCACACTCCCAGAAATGGCCGGCCAACTCCTATCTAGTGTGCAAAGCACGTGTGCACGTGTTTTGTACAATTTTCATTTTACTCTCATTTTATTATTCTATTTCATTTGAAAATCTCTTCTTTAATTACATTTTATTTCTTTTAACATAAAATTTAGCATATTTTGCTTACATCAATCTTAATGAAAATTTTTAGTGTACAACTTTTAATAAAAATAACGTAATCAGCGTACGTGCATGGAAGAAAAAGCACGTGTAGAGCACGTGTAGCAAAAAATATTTAAAGAGACATATTTCACGTTAAACTAGTTTAAAATGATAAAAACATACACACTTCATAAATTTTATTTTGAAAAAGAATACAACCAACACGTTCACTGCAAACACGTGCGTCACACGTATAAATAAATATTCAAATACGAAATAGATTTGAGCAAAGGCAAAATGTTTATAGAAAATTGACATACATACGAAAATATTTATATTGGTGGTGTTATGAATATTTCACGTAACGGTAAAACACGCGTAATCGACGCATGTATTGAAAGCACGTACAATGCACGTAGAATGCAAAGATTAAAATAAATATTTAAGTTGGCTCAGAATAGGATAAAAATGAATTTCTAGATGATAGAAAAATACGTAAATAATCAAAATACAAAATACGTATGATATTCCTATTAAAATACGTTACGGATATTTCTCGTAGCAGTACAAAATACATGTGCGTAACACCCATGGAAAAAATTTCATAACTCAATTTTGTGGGGTGATACAGATATGAACCACCACTTGGTTCAATCATCAAACATTCTTTCTTTTATTCATATATGGAAACACCACTTTTCCATAAGTTCTCAAACATAATTTCAACATCTCATTTAATAAGATCATTTCATATCAAATATAAGCATTCATTCTTCCATAATCACTCTATCATATTTCAGTCCTTACTAATAAGCAATTCACTTCCATAAGAGCACTTTCGCCGATAGCAACCAAATATATTAATTCTACTATTTTAGTTCAAATCTAAAATTCTTTCTCCCATATTTTGAAACACAACAAAATCTCTAGAATATTTATCAATTTAAAACAGAAATAAACTTCTTTCAACTCGGTGATTTATCCCAAAGTCTAATAATTTCCTTCATTCCAAAAAAAATCTGAAATTTATACTGCTTGTTCTTGAAATTAACTCATTCAGAACTAAACCAAATATCCTTAAAATATAGGTTATAATTCACATATAAACATATATTATATCATACGAGTTGCAACCTAATCATATTAAATTTTGAACTATAATTCATCCAAAATCTAAAACCAAACCTTTCCCAAAAAATCTGAAACTTTTACTTTGCAATATCTTGATCAGAATCAAATTAATTCATACTATTAGCTGGATATATATATATATATATATATATATATATATATATATAGACACACACGAATTACAACCCAATCATAAAAAATTTTGAACTATAATTCATCCAAAATCTAAAACCGAACCTTTCCCAAAAAATATGAAACTTGTACTTTGCAATATCTCTAAAACCGAACCTTTCCCAAAAAATATGAAACTTGTACTTTGCAATATCTCTAAAACCGAACCTTTCCCAAAAAATATGAAACTTGTACTTTGCAATATCTTGATCAGAATCAAATTAATTCATACTATTAGCTGGATATATATATATATATATATATATATATATATATATATATATATATATATATATATATATATATATATATATATATATATGTGTGTGTGGGGTTTCTTCCATTGAAAACGCAAATGTTGTGCAAACGCGTGCAGACCACTTAACTCGTCATTGAAGATGATGGGTTAATGCATAAGGCAAAATTTTATATTTTGCCTTAACCCGTCATTGCAAATGACAGATTAAGTGGTTTGCAATTTATAAATGCTATATTTGCGTTTGCAATGGAAGAAACCTCTCTCTCTCTCTCTCTCTCTCTCTCTCTCTCTCTCTCTCTCTCTCTCTCTCTCTCTCTCTCTCTCTCTCTCTCTCTCTCTCTCTCTCTCTCTCTCTCTCTCGATATATATATATATATATATATATATATATATATATATATAATATATATATATATATATATATATATAGACACCTACATGTGTACTAGAGTTTCCAAAACTCTAGCACACCCAACACCCCCAAAAAATGAAGTCGAGTTTCCAAAACTCTAGCACACCCAACACCCCCAAAAAATGAAGTCGAGCCCCCTTGGGTTGTATATATATATATATATATATATATATATATATATATATATATATATATATATATATATATATATATATATATATATATATATATACTAGATTTTTCCGTGGGCACGTGCCTACGGCACGGCACGTCTTTCGAACGATACAAAACACGAAAAATCTGTAAACAGTGAAACAACAATTATGTAGCTCAAGTTTGAATAGTATGACAATAATTAGTTGTAAATAAAAGTTCATGTTTCCATTAGTATATGTTGAAAAATAATTATAAATGGGGTATAAAATCTAACTTCTTAGAACTTTAATGTGGAGTTGAAGAGATGTTTACTATTTTCAATATAACATGTGCAAAACAATCATTAAAATTCTGAAAATCTAAATTTCTAAGTAAATATAGAAAGAATGGGAGAAAGAGATAAGGAGAGAGAGAAAGAGAGAAATATGAAAAAGTGAAGAGAGAAGAGAGAGAAAGTAATAAAGTAATAAGTTTTTTCGTTTTGGGGGGAAAATTTTGGTTTTGGGATTTGAAATTTTGGAGGTAAAATATGTTTTGTGAAGTTTGATCTAAGCCTTTGATTTTAGAGGGGATTGATTGTGAGCCACTTGATAGCTTTCTTTGTAATTTATTATATATATATATATAGACACCCACATGTGTACTAGAGTTTCCAAAACTCTAGCACACCCAACACCCCCAAAAAATGAAGTCGAGCCCCTTTGGGTTGCTGCTGGTCGACGACAGTGCCAGCAGCTGGTCAACAGCCCAAAACAAAAACAAAAATAAAAATAAAATAATTAAAAAAAGGGTTGTAGATCCCTGGATTCGAGCCCACAACCTAGTGCCAAAGCCAGCACCCTACATAGCGCCCAAGCCCACATGGGCTAGCGAGTTATTCCATCGCTTCACACTGTCTTATTCCGCTCACAAAGAAATAAGACCCGGGTTTCGGTACAGACCCTAGGTCCTGTACAAACCCGAAACCGTACAATCTCCAAACTCTATCACGGTAATTGTTCATGCCGTGCACAGTAACCCCCAATTCTCATATGCTCCAAATCATTATACAATAATTATTCAAACCCCATTATTCACATCCATACATACATCAGTTCATGTAGAAAACTTTTAGGATTTGAATCATGAAATTTAATAAAATAAAAACAATGAACAAACACTAACGATCTCATCTTTTAATCAGTTAATGAGTCTACAGATCAATATCAAGTTCTACTTAATAACAACAATATACATGATCATTCAATCGAGTTTATGGGTTAAAGATTTAATCTTTTCATACCCTCACATTATATATTATTCAAGAATCAATCGTTTATGTTAAACTCAATTAAAGAATAGTTTTTTACTTTATAACAACAACTAAACTTCATATATTAATCAACTCAACAATTCATCTCATGGCAATATAATAAATACATGCTATATACATCCATATATCCACAAATAAATTTCCTAGCATGACACAACATTATCATGAACAAAAATAATACATCAAGAGAGTTAGAGAGACGCCCACCTCAAGAAGACTTATTGATGCAACTCGTAGCCTTCTCCAAGCAAAGATATACTCCAAAACTCCAAGAAATCACCAAAAATATTCAAAATAAGAAGAAGGCCGAAATCCTCTGTTCTATCCCTCTCTTATATGACCGGGTCCTGAATTATTAGGATTTTGATCGTAGTTTTGCAATTTAGTCCCCCAACAATTCCAGAATTGCATAATTATATATTTACTCAATAAAATCAAATCAAATCAAATTAGAGGGATAAAATCTCTCCCCCCAATCTCTCCACTGTCAGATCAGCCTACCAAAATAGCACAATAAAAATTTGAATTCTAATTTTACCTCCAAACGATATTTTGCACAATAACCCTTTTCTTTCAAAGTATTTACAAAAAGTAGTTTCTTTATTCAAAAAAAAACAAAAAAATTTAGAATATACTCAATTATAAATAGTATAATTTATTCAGCAATTCAAAAGTGGAAATTTTCACCTAAAAAATATATGCACGTGTGAAAATGTCAATTTTACAAAAATTCAAAATAATTAAATAAATTCATTTAAAAATTATTTATTAATTCAAAATATTATATTTAAAAATTATGGGGTGTTACATTGAGGGCTTATCCTTGGGGTAGCCAAGTGGCGAATTGCATTCATGCAACTCGCCGAATCCCCAAGGAAGCCGTTGTGCCTCCTAACCTGCCAGCCGAGTACAAAAATCTTCTTCAGCTGGTCTGTCAAGATCGCTTCCGCAAGCTGCTGTAAGTGGGGGAGCCTCAAGAGCTAGATCCGCAGACAATGTGAAGTCACCTGCATCGGTAGAGGTAGTAAGGGGAGATTCCGAGTCCACCACAGGGCGGGGCACCCCTTGCACTCCTGGAAACCTTATACGGGGAAGGCTTGGTAACCTTCCTCTTCCTCTTCTTCTTGTCGGGGTGCCTGCTACTCAAGCCCGAACGCTGGGACATGATCTCTTCGAAATCCATGCCTTCCACTCCTGCAAATAAAAGATGTGAAATATTGAGGAGATAATATATATATATATATATATATATATATATATATATATATATATATATATATATATAAGACACGTACTATGATTCATCGGGCTGAGACCCCCCTTGAAGAAAAACTCCTCCTTTCTCTCTCCAATGAAAGGTCGAACGATCCAAAAGAGTGCCAACCATACCTTCCTAATCGGGGCTCAAAATCGGCTCTGCCTTCGCCCTTTTCGGCACATCCTCCGTCCATATTGTGGGGATTCCCCACAGCTCGCATCAAGGATTAGAAAGTACTTGTCTCTCCAAGTTTTGATCGAACTGGTGTTATCAAGTAGCCGCACACCCCTACGAGCTGTAAGGTAGAACCGATACTCTGCCCTGTTTTTCTGGTGGATCTTGTACAACTTACGTAGAAGGTGAGTCAAGGCTCGAACCCTGCCTGCCTGGAAATGCAACACTAACCCTGTAACATGTCTCCATATGTTCGTCATTAGATTAATAGGACCCAAGTGGTACCACCTTAAAACTTCTCTCACAAAGGGATGGAGAGGAAGGTGGAGCTCTGCATGAATGGCGTCGAAAGGGAAGATGCAAAAGTCAGGGGAAAGAGGCAAGCAAGCTCTAACTCCGGGGCCTGGCACAACAAGATCGAACTCCACTGGAATTTTATAGCACTTCCTAACAACGCCCAAATTCGCCTCCGTAAGCATAGAAATGACATCATTAGCCTCTGAATGCTCACGCGGTGCATTCTCTTCATAGAATCGCTCCATACCATGTTCAACTCTGCCTCAGCTCCTTGGCAGTATTGTAGCGCCCCGAATTCCTAATACTGAAACTCGGAACACAATCTAGAATCTTACTTCAAATGAATCCAAACATAGAAAAATCACAGGAAATTAAAAATTTTTGTTACATCAAAATATTATTACAATGTCTAATGAATACAAGGATTACAATAAAATTATTACATCATGAATGTACAATAAAATTGGACAGTAAGTTTCCACTTGGATGTTTCCAACGGCTTGAGTTTCCCGCGCTCCTCACGATCAGGTAGTCCTGCAAACTCACCAAACTGTGGGCATGTCAGTTGAATGCAACTGATGCAATGCTGATGAAAGTAGTGACTCCTAAACTTCAAAAACTAGAAATATTGATGGAAAAGAAAAGTGTGGTCAAATCAAGTGTCGGTGTGTGTGCAGCCATGACCTAAATCTAATGCACACACACCATGCTCCTACAGCTAATGCACGCTTGATTGGAGAGATATGCATCCCATACTACACATTCCTCAACCAAACGACATTCTTCAATTGTTGGGGTTCGATCCCCCACCGTGCACCCTACTCTTGTGCTCTCTCCTATCTCTGACACTCTAGTGACGATGAGGCTAAAGTCATCCGGATTACTCTAGTCGCTGTCGTGCTAGTGGTGTCCATTACCTTATGTTTTACCGACTGCGCCCGGGGTCGCAGTTACTCCGCCGCAGCTAAAACCCATAGTAGGTCACGGTAATTTTGCCTCTCCAAACCTCATTGAAAGCTGATGTACGGACACTAGGACTCCCCACCGAGGATGTTATTTTAGATCCCCCATAGAGTTCATTCACAGGGCAGTATCTAAGTCCTCTGCCAGCATTTATCAACATAGGACATGACGAATGTTAGGGTTTCCCCAACTCTCCTCTTGTAACACCCCGTAATTTCAAGAGATAATATATATATATATATATATAATATAAAGAATAAGAGGTTGCCCTATAGTACTTCTATAGGGGTGGTTGTATGGGAGTTCTGCTACAGCGTGGGGCCCAGAGATAGCAGCACAAAGCTGCTGCTGCCGCGCTGTCACGTAGGCGATGTGGCAGCGGTGGGGCCCAAGGAATAGGGGGCTCTGTGGCACTGTCTGTTGGCGTGCTGACGTGGCATGGGGCCCGCCCGAGGGGGGCTGGCTGACGTCAACGCAAGAGAGATGACGGGTATGGATTTAATTGATCCCATATCGGGAGAATTGCAAGATTAATTAATAATAAATAATATTGCCTATGATCAAGAGTCACCTAATTGGTTAACCACCTTTTGAGAGGCAGCCTATGCTGGGCAGTGATACTAAGAAATAAATAAATTATCTGAGTTTGGGGCTGGGGCATTACACCTCTGCCCTCGTCTTTACACTAGACCAGGAACTTGTAGTTGAGATGACATTACCACTCCAAATCTCCTCAAAGGTTGTTACGGACATAAATGCACTCACGTCGAAGATGATAGAGCCCTTACAGAGTTCACTCGCAAGGCAGTCCCTAGTCCCCTGCTCGCATTAAACGAACCTAGGGTTCAGCCAGGTGTAAAGACACCACGCGTCCCCTTGACAAGAAAACACAACACCCTTTAGTGCATGTACTTGCATTTAACAATGACTCGAACTAATCCTACGACACAACCAAGCCCAAAGTACTAGTGCTAATCCACTCTAGGACCAAGATTAAGAATAAGGTTAATTAAATGATTACTAGCTTTTTATTTACTTATGTAATTCCTTTAATCGCATGACTCTAATTCGGCACTAATCCCCCTTTTCATTATCTCATTATAGAAATTAGAATTATTAGGCAATTCTAGGCCTAATTGATTAATCGACTAGCTAGGCGATCTATATATTAGTTTCCCAACCTAACTTCGTAGACATAAAATTGATTTATCATGGACAAGTAGCTAAGTTCTACTTATAGGTTCCTTTTTATTTATCCTAACTTATCATTTTAGAACTTAACCCAATCCCACAATAGGGCTCAACTTGGCACTTGATCCGGCCCAAGAGTTGGCCTGCCTTAGCCCACACTTGGCCCAACCACATGACGAACCGACTCCGTCGATCACTGTCATCGCCATCTACGCTTGGAGTTCGATCGCAACCTCAGTCCGACCAAATACATTGCTCCCGCTAACCTTCACGCTCCACGGTCCTTAACAAGTGGTAGCACCAAACACAACCATAGAAATCCTTCCACGAACGGTGAGCATGTCGGTGCACGAGTCGTCTCCTCCAACGCGCTCGATGCGACACGGGTTCCTCTCTACCCGTTTAGTTATACCATCAGGACTTAATTCTAGAGTCTCAAAACTGTATCTAAGTGGTTCAACAAGAGTACACTACTCTAGGAATAAACCCTACACCATGAATACCCAAAAAGAGTGCTAAAAAGCTCTAAAAATGAGAAATTGCATTTCCAAACAATAAGCATACAATTGGCATTCATGCCAACACAGGATCTCTCCCGATCCTGTTTCAATAAGGAGATGCGATCGGGTGATCCCAGAGCCTCTACCCATGGTAGACAACGAAAAATAACACAAGTTGGTATGAATCTCATCCCGAGCAATCAACATCAACACTTAATAACTTATTGCAATATTTATCCTAAAACAGTGAAAAACTCATTTCTATTTGCTCCTATAAAGCATATATGAGCTACACCACAATATAAAACTTAGATAATTGAAATCATAATCCCTTCCTACATCCATAACATGATTTATTAGCCACAAAACAGCAATTCTAAGCTCAATCTATGAGTTCTAAATCAAGTTCTTGAACATGGCATCAAAACAGTAACTTGCAGGATCTACATGCATCTGCCGTATACTGTAAAAACCATCATAAATCGTGTATGGCTTAGAATCTTAAGTTCTTAGACATTCCAGAAAGTCTTACGTGTCTACTATAACTTTCTAGTTACAAGTTTCTTCAGATTATGTCTTATAAGTGTCCAAAGTAGTCATTGTTTAACATGCATGCGAAAATCTCTAGAACCGAGCAACAACTAACCAATGATAACATAAAAATACTTTGAAAATATCAAATTAAAAATTCATGAAATTTGGAAAATAAGCTCTTTATACATGTTTATAGCACATATCTAAATTTTAAGTGGTTATACAGAGTATTCTTCAAGTTATGATTTTTTGAAAAGTAGCTAAAAATAGAACAGTTCACATTCAACTTTGTCTTCTCTTTCAAAACAGTTAGTGGTTTCGGATTTTATTTATATAGAAAAAGTTGTCCAAAAATTATGAAATTTAACATATTTGGTCTAAACGCGGTCTAGTAGTACACAATAAAATTTCAGAAGCAAATTCCAAGTAGAGAAAGAGTTATATGCTTTTGAATATCATAAATAGAACCTACATAAAATCTGTTTTCTGTTCAGCCAGTCGTCAAGTTCGTATTTAATTAAAATAGGAAATAAATTCCAAAAATTATGAAAATTGGTGAAAAGGTGCCCAACATGCATATCTTACTGCCATAAAAATTCCAAGTTGAAATTTCTAGTATATTTCAAGTTATGATTTCCAGACTAGCATGCATTCACACATTCAACTTTTTACTGGGTTTTATTATCTTTCTACAAATAAAACTAGCATGCAACAAATTAATTTATCTTATCACTTAATAACAACTCCATGGCCTACTCATGCTGACAAGAATCGCATCAAATCTCACCACAAAAATATTAACACATCAAAAGTTTTAGAGACACCCACCTTGTTAAGTGTTGAAATTGCAACTCCAAGTCTCTAGCTTGCCTTTGGCCCTTTTGGCTCCTAGTTCTTCTTCTCCCTGGTCCTTCTTGGCTCTTCCTTGCCCTCAAAACAGCAGCATAAGAAAAGGGTACTGGAAGTATAGAAGGAGTTTACTTGAAAGTAGGAGAATGAGAAATAAGTTTAGCTTGAAATGAGATGAGATAAATAGAGTGAGAAGGAGAGAGATGAGAGGCCAGGATTCCAAATGGGCTGCATTGGCGAAGAGTGGAGGTGGAAGTTGAGTGCAAGAAAGAGAAAAGAGCTTGGGAACTCATGCACACTCAAGTGGTTCTTGCACCTCCCCAAGAAACCCGAGATTCCCAAACTCAAATCCCACTCTCTTCCCTCCAAAAATGGCCGGCCAATGCATGCTTGCACTTTTTTTTTTGTTTTTTTTTTGTTACATGACATACTACACTCCAAGTGCAGAGTCAATTAGGGTCAAGTTGGGTTCATTTGGGTTAGTTAAATCTAGCCAAATGAGTCGAGTTGGTTAATTAAAATCACATAATTATACATACCACTTCAATTAAATAAAAAATAATAATTTTATAAACAAAACTTCAGGTTCTACAATATTGTGAATTTTATGGTTGTTACAAGTATACTCTCAAACACCAACTAGATGCGACACAGCGATCGAGTGTCTCCCAAACTCCCTCATTCTCCTTTCCCTCTTTATAATCATTTCCACGATGACCGAAGGTGGATATGCCACACCTTTCCCCTTGTCCACACTAGTACAGGAAGTAGGCGGTTGCACTTCGACAGGACCAGAGAGGAAGGTCTCATCGCCAAAGAAACTCTAGACATCTTTAATAAAGTAAAAAATAAATTACCTTCGATTTAACAGCTATGGTTAGAATTTTTTGCCAGAGATCGGAAAAATTCACCGGAGTTTTCCTAGTTAATTTCCGCCGGTGAGGAGAAATTTTGAGGGGAAGAGAGAATGAGAAGAAGTGAGGGAGAATTGAGAGGGGGGAGATTTATAGGAGAACCTACTGATTCTTGGGCTACAATGGTAGTGAGCCCCAAAACGATACGGAAGCCCAAAAGGCAAGAAATTGCAATGGTCGAGTAAGATTAAGCGAAAAAACTCAATTGCTGACCGGTCAAAGTGGTCAATGGTCAAACATGCACACATGTTGCAACGCCAAAACTCCACAAACCATTCCCCAGCGTTAGCCAAATCACCCAAGTCGTTCGCGGAAGGCGCCACATCGTTCGCCACAGCTTACCAAAACTCCAGACACCGTTCTCCAACACTCGCTACCGCTCGCCACAATGTTTGCCAGAGCGGCCAAAGCAAACAAAGAACTGAACAAAACAAGGCCAAACTAGCATTGACCAGTCAATGGACAAATGCCACATGTTGCCTCGTCATCGTTCGTCAAACATTCGCCAATACTCGCCGCATCGTTCACCAACGCTTGCCATCGTTCGCTACATTTTTCTCCAGAGCATGCCGAGCAGACAAAGAACTGATCGAAATGGGGCAAAACTGGTGTTGATCGACAACAAAAAACGTTGACTGGTCAACGGTCAAACGCCATGTGTCGCCTCATCATCGTTCGCTACATTGTTCGCCAACACTCGCTACTGCTCACCACATCGTTCGCTGGAGTAGGCCGAGCAGATGAAGAACCAAACAAAAACGAGGCCAAATTGGTGTTGACCAGTCAATGGTCAAACGCCACAGTTGCCTAGTCATCGTTCGCCAATGCTTGCTACCGATCGTCACATTATTCGCCAATGCTCGCCATCGTTCGCCACATCATTCGCCAGAGCATGCCATGCAGATGAAGAACCAAACAAAACAAGGCTAAACTAGTGTTGACCAGTCAATGGTCAAATGCCACGTGTCGCCTCGTCATTGTTCGCCAACGCTCACCGCATCATTCTCCAATGCTCACCATCATTTGCCACATCGTTCGCCAGAGCACACCAAGCAGATGGAAACCGATCGAAATAAGGCCAAATTACTGTTGACCAGTCATTGGTCAACGTTGACTAGTCAATGGTCAAATGCTATGTGTCGCCTCATCATCATTCGCCAAACGTTTGCCAATGCTCGCCATCGTTCGCCATGTCATTTACCAGAGCGCACTGAGCAGACGAAGAACTGAATGAAATAAGGCCAAACTAGTGTTGACCAGTCAATGGTTAAACGCCACGTGTTGCCTCGTCATCGTTCGCCAAATGTTCGCCAATGCTCGCCGCATCGTTCGCCAACACTCGCCATGCCATTTTCCAGAGCACGCCGATCAGACAAGGAATCCAACTAAAAATAGGCGATGAAGCGTTGACCGGGCAAAGCCTGGACGCCGTTCGATCTCCTCGACTTTCGCGCGCATCGTGACCGATGATCCAGATTTCACCATGTCATCAAGGTAATTTTTAAAAAAATTAATTTATTAATTTAATCATTAAATCGAATTAATTATTTTAAAAAATTGGAAAAATGACTTAAAAATCGAATAAAAATTAATGATCGGCGAATGAATAGGGGTTGAGATGGTTGAAAGTTGTCGTAAAATTTCTAAAAATAATTATTAATTTGGAAAATTATTTTAAATTCCAAAAATAAAATTATTAAATTAGAGTAATTAATTAAAATTTTCGAGAATTAATTATTCAAATTCAGAAATTGAATAAAAAATTCAGAAAACAATTAAAAATTGGAAAAAAATTCAGAAAAATCTGGAAAAATCACAAAAAGTCCAGAAAATTATAAAAATAAATTCTAAGTGCCTTGCAAACTCATATTAGAATCGTTACGCCCCGAGCGAGATGTAAACGTCCCGGAGAACTCCGATAAATTCTGTAAGCCATTAAAAATGGGCAAACTACTCTAACTCAGTCTTCGGGAGTGGGGGGGGGGAGGGGAGGGGGGCTTGTGTTCTGGCTACAAAATAGAACCAAATGGGGACAATTCAAATCAGGCAGGAATCTCAAAGCCCTTAGGGGTAAAACGGTAATTTCCACTACAAAATGGGAACTGGGTCCAAAAATGGGAACTGGGTCCAAAAATGGGAACTGGGTCTTTTTCATGCCCAATAACCCAAAAATGGGTCTGCCTTACTGGGTCAAGGTGACAGCCCATTATGCATAATCAAGAATTATTTAAATTCATGATTATCCATAAGAGGCGGTTTAAAAACCATATCTCTTATCTTGAAGGAGGTTTAAACTCTTCTCAACCAATCTTATCTCTTCATGAAGAAGAGATAACTAATTTAATCCAAAAACACCGGGAATAGAGATAAATCATTATCTTGAAACTGACCCAAAGTAACTATAAATACTCCCTACCTCCACCTGAAACAGGTAATCAATATTTTCTCCACAAAAAAGCTCTTTTAAAGTCTTCTTGATTTCTGACTTGAGCGTCAGAGGGTCTGTCGCCGAGATCAACCTCGGTGTATAAGACTTTTTGTAGGTCAGCGGAGGCGATCATCACCACATAAATTGAATCCTACGATGCAAACAAGTCAGATCGTCAAGTCAATCGCAGTCAAAGACAGTTATCACTGTTGAAATTCAAAAGATCAAGTTCTTGATTGTTCCTCCAAAGAATTCACATTATATGGTTGCTCCCACACAGAAATAAGCAACAACAAATGGTTTGGAGTTCCATTGCAGCAAATACTGACCTTAACTTGGATATTAGCTCTCTCGAGCAATGGTGGACTCTCTTCAATTCTGATGCTCTAGGAAGAGGGTGAAAAGTGTTAAGAGTATGTGCTCTAGGATCTTATTGTGTTATAAGATACAATCATTACAAACCACCAAGCAAAGAGAAGATCACACCAAACACACAAAGCACACAATTATGTCTCGGTTTGGGCAAGCCCTAATTCGGGGGAGAAAAACTGAGATGATATTTAACTAGAGAAAATACAAGAGTTACAACTCGTATCACGACCCCCTCTCTAGCCTCACCAGAAAATATTAGTTGTTTATAATTGAAAAACCTCTGAAACTCTGTTTAATGAAGTACTCTCTCTTGGCTCACAATAAGGGCAAATTACAATAATATATAGAGATCTAAAGAAAACCTAGTTTGATGCCTTGATATAATAGATGTTAGATATCCTGGAAGCGATAACCATATGATGAGAGTTGTACAGTCTAACTTAGAGAAGAAGTCGGGCTTCAAACGAATCCCCAAGATCCGCACCCAAACACATACAGTTGCGATGCAGTCAACTACCAAACTTGCATTCGACCGCACTTGGACTTTGGCCAAACCCAAGGGGCTATCGATCAACTCCACAGTTGACCGCACATGCTCTTATTACTATTGTTGCTTCTCATCTTCCATCCAACCATCTCTTTGATTCCTTCGCCTCATCGTCTTCCGATCAAACTTAGTATGCAATACACAAACCCAAAAATCTTCACATTGGATTGCATACTATGAATCCATACTTGTGTGATTTAAATCTTCTAGACTTGTGTATTCTCCTTTTGCAAACAACCCAGTTCTGTGGCTTCTTCTGCTTGTTGAATCTACTCCACTTGCTTTTCTCCAGTTGGTATGCCCTTCAAAGGAACACCCCAATAGGCATTGACATGAAGGCGCCGCCCTCTGCACGAACTCCACTTACCTAAAGGCACTCTCCACCTTTCGATGTTATTCGATCGTCGTAGTCTCACTCGGACGATTCTATTGATGGCAAATTAGATAGTGCTTTAGGAATGCAGGGCTTCAAATCACATGTACAAGATTTTCCATTCTCACAACGTTGGTAGAGGTTGTGCTGAATACCCCTCTTTCCCCTCATCACCTTATGACGACCTTCCCAAACTGATAGAACTCCACCTTGAGTTGTGTACCTGAAGCCCCATGCTTGAAGAGTTCCCAAGGATACAAGACTTTGTTTTAACATAAGAATATGCATAACATTCTCGAGTGTGTAACATTGTCCATTTGGTGTCTCCAACTCGACTAAGCCCTCACCCACTAACTACTCCACAAAACTCACCAACCACCGTTCTTACACAATGATCTTCTGTGAGCTTGTAAGTAGCATACATATCATTCTCGAAGAATATATGAAAAGAAACTCCCGAATCAAGATACCAGCCGGAATACACATCCATAAAATTTAAAACAAGATTATTGTCTAAGCTATCACCTGATTTAGCGACACTGAATTTGATGCCCCTCTGACTCGACCACGTGATAATCTTTCTTGTAATTCCCAACTCCTCAACAATGATGGCAACGAATCCTACTCTTACGTGCACTTGCCATTCCATTCGAAGTACCTTCCACCTCCAAGAAACTCACAAAAGTAGACACCGATTTCTAACTCTCCTTCCTAAGTGCATCCTCCTCTAAGCCCTCGATCACACCTGCTGCCGAAAACTTATCCTTGGTAGATTTTCATCAAGCATGGTGATTGTCAAGTTGGATAAATTTGGTGGTGAACATATCAAGTTGGAAGCTTTTAGATCATCTGTATTAATCGCCTTCAGTTCAGATAACTCTGTATTGAACTCCATTATATGATCTAGAAGAGTGGTACTTTCTGTAGCACCCTGAATTTCCAATATGATATCTCAGAAATACGTTGCACAATTTCCAGCATCTACCTCAATGTAATAGTAAACATAGCCAAGCACAAAATTTTTTTTAACTTTTATTACACCAATTCTTTACAAATCACAGCAAAAAATTAAACACCTTGAATTACAATTTCTTTCTTTTACAACACATTCTTTTATAATTTATATAAGCCACATTATTATTCTACCACATGCATCCAAATTCCAAGCTATAGGTACCTACCTGTAAAACATGAGGCTAGAGATAACCCTAACCCCCAAAACTACAGGGGTCAGCCAAAACGGTGTGAGTGACATCAAAATAAATACAATATAAATGAAACATAAAGAAATAAAATCATTATCAATACATACCAATAGTAGTAACGAATGGAATATGAAATATCGATAAATAAAGAATGAAAACATTAAGTAAAACTAGACTAAGTGTCAAGTGTAGGAAAACAGAAAACAAACATGCATAAAACCAAGTCAAGAAAACAAAAATACAGTATGATGACGTTCTAATGCATACTTGTTAGGTTCTATGCATTCTATACTACATAGGTCCAATGCAAACCCTTATCGTTCTCCACTTTATAGGGTTAGATTCCTCGTTATGCAACCAATCCTACTACGGTGATAGAAACAAGATCCAAAATACTCCGCGAATAGATCTAACAACCCTCGACATGTAAGCATCATGTAAGAATAGCTTTGACCCCTAGGGAGAATCACCTCCCTACCGTATACCCCACGAATAGGCCCACCGATCCTCGACGTGCAGATACACAAGTACATCCCGTGAATAGGCCTGCTGACCCTCGACACTCGAATGCACTTGTATTTTCCGTAAATAGTCCTGCAGACCCTCGACACACAAACATACCAAATGTCCTTTCGAGACAGAACATCACACAGTCCTAGAACGCATCCGTTGGACTAGACCCCTAGAGCATATACTTACGTTTCACAAGTTCCATCACATCTCAACTAGTGTCTATTCTTAGGTTGGTTATTATTAATAAAACACAAATTCTCCATCTCTAGAGTTAGTGTACCCTACCGGGCTTAATTCCACAAAACAACCACAAGACCCCAACTGGTCAAAATCCAAAAAATCTCAACTACCGGTTCACAGGAATCCCACTCAACTCCTGGAGATTCACAAATCGAATATCAACACAAAATCTTTTATTAAAACTCTTAATTTCATCATCAAAATATTTATATCGAGAAAACTTCTTTAATCAACAAAATTTAAATTCATTCAATATACTCACAAATTTCCAAAACTGAAATAAAATATTAAATCCACAAAATAACTGAGTTCGTATTTTGAAGTCATAGAAAATCACAACATCAATTCCTACGAAAACCGTATATATTTCACTTTATAAAGTCATGGAAATAAAATTTAAATTATATTAAAATCAAAATGCAACTCTCTGTAAAATACTGTAATCTATAGCAAAAATATCATCTAAAACAGTAGATCAATAATCCATAAGTTTAAAGAATAATCATTCTAGAAAAACAACAAAAAACTCAAGAAAACAACCAGCAAAAACACTGACAGTCGATTGTCAAAGACAGTTCAAAAGTGGGAGGTCGACTGTCAACCTAGGCCATTGTTGGGAACAACGGCCTAGCTTATAATGCACTATAACTTAGGCCGTTGTTCCCAACAACGGCCTAGGTTTGTTTTCACGTTTTCCACGCTACAGTACGTTTTCAATGGAGCATTTCTCTCTCTCTCTCTCTCTCTCTCTCTCTCTCTCTCTCTCTCTCTCTATATATATATATATATATATATATATATATATATAAAGCATCTGTAAAACACCAAGAAACATCGTATATAAGTAGTATATTGTTCAAATCCATCTCGGTGTCCAAAACAACTCAAGATTCATTCAAAATTTCACAAAAAGCATCAAAATCAATTTCGGTCTGCACATCTACTGACCCGAAGTAGATGCTCAATTCAAAAACCCTGAACTTGATTCTTTTTTATCCCTAAAATCCTCTTCCAACTTGTTATACACATCCCCAACTGATTACATTAGTTTACCCATGAACATGTGCAATTATAACAATCGTTCATCAAGTTTTTACTCATCAAAATACCCCCAACAGATCATGCATTTACATACACACTAAAGTTTCACTTTTTATTCACTTTTATGCAATAATCGTCATACTATTCATTATATGTAATCAAATCAGCAATAATATAATAGAAACAACATACCCATGATTTCTATTAGGTTCTTAACAATCTCAAGCCATCTATATAGAGTTTTAATCATCAATAGCCTAGTTTTCATGAAAAGATTCAATCCTTATTCTTCCATCCATCGACAATTCATAATATCATCATACAATCCTCTAACATGCTTTCTAATAGACAAATCATCACATACAACATGCATAGAACTGTAAGAAAGCAAACATTTGTCACTCATCTTATTGAAAAATCAACTGAAATAATAAAGAGAATAAGAAAAGTTCTTCCTTTCGCAAGAAATCCAAGATCCTCGCTTCGAAACTCCAAGATATCAATAATAAAGAAAACCCTTTGTTTGGTGCAGCAAAGAGACGGCTGCACCTCTCTTATATTAGGCCGGAAAATAGAGCATTAGGGTTTTGAGTAGGTTTTGCAAAATATCCCTTTTGAATATATCTTTACATATATAAATCTTTATACTAGGAAATTAGAATAGCCAATTAAATTGAGATTTAAAAAATAAAATAACCAACCTGATCTGTCCGGCACTGTTTTCAAACCTAGAAAAACAATTTTGTAATTTTTGCCTCTAAGTGGTAATTTTGCAAAAAGACCCTACTTTAACAAATTTGCGAAATAAACCAAATCTATTAGAATAGAAATTAAAATATTTACCTCTGAGTTTGCTAGCCATCATGCTCAGCCCAAAAAACCAAAAATCTAGAGTTTTTACTCCAAGTGGTAATTTTGTACAAAAGCCCATTTTTTGTAATATTTGCAAATATGTCATATAAATATCATAAAAATCCACAGAATTGATAAATAATACTTACTAATAAATATTAGGTTTTCCCAAAACAATTTCTGACTTTGAACTTTCTAGAAAAATATTTGCACATGTTTTGCACGTGTAAAAATATAAATTTCAGAAAAATATTTATTAAATCACAAAAAATCACTTTAATTTATTTATTAATCTCAAAAAAATTATTTAGAAATCTAGGGTGTTACACTTTTATTCAATGAGAAACCCTACAACTTTCTCTACTGGTACATCCAATCATGTAAGGGCAATTCTGAATTGTCACTTTTGATCTCGCCTATAAACTCACCGCGCTTCGCTCCTCCATGTGGTTGCTCCTGAATTCACTCATTAATGACATTCAGATTAAAGCCAAGGCTTCTGAACAAATCTCCTCCCAATTCTCCTGCTTTATGCCAATTGGTCTCCATTTATCTCCTTCTACGGCAAGTTTCAAGGTATCATACATATTCTAGATACATATTGAGAGCCAAGGTTTCTAGGTAAATTATATGTTATATTAACTTGGTATAAATACAATGAGTATTGTATCTTGAACCTAGCTAGGGCTAGAATGAATTGAACTGACTGAGGTTGGGTTGAGACAATGGTGGAACCAACTCTATAACAACCTAACCGATTCATGCCAACTTATATCAATTGAGTGTGACCACTTTGTACAAGTGTGCACATAGGGTTTTGCTGGCCAACTTAGGGTGCAGAGTTTGATTTTTCCAAAGGTTTCTTTAAGTGTAGAAAGGAGTTACATGCAATAATCTCAAAGGTCTCACTAATGTATGCATTGATGAGCCATACAAACTCCCACCTCTTCCCATCCCTAGCCAGTCAATATGAGGGCTTGAAAGCAAGTCCTCTTCCTCATTTTTGACAGTCATTGTTACATAGAGAGAGCTAAGTTGGAACAAGGAGGAGGCAACGGAAGTTATGCATCATAGGAACAATTAACTTCAAGCACGTTAAGGTGGGTGTTCTTTTCTTTTCTTATTGTTGTTTCTTGTTGTTAATTGTTGTTATTCTCATTTAGGAGCATGCTAGGTTGCTATTGAAGTAATGATTATCATCTATTCATGATCATAGAAATCATGTTTAGTAAGCAAACAATCGTGTAGAGATGAAAATGATAGTTCGTGCTATTCAATGAATTGCTTAGCTGTCTACTACTATACTCGTACAATAAAGTTGCTATTTTGGTGTAATTTCTTTTGTTGATAATCACTAAATGGCATGTTAGTCAGGTCGAAGATAAACTAGAAATACATCGAAAACATGATTTATTGTTCACTGTTTTGAGTTATTTTTCATGGACTGTGTAGGTTGCCCATTTAAGAGTTGCATGTGCATTCAAATGAGCCCTGTAACACTATTTATATGTTAGTTTGGACCTAGTATTGATAGGACTTGAATAGCCCTCGTTTCGGGTTCGAAAAGAGCCCAAAACGACAGTTTTGAGTTATCATTTGTGTGAAATATTTTTGGGGACTGTCGAACTCTATTTAGTAGTTGTTTAGTTGCTATTTAGAGCTCTGTTTCTTGACTTCAAATGATGTTAGGACTGGTTATAAGCCAAGTCAAGCTGGTGTTTGAGTTTGGGACTCAAATGGACACAATTTCAGCCCAAATTAAGTGTTGTTAGGGTCGGGTTTTGGCCACTGTTTATCACTGAGTTTTGACCATTGTTTGGGGCCAGGTTTGGGATAATGTGACGGCCAGATTTGGCCATTATGTGGGCTGAGTGTGTGGTCTTGTTTGGTCGAGTGGGACTCTTGTTGAGTCAATTGAATTCTTGTAGTGTTTAAGTTAGATTCCAACCAAAGAACGGGTTAGTCGTATAGTTTGTTGTCTTTTAATTTGTTAACTGTTTGAGAATGATTGGAGTTAGTTATGATAGAAGTTTGATAGAGAGCGATTGGTTTATTAGAAGCCAAATTAAATATTATTGTGACCCTAATTGGCTATGAGACTATGAGTTATGCAAGATTCTGGTGAGATACACAAAAGTTGATAAATTGGATAATGGGATTAAGTGTAGTCTATTATTTAACTTGAATTAGAAATTCTTGAGAAACTAGTACCCTTATCTCTGTTTTACTACTTAGCAAATGATTAGGGTAGTTTTGGAATACTTAGTTCATGGTTAGGTTTCATAAACTAGAGTAAGGGTTCTAGAGATTGAGTTAGGCTTTGGATATTGGATAGTAATCCTAGTGTTGTTGACATAGGTTAGGTAGAAAGACGCTAGCTCTAAACCGTGTTATTGATGTTTGTAAGGACATGCACTAGAAAGGAGACATGACAAAACAAGAGCGAAGGTGAGAGCTCCAGAATGATATGCAGAGTGAGTTGAATCTCCAGTATTCCGGAATGAGAGCTAAAATATGCTTCAGAATTATTTGCAGAGTGAGATAGTTCTCCAGTATTCTGAGATGGGGGCGAAAACTCACAAGATGTTCATGATTGAGGACTGGGGTATGATCAGTGGACTTTGAATTTTCAGGGAGATGAAAAATACTCATTGCACCGGAGGGAGAATAAATTCATAGAATGTCTCTTGGTGGGCGGTACCCTTAGAAGGATCCATATATGCAGTGGGTGACCCACAGATGCCTATGTCTTGAATATTTCATCACAATGATAGATTTGCATAGCGGAGGATTGAATCTTATAAAGAGGAGAAATGTTAGTGGCTTGCATTTGGAAACTATGGCGTATGGGCAGCATAGGGTTCCAACCAAGCGTGCATTAGAAAAGATCATTGTGTGCATTATTTATGCATTAGACTTTTAGGATCATGGCATACACCAACACACCTAGCATATTTACACTATAGAGATTCATATTATTTGGCATAAATTTGGATCGTTGTGAAAGTTAGAGATAGCTCTTAGTTGCAGCTACTGACGTGCCCATAATTGGTAGTTTTTGAAGGACCATTTGATCGTTGGTGGCATGGAATTAAGCTATGTCGTACATCCAAGTGGAAGTTTGAAATTTTGAATGATGTAAACAAGATGGAATTTCATATGTAGACATTCTTTAATTTGTAATAAGATGTAATGCGATTAAAGTTTTATTTTTCCACACTGAATTGTACTATGTTTTGTACTCAATTGAAGTAAAAGATTCTTGATATACCACAGATTTCCAGTGTATGGAATCTGGGGTGTTACCCTAGCCTCACAAGAAAATACTAGTTTTTACAATTGGAAAACCTCTCAAACTCTCCTTAATGAAGTACACTCTCTTTACTCTCAATAGAGGTCAATTACAATAATATCTAGAGATTTAGAGAAACCCTTGTTTGATATCTTGATATAATAGTCGTTATTCTTGAACAGAGAACCATGCGCTGAGAGTCATACGATCTGACTTGGAGAAGAAGTTGGGCTTCAACGAATCGCCAATACCCTAATCCGAACACAAACAGTCGTGACGTGTTCGACTACCAAACTTGTGGTCGACCACACTTGGCCTCTGGCTAAACCCGATGGGGTGTCAGTCGACCGCACATGTTTCTATTGCTACTGTTGCTTCTCATTTTCCATCCATCCGTCGCTTCGATTCTTTCGCTTCATAGTTTTCTTATCGAACTTAGTATGCAAGACAAAAATCCAACAAAAGAAAAGATAACTACAAAGTCTTGTTGTTACAACATGTGGCACTTGTGGAAAGCCATGTGTCGTATGTGTTTTGAGGATGCTTGTCTTTTCCCATCCAAGATTGTTAAGTTAGTGGCGGAGGACATAGTAGATAGATAGAATATGTTGGGAGGTGTCACTTCCTGACAGCACTGCTAGCGAGATCTCATGGATAGGTCTCTGCAATAGAAAACCTCCAATGTTTGTCGGGTAGCAGCTCGTTAAATGGGAAACCCCTCCAGAGGGTGCAATTAAGAAAAAATTTGATGGCTCCTTGGATGACAATCATGCAAGGTATGGCTTCATTATATGTGATCATCTAGGCCATAATTTACTCACGGTAGAGGGACATCAACATTCCAAATTATAAGTTTCCTCCTAAAAAAGAACTCATCATATGATTGCTCCCACACCAGAAAAACGACAACAGAAGCAGTGTTTTGATCCCTTCCTCTAATCCGGTCTACACGAGACTTTTGTTTCCATAACTGCTCTTGCATAGCTAAATTATTGTGATACTCACTCATCAAATCAACAAGATGCTGATTCATAGGGACCTGGAAACAGGAAGTGCAAGCCAAGTTCTGTAGATGTGTAATCTACTCCACCAACCGATTACCACGATGAAAGTTGTTGCCTACTACATTACGATTCCAAGATTTCAATGCTTCTCTGACCTGACTTTGACGTATGAAAAATTTGTTCATCTGACTACGTCAACATTCCTCATGCTAAGCCTCAGTAACTACCTGCTCGGAATTAGGTATTATAGCCAAAATTTCTGGCCCGCTTGCATCTACTGCCTATGTATCAACAAGGAAAGGACAATGATCGGATGCAACAAGCACCAAATGCGTGAGTGAAGCTAACGGAAATGCCTCTAGCCAATCCACCGAGACTAGGCAACGGTCAAGTCTTTCCTACACTCTAGCTGCACCATTCCGATTATTGCACCAAGTATAGGCACTGCTCGTTCCTTTAAGATCACAAAGACCACAATCACAAACGAGATCACGAAAATCATTAACACTCGCTGTAACATTAAAAGAGCCCCCTAGTTTGTCATTTGAATCAAGCAGACTATTAAAATCCCATATGCACATAATGGGGATACCCTCATTCGCAACATTACGAATAACCTCCTATTAGATTCGACGTGTTAGACAATGGGTGTTTTAACATCATTTTATGAACCAGTTTTGAGGAAATTTTTGAATAAGATCCACTATATATTAGTGAGAGATCTTTATGAATTTCTCATGAGTACATTAAAATCATATATTTACTTGCTCAAAATGGTTATGGGGTGAATGAGAAATCGTCTCCCTAAGTGAGCTACTTCATGGGAGAAAGTGGGTTGAGAAACTTTAACCTCACATCGGAAAAATCTTGAGAACTAAAAGGGTATAGATTATAACCCTTTCCTCAGCTTGGTAAGAAAGCAAGCTAGAAGGCACTCTCTCGTACTAATTTCTTTCTTTGCTGATTTCGATGTATTTTTTCTTCTTCTTTTCCAACTGAATATTTAGACTTTCATTGTGTGTTTTCAAAAATGACAATTGGATCAGATAATATTGTTATGATTGAAATGGTCCAATGGCCAACCGTTAATGTGGCATGAGCGTCAATAATGCCTGCCGATATACCTTTCTTAGTCTCACATAGAGAAAAACCTGAGAAGTACAACAGATAGAATTTTAAGAGGTGGCAACAGAAGATGATGTTCTATTTGACCACCTTAAGTCTCTCAAGTTTCTTGAATGAAAAAGATCCTAATCTCAAAGAAGAGGAGCAAGATCACCAAGTCATCGCTCGCTATGGATGTGATGAGTGAAATTTTTGTATAATTTCTTTTACTCTTTAATACATTAAAATTGCAAGTTCTCATTTATTTCTTTTAAATTTATCTTATTTCTACTCAATATTATTTATTTGTTTTTTTTTTTTAAAGAATGAGATGGATAAGTGCAAAAGGTGGGCATTTTGTGTCAAATCAAGGAAGAAAACAAGGATGATGATTTCAAAATTTAAGCACTCAAATACACATTTTTAGAAATTGGTACTTTAAAGAATCAACACAAAATATTATGGTCAACTAGGAAGAGAATGAAATTTTGTCAAAGTTGAGTGGATTTAAATTATGGGTAGTTAATTGATTATTTTGAAATTTTAATAGATTAATTTTAATCGATAGATTTTTAAATTAATTAGTTAATTATATAATAAATAATTAACTAACCCTAATAATTATCTAACTAACCTTACTTAAATCACCCTAATCCTATACAAAGAAGAGTGGGGAGGCAATATTAAAAAAAAGGAGGAAAGAAGGCAGCTGGGTTTTAAGGAGGTGCGCAGCACGAATTTTGAAGCGAGAAGAAAAAAAAATATAAAGAGAAAGTGGGCTGGATGCACGCTTCCCGAGGAGGAAAGAAAGAAGAAACCTGGTTCTGATTTGTGGGAGAGAGAGAAAATGATTTGTGGTGCGGATCCTGAGGTTCTTCAATTTCGGCTTTAAACAACAACCGAGTTCTTTTTTTTTCTCTCTTCCAATTTGTATTATTATGCAATCCAAAAACATGTTCGTTAGTTGCAAAATTATTATGAACTAAATTTGTTTGTCTAGGGCTTCGCTATAGCTTAGTTTTGATAATACAATTCTAATTTTATGTTATTTTGTTCTCCTATTTTTCCAAGATTGTGTGTTTAATTTTTGTTCTTAATGCATGCAGTTGTTTGGCCAACTATTGTTTTATTTATTGAATCATGGTGAGACTGAGAGGTAATTTGTGATTTAGGATTATAGAATTAAATATCATTGATTTATTGAATTATGGAGAGACCGAGAGGTAATTTGTGATTTACAGCGATTCATGTGACTGTAAGAAATCCATAGAATTTAATGAATCTTCAATTAATTAATTGTGAATAGAGATATGACGAATTGTTAGTTGTGGATATTTTTGGCGTTGTTCGAGAGAAAACTTTGAATAATTAGGGGATTTTGGTCTACAACTTGGAAAAGTAGAATTTCTTATTACATGAAATTAAGAATTGTGTGAGATTATCTAGGTGAAATCAAAAGCCCTAGAAGTAGCATTGCTATTAAAAAACAACAAAATTTCAGATTTTCTTAATTTTTAATTTGGTTCGTTAGTTATTTAGATTAATTTAATTTAGTTGCTTTCTTTTTCAAATTCTGATTTTCCAAATAGTAGTTCATCTAGTAAATTTTGGTACTCAATAAAATAATTAGTCCCTGTGGGTTCGACACTCTTTTCACTTAAACTATACAACTTGTTGCGATTTTGTATACTTGCAAATTATCCCATCAAGTTTTTCTCAACAATATCTTCTAAAGTAAGATTAAGCATACTTATTTTCTTTAGGATTTTTGAAGTTAAAAATTCATTACAAAATTGTGAGTCATGTGATTATACATAAAAGAGAAATGTGATGTTTTTTCTTGTATTTATCCCCTTTGATCTAGTCCAAAACACGGTTTAGGTAAATATGTGATAATGATAAATAATTGAATGAATAAAGTTCTATCTACTCCAAAGTTTTGAGTTGCTTAGTAACTAGAGGTATTCATCACAAATTTTTTACTTTTAGGTCAAACATCAACTTGAAATATGACTTTGCAAAAGCACTCTAAGTTTGTGACCTGTTGAGTAACCAGGTGAATTCATCACAAATGTTTGCATTCGCGTTAAAAGGCAAGTGGCAACTTAGAGGGAAAAAAACTCTAGTTTGCTACTCGGTTTGTAGTAGTAAGAAGGGGTGATCAAAGATGGAGTTGTTACATGATATAATTACATTAATTATATGACAAATATGATTGGAGAATTATGTACAAATATTTGCACTGGAGAAAGTGAGTATGCTTTGTTTTTTTTTTATTTGCTATTGTTTATGTTTTAAGTTGAAAATTTGATGTGTGCATGATAAGTCCTTTTTGGTGTGATGAGTTAAGCTTAATTATGATTTATATCCTTTGATTTATGGTTTTCTGTTTGCTCGAGGACAAGCAAAATCTTAAGTTTGGGGGTATTTAATGAGTAAAATTTTTATATAATTTTTTTTGTACACTTTAATGCATTAAAATTGCAAGTTCTCGCTTATTTCGTTGAAATTTATCTTATTTCTACTCAATATTATTTATTTGTTTATTTTTGTAAGAATGAGATGGATAAATACAAATGGTGGGCATTTTGCGTGAAATCAAGGAAGAAAACAAGGATGAAGATTTTAAAAGTCAAGCACTCAAATACATGTTTACAAATTGGTCCATTGGAGAATCAACAGAAAATATTATGGTCAACTAGGAGGAGAATGAAATTTGGTAAGAGTTGATCAAATTTAAATTAGGGTTAATTAATTGATTAGTTTGAAATTTTAATAGTTTAATTTTAATATATAGTTTTTTAAATTAATTAATTAATTATCTAATAAATAACTAACTAACTTGAATAACTACCTAACTAACCTTATTTAAATCAACCTAATCCTATATAAAGAAGTTTGGGGGAGGCAGCAACAAAAAAAGGAGGAGAGAAGGCGGCTGGGTTCTGTGGAGGTGGGCAGCACGGATTTCAAAGCTAGAAGAAAAAAATAAAGAGAAAGTGGGTTGGCTGCACGCTTCTCGAGGAGGAAAGAAACAAGAAAGGAAAAGAAGAAACCTGGCTATGACTTATTGGAGAGAGAGAAAAAGGATTTGTGATGCAGATCCCGAGGCTCCTCAATTTCGGCTTCTAACAACAATCGAGTTCTTTTTTCTCTTTTCTAATTTTTATTATTATGCAATCCAAAAACATATTTGTTAGTTGCAAATGTATTATGAACTAAATTTATTTTTCTAAGGCTTCGCTGTAGCCTAGTTTTAATAAAACAATTCTAATTTCATGTTATTTTATTCTCCTATTTTCTATGGTTGTGTGTTTAATTTTTGTTCTTAATGCATGCAATTGTTTGGCTGATTATTGTCTGATTTATTGAATTATGAAGTGTCCGAGCGGTAATTTGTGATTTAGAATTATAGAATTAAACATCATTGATAAATTGACTTATGGAGAGACCGGGAGGTAATTTGTGATTTACTGCGATTCATGTGCCTGTAAGCAATCCATAGAATATAATGAATCTACAATTAATTAATTATGCATAGAGATATGACAAATTGTTAGTAGTTGATAGTTTTGGTGTTGCTCGATAGAAAACATTGAATAATTAGGGGATTTTGATCTACAACTTGGAAAAGTAGAATTTCTTATTACATGGAATTAAGAATTTTGTGAGGTTAAATAGGTGAAATCAAAATCCCTAGAACTAGCTTTGCTATTAACAAACAACAAAATTTCAGATTTTCATTCTTTTTAATTAGGTTAGTTAGTTCTATATATTAATTTAATTTAGCTGCTTTCTTTTTTAAATTTCGTTTTTTCAAATAGTAGTTCATCCAGTAAATTTTGGTACTCAATAAAATAATTAGTCTTTGTGGGTTCGAGAGTCTTTTCACTTAAACTAAAATATTTGTTGCGATTTTGTATACTTGCAAATTATCCCATCCAGTTTTTATTTTTTAGGATAGACAATATCTTATAAAGAAAGATTAAGCATACTTATTTTCTTTGGGATTATTGTAGTTCAAAATTCCTTACAAAATTGTGAAAGTCATGTGATTATACATAAAAGAGAAATGTGATGCGTTTTCTTGTGTTTATCCATTTTGATCTAGTCCTAAACATGGTTTAAGTAAATAGAGTGATAATGATTAAATAATGAATGAAAGTTCTATCTACTTTAATATTTTGATTTGGTTAGTAACTACGGATATTCATCACAAATGTTTACTTTTACGTCAAACAGCAACTTAAAAATTGAGTTTGCAAAAGCACTCTAAGTTTGTGACCTATTGAGTAACCGGGGGAATTCAACACAAATGTTTGCATTCACGTCAAAAGGCAAGTGACAACTTAGAGGGGGGGACTCTAGCTTACTACTAGGTTTGTAGTAGTGATAAGGGGTGATCACATATGGTGTTGTTACATGATATAATTATATTAATTACATGAAAAATATGATTGGGTTAAGAATTATGTATAAATAAATGTATTGGAGAAAGTGAGTATGTTTTTTTATTCTTTTATTTGCTATTGTTTATGTTTTAAGTTAAAAATTTGATGCTTACATGATAAGTCCTTTTTGGTGTGATGAGTTAAGCTTAATTATGATTTATATCATTTGATTTATGGTTTTCTTTTTGCTCGAGGACAAGCAAAATCTTAAGTTTCGGGGTATTTGATGAGTGAAATTTTTATATAATTTTTTTTACACTTCAATGGATTAAAATTGAAAGTTCTCATTTTTTTCTTTGAAATTTATCTTATTTCTACTCATTATTATTTATTTGTTTTTGTAGGAATGAGATGGATAAGTGCAAAATGTGGGCATTTTGCGTGAAATCAAGGAAGAAAACAAGGATGAAGATTTCAAAATTCAAGTACTCAAATACACGTAAAGAATCAACATAAATTATTATGGTCAACTCGGAGGACAATGAAATTTTGTCAAAGTTGAGTGGATTTAAATTAAGGTTAGTTAATTGATTAGTTTAAAATTTTAATAGATTAATTTTAATCTTTAGATTTTTAAATTAATTAATCATCTAATAAATAATAACTAACTCTAATAATTATCTAACTAACCTTGTTTAAATCAAAATAATCCTATAAAAAGATGAGTGAGCAGGCAGCAAAAAAAAGGAAAGGAGGAGAGAAAGCAGCTAGCTGGGGTTTGAGGAGGTGGGCAGCAAAGATTTCGAAGCCAGAAGAAGAAAAAATATACAGAGAAAGTGGGCTGGATGCACGCTTCCCAAGGAGGAAAGAAAGAAGAAAGGAAAAGAAGAAACTTGGTTCTGACTTGCGGGAGGGAGAGAAAATGATTTGTGGTGCGGATCCTGAGGCTCTTCAATTTCTGCATCAAACAACAATCAATTTTTTTTTCCCTCTTCTAATTTTTATTATTATGCAATCCAAAAACATGTTTGTTAGTTGCAAAATTATCATGAACTAAATTTATTTTCTAAGGCTTTGCTGTAGCCTAGTTTTGATAACACAAATCTAATTTCATTTTATTTTATTTTTCTATTTTTCATGGTTGTGTGTTTAATTTTTGGTCTTAATGCATGTCGTTTGGCCGATTATTATTTGATTTATTGAATCATGGAGAGATCAAGAGATAATTTGTGATTTAGAATTATAGAATTAAACATCATTGATTTATTGAATTATGGAGAGACCTAGAGATAATCAGTGATTTACTTCGATTCATGTGTCTGTAAGAAATCCATAGAATTTAATGAATCTTCAATTAATTAATTGTGCATAGAGATATGACGAATTGTTAGTTGTGGATATTTTCGGTGTTGTTCGAGAGAAAAGTTTGAATAATTAGGGGATTTTGGTCTACAACTTGGAAAAGTAGAATTTCTTGTTACATGGAATTAGTAGTTCATTTAGTAAATTTTCGTACTCAATAAAATAATTAGTCCTTGTGGGTTCGACACTCTTTTCACTTAAACTATACAACTTGTTGCGATTTTGTATACTTGCAAACTATCCCATCAAGATTTTGTTTCTTAGGATAGACAATATCTTCTAAATCAAGATTAAGCATACTTATTTTGTTTGGGATTTTTGAAGTTCAAAATTTGTTACAAAATTGTGAGAATCATGTGATTATACATAAAAGAGAAATGTGATGCTTTTTCTTGTAGTTATCCATTTTGATCTAATTCTAAACAGGGTTTAAGTAAATAGAGTGATAATGATAAATAATTGAATGAATAAAGTTCTATCTACTCCAATATTTTGAGTTGCTTAGTAACTAGGGGTATTCATTACAAATGTGTACTTTCACATCAAACAGCAACTTGAAATATGAGTTTGCAAAAGCACTCTAGGTTTGTGAGCTGTTGAGTAACCGAGTGAATTCATCACAAATATTTGCAGTCGCGTCAAAAGGCAAGTGACAACTTAGAGGGGAAAAAAACTTTAGTTTGCTACTCGGTTTGTAGTAGTGAGAAGAGATGATCAAAGATGAAGTTTGTACATGACAAAAATACATTAATTGTATGACAAATATGATTGGGTTGAGAATTGTGTACATATACATACATGTTTTTACAAATTGGTCCATTGAAGAATCAACAGAAAATATTTTGGTCAACTAGAAGGAGAATGAATTTTGACAGAGTTGATCGAATTTAAATTAGGGTTAGTTAATTGATTAGTTTGAAATTTTAATAGATTAATTTTAATATATAGATTTTAAATTAATTAATTAATTATCTAATAAAGAATTAACTAAATCGAATAACTATCTAACTAACCTTATTTAAATCAACCTAATCCTATATAAAGAAGTGTGGGGAGGCAGCAACCAAAAAAAGGAGGAGAGAAGGCGGTTGGGTTTTGTGGAGGTGGGCGGCAGGGATTTCGAAGCTAGAAGAAAAAAATAAAGAGAAAGTGGGCTGGCTGCACGCTTCCTGAGGAGGAAAGAAAGAAGAAAGGAAAAGAAGAAACCTGGCTATGACTTGCACGAGAGAGAGAAAAGGATTTGTGATGCGGATCTCGAGGCTCTTCAATTTCGGCTTCAAACAACAATCGAGTTCTTTTTTCTCTCTTCTAATTTTATTATTATGCAATCCAAAAACATATTTGTTAATTACAAAATTATCATGAACTAAATTTATTTTTCTAGGGCTGCGCTGTAGCCTAGTTTTGATAACATATTTCTAATTTCATGTTATTTTATTCTCCTATTTTCCATGGTTGTGTGTTTAATTTTTGTTCTTAATGCATGCAATTGTTTGGCCGATTATTGTTTGATTTATTGAATCATGGAGAGACCAAGAGGTAATTTGTGATTTAGAATTATTGAATTAAACATCAATGATTTATTGAATTATGGAGAGGCCGAAAGATAATTTGTGATTTACTGCGATTCATGTGCCTGTAAGAAATCCATAGAACATAATGAATCTTCAATTAATTAATTGTGCATAGAGATATGAGAAATTGTTAGTTGTGGATATTTTTGATGTTGTTCAAGAGAAAACATTGAATAATTAGAGGATTTTGGTCTTCAACTTGAAAAAGTAGAATTTCTTATTACATGAAATTAAGAATTATGTGAGATTAACTAGGTAAAATCAAAAGCCCTACAACTAGCTTTGCTATTAACAAACTACAAAATTTCAGATTTTCATTCTTTTTAATTCGGTTAGTTTGTTATATAGATTAATTTAATTTGGTTGCTTTCTTTTTCAAATTTCGATTTTCCAAATAGTAGTTCATCTAGTAAATTTTGGTAATCAATAAAATAATTAGTCCTTGTGGATTCGACACTCTTTTCACTTAAACTAAACTACTTGTTGCGATTTTGTACACTTGCAAATTATCCCATCAAGTTTTTATTTTTTAGGATAGACAATATCTTATAAAGCCAGATTAAACATACTTATTTTCTTTGGGATTATTGAAGTTCAAAATTGCTTACAAAATTGTGAATGTCATGTGATTATACATAAAAGAGAAATGTGATGCTTTTTCTTGTGTTTATCCATTTTGATCTAGTCCTAAACATGATTTAAGTAAAAAGAGTGATAATGATTAAATAATTGAATGAATAAAGTTCTATCTACTCCAATATTTGGAGTTGCTTAGTAATTAGGGGTATTCATCACAAATGTTTACTTTTACGTCAAACTTCAACTTGAAATATGAGTTTGCAAAAGCACTATAAGTTTGTGACCTATTCAGTGGGGGGGGGGACTCTAGTTTGTTGCTCGGTTTGTAGTAGTAATAAGGGGTGATCACATATGGAGTTGTTACATGATATAATTATATTAATTGCACGGAAAATATGATTGGGTTAGGAATTATGTATAAATAATTGCATTGAAAAAAGTGAGTATGTTTTCTTTTCTTTTATTCGCTATTGTTTATATTTTAAGTTAAAAATTTGATGCTTACATGATAAGTCCTTTTTGGTGTGATGAGTTAAACTTAATTATGATTTATATCATTTGATTTATGGTTTTCTTTTTGCTCGAGGACAAGCAAAATCTTAAGTTTCGGGGTATTTGATGAGTGAAATTTTTATATAATTTTTTTTACTCTATAAATTAGTGACTTTAAATTAAATTTATTTTGTGAATGCCAATTAGTTCCATTATTTCCCCTCCATCACAGATCAAACAAATGCGTTTCTTTGGTTGTCTCTTTGTGTATGTTGTACCATCAGCATTGGGTATCATGAACATGATCTGGTGGCAAGTAAAACATTGGCTACCATCAGCATTGGCAAGAAAAACATTGGCCAGTGGTGGCGAGAAAAACATTGGCTAGTAATAGGCGGATAATTGTATAAAAGGGTCTCAAGTTCCCCATGTACAACTGTGTTCATAATTTGATTTTTCTGTACAAGTCCTCAGAAGTTAGTTGTAGAGAGTGACTGAAAGAGATAAGGAACCAACCAAGAATATGATGAAGAATATTGTAATCCTTGTTTTCGATTATACAGAATTGTGTTTTATTTTTTTTCTTCATATTATTATATCTTAAATTCTTCCGTAATTTATTTTTATCAAAGCCCAACCTACACTATAGTTTGTGAGCCCATATTAAATTCTTAGTTCATTCTAGAATTATTCATTTTATTTCTTGCCCAATCTATTTTAATTGCTACTATTTTTCTCCAAGCTCACTCTAAAAATTATTTCTTATGGTATGGTGAAGCCCAACTCAATTATTTTATCATATTTTATTGTGAGCCCAACAAAAGCACACACCAACCCAACAAATTTTACAATCTTTTCACTTCTTATAATGTAATATCCCGACCTGTTAAATAATAAATATTTTTTATTTTTATTTATTATTATTATTTATTATTATTATTTTATTATTTTATTTTATTTTTTCGGAATTGAAATATTTTTGATGGATATTACTTAGTTTAATTATTAACCACCATCTGTATAAGTACCAGCCTGTATACATCTGTATTGTATCAAATTGGTGCTGTAAACCTCCAAGCTGATAATAAAAATTTGTTTTTATTATTATTTTTAGAATTTATTTATTTTTATACGGATTGTGCGGTTTTACAAACGGAAATTATCAGTACACTTATTAATCTATACGTGCGCATATTGTATCGATTTCATGCGTCCGTATAAATCATGTAGTATGTGTTTTGACAAAAAAAAAATCTTTTTGTCATGATTAACCATTTTTGGATGGCTAGGATTTAATTGAAAGATGGGCAAAAACCAAAGTACCCCCCCAACGTTTGGCCCGAGTACAATATGCCCATATAACGTTTGAAAAAGTACACTAAACCCATTTCTCCGTTAATTTAACCCCTTCCGTTAAGTTATAATTATTAAATTACTTTTCTACCCTTACTCTTTCATAATCAAATATTTTCTTTTTTTTCTTTCATTTTTCTATGTAGTTTTGATGATGTAGATCACACTGAATGGTGCGGATTTTTCCTTTTGAATTGTTCATTTTGATGATAGTCCGCTTGTCATATTCATACTGTCGTACTCGTGTGATGTTCTAACCCTTTCATTTCCTGACATATGCTTCTGTTCGTTGGATGAAGCACAATAATTACAAGAACAAAGATTTAGTGCTCTTGATTGGAAATCACTACTTTATTCATTTTTAATTCTGAATATCTTATGGGAGATAATTTTATATTTGATGTGGCTAACCATTAAGCCATATGAATTACTCTTCTGATTAAATTGCATGCTATGGACTTGTGACAACGAGTCCTTTTATTCTATGATTGCGATTTTCATTTATCATGTTTATCTCCATGCAGTGGAGATACCGATGGTAGAATTCCTGTCACCTCAACAATATTAACCTTGAATGAGCTTGGCCTGCCCATTGCTAAAAATTGGAAGCCATGGTACAACAATGAGCAGGTATATGCTAATTCCTCTTTGGTTCTGTTATATTTTTGAAGTAATTGCTCTTCAAAAGATTTGAATCAAAGCCATTAGGACGACTCCACATGACTTTATTAAACAACAATTAAAAGAACCAATTCAAAATTACAGACAACACTCCAAAAAAAAAAAAAAAAAAAAACATTTGCTAATTTGATTCCTCTATGTTATAGGTTGGTGGATTTTGCACCTAAAGATTTTGACTCTGTCTGGTGTAGTGTTTTTGTCAGCAAACATTTTGCTCAAACTAAAACTTTGTTTCTATATAATCTTGGGTTTATTCTTTGTCTGATCATTGTTGGATCCGTGTAAACTTAATTAGCATGATAGAACTCGTGAGGGTAATGAATCACATGTTTGAACGAGTCGTTCAAACCCAAAATTTTTGATTACACAATCAAAACTACATATAAAAATGAAAGATGAAAAAGGAAAATAAAAGAAAAAAAAGGAAAATGAAAAAGAAGAATGTGATCTTCATCTTCAAAACTTCAAAACTACATAGAAAAATGAAAGAAAAAAAAAGAAAATATATGATTATGAAAGGGTAAGGGTAGAAAAGTAATTTAATAATTATAACTTAACGGAAGGGGTTAAATTAACAGAGAAATGGGTTTAGTGTACTTTTTCAAACGTCATATGGGCATATTGTACTCGGGCCAAACGTTGGGGGGGTACTTTGGTTTTTGCCCTTGAAAGATTAAACCTAGGGTTTGGATTAATTAGGGTTTTATATGAGTCATGAGTTAACTTCTACTAGAAGTCTCTGTTTCCACCTCACCCCCTCACCCTCTAGGGTTTGGCCGGCTAACATCCCCCAAGGGGCTAAGTGCAAAATTGCCATGGTAATTTTGCACTCCAACCCTTCTCCTTCACCCCCCCCCCCCCCCCCCCCCCGCCTCATTTACCAAATTTTGGGAGAAAAAGAAAGAGAAGAAGAACCCTAGAGTTCTCTTGTAGGTTTGTTCATTGAATCTTTCACAAAAGCTAGGAGGAAGGAGAAGGAGCATAAGCTAGTCCTTCCTATTTGAAAGTAAAAGGTGGGGGTTTCTCTACTATTTTGTATGTTGGTTTTTGTTTTATTTTGCTCTCTACTTATGGTTATATATGTATGTATGTTGTATGTTGATTAAAACAACTTGGACTAAATATTGAGATATAAGTAGTGGTTTGGATCAAAAGGATCCCATGGAAAGTTTGAATGGTGGAGATTAATTAAAACACATAAAGATTGGATCTTTAGCCTTGCTACTATTATTATTGTTATTATGGTTAAATTTCACTACTTGGACTAAAGAAATAAGCATAAGAATGGTTGAATATAAAAGGGGATTCATATAAGGAAAGGTTGAAGGTTGGAACTCACTAAGACCCATAACGATGGGATCTTTAACTTGTTATGTTCATTATGGCTATTGTTGTTATGGTTATTTTTTTTGCGAAGCATAAAGCTACAACTTGGACTTTAATTATGTGCATATAAGAATAAGTAAATGAGAGTTGTCACATACCCATTTTGGGGGTTGTAGGACTTAACATGCTCATTAAAAGACAAGTTTTGGTTGTATGTGATTTTTTTTATCTCATTAAAGATCATGTCTTTACTAACTTTTGTTCATGAAAAAGTAAGTTTATTGATGTAGGTGCTTGTAGGTTGAAGTTAAATAGATCTTGAAATAAGTTAAATCTTTTGTTTATGTAGGAACTTGTAATTTGGTAAAAACTATTTCTTGTAATAAATGAGACTTGTAATCCATAAAAGAAGTAGTCCATGTAATATGTAGGTAAGTTTAGATAGTAGCTTAGTCTTATTTAATCATGCTTGAGTTAGTAGGTTGTTCTATGTCAAAAGAGAATCCATTCATGTTTGTGAACTCATGAACAATACCATACTTGAGTTAGTAGAACACCATGCTTGAGTTGTAGTAGATCATACTTGAGTTAGTAGGTTGTTCTATGTCAAAAGAGAACCCATTCATGCTTGTGAACCCATGAACAATACCATGCTTGAGTTAGTAGTAGAACACCATGCTTGAGTTGTAGTAGATCATGCTTGAGTTAGTAGGTTGTTCTATGTCAAAAGAGAACTCATTCATGCTTGTGAACCCATGAACAATACCATGCTTGAGTTAGTAGTAGAACACCATGCTTGAGTTGTAGTAGATCATGCTTGAGTTAGTAGGTTGTTCTATGTCAAAAGAGAACCCATTCATGCTTGTGAACCCATGAACAACCATGCTTGAGTTAGTAGTAGAACACCATGCTTGAGTTGTAGTAGATCATGCTTGAGTTAGTAGGTTGTTCTATGTCAAAAGAGAACCCATTCATGCTTGTGAACCCATGAACAATACCATGCTTGAGTTAGTAGTAGAACACCATGCTTGAGTTATAGTAGATCATGCTTGAGTTAGTAGGTTGTTCTATGTCAAAAGAGAACCCATTCATGCTTATGTGACTTCTAGTAAACCTATCATGCTTCAGTTGTAGTAGAACATCATGCTTGAGTTTTATTGTTCTATGTTGAAATGAACCCATCCATGCTATGTGACATTCTAGTGAACAATCATGCTTGTGTTGTATGTACAAACCCGTGCTTAAAGTTTTGTTGTGGTCAATATTCTAAGAAAAGAACCCATGCTTATGATGAGTAGTTGTTCTAAGATTCTTCTGTTGCTTCTAATTATAGAAGATCATGTTTTGCTAGAAACACGTTTGGTTGCTTCTAGGTTGATTACCTGTAGGGTTGTTTTTATGTTGTTATCATATACGCGGCTCGCCTGGCCCGTATGTAGCTATTAGTCTCATACGAAGCTCATTGGACTCGTATGTAGGTATTGTCTTAAATAAGTAGGCTATGAGTGGACCCGAGGAGATCTTGTGAAGTCTAGTTTAGGACTTGGTTAGTTGTGTCAACAAATTGTTGCACCCTCTAAAAGGGAGATACGTACGGTGCTTCTTCATGTCTAGTTGGAAGCACAGTACATGTCTTGCTTGTTTAGTTAGACTAGTGACACGCACAGTGCTTTTTCATGTCAAGTTGGAAGCACAGAGCATGTCTCACTTGTTTAGTTAGAAGAGGGACACGTACGGTGCTTTTTCATGTCAAGTTGGAAGCACAGTGCATGTCTCGCTTGTTTGGTTAGAAGAGGGGCACATACGGTACTTTTTCATGTCAAGTTGGAAGCATAGTGGCATGTTTCTCTTGTTTGGTTAGGGTTAGTGACATCGTTAAGGTAGTAACAGTTACTTAACCATTTTATCTAAAATTGCCAAAGGGTGAAAGTTGGTGTTAGAGGTGATACCCTATAATCCAACCTCTCCTATAGGCTGACACCAGGTGGTGTTATCGGGATGTATTCTCCTATCAAAGGGATACGGGCGGTACTTTTTCATGACAAGTTGGGAGCACGGATTCCGTATCTTGATTGTTAATTCCTGAATGCGCCATGATAAGAACGAGAGGGTTTTCCTAGGGAAATAGACCCTACGATCCTGGTAGGTTCTATGCCTTCTCATGACCAGTTGAGGGCACGGAAGAAGGTTGACAAGTACCTTGTAGTTCGTGTTGGCTTTTGAGTGAGGTCCGGTACGCCAGGCAATAGTCACCAGTCATATAGTATTTTGTCAGGAACAGGATGGGTACAAAAGTAGAATTCATGGCGTGGGTTAAAATTCCTATATATGGAGAACGACTTGATATGGACGTATATAGTATGGGATGCATATGATTCCAGATTCTCGGTTGCATTAGAATAAGAGCATCCTAGCCTTGGTTGACATTGCATTAGATTCTAGTCATTGCACTCACGAACAGTTAAACTACACCGACATATTTTACCATGTTTTTATATGTTGTTTTTGGAGATTCACTGCTAGTCATCGGCCATTAAGAGTCAGTATCTGTACTGACGTTCCCACTTTAATAGGCTGTGGATACATGATCACCAAATTGGAAGGACTCTAGTCAAGACATGGTCTACAAGTGAAGAGCCCCGATGTTATCATTTTTATTCATGTGTACTCTGATGTAATATATTGAATCAATGGAAAACACTTGGCCTGTAATATTGTATTAATAAAAAGTTTTAAATTTTCCTATTTTCTGTGTATTGTGACTAATTAAATGTAAAGGTCCTTGCTCGTGTCTCGAATTCTCCATATAGGAAGTTCGGGGTGTTACATATAACTGCATAACTCCCCTCCTAATTACAATCCATAACCTACCCCATTAATCCTAAATCAATTACCTATTAATCACCCCATTATAATATCATTATTATATTCTATTATTTAATATTAAAAATCCCCACTCCCCCTTTCTTCTTTTCCCTGTTCACACCCCCACCCCAGCCCCGACTCTCTCTCTCTCTTCCTCATCACCTCCAAACCCATCTTCCTCCCTCCCCCGAGCGCCAGCCAGCCAAGCCCTCCATATCCTCCGCCACCCTCCTCACTGCTTCTGCCGAACATCGTCGACGGCCCTCTTCCACTGCCTTGCGCCACCACCAGTCGTCACCACAGCCCCACGCAACTCCAATGCGTTGCAGCCGCTTTCGCATCTCCGCAGCCACCCTCGACCTCACAACACCCACCTCGCCTTCCTCTATTCACCACCTGCTCACCCGCAACACCCCGTCGACCCTACCTTCTCCATCGTTTCCACCACTGCCGAGCGCTCCACCCCCGCAGTCCACCTCATCGCCCTCTAGTCGTCATCCTCCTCGTTGCCTTGCCATTGCCAGCATCCACGGAACCTGACCAAACGTAGCACCATCGAATGCCTCGACAACACCGCCCTTGCTGCTCTGCCACCACGCCGCCGACTGCCGTTGTCTCCCCTGCCATCACCACTGATCAACCCCAAGCCCACAACACCCGTCACTCATCCTCCTCACAGTTCCATCGCCTCCCTTCACTGCACCATCGCCGCCTCCATTGCCTCAATATCCTGCCATCTTCCCAAAGCACCCCACCGCTTGCCCCTTCCTTCTTCCTCTTGCTGTCTCCTAGCCCGCAGCTGATGCTGACCTCCACCTCATTGCAGCCTCATGGTCAACCCGAGGGTCCCTCGCCATGTGCCGCTGTTGTTGTTACTGTCTTGCCTCATCGCAATGCCGCCCATCTCGCTGCACCACGAAGCCTCGCTCCGTCGCTGCCTTCTCATTGCCGTGACTACTATTGCTCGGTTATCGCGATTTGTTCGATTGTGTATGCTGTCGTTGCTGCTTGGTTTCTACCACCACCGTTCTCTTCCTTCCGTCGACGAAATCGATATCCTTCAAGGCAAGCATCACTTGTACAATTTTCTTGTTCTTGTGCAAGCACCTTCTTGATCCCCGTAAGTAGTTTTTCCCTCTTTTATATCCATGTTAATCGTACTTGTTTCTGTCAACTATTGTTGAACTCGAATTATCCATCGTTCATCGTTCATTCAATTTCCATCAACTCAAATATCATAGAAACACATGAGAAACCATTCGTATATGCATATGATACACAAACACGAACTAGAAGCATGAAATTATAAAAGAAAGAAGGGTTTGAATGAATTGTGTTTGCATTTAATCATGTGGTTATATTCATAGTTTTGTTAAAAGTGCTAATATTCGTCATGTCAATAATAGACACCATGCTGGTTTCTAGATATAGTTGCATGTTCAATTTTAACCATAAAACTATACACTTGCAAATGAAAGATTGTTAAAATCAATTTAGTATGTTTTGGACTGTTGTCTGCTCCTTGGAATGAGAATTTGACACAGATAATGATGATATTATCTAAAACTTATTAAATAGAAATTGTAGCACACTGTGTCTAGTTTCCAGAAGATTTGACGGATCCTCAATCCGACTTATAGATTGTAAAATATGCCGTTTCTACCACTGTACTGTCGTAGTTTCAGATTACTGTTTTATAGTTGCCACACCACGTTCAACTGAACGAAACAGTAGGTTAATATGATAATTAAAATCCCAAATTTACAAGAATGTTAGTATGCAATGTCAGGAACTCATTTATAAAAAAATTTTAAATTTTAGTTAAGTTTTTAGTCAAATTATACATATAATAATTTTATGTTTAGTTGTTGCTATAACAGTAGACTCCCAAAGAATCAACTAGTAGACATAGTTACTGTGATCAAAATGTATCGTATGAATATGCGTCGGAACCGACAGAGAGTCTAGTTTCTAAATCCTTTAACGAATTCTGATTTGCTTTCCCGTAGCATTGGGAAATTTAGTTTTTGTATAGCAAGGTACTGCAGTGCAGAATTGTGTTCTCATGTTTTTAAAAAAAATGTAATTGTGTTAACTTTTTATCTATGAATTGCACTACATACCGACCATTGCACATCCATTGGTACCTCATTGTTACTATTCCTTGACATTGTTCCATTGATTGCATGTGCATGATTTCTTGTAATAAAAGAATAACAAGCCGGAGTAATAAGGGTAAGACCTAGTAGTGGACGATATATGAGATTGTACTTGGAAGGAGGCCCGTGTTCTCCGTGATGATGACACATGATTACAAATTATATGGAACTAAGTGACACGTATAACCAAGTGCCATGCCATTGGGGACAGGGGCCACCTCTAGAATCCATTACCTGATTACACGTTATATGTTATAAGTCACATGGAACTAAGTGCCAAGTAGAACTAAGTGCCACGTCATGGGATGATGGAGGCCACTTCTAGAATCTACGGCGGCTACCTCAAGAATCCACCACTTGATTGCATGATTCCTGTTTACATGAGTTTCCGAGTATATGACCCTATATAATTCATCATTAGAGTCTAAACTTTAACTTGATTGTATGCACCCGAAACTGTGGTATGGGACGCAGGATTGCGTGCATTAGATAGATTAATAAAAGACTGATCGACATAAGATTGACAATGAGCATTGACACTCGCATTATTGATTATTGACTATTGTTTATCGATCATTGACTATTGAATATTGATTACCGATCATTGACTATTGAATATTGTTTACCGATCATTGATTATTGAATATTGATTACCGATTATTGATTATTGAATATTAGTTACTGATCATTGCATTATTATTTATGGTATCGATCATTGCATTATCGACTATTGTTTATCGACCCTTGCTTTCTTGATCAATGTTATCGTTTGCTATTTATTAACCCTGATATCATTCCAATTTCTTGTTCTTGATATCTCGTCCTTTTATTGTTTAACTGCTTGCCACTACTTGCGGCCCGTAGCTTGCTTTAACGGGGACTCTTCATCTTTCTTTTAAGTTAATGTTTATACAGGTACAGATGATGGAATACTGAAGGACCTTGACGTACTGTTATCGTATTGCATATTCTCGGGCTTATTGTAAGTTCTTGTATCTCAGATATTAATTATTCATGTTACTATTGTTCATTTGATTATTATTATTGTATTGTTGAGCTTACTGATATTGTACAGTTTATGGATGATATGAGTTGGTATACTTATATCATTCGTTGTGTCTCAGTTACGTACCTGTATTTACGTATAATGGGAAGCGGAGCGTCAAAAATAGGATGATAGTGCTAAGACTGTCATATGTGCACTTTTTTTTTCCAATTCAAAGTTTCATCCGATTTTAATTTTTTTACTACAATGTCTCAGTTCAATTTATGTTTTATTTTGAACGTTAACAACAACAATTTTATGTATAAGCTAGCTAAATTTTGGTATTGCTGGATGTGGAATCCCTAAATATGCTTAATCATAGGAAAAATGTCCAATTTTGAGCCAATTTATTATCTCTATCGGTTGCAAAGTCAGATGCTAAAATAGATTGGTTAAATTCAAATAGTGAATTTACTGGTAAGATCCCTTGCGTGACTATCAGTCAAGTCTAGATTAATTTGACTTGAAGGTCTTGGACTAATTTTAGAAATTGAATAAAATTTTAAACTGCTTTTCCTTATCCTTTGTAGATTCTAGTTGATTCTGTTGAAAAATAATCTATGTGGGCTCACATATGTGACTAAATGTATAATTGTTATTCTAAAGTCTAACCCAAATTAAAGTGATCTATTCAAGATTAAGTGATTGGTTAAAGACATATAATATAAAGTGTGATATATTACGTGTAGAAACCGTAAAGTAAATTTCTAATTTTATGATAGGCAAAATTGGAAATCAATAATTATCCATTAGGATTGTGGTCCCCTATATATGTATCTTCTTATTCTATATGCCATCTCATTAACAGAAAAGAAAACAGAGACGGTCTCTCATAGAAGTGCGTATCATATAGGAAGATCCAAACCCTCTGTGCAATCTCCGTCAATGGCTTCAGGTTAGTGCTTCCGCTTTTATGTTCTTCTTTTTTTGATTCATCAAAGGATCTATAGTTTCATAATTTAGGATATCATCCACGTATACTTCCATATTACGGCTAATCTGTTCTCTAAAGACTTGGTTCACCAAGCGTTGATATGTAGCTCCATCATTCGTCAACCCGAATGGCATAACTCGGTAGCCATAGAGCCCCAGATTGGTGATGAAGGATGTCTTCAGGATGTCTAGCGGGAACATTCGGATTTGATTATATCCCGAGAAAGCGTCCATAAAGCTTAATAACTCATAGCCTGAGATGGCATCTATCAAGGCATCTATGCTCGGCAATGGGAAGGGATCCTTCGGACATGCTTTATTAAGGTCGGTGAATTCTATGCAGATCCTCCACTTGCCATTGGCCTTCGTAACCATCACGATATTTGCTAGTCACTCGGGGTAACTAACTTCTTGGATGAATCGAGCTGTTTGGAGTACATCAACCTCTTCTTTGATGTCTTGTTGCCTTTCAGGTGCAAATTTGAGGCACTTCTACTGGACAAGTTTGGCTTCTGGATTCACACTTAAGCGGTGCATATTTAAGTACTTAGCAATGCCCGATATATCTTCAGCTGTCCAAGCGAACAGGTCCCAATTCTCCATGATGCAGACGATGATTTGCTCCTTGACTTGGCGAGGGAGCGCCTTGCTCACCCGCAAACATTTAGATTTATCCTCTTGGGAGAAAGGGATTTCTGCTAATTTGTCCACGGGTTCGGAGCTGGCTTGTCCCATACCAAGGTGGGGTTCCCAGGCATCGAAGGGAAGGACCGAGACCCCATTGTAGTAGTGTAGCATGCCCGAGCAGCTTCCTGACTTCCCTTGGCTTCCCCTACTCCTGCTGTAATGCCCCGAGTTCCTAACACAGGAAACTCGAGACACAAGCCAGAATCTTTCCTTCAAATGAGTCCAAACATAGTAAAATCACAGAAAATTTAAAACTTTTATTGCCACCAAAAAATGTTATTAATAGTAAAAATTATACAACAAGAATTACATCAAGAATTACATCCCAAAATTTACTGTACAACACTTATAATCTCACAAAGTACAATAATCAGAAAACTCTGCGACACACTGGATATCAACTTCCACTGATCTCTCCTCGCAGCATGAGTCTCCTGCTCCGAAATCAGCCATCCTGCAATTAAACAGACCGTGGGCACGTTAGTTGAATGCAACTAGCGCAATGCTTGATAAAACCAGCGATTCCCCAAAACTCAACAACCAAAATTGATGCAAAAGGAAAATGTGTAGACAATCACAAGTATTAGTGTATGCCATGCCTTAGAGACTAATGCACAGGATGCACTTACTCTAATGCAATTCATTTGGAAACGTATGCAGCTCATACTACATACTTCCCCAAAATACAACTTCAATGGAAACGTATGCATATCACACTACATACTTCCTAAAAAGTTCGCTTCTTATGATTGTAGGGTTCGATCCCTTGCGATGCATCCTACTCTTGTACTCTTTCCCGTTCCTGACATTCACCTAGTGGCTGTTGAGGTTGCATTTGGTCGGTCTACTTCTGTCATTGCGGTCAGTAGTGGTGTCCCCTGTATTCCACTACACCCAGTTCCCGGCAGTCCCACTGCTCCGAACCTCACCCAAAAGTTTTTCATGAGCATATAGGTGGCCTTGCAAAATCCCCGCTCACCGAGATGCATAGATGTCTTACTCCCCCTTGGAGAGTCTTGCTCTAGCTCCCTGCCCATACTAACAACATAGAACTTGACAGATTCGTAAGGTCCATTCTCTACTTCTAACAGGGGCACCTCCTGTTCTTACAATTAGATCCCAGAAATAAATAGACGAGACTACACCGTCCGTCCCCTATACCGGCGAGACGGCGTCGCACGTGTCCCCTTGACAGGCGAGTACAACCACCCGACTAGTGCCTATCCTATCACTATATAAAACTGCTCATAGGATACTACTACTACACATCAATCCTAACTTAGAACTGGAAAAGCAACTACTGATCTTAAATGTAGAGATATAGATTACCAGTCGATTACTAGCTAGTGAAATTCCAGCCATCAACTAAAACAACAAAGCCCTAGGGAAACCAGCACGGCCCCTAGACCAGGCTCAAGAGTTTGCCCAACTTGGCCCAGACTTGACCCAGCAACAATAGCGAATCGACCTCCGTTGAATGCCAAACACCCTCTTGCTTGGATCTCAACCTTGTCTTCGGCCTGCGATCAATCCATCCTTGGTTAGTGATCCGCCAGCACCCAAAAACTATCTTCATCCAAAGCATCCCGAGGTAACAAGGGTTATCAAATACCAAGGATCGAAATGGATAGATAGCCTAGGGTGATAACCATTACCCTAGGCAACAACAAGCTAATATACACAGCCAAATACATAAGAAGCAGTGGACATTCACAAGTCTGATTCAACATGATCATTTCATAATTCAAAAGCTAATTAACAGCTATCGAATTCCAAATTATGGCCTTAACTTACACAGTAGCTCGACCTAACCCTAGAACACACTACCATGCCCAAGGGTACCAACGTTAACCAAATTATGGCCGACCAAGCGGCAAACTGACCACCGTCAACTGCCACCCCGACTTCCACACTTGGAGTTGATTATGACCTCGGCCCGACCAAACAGCTCGCTCCCATTAAATAATCTCGCTCCATGGTCTCGTGACCAAGTTGTAGAATCAGTAACAACGGACATCCCTCTGTGTACGGCGACCACGCTGGTGCACAAGTCGTCTTCTCCAACACGTTCGAGGCGACACAGGCTACTAACTACCCAAAAGATTGAGTAGTAATGATAGCCCCCTAGGGTAAAATCCATTACCCTAAGCAACAGCAAGCAATACACATACCGGGGTAGTGAGAATCACCCCCAAACAATAATACAATACAAGTCTACTCTAATCTTTAAGCAACTAAAGGATTAGAGAACAAGCGAATTGCAACGATGCAACATAGGACAAATAGTCCAAACCAATCATATAATATTATAGATGTAAACAATACAACTCCAATACGATCAAAAACAATCCAAGAGTAAGAATAATCATCATTCTAAGACTTTCTAATGCCTTACTACGTTGAAAATATTCATTTAATCAAAACAACAACTTAGTCATTCAACTTAGACTTGGTGTTCTTTACGAAAATCATCAAAAATTACATACTCGATGAAAATCAAAGTTCTTAGGGTATTTGGAAAGATCATTAAGTATTCTCCAACTTCTTAGTTGAAACCTTTCTCAAATTCATTCATTTTAGAGAAGAAAAATATCAATTTCTGATGTGCATGCAAAAGTTCCAAAATTGATAAAACTATCGATCCATCGCACAATAAAACTCTGTTAAAATAACAAACCATCTCAAAATCTTATAATAGTTTGCAGAATTTCTCTAAACACATAGGAGCAATATATATCCAAAATTTAGCCAAGAATTCTAAGTATACAAAAAGTTATGACATTTGAATAGGATATAAAATTTCCAACAGAAACTACATTATTCATCAACAATTGCACAAAATATTTTTAAAAGAAATAACAATTCTTGTTAAAAAAATTAGGAAACTTGGTAAAGTGGTTGTGGACACAGAGGAAGCTCACATAAAAATTTCAGCTCAAGACTCCAACTATTTGGAGGGTTATGCTAATTGGAATAGGATGGGGATTTTTAAACAGCAGCCGCGCTGCTTGTCAACCACAGCAAGATTTTCTATTTTATAAAAATATCAAACATTCTCCAAAAATAATGAAATTTTGGGAAATCAGTAAACACATGTAAGAGCACATACTGTAAAAATTTCAACTCTAGATCCATAGAATTCAAAGAGTTAAGATTTTTTGCAAGTCAACAGGTTAAAATTCAACATAGCATAAATTATTTCCTCCAAACAGAAAGAAATAGAATTTATTAAAATATCATACTACATCTAAAATTAATGAAATTTGTTGGAGTTACTGAGAACATGAATAAGAAGCTCCAGTAAAAATCTCAACTCCAGAATCATAGTGATAATGGAGATACAAATTTTATAAGTTAACAAGATAGATTCGACAACAATAGTTTTTCTTTCCACAATCAACACCGTGATAGATTTTATAAAAATATCAAATCACCTCCAAAAATTATAAAATTTTGTAGAGATACTCTAGACATATATAAGATTCTACCATAATAATTTGAAGTCTAAATTTCAAAGTAGCAAAAAGTTACAATATTGTAAGTCAAGTATGTTAAAATTTCAACAATGCAGCAACTTTTGCCCCAAAAAGCAACTTTAACGATTTTATAAAAATAGAAAAACCTCCAAAATTCACAAAATTTGGATAGAATACTAGGGATACAATCAAGATATTAACATAAAAATTTGAACCTCAAATTCTATCATAGCACAAGGTTATGAATTTCTTAATCAATTCATGTCAATCCTTCACAAGATTAACCCTTTTCTTATCAATTAATATTTCTAGCTCAAGAACTCAAGTGGAATATACAAGATTTCATCCATGATATCTAGCAAAACCACAAACAGCAACTTTCTAACCACACACACACACAAAAAAACAAATTTCACAAACATAGAGTTTAGAGAGACACCCACAATGAAGCTTGATTTCTTCTCTTTGCTTCTTTTTCAACCTTGCTTTCTTTGGCCTTCTCCTCCTAGATCCTTGCTCTTATTCTCCAATCCTTTCTTTCTTCTTCTCTACCTAAGCTCCATGAAGAGATTTAGAAGTGATAAATGAAGGATTTTGATGTAGGAGAATTTTTAGAATTTTTGGAAGAATGAAGAATGAATGGGTTTTCTTTCTTGAAAAGAGGAATGGAAATGGGGAGGGGTGAGATGGCTATCGGAAAATATAAAGAAAAGAGAGAGAGATAGAGGAGGAGGGGGGGGGGGGGTATTTATATCCAAAACTAGCACATGGTTTTTAGAAGTGGTTTAGGATTTTGATTAGTAGATTATGAATTAATTGTATAGATAATTATGCAAATACTCATACCCACATACAATTCATATATGTACATATATAGGTATTCATACATATATGACAAATGCATGCACATCTCAAGAAAATATTTGTATGTGTATAAAAAAATAATTTTATCACTATAGAAATATTATTCCTGCCGTCTCGATTATAGTTGAGACTAACGTACAATTTAATTGAAAAATTATCCCAACTCTGGTTCAACAATTATACCAATGTCGTGCTCAAAACATATCAAATAATATGTCTCAATACTTACTCAATTAAAACGATTGGGAAAAATCCAATACGTGCAACTTTGAATTGTGCATGGACTAATGTACAAAATAGTTATATACAATTATGCAGAATCTTACACCTGCGGCTGTAGAAAACTTCATTTTCAGGTGGTACGCCAAGGCGACCACTTGGAGGGCAGCTAATCCCGGGCGACCGAATATAGCATTGTAGTCGAACTTCATATCAACCACCATGAAGTCCAATGCTTCTGTGCGAGTACCCGGAGCCTTCCCCAAAGTTATGTCAAGGGTTAGAATTCCCTCGATCAGCACGAGGGCCCCAAAGAATCCACGGAGGGTGTACCCGACAGGCTTGAGGCGATCCAGCTTAAGCTTAAGGCTCTCGAACACAATCAGGAAGAGGATGTTGACTGAACTGCCACTATCGGCTAGAACTCGGCGCACTTCTTGGTTTGCCATACACATGCTGATCACGAGTGCAACGCAGTGAGATGTTTGGACACCTAGCAAGTCCTGATCCGAGAAGGCGATGCTAGCTCATGGGCTTTCCGGAGGTGGGATGTTGTGCACTGAGTTTACCTCTCGAACAAAAGCTTTTCTTGAAGAGCTGCAGGCTCCCCTATGGGTCCTCCGTGGATAGCATGAAATATCTCCATCCTCCCCGATCCCTGGGACTCAGTTGACCTCTCCACTGGCTTGTTGGCTCGCCTTGGAGGAGGAGGTTCAGTGTCCTTTGTTTAAGAAAATTTGGCGAGGTATCCTCATCGAAGAAACGCCTCTACCTCATCCTTAAGGGCTCGGCAATCATATGTAGGGTGACCATGATCTTTGTGGAAGGCACACCACTCGGCAATTAAAATGCAAGGAGGTTAGAGAAGTCCCGGGGAGGTTTCTTGACGAGAAAAGCTTTGAGGTCATCATGTTTGACATTATATTTGAATGCAACTATTGCCACCACTGAATCGAGTGAAGGGATTGATCTGGACTTAACCATGAAGCGTTGGACATAACTCTTGAGGGACTCCCCATCCCTTTGCTTGAGATCTAATAAGGAAGCACTGGTCTTCTCCAACTTGTGGCTGGTGATGAAGTGTGTGAGAAAGAGCTCCTCAAGCTAGTCGAAGGAAAACCTGGCACCCAGAGAAAGGCGAGAGAACCATTCTCGTGCAGAGCCCTTCAAGGTGGCTGGGAAAGTCTTGCACAGGAGGGAGTCAGATGATTGGTGGATCATCATGAGAGTTTTAAAACTCTCAATGTGGTATACTAGGGCGGTATGCCCGTTATACGACTCAAACATGGGACCTTGAAGTTAATAGGGACAGGAGCCTCGATAATTTTCTTAGAGAAGGGAGGTCTGACGGGATGGTATCTTCCCTCTTGTTTTGCTTCTTCCTTCTTCAGTGATGCTAGGCGGTCTTCCATCTTTTGGAGACATCGTAGGACTGCGTTCTCCTACTAGTGGACCCGTGAGACTCTTTGCGTCGCGGAGGAGTAGAGTAGTGATGACTGGGTTGTTGGGTCTTGGGAGGATTTATACTAAGGGCCTGAAGGATTTTGTCTTTGAGTTCTCAGAGCTCAGCTCTAGTGACAGGAACTTCCTCATCCCTTATCTCCCTAGGTGCTATCCTACTGGTTGGAGTCGGACGTCTCACTTCTCGAGGGAGAGTTCGCCTGCGGTCCCTTGGGAGGGAACGTCCGTCACTTCGCCCCCTAGGAGAGGGGGATCTCCTTCGTCTTCTTGGAGAGGGAGATCTTTTTTGTCCCCTTAAAAAGGGAGCTCTCCCAGATCATGGTTTCCAAAGAGAAGGGCTTCTCATGCTCCCCTGCTGCTCTGGATGGGAGGGTTCTTCATGAGCTTTTCTTTCGTTAACATGGGTTCGGGGGTCGGACCCTTGCTGGCAACTGAGGATGACCTGACGAAGGTTAGGTTGTAGTTAAGGGAGTGTGGAAGGGGTAGAGGTGTAAACTGATCATCTGTTTTCATCAAAGGGCCTTGCGGGTTGTTCAGAACGACTCCGACGAGAGCCCCCTTATGCAGCTTCTCCAGGCGGAGGTTGGACCTATTGGAGGAGGGGCTCCTCATGCTGAGGTTACAATGATTGGAAAGTGGGAGGAAGGTCCTCAAGAGGAGGAAGTGGAGGAAGAGGGTTGGCTCGTCGACTTGAGGTTGCCGCCTTCCCTTTCCCCTTAGGAGGCATGATGGAAATTTATTGTTACTGGTGAAGTTTGGTCAGATTTTCTTTGTTGTTCCCATAGACAGCGCCAATCTATTGATGCTTATTTCTGTGTGGGAGCAACTATATGATGTGGACTCTTTGGAGGAACAATCAAGAACTTGACCTTTTGACTTTCAACGGTGTTGACTGTCTTTGACTACGATTGACTTGATGATCTGACTCGTTTGCGCCGTATGATTCGATTCGTGTGGTGATGATCGCCTCTGATGACCTGCAAAAGTCTGAGACACCGGTGTTGATCCCAACGACAAACCCTCTAATGCTCAAGTCAGAAATCAAGAAGACTTTAAAAGAGCTTTTTGTGGAGAAATTACTGATTACCTGTTTTCAGTGGAGGTGGGGGGGTATTTATAGTCGCTTTACTCAGTTTCAAGATAATGATTTATCTCTACTTCCTAGTTTTTTTGGATTAAATTAGTTATCTCTTCTTCAAGAAGAGATAAGAGTGGTTGAGGAGAGTTTAAACCTCCTTCAAGATAAGAGATAAGGTTTTTGAACCACCTCTTATGGATAATAAATTGATCTGGGTTTATGCATAATAGGCTGTTCCCCTGACCCAGTAAGACAAACCCATTTTGGGGTTACTGGGCTTGGAAAAGACCCAGATCCTATTTCCGAACCTGCTTGTAGTGGAAATTACCATTTTATCCCTGAGGGCTTTGAGATTCATGCCTGATTCGAACGGTCCCAATTTGGTTCTATTTCTAGCCATATTACCGTTCAAGCATACAAACAGTATAAAAGCAAATGATTTCTTGTTTCCGGTCCACTAAGATAAAATGGGCAGTCAGTCGAAACATTAATACCTTTATGAGAGTTCAGTTTTGAATGGGCCATCGACGAACACCTCCACAACCACACATGAGCTCTAGGTGATTTCTGTAGTTTCCAAATACTCTTTAGCGGGGAAGGTTGTTGGCTATCATCAAAAATTCATTGATAAGGTTATCCACCATGAACGACACGTTGGAGGAAGAGTAAGGGCCTGCTTGGGTAAAGGCACTGAAGATAAGTAAGGATCATTGAAAACCCATATACATCGCTGCCATTACCAGCTGACCATTGGAGACATTAACACAGTAGATCTTTCCCCGAGCATATTACACACCATAAACTAGATGTATTAGTTCCACATTTCAGATCCCACAAGGATCTCAAAAGCTTATACTTATAATTTAACAACTGGAAAATGACAGAATTAGGCCTGTTGTAGATCAAGAAGAGGTTTTTTGCCATTAAACTTACTTGCAGCAGATCAAGGCAACCAAGTCAAGCCCTGCCTTGGTCTATCAAACAGGAAATAACTTTCCAGGAAATTAAATACATTCCTCTAGAACCTTTGCCTTTAGCCCAAAGAAAGATGGAGGATCGTCGCGGTAGAGCATACCGCCCATCCCGACCTCCCTTCAACAAGTCCATTCTGGACGCCACTATTTCAAAGAACTTCAAAGCTCCTCACTTCAACTCATATAACAGTGACTCTGATCCAGTGGAACACATTGAGAGTTTTAAAACTCTCAAGATGATCTACCAAGCCTCTGACTCGCTTCATTGCAAGACGTTCCTAACAACCTTGAAAGGATCGGCTCAGGAATGATACTCCTGACTCTCTTCAAGGTCTATATTCTCCTTCGATCAGCTAGATGAGCTTTTCCTAGCCCACTTCGTCACTAGTCGCAAGACCAAAAAGACAAGTACCTCCCTACTGGAGTTGAAGCAAAAGGAAACAGAGTCGCTCAAACACTTTGTCTTTAGCTTCACAATCGAGGCTGAATCCATCTCCGCCTTTGATTCAGCATAGTTTCACTCATAAATAGCTCAAAGCATCCCTCGCCAAGAGACCTCCTTGGGACTTCTCCGACCTCCTAGATAAGAGCGATAAGTACATCCGAGCTGAAGAGGTCCTTCATACTGAGAGCCAGAAGAAGTCCCTCCTATGATGCTGACGCCAAGTAGAAGAAGATATAGGAACTTGTGGTGCCGATTTCACAGAGACCATGGTCATAACATTGATGATTGTCGAGCCCTCAAAGAGCAGGCCGAAGCCCAGATCTGTTGAGGCTACCTTTCCAAATTTTCCCAGAAGAACAAGAGCACCCCCCCCTCCCCTAGCTAATAAGCACCTAGAGAAAGAGCTCGAGTCACCAGACTCGAATCACATAGCGGGTTTCCACTCTATCTGCGGGGGACCTATGGGTGGAGAATCTAGCTCCTCCCAAATGGCATCTGTTTTAGAAGAAAACTTAATGCATAACTTCTCTCCTACCAAAGGCTCAGAAGTTTCAGTAACTTTCTCCATCGAGGATCTCAAAGGCTAGAACACCTCATTGCAGCACTCTAGTGATCAGCCTCGCCATGGCGAACCACAAAGTACGTCATATTCCGGTGGAAAACAATAACACTGTAAATATTCTCTTCTTGGAAGCATTCAAGGACCTCAGGCTCCCTCGAGATAGGGTTGGCAATCGGATCGGGTCAACCCATGACCCACCCCGACCCGTTTAACCCGTAACCCAACCCGCAACCCGCCGAGTCGAATGCTGGACCCATACGGGTGCAAATGCAACTGCTGCTTGTTGCTTTTTTTCCCTATAAAAACCCCCTGAATTCACTCAAACCTTTTCACAAATTCACGCTGCTCTCCATCTATCAACTCTCTTGCTCTCACAACTCTCTACTACTACTACTACTCTCAATCTATTTCAACAAAGAAGCGACAAAAAAGTGAAGAATTTCGATCGTGTCGAAACTACTATGTCTACACCCAACTCTCTCTACTACTCAAATCCTTGTCGAAGCTCGATCTCTGTCTACGACTCTACTACATATTTAGGGCGATGAGATCATAGGTTTAGGTTAAGTAGAGGTACACGACAGTAGTCCAATGCCCTATCTTCAATCTAACTCTAGGCGAACTCCAAATTATCTCCATAAACATGCAAATCAATAAATTTTTATTATTATGTAGTTTTTTTTACATGTATTTGTATGTAATTTGATTGTTGTAAAAATATATTTAAGTTGAAATGGATAATATCTACATTTTTGTTTCATTCTTAAACATGTTTTACTTTATCTTTATTTTTCTATAGTTCAAGTGTTAAACAAAACAAAAAAAACAAAAAAAAAAGAAAATGAAATTTATAGGGCCAACCCAGTCGGACCCGGCCCAGGTCGGTTTACACCGTAAGGGTTCGCGGGTTAGATCGGGTCGATGTTTTGGAATTGGAATTCAAACCCGTCCCGGACCAGCCCAGGTTTTCACCCAACCCGACCCGGGCCCGCACGTTACCCAGGCAGACCTGCAGGGTTGGGGCCCGAACCGGCCCGCCCGGACCAAATGCTAACCCTATCTCGAGACCGTCTCAAGCCCGTTGGGTACACTCTTCTTGTATTCTCTTGGGTTCCGGTCTAATTCGAAGGAATAGTACCCTCGATGAAAAATCAGGAAAACCCCTAACTACGAGAACAGAGGCCATGGACTTCATGGTGGTCAATGTGAAGGCATCTTACAATGTCATCCTCGGTCGCTTTGGTCTATCAGTTCTTCAAGTTGTGCCTTAAGCCTTCCATATGAAGATTAAGTTCCCCATGGCCAAAGGGGTAGAAGAAGTCAAGAGGAACCAAGAAGTCACTCGGGCCTGCTATATGGTCACAATATGTGCTCGGTCCTTCCCCTCTATGTCATGGATCCCCCTCAAGAGAAGAGCCAAATCAACTCCGAACCTGTAGATAAACTGGAGGAAGTTCTCTTCTCCTAAGAAGATCAGAAGAAGTGCTTCCTAGTAAGCAAAGCTCTCCCCCATTGAGTCAAGGAGCAAATCATCCAATGTATAAGGGACAACCAAGACTTGTTTGCTTAGACCGTTGCAAACATGCCAGGTTTCTCTGTAGAGCTAATCATTCACTGCCTGAGTGTGAACCCCAACATCAAGCCAGTCAAGTTTTCCCCCGACCGACAACAAGACGTCAAAGAAGAAGCTAACAAGCTCTTAGCCGCTCGCTTCATCCAAGAGGTTAGCTACCCTGCATGGCTAGCCAATTTGGTCATGGTAAAGAAAGCCAACGACAAGGAGAGAATTTGCATTGACGTCACCGACCTCAACAAGGCAAACCAGAAGGACCCCTTCCCTCTTCCCAGCATCGATGCCTTGATCTACGCTACATCAGGCACATGCTCCTATGCTTTATGGATGCCTTCTTGGTATATAACCAGATTCATTTGTTTCCTCCTAACATCCCAAAAACATCCTTCATTACTAATCAATGTCTCTACTGTTACGGGTCATGCACTTTGGGGTAAACAACATTGGAGCCACCTACCAATGCCGAGTGAACAAGGTCTTCAAAGAGCAAATCAAGAGAAACACAAAAGTCTGTGTATATAACATGCTCATTAGGAGCCTCAAGAAAGAAAAACATGTGTTCGACCTCCAAGAAGCATTTGATGTGATGCAAAGACAAAACATTAGATTGAATCCCTCAAAGTGCACCTTCGGGATCTTCTTGGGGAAGTTTTTGAGATTCATGGTTAGTCAAATAGGAATTGAGGCCAACCCCGAGATGCTCCAAGCCATAATCAACATGGCTCCTCCGGCCACCATCAAGAAAGTTCAAAAGCTTACAGAGCATATATCTACCATTGGTCACTTCCTCACTAAGTCTAGGACAAGTGCCTCTCATTCTTCAAAACTCTCTGAGGAGCAAAAGGTTTGAGTGGGGAGAAGAGCAGCAAGTAGCCTTTGAACAGCTCAATGCACACCTTGTCAATCCGCCACTCCTGAGTAAGCCCGAGCCAGGTAAGGTTCTCTACCTCTATCGAGCTATTTCGGATCAGACCCTCAGTGCCATCTTGGTAAGGGAAGATGATAGGATCCAAAAGCCAATTTATTATGTGAGAAAAGTTCTTCATGACGTTATTCCAAAAAGTAGAAGATGACCTACACTCTGATCACGACAGCTCATAATCTCTTCCCCTAGTTCCAAGAACATTCAATTTCAGTTCTCACCGACCAGCCTCTCAAGCAAGTACTCTATAGGCCAGGGAACTCTAGGCGACTCATAAAGTGGTCCATCGAGTTGAGCCAACATGACATCAGCTATCGACTGAAGACGGCTATCAAAACCCAAGCCTTGGCCAAATTCATAGTTGAAAGCACTATCCCTGATCCCCCAAGGAAGCCAAGGATCTACTAGTCTAAAACATGTACATTGATTGGTCCTCCTGCCTCGAAGTGAGTGGGGTCGGATTCATCTTGCCCGGACCCGATGAGTTCACTTTCAGCACTTGCTACGTGAAAACTTCCCATCCTCTAACAAAGAAGTCGAATATGAGACAATCATCGGCCTCCTCATAGCTCGCAAGGCGGGGTGTTCAGCAACTCCCAGCTGGTAGTGAACCTGATCTGAGGGGACTATAAGGCCACCGACAATCGGATAGTCAAGTACCTAGCTTGCGTGAAGAAACTTTTAGCCGCATTCAAAGAAGCCAAAGTCACTTGAAATCCTCGCGAGGAAAACGGGCAAGCCGATGCCCTCTCTAAGTTAACCACATCTTCTTTCGATGGACTCAACTACACTGTGCTCATTGAAGTCCTACTCAAACCAAGCATTGAAAAGGGAGCATTAGAGCTCATGATAGTCACTCCCCTAAACACCTGGAGATTATTGGATGAAAGAAAGACTTCCTCAACAAGGGAATTCTCTTGGCGGATCCAAAAAAAGAAAGAAAAGTTCGGGTGAGAGCTAAAGATATACACTTGTTGAAGGGATTCTCTATAAGCATTCCTACACACTAGTAGATGGCAGGCCTTACTTGAGATGCCTCTCCCCTGGGGAGGAAAAATATATCCTTAAAGAAGTACATGAATGAATCAGTAGTAGCCACCAAGGAGCAAGGTCCCTGCACAAAAAATTCTCAACCACAGATATTATTAGCCCACATAACACCAAAAAGTATGTCCACCAATGTACCCCTGCTAGAAGTACTCCATCAAGAGGGTGCCCCAAGCCAATTTCAGCTCCATGTCAAGTCTTATCCCCTTCACCATGTAAGGAATGGACTTACACGGACCATTTCCTCCGTCTACAAGATGAAGGAACTTCCTCGTGGTAGCCATCGACTACTTTACAATGTGGATCGAGGTAGAACTAGCTTCCATCATCGAGCACAAAATTCATCAATTCTTCTTGAAGAACATCGTGTGTAGGTTTGGGATCCCCCAAATCCTCGTCACTAACAATGGAACACAATTTGCCCGCAAATGATTTTGTACGTTTTGCACCGATATAGGGATTGAACAATGATTCTCCTCCATTTCATACCCCCGGACTATTGGCCAAGCTAACAATGCCAACCGACAGATCCTTGATGGCCTCAAAAAGAGATTAGATGAAACTTCCAATAGACAATGGGTCTAAGAGCTTCCCAAGTGTACTTTGGTCCTACAGGACCTAGAAGAGAACCCCAACATGAGAGTCCCGGTTCAACCTCATGTTCGGCTCTAAAGCATTGATCCCCCTAGAGGTTGGACTTCCTCCCCCCCCCCCAATGCTACCCCCCCCCCATGCTACCCCACCCCACCCCACCCCCTTTCTCTTTTTCAGTGAAGACTGAAGACCACAACTCGAATGATCTTCGAGGCAACCTCGACGTCATTAAAGAGGTTCGTGAGAAATTTGCCCTACTGCAACACATTTATCAGCAACGAGTACAGAAGTACTATAATAAGAAGATCCTCATAAGAAGAAAGTCCACTTATCAAACCTCAAAGTCGGGGACCTGGTCCTCCGGAAGCTTGAAATATCCAAACCGCGAAAGAAGGGGAAGATCTTTCCAACGGGGATGAACCGTACAAGGGTCTCCCAAGTCGTTCACCTCGGGGCTGATTGACTTGAAGACTTGGGGGACAAGAAGATATCAAGGACCTAGAACGCCGAGCACCTCATTAAGTACAACAAGGGTGCTTAACATCCGCCACCCGTAATGTGAACAATGAGTTAAGGTGCTACATCCCTCTCTCCTGACTATGCCAACAACTCATTAACCCCTCAAATAGCAAGTTTAGAGTTGAGCTCTTCTCTAGAGTTGCTCACACAACTTTCTAACTTCAAACAAGTTCAGAGTCCAAACTCGTGGCCTGAAGCTGCCCCTGTAACTCGCTAATAGACAAGCTTGGGGCTAGGGCTTGCTACTCAAAAATGTTCCCACAACTCATTGACCCCCAAAATAACAAGTTCGGGATCCAAAACTCATGGCTCGGAGTTGCTATCACAACTCACAAACTAGCAAGTTTAGAGCCCAACTCGCCACTCAATCTGCTTCCACAACTCGTTAAAATATTTAAACAATAGGTTCAATGTCCCAAAACCGTGACTCGATGTTGCTCCCATAACCCGCAAATATGCAAGTTCGGAGCTCGGCTTGTTGCTTGTGACTGCTCTTGCAACCGGTTGATTCACCAGAGGCAAGTTCGGAGTCTAGCCCCCAGTATAGGCTACCCCCATAACTTGCTAGATTAAAACAAGTTGGTTACAGATCCCTACACTCCCCCAGAGCTGCTCCCACGACTCAGGCAATATTATACAAAAGACCATAACACAATGAAAGCAAGAGACATGACAAAACCATTTGGGACATCTTTGTTTCATATCAATTTCCTACTACAAGTTATGGAATACATGATCGACCCCTATTCATTTTGGCACAAGTCTAAAACTAAAGTACCTTGGATCGCCCTACAATCCCTCACCTCTCCAATAACTCACGACAGTGGGGGGGAGGGGGGGGACACTTTGGTTCAGCGACACGTTCTTCTTGTGACCCTTCTTCCCCATCAAAGAGCCACCCGAGCAACCCAAGAGGTGTTCGAACCTTGCATACTGGGTCTTGCCACATGACCACGAGCTCGCACTGCCTTCTTGCTAGGATTCATGCTTGAATTCCAGACCAATCCACATTGAGCATACTCAAGGTTCCTCTAAGCTACCTTAGCATCAGAGGTTATTCCTCTACACATCTCTTCTGTGGAAGTACCACTAGGACGAGGAATACTTTGCATTTGCAACCCTCCAATTTTTGCCTCCAAGCGGTAGATTTAAAAATTCTTCTCGACAATTAACTCCCTGAGTTGAACCTCATCACCAGGAATTTGTTCCCTCTAGATCCTTTACCATGATTCTCCGGGTAGTTTCGAAACATCGAGATAAGGATCCCTTAGATGAGCAAACTCCAAGTGTTTCTTGACTAAAACTGCCTTCAAATGAGCAAGCTCTGTCTCCGTCCCATGTGACTTCTTGCATAAACAAACAAGTCCCAACTCCATTACACATAATCAGTTGTGAAGACAAGCAACCTCGATGTCCCGAGGGTCCCCTCTAGTGTCCACAATAACTTATTAATAAAGAGAAGTACTACAGCATTAGCAAACACAAAGGATTTCGCTTCAATGTTAAGAAGACTCGGAACAACAACTCATCAACAAAATCCAATGAGTTAGGTTCTCCACTCGGCGCTTGAGCTCCTCCAATAACCCATTGACTCAATACAATGAGTTCAGTGCTCTGCTAGTCGCTCAAGCTCCTCCAAAAACTCATTGACTCCATACATTGAGTTTGGTGCTCCGCTTGCCGCTCAAGCTCCTTCAGCAACTCATTGATTCCATACACTTAGTTCAATGCTCTGCTCGTCGCTTGAGCCCCTCTAATAGCTTACTGACTCCATACCTAAGCAGTTAAAATCGATTTTCGGAATTAATTGATCTAGAAAAGATTAATGATTAATGATTAATCAGTTAATAGAAAATTAATTGGGGATCAAATCAGAAAATTTGTGTGTGTGTGTGTGTGTATAGAGAGAGAGAGAAAGAGATAGAGAAAGAGAAAAATCTTCCGTTGTGCACGACTTTGGTGTGCACACACCCTTCTTGCCATCCCATGGATGATCCACACCATTCACATTGATTTGCAAGTCTAAATTAGTCTAAATATATAAAATCAAGTCATTTGAAACTCATTTGAAAGTCATTTGAAATTTATATATATAAAATAATTTTATTTATATATATATATATATACCAAATTTTATAGCGAATGCAGGAAATCAATGGAAGTAGAGATAGTACATAAAATGAAAGATTTTATTTATTGGATAGTAGTAGCACACATACACTCTTTCTTTTATTCTTCCCAAGAAACCTTATGCCTTCACACCAAGCCATAGCCTCTCCTTATAAAGGTAGAGAAAGGCTTAGGATACCATTATGCATACAAAAATACGTAACATAGATGAAGCTTCCTTAGTAAGCTTCTTCTTAGGAAACTTCCTTAGTAAGCTAGTAAATATTTCACTTTCCACAACACCATGCTTCTGTCTGTCCACCTTTTGTTGGATTGGCCCACCATGCTTCTAGATAGTGTTGGCTCCTTCTTGCATGAAATCGTCGTTAACTGTACAAGCTGGGGAAATCATTTCCATATCTTCCTGTATGCCTTTTTCTTCGTAGAAAGAATACATGACATCTGTTCTAATGGGTCCTAGTTTTCAGGATTCCTTCGGTCCTAAAAAAAACTGTTCTTTTTCTTCTTGACTATCTTCACCTATCCAATCGATAAGGATGATATTACCTTGAACCTGTATATTTTTGCAGAAAGTGTATTTTTCCCATAACTCGAGAAAAAATGCTTTTGTAGATTCATACTTGCTTTTTTCGGATTCAAATGTTTTATTATTTCCTTTTTCAATCTGGAGTGTTTGCTTGGTTTTTACAATGTCTAATTCCCAGAACTGGATAGACTTAAACTGGCGAATATACTGCTTCACTTCCCAGATTCTCCATATTTGAAATTTGTAGATTGTGAAAACTTATTTTTCTTTGATAGGACAGTTTTTGCACATATTTCGGGAATAGTTCTGGAAAAGTCTTCTGGTCTGGAGAGGTTGATGTAGAGTTCATGAACGATCCCGGCTTGAATTGCCCTTTCAAATTGTGGTATTTGCTCGAACAATACCACAATTCTATATCTGTTATATTTATTTTTGACCAGCTGATCGAAATTTTTTAGCAAATCTTCTAAATTATTTTCTCCTGTCTTGTGGAGAAGTTCAATGAAAATTTCTATAGGGAATACACCTATTTGATATAGATCAAAACATTCAAGGAGATGAAGGTCTCCTTGTATTCTTCATAATTTCTCATCTTTGAATTTAAAGAGTTTTGCGAACTCTGTAAATTCCTTGTTTCTGATGTTTACAAGGTCACAATTGTCTATTTCAGACATTATAGCTTATAGTTGTTTGTCAGCAGGTGTGTGTCTTCTGATCAGATAATCTTTCTTTCTATTTAAAGAAGATGAGGTAGAAGTATTGCTGAATTTGATCATATTACTGGCAATATGTTTTGCTTTTTCAAATCCTTCGTTCTGCTCTTGCATTTTTTTCTTGAACTGAAGGATTATTTTTTCTATTGTGATAAGTGGTATGCTCATGTTTTATCACTTGGGTGTAATGCCCTCCAAACATTATTTATATGATTGTAAATATCTGGATTCCCATGTTTTAATTCTTCGTAATACTAATCTTTTTTTAGGATAGGATTGATAGAATTCTTCTTCCACGCTATTTAACGGGGAGGCCTTAAAAGGACATGTTTCATTTGTGGAACTGTGGTTCCTGTATTTTTTGATACAGTAGTATCAGTGGATGTTGTAGCAGTAGCTACTTTTTTATTGTTTAGGACAGTAGTCCATTCTCCTGTTTTCATACCAAGAACTTCTTCAAGCTCTTTAATTTTTTCGATTACTTCAGATTCCATCGGTCTTTTATCTTTTCTCTTCTCCATAATACCTGGTTAGAAAATCAGCAGTAATATTAGTATGACCATGAATATGTTCAATATCATATTGATAAATTTCAAGATGTACTTCTAATCTAACACGTCTCAAATTTTCTTCTGGATTATGTACAATTTTTTCTTTAGAAATATTACTACTGCAATATTATCAGACTGTATAAGGAATTTTCTGCTAAGTAAATAAACCTTTAAAGATTTAACCGAGAATTTTATGGAAAGTAACTCTTTGTCAAAAGTAGAATACTTTTTCTCAGTTGCGGAAAATGTTCCTAATGTATAGGCTACCTAGCTCATAATGTCTTTTGTCTATTTGTGCAAAAAGAATACCCGCCCAATGAGTATATGAAGCATCTATTTGTAATATAATTATATCATTTTCTTTTGGATAGTAAGGTATTTTTTGTTCCGAGATGATGTTTTTAATCCTTTTTATCTCTTCATTAGATGTTTCAGACAGAGATATTTTTATTTTAACAGTGTTCCATCTTCGTGGAATTTCTAGATCTTTTCCTTCTTTTATCAAGCTTTCTTTGTATTGTTTTTGTATTGTTTGGAGCTTTTGCTGTAAATGTTTAATTTTATCAGAAAGTCTAGGAATGAATTTTCTTCCATAATTAAGAATTCCTAGGAAAGCCTGTAATTGTTTTAGTGTACCAATTTCCTCAGAAAATAGTTTAATCTTTTCATAGATATGAACTTGTAGCTCAATTTTTCCTTTTAGAATCTTTTTTCCAAGAAAATCAATTTCTTCCTTGAATAATTCAATATTTTTTGGGCTTAAAATATCTCTGTTTTCTAACATTATTTTTGCTACTTGTAGTAGATAATCTTTATGTTCCTCTAGACAAGAAAAAAAAAAGTATATCATCAATATAAACAGTAACAAATGGCAAATGACCATACATACTGTCCATCCATTTCTGAAAATTTTTGGAGCATTTTTTAGTACAAAAGGCATTACCATCCATTGAAAATGTCCCTGAAGATTGCTGAAAGCTATAAGACTTCTGAACAAATCATCTTTTCATTTGATTCGCCCAAATCCAGATTTAGCATCAAACTTAGAATATATTTTGGAACCTTGTACTAAGTTTAATAATTGTTCAGCAGTTGAGATGTAATACCCTTCAAATTTGCAGAAAACATTAATTTTTCGATAGTCAACTACCATTCTTGCTTTTCCTCTTTTTTTCTCTGCATGATTCCTAACTAAGAAGGCAGGAGAACTGTGGTTGTTATAACTGGATCTAATAAGTTTTAGATCTAATAATTTTTTTATTTGTTTAGCAAAACTCCAGTTTATCCTCTTGATTTACCATTATGCTTGGTGTTCAAATATTCTTTTTTTGTATATTCAGGTAGTAGTTCGAGTTGGCAAAATCGTGGAGCTTTCTCAAAAAGATTTAGAGTATCATTTCTATATAATGGCTCTAATATATTATCTCTAATTTTTTTCTGTGGTATCAATATTTTTGAGAATATAAGTATAGTGTTTTTTTAGTATATCGTTGTTGCCAATGAATTTTTTTTCACTAAGAGATTTTCAATTTCTCCCCGCTGTATTGCGTTTAGGCCAAGAAGTTATGAGTAGTAATTGTAAAAGGAACTCGAGGGATATGAATATTGTTAAGTGAGAAAAAATGTTTCTCAATTTGAAGTGGAAAAAGTTTACTTAGATTATCCATGCTGATTGGATTATTTTGTAAGTGTACAAAATCGCAACAAGTAGTATAAATAAGTGAAAAGAGTGTCGAACCCAGAAGCACTAATTATTTTATCGAGTACCAAAATTACTAGATTAACTACTATTTGGAAAACCAAAATTTTAATAAATAAAGCAACTAAATTAATCTAAAGATCTAAACTAACAAAAGAGAACGAAAATCTAAAATTTTTGTGATTTGTTAACGACAAAACAAATTCTACGGCTTTCGATTTCACCTATTTAATCCCACACAATTTATAACTCCATGCGAATAAAAATATTATTTTTCCAACTTGTAGACGAAAATCCTCAAATTATTCAATATTCTCTCTCAAGTAATATCAAAATATTCTCAACTAATTATTTGTCATAGTTAATGCACAAATTACTAATTGAAAATTCATTAAGATCTATAGATTTCTTAACGGTCACTTAACAGCGGTTCGCTCTTGTAACGGTATTTAATTTGATTAATTCAAAACCACAAATTGCCAGTTCGGTCTCTCCACTATTTAATAAATCATACAAAAGTTGGCTAAACAATTGTAATCATTAAGAACAAAAATCAAATACACAACCATGGAAAAATATAAAAATAATATGAATTAAAATTGTGTTCTCAAACCTAGGCTACATCAAAGCCCTAGAAATATAAAATTAGTTTATAATAAATTTGCAACTAACAAACATGTTCTTTGATTGCATAATAAAAATTACAGGAGAAAAGAAAGAAGAAAGAACTCAATTGTTGTTTAAAGACCGAAATTGAAGAGCCTCGGGTTCCGCACACACCTCTCTCTTTCTCTCTTCCTTCTCCTCTGTTTTCGTTTCTGCGTACATTGATTTCCGTGCTTCAACTTCTTCTTTTCTCTGTTCTTTCACGCCGCCCACCAAGCTAGCCTACCTTCCTCTGAATTTATTTTTTTTTCCTTCTTCTTGGTTTTCGCCCAGCTGCCACCCACACAGAGCCGCCCCCTTCTTTGGCTTCGTCACATGCTGCACTTATATAGAAAAGTATAATTAGGGTTAAGTTAGTTTAAAATTTAGGTTTAGTTAATTATTATTAGATAATTAATTAGAATCTTAAGATTAAGATTAATCTTATACTAATAATCAATTAAAAAAACCATACTGTTCATTCTTTCCTTTTTGATTTTTTATTATTTTTTTTTAATTACAAAATTTTATTCTAACCCCTAATTGATAATAATATTTCTATTTTGCTTTTCATATGGCAAATTGTAAAATTCAAAATTCAACAAATCAATAAAAATTTAACAATCATTATCATTGTTTTCTTTGTTGATTTTTACTGAAAATACTCACCTTTTGCATTAATAAATCTTATTCCTTCAAAAATAATTAATTAACTGAAATCTATGGAAATAAGATAAATTATTAACAAGATAGACGAATACAAGTAATTTTTATGGGTAAATGAGTACAAATATTTATATAAAATTAGACACATCAAATACCCCCAAACTTAAGATTTTGCTTTTCCTCGAGCAAAAAGTAAATTCATAAATCAAGGAATAATAATCAAAAGTAGGCTCAACTCATCACACTAAAAGATCTTATCATGCAAGCATCAAAATTTCAACTTAATACATAAACAATATCAAATGAAGTAAAACCAAGTATACTCACTTTCTCTAGTACAATTATTCATTCATAATTCCCAACCCAATCATATTTTTTAAGCAATTAATGTAATTATATCATGTAATAACTCATTCTGTGATCACCCCTTCTAACTACTACAAACCGAGTAGCAAACTAGAGTTGTTTTTGTCTCTCTCTAAGTAGTCACTTGCCTTTTATGCGAATGCAAACATTTGTGATGAATTCACCCTATTACTCAACAAGTTACAAACTTAGAGTGCTTTTGCATACTCATATTTCAAGTTGCCATTTGACGTAAAAGTAAACATTGGTCATAAATACTCCTAGTTACTAAGCAACTCAAAATATTGGAGTAGATAGAACTTTATTCATTCAATTATTTGATCATTAACACTCTATTTATTTAAACTCTGTTTAAGACTAGATCAAAGGGGATAATCACAAGAAAAAACACCACATTTTTCTTTAATGTATAATCACATAACCCACAATTTTGTGAGGAATTTTAGAATTTAATAATCCTAAAGTACATAAGTATGCTTGATCTTTCTTTATAAGATATTTTCTATCCTAAAAAAAATTATTTGAAAGCTTTAGCATAATAAAGAACTCAAAAGTGTAATGGTAAGCCTGATTGAAATCCCTTTTGTTTTGTTTTTTTCTTTTCAAATAAATATATATAATATTAAAAAATTGTACACCTTTTTCCCAAATTTTAATATCACATTGTCCTCAATGGAAAAAGAAAAAGAAAAACTAAAGGAATGCGAAAAGTTCAGAATCGCTCCCCTGATTTGTGTTAAAATTCTGGACGTGTGACGTTCATTGTTTCATTGATATCTGGAGCTGTAGATGTACAAATTGCCCTATTCTTTTTTTTGGAAAGCTACGATAATTTCCTTCGATCGGTATTTTATACACTTTTCCATATTCAGACTTTATCCTGCTCAAAAACAACCATCAAGGTCGGTCCAGAAAATAGCTCCGCCAAGAAACCTCCAAAATTATGCAATCCTATAAAATAAAATCAAAATTTAAAATTAAAATAAACTAAAATAAAAGGAAAAACTAAATGCAGTAAAAGAAAACATGGGTTGCCTCCCAAGAAGTGCTAAGTTTTAAGTCTTCAGCCAAACTTGATAGCGGAGATGGTTATGTGACGCCAAGATCCAAAAACATCAAAACATATTTTCTAATAACTTTCTTCATGTTTGGCTTAGGTTTTCTTTGAGCATCCCCCAAGCTAGATGGTAGTGGTTGAAGCTTGAGTTTAAGTCATTTCTCTCTTGACAATGGCGTTCTTGAAATCCCCACCTCCTTGAATGTCAGATGAGAAGAAAAATTAATAGATGGTGCAACTTGAACGTATTCCAAAATCTTTTCTTTCTCAGTTTCAAGAGTTGCTGAATTTGTTGGACACACTTTAATTGGTAATTTCTCAACTTCCGCTCTATGTGTCTCTCCCACAATTAGATTAGTTTCACAAACTTGAAAACATGAGCGAGCTCCAGCAGCAACCTCCATGGATTTAAAAACATCAAACATTACTTGCTCATCCTCAACCCTCAAAATAAAGTTTTCATGTTGGACATCAATCAAAGCTCTCCTCGTAGCTAGAAAGAGTCTCCCCAAAATCAAAGGGATTTGTTTATCTTCCTCAATGTCAAGCACAATAAAATCAGCGGGAAATATGAGCTTGTCTACTTTCACCAAAACATCTTCAATTATCCCTCTTGGGTACTTCATAGATCTGTTCGCTAATTGCAATGAAATTGTGGTAGGTTTAGCTTCTCCAATACCTAATTTCCTGAAAACAGAATAAAGCATAAGATTAATGCTCGCTCCTAAATCACATAATGCTTTATGAAAAGAAGAATTTCCAATAGTGCAAAGAATTGTAAAACTCTCTGGATCTTTAAGTTTAGGAGGCAGCTTCTTTGTAAGACTGCACTACTTTCTTCAGCTAGCATCACCGTCTCATGCTGCTCCAACTTCCGCTTATTTGATAAAATATCCTTCAAAAATTTAGCATATTTAGGCATATGTTCTAAACCTTCAATAAGATGAATATTAATATGCAAATTCTTAAAACTACTTAAAATTTAGAGAACTCATTTTCAATATTATTCTTTTTAAGTCTTCGCAGAAAAAGAATAGGTGGACCATAAGTTGAATTACGATAAGTTTCATAATTAAACTTCCTGGAAACCGTGGTGTTTGAAGCTCCTTTATTCTTCTTAGAATGGTGGTTGGCCACCAGCAGCGTTTGTTCCTCCAAAATTGGTTCGTACTCATCTCCCTTTTCAACCACATTTTGTTCGGCAGTTTGTGCTTGTGACTGCTCAATTGTTCTCCCGCTTCTTATTGTTCTTGCTTTGACGTGCACTTTAAGATTATTCACTGTGTTACTGGGTAACGTTCCTGCTGTTCTTACTGTAATAATATTTGAAATCTGACCAATCTGAGCCTCAAGGTTATGAATTGAAGTCGTATTATTTTGTATTGCCAAATCTGTCTTCTACATGTATTGCTCTGCCTTTTGCATGTATTGCATAAACATCTCTTCAAGTGTCGGCTTCTTTTCTTGATGCTAAAATTCTGAGGTGGTCTAATTGCTCCTTGATTATTGTTCCAAGAAAAGTTGGGGTGATTTCTCCATCCTTTATGATACGTGTTCGAATAAGGATTGTTTTGATGTTGGAAAATGGACACGTAATTTGCTTGATTGAAATTTGACTGAGCAAAAGGATTTTCCACTTGGCAATCAATACTTGGGTGATTCTATACACAATGATCACAAATAATATTAGTTTGAATAGAATTAACATTAATATTACCTAACTGTTTAGATTAAATATCAATTTGTGCTATCAATATAGCAATAGGATCAAGCTCAAAAACTCCAGCTGCTTTTTTAGGCATTGTTCTCTCTGAAGACCATTGGTAATTGTTGGATGTCATCTCCTCTAAAAGTTCATCGGCTGCTTCGTGAGTTTTGCTCATTAGTGCACCTCTAGCTGCTGCATCTTCCATAGATCGATTTGTAACTCCCAAACCATTATAGAATATTTGAATCTGTAGCCATTTCGGTCGTTCATGATGAGAACATTTTCTCAATAAATCTTTATACCTCTCCCATGCATCATACAAAGACTCAGTCTCAAATTGAGTGAATGTGGTAATGTCATTCCTTAGCTTTGCTATTTTTGTCGGTGGAAAATACTTAGCTAGAAATTTTTGTGCAAGTCCCTCCCAAGTAGTAATAACACCCGGTGGTAGAAAATTTAGCCAAGCATTCGCCTTATCTCTTAATGAAAAAAGAAAAGAGTCTCAATCGAATTGCATCATCTAATACTCCATTATGCTTGAAAGTGTCTTAAATTTTTAGAAAGTTTGCAATGTGAACATTAGGATCCTCGTGTGATAGTTCCCAAATTGAACAGTCTGTTTAATCATTTGAATAATCGCCGGTTCAATCTCAAAATTGTTAGCTTGTATAACCGGCCTCTTTATGCTTGATGTTGCTCCATTAAGTGAGGGCATAGCATAGTCTCTCAAAGCCTTGTTTTCCTCATTCTTTGCCATGGTGATGCACTTCTATATCCTGAAATATAGCTATTAAAAAACAAAAAAACTATAAATAGAAACTAAAAGTAAATAAATAAAAATAATAAGAAAAATCCAAATTAGTGACAATCTAGTAATTACCAATATCAATAAAAAATAATTAGTCCCCGGCAGCAGCGCCAAAAACTTGATGGGATTATTTTGCAAGTGTACAAAATCGCAACAAGTATAATAGATAAGTGAAAAGAGTGTCGAACCCACAAGGACTAATTATTTTATCAAGTACCAAAATTACTAGATTAACTACTATTTGGAAAGCCGAAATTTTAATAAATAAAGCAACTAAATTAATCTAAAGATCTAAACTAACAAAAGAGAACAAAATCTGAAATTTTCATGATTTGTTAATAGCCAAACAAATTCTAGGGCTTTCGATTTCACCTAGTTAATCTCACACAATTTATAACTCCATGTGAATAAAAATATTATTTTTCCAAGTTGTAGACCAAAATCCTCAAATTATTCAATATTCTCTCTCAAGTAATATCAAAAATATTCTCAACTAATTATTTGTCATAGTTCATGCACAAATTACTAATTGAAAATTCATTAAGATCTATAGATTTCTTAACGGTCACATTAACAGCGGTTCTCTCTTGTAACGGTAATTAATTTGATTAATTCGAAACCATAAATTACCAGTTCGGTCTCTCCATTATTTAATAAATCATACAAAAGTTGGCTAAACAATTGTAATCATTAAGAACAATAATTAAACACACAACCATGGAAAAATAGAAAAATAATATGAAATTAAAATTGTGTTCTCAAACCTAGGCTACATCAAATCCCTAGAAAATAAATTTAGTTTATAATAAATTTGCAACTAACAAACATGTTCTTTGATTGCATAATAAAAATTCGATTGTTATTTGAAGACTGAATTTAAGAGCCTCGGGATCCGCACACTCCTTTCTCTCTCTCTCTTCCTTCTCCTCTGTTTTCATTTCTCTGCTCGTTGATTTCCATGCTTCAACTTCTTCTTTTCTCTGTTCTTTCACGCCGCCCACCAAGCCAGCCAACCCTCCTCTGATTTTTTTCTTTATTCTTGGTTTTCGCCCAGCCACCACCCATATAGAGCCGCCCCCTTTCTTTGGCTTCGTCACATGCTACACTTATATAGAAAAGTATAATTCGGGTTAGGTAAGTTTAAATTTTAGGTTTAGTTAATTATTATTAGATAATTAATTAGAATCTTAAGATTATGATTAATCATAAACTAATAATCAATTAAAAAAACATATTGTTCATTATTTCCTTTTGATTTTTTTTATTATTATTTTTTTAATTACAGAATTTTATTCTAACCCCTAATTGATAATAATAATTCTATTTTGCTTTTCACATGGCCAAATTGTAAAATTCAAATTTTAACAAATCAATAAAATTTTAACAATCATTCTCATTGTTTTCTTTGTTGATTTTTACTGAAAATATTCACCTTTTGCATTAATAAATCTTATTCCTTCACAAATAATTAATTAACTGAGAATAAGATAAATTATTAACAAGATAGACGAATACAAGCAATTTTTATTGGTAAATGTGTACTAATATTTATATTAAAATTAGACACATCACATGCCAATAATACAATCTTCAACACGGTCACTAAACAAAGCATATGTCATATCCTTGCAATTGTGTTTATTTCCTTGTGAGTCTTCTAAGGATATTTGGAGGTTTTTTATATTATGAGTAACCATAGAATTAGAACCATTAAAACTTCTTATAAAGGCCTTATGAGTTAATTCTGATTTGTATTGTTTTGGTATAAAACATGAGTGTATTATACTGATTTGCGCGCAAGTATCAATTAATGTGTATATTGTAATTTCCTTGTATTCTGGAAAACTAAGTGTAATAGGAATATAGATTTTTAATCCAGTCTTTCATCTAAGATTAACTACATTGATGTTTAGAGGTTCTTTTTCAGAACTTTGTTTGAAAACCATTGAATTTTCTGATTCTTTATTAATATGAGAGTGGGTCGTCTCATTGTCAACTTTAGACTTAATTAATTCAATGTCACTATCTGAGTTTGTTAACTCAATATGTTTTTGCTTGATAGTGGTAGAATCTTTTGGCTCAGTAGAGCTAGGAGGTTTTATGCTCGGTAGAGCCTCCAGAATTGTTAGAGCTTGTTAACTCTGGGTTTAATTCTGAAAAATCAAATCCACTTTTATTGGAAAGAAATGGTTCACTTTCTATTTTGTTTTGAATTTTAGTTTTTTGTTTCTTGCTAAAAAGAATTGTTGCAGATGGTTGGTCATCTTCTTCCTTTTCTATGTTTTTTGTTCCATATAATATAGCTGGTTTTAGAACAAGGTAGAATAAGAAGTCATCCATGATATTTGAAAGATTCATGTTGGTTTAGCTAAGCTATAATAAACTATCTTTTTTCAAAAGGATTTCTCGTTTAATGAAGCGCTTACTGTAGCAATCATTTAAAAGATTTCCGATATGGCTAAGCTCTTACTGTAATAAGTATTAAAAGATTTCTTTAACTATTTTTGTGCTTTGACTATTTCTAACATCTGTAGCATCATTCTCCCACACTGTGGATTTATAGTGGGGTTCAACATCGAGCTAAGCCTCAACAGGTATTAAGAACCACAATAGCAATCCCTACATGCTATTAGCACCACATGCCTATATGATTGCTTTAGAGATGAAGAGCACGACTCAAAAAAATAATTAAAGTTGAAGAACATATACCTAAAACATGGCTTTTGCTTATACAGTCTAAAGATAAAACATTTTACTACATGGCCAAATTAAACAAGTGTAAGAACAAGCGTTTATTTTGATATATAGCTTAACCAACATTACGGAGATTACTCCTCCATCCTAACCTAAACTTTACAAAGAGTAGTTTAGATAATATACCTGATTGAAAAAGAAGACTCTGAATTATTTGCCAAGCTCTGATACCAGTTTTGTAGCGGATGTAGAAAATCAATGGAAGTAGAGATAGAACATAAAAGGAAATATTTTATCTATTGGAAAGTAGTAGCACACATGCACTCTTTCTTTTTTTCTTCCCAAGAAACCTTATGCCTTCACACCAAGCCATAGCTTCTCCTTATATAGGTGGAGAAAGGCTTAGGCTACCATTATGCATACAAAAATACATAACATACATGAAGCTTCCTTAGTAAGCTTCTTCTTATGAAACTTCCTTAGTAAGCTAGTAAATATTACACTTTCACATAGAATATTCAGAGTCTACTGACTCAAAAAGCTCTACTGAGCAAAAAAATATTGAGTTAATATATGCAAAAACAAAATAAACAAAAAAACTTTTATAAAGTATAAGCTGATCAAGAAACTTTGATTGACCAACAAATGACAAAAGTTGGTGAAATTTCTCGAGTAGAAGGTAAAGGAAAAAGACCTTTAGAACCTGAAGAAAATCCATTACCTGATTTTCAGCCTTCTAATCCGGAAGAATTTCTAAGATATGGAAGAACATATGAAAGATTATTTTACCATAATAATATCCTTAATTGGAAAGATGATCATGCTAGAATAATACAAAGAGCATATGAAAAACGAAATGCCCATATGGGTACATATTTCAATATTGATGAAATACCCCATAGATATCTAAAAAAATATTTTAAAGATTGGGGCCAACATATGCGCGGTATAAGATATCTCCTAAAAGGAATGACTAACTGAAATTTTTTCAAATACACATGTTCCTTATGGGAAGAATACGAAGCTGATTGGCTAAGAAGCTTAGAAGCTACAAATGCAATTGAAAAAGCCAATATTGAATCTCAAGAAACAACTGATTGAATGATTTTTCGATTATTATCATCATTCTATAGTGATTTAACAGGAGAAACACTACAAAGGACTATAGATGAAGAAAACAAGTTATTAATGATGAAATTATGCGATATATGTGAATTAGAAACTTTTGTCACAGATTATATTGGGCAAATTTTCAAACTTGAAGACCCTGATAAGAAAATATTTTGGTTAGAGATATTTTTTTTCTAAAAATCCCAGAACCATGGGGAGACTTGATAAAAATTATTTTAACAAATTAATGGCAATTAATTATGCTGGTCTTATTGGAGATACACTCAGAGGTCAAAGTACAGGATTTCAAAGTGCTAAAGCACATAAACAAATAAAAATTAGAGTTAAAAACTCAAAGCTAGGGATGCAATATTGTCCCAGATACGATCCAAATGTAAATTTGGAATATGGGTGTGAACCTAAATATGGATCTTATAATAGACCTTCCAAAAAATTTAAAATTACAAGAAAAAGATGGAAGCCATAATTCAAGAAAAAGTGGCAAAAATAATATTAATTATTCTAAACCCAAAAGATTTATAAAAGATAGATTTCCTAAATACCAAAAATGGATGCAAATGCTTCAAATGTGAAAAAGAATGACATTATGCAAATGAATGCACTGAAAAAATTCACAATGTTATAATGAATAATTTACAAGAGTACGGTATTCATACCCAATCCTTTGAGGAAATTCCTACTAATGAAGAAACTTCTATTTATGAATTATTCTCTGTTAATGAAAGCAATTATAACTCTGATTCCTCTTTGGAAATGGAATCGTTAAAAATAAATATGATAACGATTAATAAAATAGCTAATGCTATCTGGGTAGAAATGCTTTCTTCAAAAGCCTCTTTACCAACAAGAGACAATACATGCTCTCCTGGCCAAAATTTACGAGCAGCTGAAAGCATGATAATAGAAAGATATTCGGTATTAGATGTCCCATTGGACTTACGAATAATAATCCCCAAGGGATATTATGGGCAAATAGTTAACACTACTGCAGTATCAAACAAGCAATTATTTGTTATAAATGGAATAATAACTTCTGAACACAGGAATAGAATTTCATTATTCTTTAAAAGTTTGAATCACTTTGCTATACATAAACATCAAGGTGATATTATTGCATAATTATTAATACTCAAATATGAAGAACTTCTAATAGGAAGAATTCGAGAAATAGAAGAAACTGGTTGTAATAGTACACATATATCCAGTACTGAATACAGAGTAAATATGATTTTTTTAAGAGAAGATACCACCAATATTGATATCGACAATAGTATTGGAGAAGTCTATGATATATCCGATGATGACATAACAAAACTATTAGGAATGATTCCTCATCCAGATAAAAAGGATGTGTATAAAACTGATAAATCTATTATATCAAGGTTTAGTTCTAAAAATACTTACATTTTTAAAAAATGCAAGGAAATATAGAATTAAAGGAATTCAAGACCTCTCATCAATAAAGCTTATATGCAGCACCTCAGATCCCACTACCGGAAATCCGTGACACAAACCAGAATCTTTTCCTTCAAATGCATCTCAACACAGTAATAACACGGAAACTTTTTATAGCCAAATAAAATCATTACATCATCAATTATAATCATTATCTTGTTCTTGAATAAGGAATACCAATTACATTAAAGCATTACAAATATTACTTAAACATTTTGCTTGCCCTTCAGAACGGTAGTCAACTGATCTTCCACTGGAACTCCACTGAATGGTCAAACTGCTTCCCTGAGATGCGCCTTGTAGCACAAATCTTCTGTTGCGCTACTCTGATATTCTTGCACCTGCTTGAATGGTAGATATGTACATTACTACTCCACTTGGATATTCTGTTTGTCTTGAGTCCTCCTACATTTGCGACCCGATATCCAGCACCTAATTGAGTGGGAACGTCAGTACATATACTGATGCAATGCTGATAAGAAAACAACGATCTCTAACTAGCAATCACAACCAGACTAATGAAAACAGAAATGTGCATCGTCATTTCCTAGTGTCAGTGTATGTCGTGACCTAAGGCCTAATGCATAGTACACAATGTACAGAAAACAGATGCACTTAGTCTAATGTCAGCAAGACTTTGGACACACATGCGTTCCATACAACATACGCTCCAAATCAAGTCATCTTCTCCAGTTCCAGGTTTTGAACTCTTGCCATGCAATGCATTCTACTATTGTATTCAACCTGTTCCTGATAGATACAACATGACTGGTGAATCCTACAGTTATTACTGCGAACACAGTGGTGTCCCCGTCTACCACTAGTGCCCTAATCCGGTCTGAATCACAGCAAATGTCATGATGATCTTACAGATACATAACCGCATATCTATGGCGCCGAAGATCCATCGGATCGCAGCCTCATTGTTCGTTCATGTACACTCAACATAAGAACATGACGGCCTCGAGGGTCTAATCCCCATATCCGACAGGTTATCTCCCGTTCTTACCACGGCACTTCAGGAATTAACAGAGCGAGATACGGATCTCGTATCCCATTGACAGGAAAAGACAACCCTGATTATCACCGCCTAGTGCTGCCCCTTAGAACAAGTCGAATTATAGGGAATCACCCCTAATATCAACTCGGTCTTTAAGTGGAAAGTAAAGAAACTTAACTAAATAACAGTTTACTGAAAATATGTTTGTCACCCAAAATCATGCACGAAGTTTTATCAAACAATTGATCCCTGACTGTCTGTTAAATTAATAACCCGGTGAGTCGATACTCATTGGCTGTCATACCCCTGTTGGTCCTCGACCCAATTCCCGGCTCGTGACCCTAGGGAAGCCTTACACCTGGCAATAAAGGTAAACATACATAAACATCAACACATGACTTATTGACAGACCTAGCGTACTAATACACCGATCAGTTTTAGTAATACCTAGGTCAGAAATAGATCTGACCTGGTCAATTAACTCAAACACTACCGATCCGATCTCCATCGTTCGCCACCACCTCTGACTTGGATCGCATCCAATATCCGGGTCCGAGATCAATTACCCATTGGGTAAGAGTTCGTTGGCACACGAGGGATGACTCTCCCGTTCTCGAGGTGGAAGAATTCATTTTTAGCCTAAGGGTTGTCAGTCGTAGGGTAATACCTTACCCTAGACGATCCATCAGACAACTTCAAATCAAGCTAACCATCCTGCACAATGAAACAAACTCAAACCCCGATAGAAACAAGTATTTCCAACATATAAATGCTACTAATACACAAGTCCAAGACTTAGGTGTAGAGCAAAAGCACAACTACTACTAACGTGAATCTACCCAGTCATTAGAAAAACATTCATAACTTCTAATCCACACAGTGGAATTCCATGAATGAGCACTCTTTGGAAAGCTAAGAGGATCTACTTCAATTCTTAAGTTGATCATTTCTCAGATTTCAAATACACAGTTCCAGAAATTCACAAGTTTACTGCTATGCCAACAAGTTTTCTCAAATTCTATATCAACTCATACACAGCTCCTGAACTTAGAAAAATCATAACTTGCAAGATATAAATTGGAATTTCATGATCTTACCCATTCTGGAAAGCTACGACTCTATGCTACAAGTCTCCAGTCAATCATTCCTTCATATTTAGCCATCTTGATGCTATAAAATCTCTATATGTTCTCAGTTGTACATTTCTTCAATGTAAATGCATATCCTTCGATCGTTGTGATATAGGCATAACTCACAAACCGTAAGTCGAAACTGAGATCCGTCAAAAGGGTTAGAAAGTAGACATAATTTTCTAAAAATTATGTTCACAAAATATTTTCAAATACTGACCTTAATAGGGTCTAAGATACTGATCAAAACGAGAAAACCGGCAAAACTGAAATATCTCATATGCACAAAATCTACTAGTTCACATAGAACTCATCCAAAACACAACCAAACACGAAATAGAGTATACAAGATGTCCAAGCAACATGTTATAGGGTATTTCATAAGTCCACAACAAGTCTATCACGAATACCACGAACGAGCACAAGATAACACATGAACAACACGCATATACGCAACAAGATGTGGTCAATCCTAGGTTATATCATGTCATGTATGTCGTGAGGCAACTATTGGTCAAATCATCACTATAAAGACAATATCAACAAGGTAATTCACACACAAATTGTCTCTAGAACCCAACTACACTACAGGCGGTATTTAGTACTTATATTACATAAAGAAAAGAATACAAGTTCTTGACTTAACCAACGATGAAAATGACACCAAGCAAGAATAACGGGAACAGATTTCTGGCAACGAACACAAACGAACAAACAATGCAACCACGAGCCAAACTCACGAACAATGAACCCAACGAACCCAATGCACGATCACGGACTACGAACACCTGAAACGTATAACCACACACGTGCCAAACAAGACTACGAACCCAATGAACAATCACGGACTACGAACACCCGACACGTATAACACACGCACGTGCAAGGGACGGAAGAGATAACGACAACGGGGCAGCTGTTTGTTGTCGAACGGGGAAAACACCTACAGCTAGGGCCTCGGGAGGTGCTGTCTGAGCAAAGGTGGCATGACCAGGGGCTGCATGACAAAATTTATCAGTGTACACATAGGAAATTTAACTCACTTAACAAAACAGGATATTCTACTAAGACTGGTTCTGTCTAGAACTTAGGAAAATCATATCCTTCAAACCACAAACTGAAATTGCATGATTTAAAATGTTTTGGAAAGCTAAGACTTTCTATTACAAATCTCTAGTTAATCATTCTTCCAGATTCTCAACATATAATTCTAGAAAAGCTCAAGTTCACAGACTAGCTAACTCTGCACTTAACTGAACATGGTCTATTCAAAATTTAATATCAATTCAACCATATGTCCAATACTTATAAAATTTGGGATTCAGTAACTAGACATATACAAGCCTAACATATCCAAAAATTGCATTCAGATAAATATACAGAGAGTTACAACCTTTTGAATATAGTCGAAAATTTCTTCTGTTTTCAGCAATGTATAAAACCTCTGGTTACAAACTAATTTTGAAACCCCATCAAATGTTATCCAATTTTCTAAAATTTTAGATACATGTGCTATAGAAAAATTTCATTGCAAGATTATATACCATAAATTAATTATGATTTATAAAAATTTATCCTTGAAACAAAACAGAACAATTTCTTGGTTCTAGACCAGTTGACAAATAGTATTTTTTAAATATAGCAAATAGATTCAGAAAAACCTGAAATTTGGAACGAATGTTGTTAACACATCCAAGTACCTTCAATAAAAATTTCAGCTCAAAATACATTACCAATATCATATCATGAATTCCCAAACTTCACTTCACAATAAGGAAAAACACAGTTTTCTTCACTGCTCTCTGTTCCGAAAATAAGAATTTTGTTGAGCTACTAAACAAACCCAGAAAAATATGAAAAAAATTGAGGATGCTCTAAACTCATCCTAGAACATGCCATCAAAATTTTATGTCCAGATTCTAAGTCAATTGTATGGTAGAAATTCCTAAGTCATAACATCACATGTATGTGCTTTAACATGAAACATGGTATGAACTATGTTAACATACAAGTTCTATTTTTACATAACATATCAACCCTCAAGCATGGTATTCATTGTACTCTTATCTATTCCTACATACCAATTCATACACATACAAAAATACTAATTTAGAGTTGAGAACACCCACCTCTAAAGTTGAGAATATGCTGTGTCTTCAACTTCTCCTTCTCCTTCACCAAACTTGCTTCTTCACCTCCAAGTAACCCTACAAAACAATTTGAACACTCTCTTTCTCACTATCTTATCTTTTCTTCTCACTTTCTTTCTTATATTTTATTTTATTTTTCGAAACTTAGAAGAAAGGAAGAAGGTTGAAGAAGGAGGAAGCTTTTTGAAAAATGGAAATGAGGAGATTGGGGGGGGGGGGGGGGGGGGCAGAAATTGGTGGGTAGGAGGGTGGGTGGTGAGGTGGAGGGTAGGGTCGGTGAAGGAATGAATGGTTGAGATGTAGCCAACACAAAACAACTAGAACCTTTAACATGGTTCTCATTTTTTTCATGAATAAAATCAAACATGGTTAATTTCCAACCTAGGGATCTGATCAAGATAACACGAAGATCATCATGATGGCTAGCGTTTCCTAACCCTAGGTTAAGCAAACTCTAACCCAAAATATAATGTATGGTTGATTACAATTCAAATTAATATTTTGATATCCATAGCAAAATATATTCTAATATTTATAGAATATATACGGGCATACTCATATTCAAAACAATTATAGATCGTATATCATATACGATCCAATACGATCAAATCAAATATATATATATATATATATATATATATATATATATATATATATATATATATATATATATATATATATATATATATACACACACACTTAAAAAATAAGATAATTTGAATTTATAAAAATATATGTTTATAAAAATTATTATTTTTCCCGAAGGTTGTCTTGTTAAAACAATCGGGGCAAAACCACAATTTAATTGAGAAGATATCCCGAGTACATCTCATCGGGTTCAGAATAACTAATATATCTGAAATTTCTCAATTAATATCAATTATTATTTGGAAAAATACATAATTGCGTGCAATTCTCAACTGTGCACGGATTACAATGCAAAATAACTATATACTATTTTGCGGGGTGTTACATTATAAATGATGAGAAGATAAAGAGAATAAAATAAAGATATCCACTTATGAATTATCTTCGTCTTGGATTGATACAAATAAATACCATTGCACAATTTCGTGCTGGAATAGATACACCAATTTTGATGATAGTAAGAGATGAAAGGATAACGATCCTTTAAATTCTATAATTGGAGGAACTAAATCAAATCTTGCAAACAGAATATTTGCTTTCAATATACATCACAGGTTTTTTGTTGCATTAACAGATGAAAATATTACTGATATTTATACCTTATTAATTAATTTGAAAGGTATAGAAATGAATTCCGGATCAAAAATCATAAGTATTCAATGAGAAAGTTGCATAGCCTTTAATGAAATTGCTACTTTCAAAGCAAAAATATCTAAAGATTACATACAGCTATTTGAAGTAGGAACAGGAAAGATTATTCAACCTAAGATAATTGAACAAAAACATATTACTTTTAATAATGATATGACATTATCTATATAATAAATTACAAAGAAAGCTATCAAGTGGTACTCATTCAATCTTCCCTAAAACCAATGGCCTACGTTGATTCTCACAAAACATATTTTTCCGCCCAAAATTTCAAACCCCAAAATTAAATTTTTCCCCCCAAAACTAAAAAACTCATTACTTTATCACTATCTCTCTCTTCTCTCTTCACTTTTTCGTATTTTCTCTTTCTCTCTCTCCCTCTCTTTCTCCCAATCTTTCTTTATTTACTTAGAAATTTAGATTCTAAGATTTCAGGTTTGTAAAGCTTTCAAAATTTTTATGTTTTTTTTTGTTATATTGAAAATAGCAAATATCTCTTCAACAGTTAAATTTCATCATTTTCCATCCTTAAAGTTCTAAGAGGTTGGATTTTACACCCTCATTTATATTAATTATTTTTCAACATATACTAATAGAAACATGGACTATTATTTACAACTAATTATTGTCATACTATTCAAACTTGAACTACATAATTATTGTTTTACTGTTTACAGGGCTTTTCGTGTGTTGTATCGTTCCGAAGACGTGCCGTAGGCACGTGCCCACGGGCAAATCTAGTTCATAAATAAACTAAAAATTCCAGAAGAAACATTTATAGTTTCAGGATATAAAATTACTACTATATACAAAAATAAAGAAGAAGAAAATTCTTCAAAACAAACATCTTTTCTTAATAGATCTGGTTCTTGCTCTATAAGAAGAGATAGTAGCTTACTTCTTGATATTGAGGCATCTATAATACTAACTCCTAATATGCTGAAAGATATACACAGAAAGAGCTTGAGCTTTGGAAAAAGTCAGCCTACTGAAGGAACAACTATTCAGATGATAGAAAAACAACATGATATAGAATCAAAAGAAGATTTTGATAATCTTGGAAACATGATTATCAAAGTCCCTATAAAAAATATCAAAACCTAAAAATAATTTTCACATTACTATATTTTACAACTTTTTGTAGATATATCTATGGAAGTAACAGATTTAGAGTTTGTCTTTATCAAAAGGGAAGAAGTACAAAGCTTCATACGAGAACATAAAAAATATTTTTACAGCAAAAAAAAATTGGCTACTTTCGATAGCATGAAGATTAGTTGCAGTGACTCGAAGAAATCTAGCATTTAATCTAGAAGACGATTATTACATATGTCCGGGATGTTATGAAGTATACAATGTAATTGAAGAATATCTAGAAGAACATGACTCAATTTTTTGCGATGGTCAATATAGAATGCCACCAACACAATTTTTAACCCCAGAACTCGAAGGAATGGATGATTCTGAGTAACCTAATCAGTAGATACTCCACAACAAAGCTAGCAACGGTAAGGACAATGACGGAGAAATCATGGTGGGGAACAGTAACAGCATAGTAGACCAGCAGATCGGAATACAACAGACAAATGATATCAGTCAACTAAAAAATGATATCAAACAGCCCAAACTCGACATTATAAAATGGTAACATACATCGATCAGCTAAGAGATGACACCCATCTACTCCAACAACAACTCCAGGACATGATAAAATAAGCCTGTATGACAGACGTGATAGAAATATCACTCCTACAGTAATAACCAACCGCAACCTCATGAAAGAAGGTGCCAGCACTAGATAGAAGCATGGTGGGCCACCTCAAAAAGAAATGGACAACAGAAGTGTGGTGATATTTACTATGTTACTAAGGAAGTTTTCTTAGATTAAGCTTACTAAGAAAACTTCATGTATGTTATGTATTACTAAGGAAGCTTTATGTATGTTATGTATTTTTGTATGCATAATGGTATCCTAAGCTTTATTATCCTAAGCCTTTCTCCACCTATATAAGGAGAGAGTATGGCTTGGTTTGAAGGTAGAAGGTTTCTTGGGAAGAATAAAAGAAAGAATGTATGTGTGCTACTACTATCCAATAAATAAAATCTTTCCTTTTATGTTCTATCTCTACTTCCATTGATTTTCTGCATCCACTGTAGAAAGGCTATGTCTTGGTGTGAAGGCAGAAGGTTTCTTGGGAAAAATAAAGAAAGAGTGTATGTGTGCTACTACTATCCAATAAATAAAATCTTTCCTTTTATGTTCTATCTCTACTTCCATTGATTTGATGCTGGAAAACCAATGGAAGTAGTGATAGAACATAGAAGGAAAGATTTTATTTATTAAATAGTAGTAGCACACATACACTCTTTCTTTTATTCATCCCAAGAAACCTTACACCCTCACACCAAGCCATAGCCTCTCCTTATATAGGTGGAGAAAGGCTTAGGATACTAAGGCTTAGGATACCATTATGCATACAAAAAATTCATAACATACATGAAGTATATATATATTTATTATTATTATTATTAAATAGCTCTCCTTCAATTAAAACAAAATCAATGGCTCACATTCACCATCCGAAAAGATATTTTCTCCCCAAAAGTCCCCCCCCCCCAGAAAAAAAAAAATAAATAAATAAAATTAAAAAAAATAAATTTCTCCCCCCCCCCCTCCCCCCCCAAAAGTTTTCATCCTCACTTTATTATTATCTCTCTCTCTCTTTCTCACTTTTTTAGATCTCTCTCTCTCTCACTTTTTCTCTCTTTATTTCTTTCTCTCATATCTCTTCACTTTTCAGAAAAAAAATGAGCCACAAAATCAGACATTCTTTAATACTTGGATGATTAGTAGTAACACTAGCATGCTGGATTTTCTTTAACTTCTTTATGTGTTTCACTTTGCCTGCATTTTCTTTATGTGTTTACGAGGCTTTTCATATGCTGCATCGATCACAAAGACGTGTTGTAGGCACGTGTCAATGGGAAAATATAGTATATATAATAAATCACAGAGAATTTTTAAAAAAAGCTATCAAGTGGCTCCCCTTCAATAAAAACCAAATTAATGGATAAGATTTACCCTTCCAAAAGACATTTCCTCCCAAAACTAATTTTTTTCTCCCAAAACAAAAAAAACTCCTCACTCCATTACTATCTCTATCATCTCTCTCTCTCTCTCTCTCTTTTGCCCAGAAATTACCCAGATATGTAAATTTCCTGATTTTTTAGATTTTTATGCTTCTTTTGATTAGATTGTTTATTTAAATAAACTATCTTGCTCTAACATGATTAGATTTCAGGATCTCTATCTCTCTTTATACTTCACTGAATTAAATAAACTTGAGTTACATATACTTTCATAATTAAATCAAAATTTTTCAAATTGGATGGAAGTTTATTTAGATTTTTGGGTAAAGATAGAAAATTTTCAGATTTAGGTAAAACTTGGCTTAAATCTAGATAAACTTTTCAGAACTTTCAGATTTTGGTAAAACTTGGCAGAAATGAAAAGTTTCATATTTTAGGAATTGTTGTCTGAAAACTTTCAAATCTCAAGAATGTAAATAAACTTTCAAATTTCTGAAAATGTTATCTGAAATGAAAAAGTTTTTGAAAAATATCACTGAATTGTTGTCATGCTGTAATGAAGAATCTAAACAACATTTTTTACCAAAATCTAAAACTTTCTGAGTTTACCCAGAAAATTTCTTGTTAAAGCTATGTTTCGTTAAAGCTTTGGTGTTATCAGTTTGATATACAGAGCACTGAGAGTATAGTATCTAAACTGGGAATATTTTAAAGCTATATTTTAAAGCTATATCTAAAGTGAGAATCGAAACTGAGTATATTTTTAACTATATTTTAATTTTTTGTTAAAGCTTTGGCTTTGGTGTTCTCAATTAGAAACATTTCTATAATAAATCAATTTACATGTATAAGATATTTTTGGTGTCTCAGTTTAGAGTTAATCGCCCATTTTTGTGTTATTTGTGTTGGCTAAAGCCTTCATGGATCTATCCATATAATAATAAAAAAAAATAGAAATACCAATGTGATTGATTGTCACGCCCCGCTTCCCAAAATGCAAAAATACGGCCACGTGACTAAGGCCCAACGAATGATGTATACATCACCCATATGCTATAACAGTTTAACTCAACAATATGAAATGTAATAATAACCACGCATGCAATAACATAATCACATAACATGAACAATCCACGAACGATCTCATACATAACCAACATCTTGAAATCAAATAACTTCGGGTCACCAAAGCCCGATACAATATACGATAACAACAGTACTGAAAATAAAATAAAAATGAAAATGCATGGTAATTATTGAAGACTAATGGTTCAACTCCATGCTCTTGAAGGTCTGTTCTCCAAGTCCTTCAGTCAATTCCTCAGGGATACCTGCAATCTCAACATCTAGAGATGGTGGTGGGGGGGGGGGGGGGGGGGGGGGGGGGCAGTCCATTAGAGCAAGATCGAACAGCAAGTAGTGAAAGCAGTGAAACAATAAACATGGTAATGCAATACAATGAAATAGAAGGATGTGATATGCACAATACAAAATAAGGACAATAAAATATAAGTATAACTATGAAATCAAATCAATTGATAAGCAACGGTCAACACCACGATAGTTGGTAACAATGAATAATAGTAGAAATGCAGTGTCAATGCTTAGTGTTATTCTTATGTCTATTAGTCTTTTATTAATCTATCTAATGCACGCAATCCTGTGTCCCATACCACAGGTTCGGCTGCATACAATCAAGTGAACATTTAGACTATAGTGGTGAATTCTATAGATCATGTACTCGGGACTTGCAATATCAATGACCAATGACCGATGACCGATGCACGATAAATCGGGATACTGTAGTTAGTAATCCACAATCAATCGATGGCCAATATGATCGATAATAATGACCAATATGGGTTGTGACCAATATCCGCTTCCGAGTACACTCCCCTATATCGTCCACTACTATGTCTTTCCCTTTTTTACCCCGGTTTGTCATTATTTTGTTACAATGAGTCATGCATATGCAGTAGATGGAACGGTGTCAAGGAACAGTAACAATGAGGTGTCAATGGTTGTGCAATGATCGGTATGTACTGCAATTCATAGATGCAAAGTTAACACATTCATAATTAAAAGGTAAGAGAACACAATTCTGCACAGCAGTATCTTGTTGTACAAAAATTAACTTTTCCGATGCTACAGGAAAGCAAATCGGAATCCGTCAGAGATTCTATAAACTAGACTCTCTGTCGGTTTTGGCGCATATTCACACAATACATTTAGATAACAGTAGTTATGTCTACCAGTTGGTTCTTTATGAGTTTAATGTTCTGACAGCAACTCAACATCCAGTTATTATATGCATAATGCAACTGAAAACTCCACTAAAATTCTTACAAAAATTATAATCTGATTTCTGACAGTGTTCATTATCATTCTTGTGAATTTGGGATTTTAATTCTTATATTAACCTACTATTTCAATCGGTCGAACATGATACGGCAACTATAAAGCAGTAATCCAAAACTACTGTTTCGATCGGTAGATACAGCATATTTTCCAAGCTACAAGTCGGATAGAAGATTCGTTAGTTGTTCTAGAAACTATACACAGTGTTCTACAAATTCTGTTTAATAAGTTTTTTATAATATCATCTGAAACTATGTCGAATTCTCATTCCAATTTTGGGTAGACGGCAGTCCATAACATATTGAGTTGATTTCTACAATTTTTCATTTACAAGGGTATAGTTTTATGATTACAATTGAATATAAAAATACAACTAGATATCAGCATGGTTCCTAATATTAACGTGATAAACATTAGCACATCAACGGTATTAATCTGCGCCTACAATCATACGATCATATATGCACATACAATTCATTCAATCACTAATCTTTCTTGTGTAATTTCGTGCTTCTAGTTGTGTTTATGTGGTAGATGCGTATATGAACAGTTTCTCATGGTTTTCTATGACTTATTGGGTAGACGAAATTCAATGAGACGAAGAACGATGTTAGTTTAGGATTCAACAATATTTGATGGGTAGAATTGATATTAACATGGATTTAAAAGAGGGATACTACTTGCGGAGGTCAAAAAAAGAGTGCTTGCACAAGAATACACAAAATTGTGCAAGAGATGCTTGCCTTTGATGTTACAACGAGACGAATAAGAGATGACGGCAATACAAGCACATGCAACTACAAAAACCACACCACGTGCAACTCACGTGGCAGCAAGACGCGAACGGCAACAACCGTAAGTGGGACGACGGCAGCAAGGGGTAGCACGGCAGTGGCAACAACCGCGGCAAGCTTCGGCGGCTATGGGTAGTCAAGGCAGCGAGGGGACAGCAAGGCAGGGCGACGCTAGCAGTGTCGAGGTGCAGGTCGGCAGGGAGGTCGAGGACGCACGATGCTGTCGTCGGTGGTGGTGGCAGCAACAGGGACTGGTAGCAGACGAGGTGGATGTCAGTGAGGTGCTCAGGGAGGCGACTCGACGAATTGCAGGGTGAGGAGGTGGATCGAGCGACGGTGAGGAGCCTGCAATCGGCGAGGAATGGGGTGCAGCGTCAAGGGGCTTGACGGGGTGGCTGTAGTGGCGACAGGGGGAAGGTGGTCACGTCGGTGGTGCGGCATCGGGGTGAAGGTGGCACGGTCGATAGCTGTGGGCATGCAGCGCCGGCGCAAATAGGGGACTCATGGTCAACAGTGGCGCTCGAGTCGACGACGGAGTCGACTGCGGAGGGGTTGTCGGTTGTTGTGGGAAGTGTGGTGGGGTTCGAGTGGTCGCTAGGGCAGTGCTCGGGGTGTTTTTGTGTTGGGTTTCGAAAGACAGAGGGAAGAAAGAGGGAGAGAAAGAATGACGGGTTACACAAGAATTAGGATAAATAATTGAGTTGGGTTCTACAAATAAAATTTATAGGATGGGCTAGTGTCACGTCCCGCTTCCCAAAAGAGAATACGGAATACGGATATGCGACAAAAGCCCAGCGAATGATTTTCATCATCCATAAGTTGTTCAAAATCGTTACAATATTTCACAAGAATAATTAGAGTCGGAAGCAAAAGAATCAACCAAGCATGCATAATAAAATCAAAATACCAACAAGAATACTTGAAACCAAAATATAATATAATTCCAAATAAATCATATCTGAATAAGTCAAAATCCTGGGTCACATCGCCCAAATACAAAAAAAAATCCAAGTATCAAATACAATTATTCAAATAAGCAGCAGAAATAATAATAAAAACTCCAGCACTAATATTTCATATCACCAACTCCATATGGTACCTGTTCTCCAAAGTCTGCAATTTAACAATTGCAAGAATAGGAAAAAGAAAATAAACTCCCGTCAATGCAAGTTACGGGCTGCTTGTAGTGCAGGATACAAGTACATGGGATAAATAACAAATGTAAAATAACAACAGAAAAAACATAGCATGGTATAGGCATATCAACAGAAATATAATGTCTAATATGAATCAGGAAAACAAATCAGATAACATGGTATAATAAAAGATACAGATAACATGTGTCAAGTGTCAAGTGTCAAATGGTATGCAGACAGATATACAGATGGTAGTGTCAGATGATAGTCAGACAGATAACAGATAATCAGATAACAGATAACAGATGTCATGTTCTTATAAGTCTTGTGTGATTACTATCTAGGTAGCACTTCATGGGCCCCAACTTTTTATCACATGGTTTCTATATTTAAACAGTTACGTTTAGATTTCGTAGTGGAGTCCATAGGGCAGTGTACTCAGGGATCAGACAGACAGATATCAGATAATCAGATAATCAGATCAGACAGACAGATAGAACCTATGGGTTCTCTTCTGAGTACACCTTTCTATAGGGAAGTATTATAGTCAGGGTCAGAGAAACACGTAACAGATAGGGAACACGGGCCCTCTTCTCAGTACACATTTCTATATTTTCCACTACTAGATCTTTTCCACAAATCCCGGCTTGGTTATTTATTATTATTAGCAGACAGACATGTATATGCAGAAAACAAAATAAGAATAACATGGTATAAACATGTAACAAGTTCAGGGTGACAGATAAACATGTACAGATGATAGACAGTTCATAAAGGAATAGAATCATGCAAATGCTAGTTCAGGACAGCAAGACACTATTGTACTAAAATACGGATTCCGGTTGCTACAAAAATGCAAATCTGAACCCGTCGAAGAATCTGGAAAATAGACTCTCTTCCGAATCCAGAAAATATATATAAGTCATATAGTATTTCACAAAATCATAACTCAAAATAGGTTTGAATCCAGAAAATACGTTCAATCAGAAATCAGAAAATAGTATTCAAAGTCAAGAAAGCAGCATAAAAACCCATTAATTAAATCCACAAAAAATCTGAGGTATTCCCCTATATGTATAGTAACAGAATATTAAGTTTTAGAATTTTCCAATTTAAACAGTTTAGTCAACGAAAATCTGAAAACATCAAGATGTAGTAGTTTTGTAAATCTGGAATAGTAAACACTGCAGTGAAAAAACAGCAATATCTCACAAACCATAAATCGAAATCAAAATTCGCCAAAAGAGTAATAAAATAGATACAGTAGGCTAACTTTCATATTCAGAAATATTTTAGAAACAGCAAGTAGAATTAGGTCGAAAATCAGGTTCTTTACTAAACAATAGTAAAATTCTGCATGAAAAATCTTTATTTGCGAGCATGAAAAGGTTTGTAAAACATTTCAAATAAATCCACCAAAATTTAGGTTTATTCCAATCAGGTCTAGAAGTATTGCATAAAATTTCAGATCAAAATAATCATTTTAACACCAGAATAAAAATATATTACTCTTCAGAATCCATAGAAATCAAAATCTGGAAATCTTTCGACGCCACTGTAGTAAAATCGACATAAATTACAAACCGTAAATCGAAACTAAGATCCGTCAAAAGGGTTGGAAAATAGACAGAATTCTCTACAAATCATGTTCACAAAATATTTCAAATAGTGACCTTAACAGGGTCTAAAATACTGATGAAAACGAAAAAGCCAGTAAAACTGAAAATATCGCATAAGCAGAAAATCCACTAGTTCACATAGAACTCATCCAAAATACAACCAAACATGAAATAAAGTATACTAGATGTTCAAGCAACATTTTATAGGGTATTTCAAAAGTCCACAACAAGTCTACCATGAAAAACACGAACGAGCACATGATATCATATGAACAACATGTATATATACAACAAGAAGTTGTCAATCCTCGATTATTTCATGTCATGTATGTCGTAAGGCAACTATGGTCAAATCATCACTATAAAGACAATATCAACAAGGAGATTCACACACAAATTGTATCTAGAACCCAACTACACTACAAGCGGTATAGTACTTATATTTGCAAAGGAATTTAATACAACTTACTTGCCTGAAAGACGACGACGAAAACGACACAAAAGCAAGAATAACGGGAACAGATTCCCGACAACGAACACCACGAATGGATCTTGAACCAATCACGAACACAAACCAACAAATCTGGATGAGACAATCACGATCACGATCGGATGGCTAGGAATCAATCAATCAAGGTCAAGATCAAGAGATCAAGATCGAGATGATCGGATCATATCGGACGGTTGAGATCGAAGATCAAGATCAAGATCCAAAGGACGGCTGAGGTAAAAAGCCATAATCAAGAAGTGATCAAGACCAACAGTAAGACAATGGTGCACTAGCTTGGCTGAGTTGCCGAGACAGGAGGACGGGGACAGGGAGGACGATGCAATGGAGCTGCACGCCGCGAGGACTAGCAGCAAGGCGGAGGACAGCAGCCGGCGTCGAGAGGACAGGTCGAGAGGACACCCAGTTGTTGTTGCTGTCGCGCGTCGACACAGCGGAGGAGAGGAGCAGGGGTAGGCGGCACGGTAGGTGGCTACAGGCGAGGAGGTCGACTGCAGGGCTGTTGGCATTCGGCGCTGCTGGACATCGATGCTGCACTACGGTCGAAGGGGAGACAGGGGGATGCAAGGAGGCTCTGGTGGAGCACTGCCGCTAAGGGGAGAAGAAGAGACGGGGCTTCAGGATGGGAGAGAGACGAGAAGGAGGAGGGACGGCTTGGGTGGAAGGTGAATAGATGAGCGAGGGGGGGTTTATATATAGGGTAGTGGATATTAGGTTTTAGGGTTAAACAAGTTGGGGGGTTAATGGGTATAGGGTAGTTAGGGTAATGGGTATGAGATGGGTTATTGGATATAGGTAAATGGGTTATAGGGTTGTAGGGGTAATAGGTGATCCAATAAGATAATAGGGAAAAATATATAAAAATAAAAATAGGATATAGTGTTTTAGAAGATGGGTTAGGGATGTATACAGTATAAGGGGTGACGGCTGAAGTAAATGTGGGTAAACGGGTTTAGTAGGTTGCGAGTTTGGGTACTAGAAGATCAGGTTATGGATTATTGGGTATTAGGTGTTTAACAGGTTGGGTAGGGGTTTTGGTTAAGTTAATGGGTAATAGGGTTTTTAAGTAAATAGGATTTTAAATAAAAATCCAATAAGAAAATTAAATAACCAATAAAACATAATTTATAAAATATTGTAATTTAAATTACAATATAGACTTTATTTAAAATAACTAAAAATATAATTTATAAATAGAACTAGGTTTTTAATAACCAATCAAAGTAATAACCATAATAAAAATGGTAATAAAAATAATAGTAATAATAATAATACTGAATAATAACAACAACAATAATAATCATAAACATAAACATAATAATAATAATACTAATAATAACCGAAAACAAATAAAATTATTGATAGATTTTAATAGAAGATCCAATAGTACAATTTGACAAAAGAATTTGAAAACTGAAAAAAATATTTTGCAAAAATTTTAAATACAGAAAATACACAAAAATACATTTTTGGGGAAACATGGGTTACAGCTAGGAGAAAATAAAATAGTAATTAAATAGATTGGGCTAGAAATTAGAATTTTAGAGGAGATAAAGAATTTCATATGGGCTTATAACCAAGAAAATTAAGAAACAAGGAGAAGTGTAGAAAATTGAAATACAATCATATGGAAGATAAAATACAAAAATACCGAGAAATGAAATACAAATCTGTATAATCGGAAATGAGGGTTACATTGATTTACGACATTCTAATTATTTTTTATAACTTATCGTGCAGTTTCTAGCCCAGTGGTTTTGCATATAAATGTTGATACCGATGTGATTTGTTAGTCAAACAGGATGCATATATTTTACTGTTTATAGGGTTTTTCATATGTTGAAATCTTCCGAAGATGTGTCGTAGGCACATGCCCACAGGAATATATATATATATATATATATATATATATATATATATATATATATATATATATATATATATATATATATATATATATAATAGCAATTAAATAGATTGAGCTAGAAATTAGAATTTTAGAGGAGATAAAGAATTTCATATGGGCTTATAACCAAGAAAATTAAGAAATAAGAAGTGTAGAAAATTGAAATACAATCATGTGGAAGATAAAATACAAATCTGTATAATTGGAAATGAGGGTTACATTGATTTACGACATTCTAATTGTTTTTTATAATTTATCGTGGAGTTTCTATCCCAGTGGTTTTGCATATAAATATTGATACCGATGTGATTTGTTATTCAAACAGGATGCATATATTTTACTTTTTATAGGGCTTTCATATGTTGAAATCTTCCGAAGATGTGTCGTAGGCACATGCCCACAGGAAAATCTATATATATATATAATAGAAATTAAATAGATTGGGCTAGAAATTAGAATTTTAGAGGAGATAAAGAATTTTATATGGGCTTATAACCAAGAAAATTAAGAAACAAGGAGAAGTGTAGAAAATTCAAATACAATCATACGGAAGATAAAATACAAAAATACCAAGAAATAAAATACAAATCTGTATAATCGGAAATGAGGGTTACATTGATTTACGACATTCTAATTATTTTTTATAACTTATCGTGGAGTTTCTAGCCCAATGGTTTTGTATATAAATGTTGATACCGATGTGATTTGTTAGTCAAATAGGATGCATATATTTTACTGTTTATAGGGCTTTTCATATGTTGAAATCTTCCGAAGATGTGTCGTAGGCACGTGCCCATAGGAAAATCTATATATATATACATACATATATATATATATATATATATATATATATATATATATATATATATATATATATATATATATAGCAAAGTCTAAGAGACAACTAGAAAGAGAAACAAGGCTAATTGGATATTTGGTCCAATTTAATTTACTAAACAGACAAACCAATGATTCCTGATTATTCTGCAGGACTACTCAATTTCTTTATTCACTATAAAATTAATCGCTCTAAGGCCGATTACCGATTAATCGGTGATTAATTTGATTTTAACAGCAAAGCTCCAAACAATGAGTTCGTTGCTTCGCTCCTTGCTCGAGCTCCTCCAACAACTCATTGACTCCATACAATGAGTTTGCTGATCAGCTCACCACTCGATCCCGTACAACAGATAATTGAGTCCATACAATGAGTTTAGTGCCTTGCTTGCTGCTTGGGCCCCACAACGGCTCGTTTACTCCATACAATGATTTCAGTGATTTGTTCCTTGCTCGAGCTTCCCCAAAAACTCATTGGCTCCATACAATGAGTTCGGTGCTCCACTTGCTGCTCGAGCGCCCCTAACAACTCATTGATTCCATACAATGAATATGGAGGCTGATATGGCTAAAAAAAGGGTTAAATCAGAACAGTCCAAATTTGTAGAACCCCGTATTTTCAAATATTATTTTAATATTTGAAAATGAATTAAAATGATTTACTGGAAATTTAATAAATATTTTCTAAAAGATTTATCTTTTTACACGTGCAAAACACGTGCAAATAATTTTGATGTAAATATAAAATTTGATATTTTTAATAAGTTCTCATACTTATTATGGAGTGTATTCTAAATTTTGGGATTTTTCTGAATAAAGAAACTATTTTTTACAAATATCTCGAAAGAGAGGGGCTTTTATGTAAAAGTCGTTTGGATCTTAAATAAACTATGAAAATTTGTTTTTACTGATATTTTGGCTTCCCATGGTTAGCATTTAAATTTAAATATATTTATATTTTAGTTAAAATCGATTTGGTGAAGATTTAGTCAAAAAGGGTGTTTTTGCAAATATGCAATTTATGTAGAATCTTGTGCAATGCTTTTCTGGAAGGTAAAAGTCAAATATTTTTATTGGAAACTATAATATGTATTACTATATATTATTTCGGATTTTTCTAGATTTTTTATGAATATTTTATGATGTATTTGCAAATATTACAAAAGGGAGGGCTTTTGTGCAAAATTGCCACCCTGAGTGTAAATCCGGGATTTTCTTATCTCTGGGCCGTGCTGGGTTGTTGGAAAACTTAGTGGTAAAAGGATTTTATTTAGTTTTGATTTATTTAATTTATTTTTACTAAGAAAGGTTATATATGTGAAGTAATAAATTGAAAAAGGACAATTTTGCAAAAGTACTTCAAAACCCTAATTCCTTTCAACCCCGGCCTGTATAAAAAAGGGTATGCAGCCGTCATTCGCTGCACAACTCCAGATTTATTATAATATTGTTTTCTTGGTGATCGGGAGGAGGATTTTTGGATCTAGCGAAAGGAAGACTTTTCGTGGATTTTCTCAATACAAAGGTGAGTAACATTGTTTGTGTTGTTGTTTGATTTTGTGAATGATATGAAATTGTTTGTTTTGATTTATTTGAATGACATCGTTTTGCTTTGTTTCATCATATGACTGATATGATCCTTGTATTGTGATGTGAATGTATGTGAACCATTGTTATTGTTGGACCATGTTTGTGAAACCTATGGATTTTGAGTAGATCTTGAGTTATGATATTATATTGATTGAAAGCATGTTAAGAATTGATCATGGTTGTGATCGGACGGTGAACATCTGGATCTAAAGTATACAAATCGGATTTTGATCTTAGTTGTGAAAGGAGATTAGTTTTGAGAAACCCTAATGGAAAGATTAGTGATTATGGATCTTGAGAATTGAATTTCGACACTTGGGTGATTGAGTAATGTATTCTTAATGGGGATTATTTGAGGTTTGATTATTTTGCCTGAGAACGAACTATTTTTCATGGACGACGAATCTTTAGAAACTCCAGTTTGGATTTTGTATTTAGACCTAAATTATGAGAACTGTAGGCCGACAGTCGACTGGCCTACTATGCAGTCGACTGGTACGACTCTACTGATGCACCTTCAGTCTTTGGAGAATCGTTCTGGACAGTCGACTTGACTCTTAGCAGTCGACTGATCCACTGAGATTTATTTTGTAAAATGTAATCTGGACAGTCGACTTAGACTACTGTCAGTCGACTGGTCCACTGAGGAATATTTTGTTCAGTCCTTTCGGGACAGTCGACCATTAACCTTTTTAAGTCGACTGTTGACTTTTAAGTCGACTGATATGACTTAGTTTAATTTCGTAAAATTTTGGATAATTGACCTCTGGACAGTCGACTGGTCTACTATGCAGTCGACTGGTACTGAAGGATCTTTGTTAACTTTAGTGTTATTTCAGATGATCAGTTTTCAGATAATTCAGTCTATATTTGATATTCAGTTCAGTATTTGATTTTGAGATATTCAGTTATGAATATGATTTTGAGATATTCAGTTGAGCTACTTTTGTTTAGTGGAATTTGTTAGACTTTTGAGTTTGAGTCTCTAGAGGTAGGTGACCCTAGTATACCGGTGTTGAGATATTTGTTGAGTTATTTTGTTGAGGCCCATCGAGGCATTTTCAGTTATTCAGTTCTGATTTTTAGGCCGGTAGGGTACACCACTCTAGGAGATTCGTTGAGAAATTAAATAACCCACAAATAATAAGGACAGGCACTAGTGGTGATATGATGAACGGGAACATGAGTTACGCACCTCAATACGGCTTTAGATGAGAGATTTAATCTCCTGAATTATCCAAGTAACTTTCTTGAGATGAGGGATTTATCTCCGGAATTATCCAGGTAAATTACCTGAGATGAGAGATATATCTCCGGAATTATCCAAGTGGTTTGCTTGAGATGTGGGATTGAACTCCGGAATTATCGAAGTCGAGGCGACGCACATGGGGTATTCATGTGATGATGTGTCAATGTTTAGATGAGGGATGATCTCCGGAATTATCCAGGTAAAATGCCTGGGATGAGGGATCCATCTCCGGAATTATCAAGCATGGGCTAATTCTCACAGTTTATCTTTATCTCGTAGTAGTCATCGTGTTAAGATTAGTTGCATAACGGGGATTGAACCCATAGAAAGTGGAGACGTTAAGGGCTTGCACCGAACCTATGTAGAATGGGATGCATAGACTTCGACAAGTATGCATTAGAGAGTCCACATATAGAGATTGTGTTTTCTTGACTTGGTTTTTATGCATGTGTTTTCCAGTTTTCCTACACTTGACCTTTAGACTAGATGCACTTGTTGTTTTCATTCTATGATGTTTCATGCTTTACATCTTTGTTATTCCTTATTCATTTATCATTGTGGTTAATACATGTTGTTGATGACCTTATGTTTTACAATTAAATTGTGTTGATTATTTTATGTCACTCACACCATTTATGGCTAACCCCTTTAGTTTTGGAGGTTAGGGATCATCTCTAGCCTCACATGTTGCAGGTTGTTGCTTAGAGTTTGGAGGTTAGGATACTTGAGGCATAATTGAGATAAATTGATTTATAAGAGTTTGGTGTAAATTTGTAAAAGCAGTTTTGAGATAATTTGAGTTGTAAATGACAGAAAATATTGTTTGTGTTGTTTTGAATTCCGCTGTGATTTGTAATTGTCTGTTGTAATAAAAGTTGAAATTTTAGTGGTGTTGGTTGTGTTTATTGTTACATTGAAGTGGATACTGGGATTGTGCCACGTATTTTCTAAGTTATTAAATTAGAAATTCGGGGCGCTACAGATTGGTATCAGAGTATGCTTCAATAGTAATAATAGACATAGTATGAAAACCAACCTAGGTGTGGACACTAGAGCGTGAATACCTAGGTGGACATTAGAAGTGTGAGTACCCTGGTGGACATCTGATGGGTGTGATTTGATTGTTTGGTCATGAAGACCTGTAAAGAGATTTAGGTTGTTTGTATGCTTAGACTTGAATGAAATCTCCTTATCACAAGTGTATTGATTATTTTTACATAAAGCAAATATTTTCTCCCTAGCTATTTTGACGTCTTTTGTTCGCTTTGGGTATTTAATATTTATTTATGTAAGGTATTACCCTTTCGACTTATATAATCTCTATTTTACTTATTCATGATCTACTATATGTTTTGCTATCTTATCCACTATATATAATTTCTGGATTATATGTTTTTTGCCAAGGTTAATTTTTATTTAATTATTTATTCCTAGTTATAAAATTTAATTATCTTCCGTTAGATTCTTTTAATTACTTGCTCTCTTGTATATTTTGTGCACCTCAATTTTGTGCTCACTATTGTATCCTATCACTCTTACTGTTTTATATTTGTTTTCTTACTAAATAATTTTTGTGAAATTAACTTATTTTACTTTTATTCGGTTTTCTCTATTGTCAGCAACTGAAATTATTTCTTTTCTATATCTCCAACCGAGTTTATATTATTTCTATTAATTTGTGCAAACATTAAACTTTTACTAACCGTCTTGTTTTCTTTTAAAACTGTTTCCTTGTCTTTACTATTGGTTTTTACTCCTTACTCTTTTGTCTAAGTTATTATTTGGCGACTTTTGCTGTAATTCAATAGTGTATCCTTTAGCATATCACAAGCTCATTTTATTTTGCGACTCTTACCAATTTCTTTCTTGACGTCTCATTCATCTTATTTTCATGTGCATTTTTGTTACTCGTATACTTGAAATTACTTTTACATATTACCTTAAAGTTTTGAATTTCTACGTGTTAAGTTATTTTTGCTACTTCTATCTCCTTTCATTATTGTTTTGCTATACTACAAATTTTGTTTTGCATATTTACTTCCGTTTTATTATATGTACTTGGATTTTCGATACTATACATACTTTCCATTATTCTGTATCGTCTTATTTATTTTGGAGCATTTAAACTTGATTGCAATATTTTACTCATATAAATATGATATGTTTCTGCACACTTAAATCTTTATTATGTATTTACACTTTATATTCGATACCATTATTATTACTTATAGTTGGCCGCTTTTGTTATAATTTCTTTCCACCCTTTAAAAGCTACTTACTAAATTTGTTGCTTCATACTTTTCGAATGTACTTTGTGCACCCACTACTTATATTTTACTTAAATTTTATTACCGTTACATTCTTGATTACTACATGTACTTCCTACAAATTTCTATATATGTACCACATATTTCAACATACTTACTATGCATATCATTTCACATTTGTTTAATTCCTACACTATGGTATATATTTTATGACATAATTATTGTGTAAATTTGCTACATTACATATGTATTTTCTCATTCACATTTGTATTTGTGTTTAGGCATGTATTTCATTCCGTTTCTTCTTACTTTTAAAAATTTCTTTCACTACTATTATTTTGTACGTCCTTATTTTGTTCTTTCTTAATATTGTCCTTTTGGGATTTTCACTTCGTTACGTCCATTTTATTCAAGTATTATGTGTTTAACAAGTTTTTCTGATCGAACAATTCTTACTTTCGACTATTCCTCTTACTTATGGCTAATTGATATTTCAAGAATTTTACTTATATAATGAAATTAATGGTAGAGAAATATTTCTTTTATGACATTTTATCTATACGAATTACATTATACGTTTTCATGCAATTTGAACTAATATGGTTGATTTTACTCTACTCATATTTACCAAATTTTATTGTTTGTGTTAAGATTGGATGCATCTACTACATGTGATCTAAGTTATGGTTTGAGGTACGGTTGAGGTTTTGCCATGAGGTTGAATGTGAAATGTGTGTGTGATGTTCTAACCTTACCCTCGTTTTGTAGTGATCAGTATGGTTGCATCCAGACCCAGGAACGAGGACAACAATGAGAACGGATCTGGTAGTTCTCGAGGAACGAGAATTGACCTCGAGGCTGAATTCGCCAAGGTGTATCAGACTCTGGATGCGCTGATGGCAGTTAATTTGGCGCAGATTCGGAACCAAGATCGGAATTATAGGATTGGACAGGTGTTCATTAACGCTGATCCCCCCAAGCAGGACGAGTCTCTCAAGAGGAGGAGGCCAGCATCAGATCAGGAAGGAAAGGAATCCCCAGCGAAGCAAATCAAGCTCAGCAATCCAGTGCAGAAGGCACCTGCAACTCGGGAAGTGACCTGTTATTTCTACAAGGAGGCAGGTCATTACAGGTCAACGTGTCCGAAGGCGGCAAAGCGAACCTGTTTCAATTGTGGTGAGACAGGACATCATCGAGCAGCATGCACCAAACCTCAGAAGGCGTGTTATCATTGTGGTCGAAAAGGGCATATTTGACCGAACTGTCCACGGCTGAAGAAAGATGGTACCGGAAAGGGCAAGGATCTGAAGAGGGACGAGAGTCTGCATTGACTAATGAGGATACTCAGGATTGCTACTCGTGTGTGTGCAAGAACTTGGAAATTCATTCTTTTGTATTAAATAAAACTTCTATTTGGAATAATTGAAGATTGAGTATTTTCTTCATGTAACAAGATTTATTTGGATTAATGGAATAAAGACAAAAGTTTTATTTGATATTGTTTTCTTGCATATAATTGTGTCGCCATTATTGATAGTCTTAGTGTAGAGTTTAAGGTGTTTCCAGGCAAGGTCTTGAGGTGGTTATCTTTAGTCATGTCCTTTCTAAGGAGGGAGTGACCACTGATTCTCGGAAAAATGAAGCGGCCGTGAAAGGTCAGAGTTGGATGCAGGAGTTCAGTAGTTGTGGCAGCATGGCTTCCGGTGGCAGTTATCAGAGTTGCGCAGCAGAAGTTTGATTTTCTGAATTCTTTGCATGATTGTGTTTCTTCTGCATGATGTATTTCTTTTGTTGAAATGCATTCCCTTGTGTGATTGTATTTCCTTAAATTATGTTTCTATCCATAAGTTTTCATTCCTTCTTGATCTGTTTGTTGGACCCCATTAGCAATAGTTCTGAGGACAGAACTCTTCTAAGGAGGGAGTGATGTAGAACCCCGTATTTTCAAATATTATTTTAATATTTGAAAATGAATTAAAATGATTTACTGGAAATTTAATAAATATTTTCTAAAAGATTTATCTTTTTACACGTGCGAAACACGTGCAAATAATTTTGGTGTAAATATACAATTTGATATTTTTAATAAGTTCGCATACTTATTATGGAGTGTATTCTAAATTTTGGGATTTTTCTGAATAAAGAAACTATTTTTTACAAATATCTCGAAAGAGAGGGGCTTTTATGTAAAAAGTCGTTTGGATCTTAAATAAATTATGAAAATTCGTTTTTACTGATATTTTGGCTTCCCATGGTTAGCATTTAAATTTAAATATATTTAGATTTTATTTAAAATCGATTTGGTGAAGATTTAGTCAAAAAGGGTGTTTTTGCAAATATGAAATTTATGTAGAATCTTGTGCAAATGCTTTTATGGAAGGTAAAAGTCAAATATTTTTATTGGAAACTATAATATGTATTACTATATATTATTTCGGATTTTTCTGGATTTTTTTATGAATATTTTATGATGTATTTGCAAATATTACAAAAGGGAGGGCTTTTGTGCAAAATTGCCACCCTGAGTGTAAATCCGGGATTTTCTTATCCCTGGGCCGTGCTGGGTTGTTGGAAAACTTAGTGGTAAAAGGATTTTATTTAGTTTTGATTTATTTAACTTATTTTGACTAAGAAAGGTTATATATGTGAAGTAATAAATTGAAAAAGGACTATTTTGCAAAAGTACTTCAAAACCCTAATTCCTTTCAACCCCGGCCTGTATAAAAGAGGGTATGCAGCCGTCATTCGCTGCACAACTCCAGATTCATTATAATATTGTTTTCTTGGTGATCGGGAGGAGGATTTTTGGATCTAGCGAAAGGAAGACTTTTCGTGGATTTTCTCAATACAAAGGTGAGTGATATTGTTTGTGTTGTTGTTTGATTTATGTGAATGACATCGTTTTGCTTTGTTTCATCATATGACTGATATGATCCTTGTATTGTGATGTGAATGTATGTGAACCATTGTTATTATTGGACCATGTTTGTGAAACCTATGGATTTTGAGTAGATCTTGAGTTATGATATTATATTGATTGAAAGCATGTTAAGAATTGATCATGGTTGTGATCGGACGGTGAACATCTGGATCTAAAGTATACAAATCGGATTTTGATCTTAGTTGTGAAAGGAGATTAGTTTTGAGAAACCCTAATGGAAAGATTAGTGATTATGGATCTTGAGAATTGAATTTCGACACTTGGGTGATTGAGTAATGTATTCTTAATGGGGATTATTTGAGGTTTGATTATTTTGCCTGAGAACGAACTATTTTTCATGGACGACGAATCTTTAGAAACTCCAGTTTGAATTTTGTATTTAGACCTAAATTATGAGAACTGTAGGCCGACAGTCGACTGGCCTACTATGCAGTCGACTGGTACGACTCTACTGATGCACCTTCAATCTTTGGAGAATCGTTCTGGACAGTCGACTTGACTCTTAGCAGTCGACTGATCCACTGAGATTTATTTTGTAAAATGTAATCTGGACAGTCGACTTAGACTACTGTCAGTCGACTGGTCCACTGAGGAATATTTTGTTCAGTCCTTTCGGGACAGTCGACCATTAACCTTTTTAAGTCGACTGTTGACTTTTAAGTCGACTGATATGACTTAGTTTAATTTCGTAAAATTTTGGATAATTGACCTCTGGACAGTCGACTGGTCTACTATGCAGTCGACTGGTACTGAAGGATCTTTGTTAACTTTAGTGTTATTTCAGATGATCAGTTTTCAGATAATTCAGTCTATATTTGATATTCAGTTCAGTATTTGATTTTGAGATATTCAGTTATGAATATGATTTTGAGATATTCAGTTGAGCTACTTTTGTTTAGTGGAATTTGTTAGACTTTTGAGTTTGAGTCTCTAGAGGTAGGTGACCCTAGTATACCGGTGTTGAGATATTTGTTGAGTTATTTTGTTGAGGCCCACCGAGGCATTTTCAGTTATTCAGTTCTGATTTTTAGGCCGGTAGGGTACACCACTCTAGGAGATTCGTTGAGAAATTAAATAACCCACAAATAATAAGGACAGGCACTAGTGGTGATATGATGAACGGGAACATGAGTTACGCACCTCAATACGGCTTTAGATGAGAGATTTAATCTCCTGAATTATCCAAGTAACTTTCTTGAGATGAGGGATTTATCTCCGGAATTATCCAGGTAAATTACCTGAGATGAGAGATATATCTCCGGAATTATCCAAGTGGTTTGCTTGAGATGTGGGATTGAACTCCGGAATTATCGAAGTCGAGGCGACGCACATGGGGTATTCATGTGATGATGTGTCAATGTTTAGATGAGGGATGATCTCCGGAATTATCCAGGTAAAATGCCTGGGATGAGGGATCCATCTCCGGAATTATCAAGCATGGGCTAATTCTCACAGTTTATCTTTATCTCGTAGTAGTCATCATGTTAAGATTAGTTGCATAACGGGGATTGAACCCATAGGAAGTGGAGACGTTAAGGGCTTGCACCGAACCTATGTAGAATGGGATGCATAGACTTCGACAAGTATGCATTAGAGAGTCCACATATAGAGATTGTGTTTTCTTGACTTGGTTTTTATGCATGTGTTTTCCAGTTTTCCTACACTTGACCTTTAGACTAGATGCACTTGTTGTTTTCATTCTATGATGTTTCATGCTTTACATCTTTGTTATTCCTTATTCATTTATCATTGTGGTTAATACATGTTGTTGATGACCTTATGTTTTACAATTAAATTGTGTTGATTATTTTATGTCACTCACACCATTTATGGCTAACCCCTTTAGTTTTGGGGGTTAGGGATCATCTCTAGCCTCACATGTTGCAGGTTGTTGCTTAGAGTTTGGAGGTTGGGATACTTGAGGCATAATTGAGATAAATTGATTTATAAGAGTTTGGTGTAAATTTGTAAAAGCAGTTTTGAGATAATTTGAGTTGTAAATGACAAAAAATATTGTTTGTGTTGTTTTGAATTCCGCTGTGATTTGTAATAGTCTGTTGTAATAAAAGTTGAAATTTTAGTGGTGTTGGTTGTGTTTATTGTTACATTGAAGTGGATGCTAGGATTGTGCCACGTATTTTCTAAGTTATTAAATTAGAAATTCAGGGCGCTACAAAATTGGGCACGAATCTTAAAGCTCGGGGGTAAAATGATAACTTCACTTACAAGAAGGGTCTAAAATGGGTATTGGGCCTTTTCTCCAAAGACCCAATAGCCCACGAATGGATCCACCTCAACTGGGTGCGGGTTCTAACCCGCAAAGAACCCAGTCCAGTTGGAGAGAATTAGGGTTCATGTTTATACTTAATCAACGGCCCTGATTCACTCTATCCATCCACTGGGAAGTAGGGATTTGATCTTATCCCGAAACTGGTCCCTAAGGCGGCTATAAATACCCCCCATCCCCCACTGTTAACAGGTAATCAATCTTTTGCCAGTAAAAGCTCATTCATAATCTTTCTGATTACTGACTTGAACGTCGGAGGGTGCGTCGCCGAGATCAACCCCGGTGTTTCGCACTTTTTGCAGGTCAACAGCGGGAGATAACGGTCAAACTCCAGCGGAAAGTTTTCGGTTTGGCTATTCAACATCCCAAAGAATCCACAAATTCTGTCTGTTTGCCCCCACACCAGATTTAGCGACAACAGATTGGCACCGTCTGTGGGAACCGATGAAGAAACCCATCCTCTTCCATCTGTTAAGATCACCTCCAACCATGCCTCCAAGGAAACTGAGATCTAGAGGGTCCAACCGTGGGCCCACTCCTCCTCAACCATAATAGGAGTTCCCCCTTCCAAACTGTCCACCAGCAGGGGGAACTCCCTCCTCAACCCGATCAGCCCCTGCAGTAGGAGCAACCTCTTCTTCAACACCAGCAGGCTCCACTGGGGTCCCAGAATGCAGGTTCAGGGACCTCTCGTCCCAATCCTCAGAAACAACCTCTTCACCTTAACCACATCTCAGTGCACAACCCTTCTACTGATTCCATGGCATCTCACAACCCCCGGCCTTCCGAAGACCTCCGCAATATCCTCATCAACCGGCAGAAATAGGAGGACCTTCGCCGCCGTATGGATGAAAGGCGGGCCCGTGAGGGAGCCCCCCGCCCGGAACGTCCAAATGAGCGATCTCCTCATCGCCGCAACCACAGAAGGTCCCCTCCTCACAGAAGGTGGAGAGAGTCCCCTAAGTACCATCGAAGAAGGCAACACTCTTCCGCTGGTCGGCAGCCCCCGAGGGACGATAACGGGCCTATCACCCGAGCTGAATTCCAACAATTACAAGCCACAATCTTGCAAGCCCTCAACCTCCAACCAGACAACAACAACGCTCAGAGGGTCCCCACTCCTCCTCCAGTCCAAAGTCCTCGCTATCGTTCCATCACTCCTCCTCAAGCCCCGAGCTACCGCCATCATATCTCTAGTCCTCGCCATTCCCTGAGCTACCGTCGTCGTAGCCCCCGCTCCCCTTCGTACGAAGATGAGTCTAGAGACTCACTTGGCTACCGTTGAAGGGATGATGCTGTCTATCGTCGTCTCCACGAGATGGAGAAGCACCTCGGCCAACTAGACAGGGAAGAGGAGCTGAGAGGAAGGACCCTCCGTCCAAGCCGACCACCCTTCACCTGAACTATCATGGAAGCACCCGTTCCACCAAACTTCAAGCCCCCGCAGTTCGAAACATATACTGGGGAGTCCAGCCCCATGGATCACATCGAGAGTTTCAAAACTCTCATGATGATCCACCAGGCTTATGATGCTCTACTATGTAAGACCTTCCCAGCTACTCTCAAAGGTCTAGCTCGGGAATGGTACTCTCGCCTCGCCCCGTCTTCCATCTTCTCCTTTGAACAATTTGAAACCCTCTTCATCACCCACTTCGTAAGTAGCCGTTGCACCGAGAAAACTAGTATCTCGCTACTCTACCTCAGCTAGAAGAAGGGCGAGAAGCTGAGAGATTATGTGAAGCGGTTTACCGCGGAAGCTAGGTCCAATACCTCCCTCAACCAATCTGTCGCTGCAGCAGCCTTCCAGTCAAATGTCCTCAACTCAAGCCTTCGGTCCACCCTAGCCAAAAAAACCCCGCAAAACTTCTCCGACCTCCTACTCAGAAGCGAGAAGTATATCCGGACAGAGGAAGCCGAACATCGCCCCTCCTTCGAGGGGCCTTCCTCCGGAACCAAAAGAAAGGCAGCCAAAGAAGAGGAAGCTAAGAAGCTCCAGAAGGACAACGGGGGCCAACGCCGCCCACCTCCCAGATTTGAGAAGTTTACCCCTCTTAACGCCAATATTTCCACTATTCTCATGGAGGTCGAGAAAGAAGGAGTTCTGCCTCCTGCTCTGAAGATGAATACCCCTAGCTAGAAGAGGGACAAGGAAAAGTGGTGCCGATATAATCGAGACCACGGCCACGACACCAATGACTGCCGGGCCCTGAAGAATGAAATTGAGGCCCTCATCCAGAGAGGGCAGCTATCTAAGTTTGTGAGAAAGGACCGAACTGATCTTCCTCCTTCCCCCCAGAGGGGCTAACAAGCGTCCCGAGAGGCGCGACGAGACTCCCGAGTTTGAAGAGGAACGCATCTTGCATCTGATTCATGGAGGTCCCATGGGAGGAACCTCCAACTCTTCTCGAAAGGCTTTCATACGAGAAGTCAATTCGGTTCATGGCATACCCCCTCCCAAAGGCCTCGGAGTCCCGGTCACTTTCTCAAATGAAGACCTGGAGGGTGTCCGAACCCCCCATTGCGATGCATTAGTAATCAACCTCCACATGGCCAATTTTAAGGTGAAGAGGATCCTGGTGGATAATGGCAGTTCTGTCAATATCCTCTTCCTGGCGGCCTTCCGAGGACTCAAGTTATCATGAGACAGGCTCAAGCCCGCCGGCTACATGCTCCATGGGTTCACGGGAGTGCCAATGACTATCGAAGGGGTAATAACCCTCGACGTAACTGCTAGCAAAACTCCTACCACCCGGACGGAGCCAATGGATTTCATGGTCGTAGACATCCCGGCTGCTTACAATGTGATTCTAGGCCGACCTGGCCTAGCTATTTTAGAGGCCGTCCCGTCGGCTTATCATCTTAAAATGAAGTTTTCCACCAAGTTAGGTGTAGGGGAAGTAAGGGGTAGTCAAGAGATGGCCCGCAAGTGTTACATGACCTCCACCGGGGGACCTGTCCTCTCCCTCGAGACTCTTGAGATTCCCCAGGGGAACGCCCAACCTATGTCCGAACCAGTAGACGAGCTGGAGGAAGTGCTCTTTTCCGAGCAAGATCCGAACCGCAAGTTCTTCATCAGCAAGCCCCTCCTCTCTACCCTCTGTTCCGATATAGTCCAATGCATCAGGAAGAACCATGACCTCTTTGCCTGTTCGGCTGCCGATATGCCTAGAATTTTCGAGGAGCTCCTCGTCCACCACCTAAGCATTGCTCCGGGGTCCAAACCGGTCCAGCAAAAGAGGCGCAAGTTTTCCCCCGAGCGCCAGCATGCAATAAAGGAAGAAGTGGACAAGCTCCTCAAAGCCCGGTTCATACAAGAAGTCAACTATCACGAATGGCTCTCTAATGTTGTTATGGTTAAGAAGGCTAACGGAAGCTGGAGAATTTGCATCGACTTCACGGACCTGAACAAAGCATGCCCTAAGGATCCATTCCCTCTCCCCAGCATCAACACCTTGATCGACGCTACTTCGGGCCATGAGCTACTGAGCTTCATGGATGCCTTCTCCGGATATAACCAAATCAGAATGTTCCCCCCGGATATCCCGAAGACCTCCTTCATCACCGATCAAGGACTCTTTGCTACAGGATAATGCCCTTCGGGCTAAAAATGTCGGTGCAACCGACTAGCACCTCGTCAATAAGGTCTTCCAGGATCAGATCGGCCAAAACATGGAAGTGTATGTTGATGATATGCTAGTTAAAACCATCCATGGGGCCGACCATGTTGCCGATCTCCAAGAGGCATTCGATGTGTTGAGGAAGCATGATATGAGGCTCAACCCGAACAAGTGTGCATTCGGAGTCTCGTTGGGAAAGTTCCTAGGCTTCATGGTCAGTCAAAGAGGGATCGAGGCCAACCCCGAGAAGATCAAAGCCATACTGGATATGGCTCCTCCTACAAGTGTGAAAGAGGTTCAGAAGATCAAAGGGCGCCTCGCGGCCATAGGGCGCTTCATGTCTAAGTCAGGAGAAAAGTGTCTTCCTTTCTTCAAAGCCCTCAGGGGGGCTAAGGGCTTCGAATGAGGCCAACAGCAACAAGAATCATTCGATCAATTGAAGGCCTATCTGGTCAACCCCCCTCTCCTCAGCAAGCCTATCCCCGGGGAAACACTCTACCTTTACCTAGCTGCCTCCGAGCAAACCCTCAGTGCTGTCCTGGTGAAGGAAGAAGACAAGGCTCAGAAGCCTATCTATTATGTGAGCAAGGTTCTCAGAGATGCCGAGCTTCGCTATCCGAGATTAGGGAAGATAGCATATGCCTTGGTTATGGCAGCCAGGAAGCTCTGCTCTTATTTTCCATCCCACTCGGTGGTCGTTCTCACCGACCAACCGCTGAAGCAAGTCCTACACAAACCCGAGACCTCCGGGCGTCTGATGAAGTGGTCGATCGAGCTGAGTCAACATGACATATCTTACCAGTCTCGGACCGCAATCAAGGCCCAAGCCTTAGCTGAATTTATTGTTGAGAGCACCATCCCGGAGGTTATTCAAGCAGCGAACGGGCCTCCCATCTGGACAGTATATGTAAACGGGTCCTCTTGCACTGAAGGGAGCGAAGCCGGGGTCATTCTAGCAGGCCCAGATACTTCATTCTCTAATACTCCCTCCGCATCAACTTTAAGGCCTCCAACAATGAAGCTGAGTATAAAGCCTTTATAGCCGGCCTGGGTATGGCATGCAAGGCAGGGACACAACGTCTCCAAATCTTTAGTGATTCACAGCTGGTTGTGAATTAGGTCTTAGGGGAGTACGAGGCGCGAGACGACCGAATGGCTAAGTACCTAGCCAAGATCCAAAGTCTCATGGCTTCATTCGAAGAGGCACAAATTCAGCGGATCCCTAGAGAAGAAAACTTCCAAGCAGATGCCCTCTCCAAGTTAGCCTCCTTCTCCCTTCAGGGTCTCGAGCAGACCATCCTAATCGAAGTACTCCTAAGACCGAGCATAGAAGGAGAAGCTCCCGATTGGATGGAGTCGCTGCCCGTCCAACTCCAGGACAACTGGATGAAGCCTTTGATAGAATTCCTTAGGGACGGGGTCCTTCTCGAAGACCCTAAAGAAGCCCATTGAATCCGAACGAGAGCGGAGCGGTACACCGTTGTTGAAGGAGTCTTGTACAAACGCTCCTACACCTAAGTAGATGGCAGACCCTACTTGAGGTGCATATCCTCAGAAGAAGCCTTGTATGCCTTGCAAGAATTCCACGAAGGTATAGTCGGAGCCCATTCAGGGTCAAGGTCCCTCGCCAGGAAAGTGTTGAACTATGGGTATTTTTGGCTTACCATACTTCGAGATGCCGAGCAACATGTTCGGCAATGTAGCCCTTGTCAGCAGTTCTGCAACATCTGCCGACTACCCCAAGCACAACTCACCTTTCTCTCAAGTCCAATTTCCTTCACAATATGGGGGATGGACTTGCTGGGTCCTTTCCCACCAACTCCAGGCCAGCTCAAGTTCCTAGTCGTGGCCATCGACTATTTTTCTAAGTGGATCGAGGCCGAACCGTTGGCTAATGTTACTGAGAATAAAGTGCTGCAGTTCTTCTGGAAAAATGTCATCTGTAGGTTCGGTGTACCTCAGGTCCTAATAACAGATAATGGAACATAGTTTACAGGAGCAGCGTTCCAATCTTTATGAGAAGACCTCGGCATTCAGCAACATTTCGCCTCCGTCTCCCAACCTCAGTCAAATGGCCAAGTAGAGAACGCCAACAGGCAGATCCTCTCCGGGATCAAGAAGAGTCTAGATAAGTCGGCCAAAGGTTTATGGGCGGAACAGCTTCCAAACGTATTATGGAACTACCGCACTACGAAACGGACCCCCACAGGAGAGTCGCCCTTAAATCTCACCTATGGGTCCGAGGCTGTAATCCCCTTAGAGGTCGGTCTCCCATCTCCTCACCTTATTGCCTATGACAAAGAGCAGAACGCTAGAGAACTCCGGGCAAATTTGGACATGATTGAGGAGCTCTGTGAAAGAGCTTCTATTCGCCAGCAAAATTATCGGAGAAGGATTGAGCAGGCCTACAACAAAAGGGTTCATCCCACAGATCTCAAGGAAGGGGACTTGGTCCTCAGGAAGCTTGCTATCTCATTCCCTAGTCAAAAAAGTAAGCTAGCCCCAAATTGGGAAGGACCGTACAAGGTTTTCAAAGTAGTCCGCCCCGGAGCGTATCGTCTAAAGGACCTTGAAGGCAAAGAGATACCCAGAACTTGGAATGCCGACCATTTACTGAAGTACCAAGAGAGCGCCTGAATGCCTCTCCGAGTACCTTCAAATGTCGAGCCATTCCTATCATTTTATTTGTATTTGCTTCTTTAGTTTCTCATTGTAATAACGGCTTGCAACTTAGAAGCAGCCGATTAGCAGTTATCAATAAAAGAATTCTTTCCCCCTCATACTTCTCTTGTGGTTGTTTTGTCTCTCTGTTTAAGGCCTTTAAGTACTCTTACTCAAACGACGTGTTCGGAGTCCAAAACATGGCTCGATTCCGTTTCGTAAGCTCGCTCTTAAGCGAGCTAGAAGTGGTTCGCCATTCGGAACTACTCCCACAACCGTTGAAATTTACTTAACGACGTGTTCAGAGTCCAAAACTTGGTTCGATTCCACTTCGCAAGCTCACTCTTAAGCGAGCTAGAAGTGGTTCGCCATTCGGAACTGCTCCCACAACTGTTGAAATTTACTTAACGACGTGTTCGGAGTCCAAAACTTGGCTCGAGTCCGCTTCTTAAGCTCGCTCTTAAGCGAGCTAGAAGTGGTTCGTCATTCGGAACTGCTCCTACAACCATTGAAATTTACTTAACGACGTGTTCGGAGTCCAAAACTTGGCTCGATTCCGCTTCGCAAGCTCGCTCTTAAGCGAGCTAAAAGTGGTTCGCCATTCGGAACTGCTCCCACAACCGTTGAAATTTACTTAACGACGTGTTCGGAGTCCAAAACTTGGCTCGATTCCGCTTCGCAAGCTCGCTCTTAAGTGAGCTAGAAGTGGTTTGCCATTCGGAACTGCTCCCACAACCGTTGAAATTTACTTAACGACGTGTTCGGAGTCCAAAACTTGGCTCGATTCCGCTTCGCAAGCTCGCTCTTAAGAGAGCTAGAAGTGATTCCCCATTCGAAACTGCTCCCACAACCGTTGAAATTTCTCAAACGATGCATTTGGAGTCCAGACCAATGGACTGGGTAACTGACGAGATTTCTACAAATATACTGGACATGGGAGAAGAATACTTGGGGTGCTTGAATGAATGCCCCATTGCTTCACTTGGCTGGATAACTGATGAAGATATTCAGGCATACATTCCCGAGCGACTTGCATTCCGAGCTGCATATTGGAGAAAAACAACTTTCTCCCCAAAATTCGTGCAAGATCTCGATCAGACAGCTCAGATCACGCCACGCCCACGAAACGACAAGATAGCGTTTCCTCATGATCTGAACCACTAACCTCTTGATCCGTGCCTTGATGAACAGCTCAGATCGCCCCACGTCCCTCGAAATCCAAAGCTGAACAACTGACGATCCGAGCTACGTATTGGAGAAAAACCACTTTCCCCCCAAAATTCGTGCAAGATCTCGATCAGACGGCTCAGATTACGCCACGCCCACAAAATGACAAGATAGCATTTTCTCGTGATCTGAACCTCTAACCTCGTGATCCGCGCTATGATGAACGGCACAGATTGGGTCACAACCACAAAATGATAAGATAGCGTTTTCTCGAGATCCACACCGTCTTTTACACTACGATCCACGCAAAACCTTCAGATAGACACCTCAGATAGGGTTACATCCCTCGGAGTTCAAGGTTTGACAAGACCCCGCTTCTACTCCTCGCTCGTAAGCAAGCAAGAAATCATCCGCCCTTCAGAAACCCTCTTACAACCACAAAAGATCCACTGAACACACCAGCACAAACACAAACAAGTGAAACAAGCTTTCACTTTTATAAAAGTTTAAAGTTCGAAGAAACTCAAATTACAAGACCAGCTACTCTTATCTACGACGAGCTACAAGGTCCGAAAAGCTAAAATTACAAGACTACTTCAACGACTCTTAGGAAGAGGGATGTTCCTCTTAAGAGACAGGCGGGGACGACGCACACCTTGTCGTTGCGATCCCGCACTCATTGAGGTCCCTAGGCCAGTAAGCTTAGTCGTGTCTCTCAATGTTGTGCCGGCTGAGGCTTCGCTCGACGAGATAGCCACCCCACTTTGGGCATCACCAGGACTTTCCCAAGCCGCAGACGAGCGAGTCGCAAGCTCATAGAACGAAATCCCTCGCTCGCTCTCTTCCCGGGTACACGAAGTGCTTCTGACGTTACTGGTCCCGATCGGGGTTTTAGGCGAGCAACCTCCCCCTCTAGCTAGACAATACATTGCTTCAGAGAGTCATCCTTCACGACTACCTTGAAGCTAGGAATCCGAGCAGACCCTTCGGCGCTGGAGCTATCGGCGATGATTCAACGGAGATGGGTAACTTCGATGCTCCTATCGACCGTAACCCTCTTCAACTCGTCGACCTCCGCCGTCAACTCGTCGCGCTCGACCATCAACTTACCCACCGTAGCTGCTAACTCATCTTCCTCTGCCAAAGCTCCTCTTCTACTATCTTCAAGTGGTGAACCTCATCCAGCAGTTCGCCCTTCTCCTCAGTAACATCAAATAGCGTCTTCTGAAGCAACTCCACCTCACCTTCAAGACGAACCTCGCGAGCTCATTTCCTCAGTTGTTTCAACTTGGAAAGACACTCCCTTAGCGTTGCCTTGAGATGCTCTAGCTTCAACTCGCTTTTAAGAAAACACTCTCGACTCTGGGAGAGTGCCAACTTCGTTGCTTTCAAGTCAACACGTAGACGAGAGGCTTCAGCTGCTAAACTCGACTTGACGACCTGAAAAGCGAAAACACATCAACATAAAGAGCAAAAGGTGTTTTCAACGCTTAGCGAAATTCTCAAAGTGTTCACAACACTTTCGTTCTCAACACGAAGAGCAAAAGGTGTTTTCAACACTTAAAGAAATTTTCAATAACAAGACGTTCACAATAAAACACTTGAAATCTCAAACACTTGGCCAAAGTCTCAAAAAGTCAGTCGTTTCATTAAAATTCAAAATGTACATAAGAGTGGTGGCCAGTCCGCAGTTCGGCGTTACAACAAAACAAAAGAAACAAAAACAACAAGAAAAGAGGCGACTAAGTCAAGGGGCCACCTCATGGCACTGCTCCGAGGCATCATCGCTCGGCACATGGACGATCGCTCTTTCAACGTTCCCCTCGTCCTCGGCACCCTCCTCGGCATCACCGCCCTCTGGCTCGGGCTCGACCTCTGCCAACGGAATCTGCTCCTCGCTATCCACGGGATCGTAGAAGTAGTACGAAGAGCTGTCAAAGCTGAGGATACGGGACGCCACATGCTGCAGTGCTCGGGCGTAAGCCTCCATGTTTGCCATCATGTGGGCTTCGGCCTCGTCCCGAATGGCCTGCTAGGCCGCCGCTACCTTCATTGCCTGGCCATTCAGCGCCTTTTCGGACGCCTTCAGGGCCTTGGCCAACTTCTCTTCGAGGCGAGCCCTCTCTTTCTCCAGTGCCTCAACCTTGGCAGTCTCGGCTGCGGAGTTCTTCAATGCCTCGGCGAGCTTCGTCTCGAGGGTCCCCACCTCGGCCGCACGCGAAGCCGAGAGTTGCTGCTCGGCCTCGAATAGCTTGACCGCTTTAGCGCGCTCTGACCTCTCCCGATCGTTCGCTAGGTTCATCTCCTTCTCTTGCTCGGCAAACTGCTCGAGCATGTGGCTGAAGTGGCAGAGAGTCTGCGAGCAAAACGAAGGGAAAGAGACGATTAGAACCGAACGAAAAAAACTTGAAAATTTTTTAACTTGTTATCATATTCAGCTCATACTCACCGACATAGTGTTTCGAGCAATCTGTAGGGTGTCGTCGCCCACGGTGCCGGTCTTCATCGCGGCACGGTCCTTCGGGGTCGGCAGGTGCTTCACCGCCTACATGCATATTCCCCCATCACCGAGGAATCCGTCCACCTTCATCACCCTCCAGTCGGAAACGAAGAGACGCTTGTGCTCCTCGGTAAGGATTCTCTCTGCCTCGGCAGTAAGTGGTGGCACCTCCAATGCCAGAGCCGCACTGGCAGTGAACGCCCCGCTCGACGAAAACGGGGCATCGACCTGGAGGGGCTTGAACGGGCATTTCCGAAGGGTCGTCGGTCACCAACTCCACGATGGCCGAAGGTGCCGAGGGTGCCGAGGGGACCTTCGCCGTTCGGCCAGAATGAAGCCCCGCCATGGTCCTCTTCCTCTTCCTCGTCTCTACCTCCTTCGCCGTGTGAGTCTTGGCCATCAATGCCTTGTAGTCCATGCCAGGGCTCTCTGCATACGAAGAAGAAACCGAGCAAAAGAGTTAGAAAAATAACTAACAGTAAAAGACACTAAGAAAAGCGAAGAAAAAAAAAGAAGGGGAGCATACTGGGGTCGATCGGACTGAGACCCCCACCGAACAAGACTGCCTCGGTGATATCCTTCCAACTAAGAGTCGGAAGTCCGATGATCTTCACCACCACCTCTTCTTCCTCCCTAGTGAGCACGGGCTCCTTCTTCGCCCACTTCGGGACCCCGTCCTTCCACAACGTCGGGAAGCCCCACGGCTTGGGACCACGGATAAGAAAATACTTCTCCTTCTAGTGTTTGATCGAGTCCGGATTCTCGATCAACTTCACCCCCGTCCTCGGCGACAAATAATACCCATCCTCCATCTTGCTCATCCGGCAGATGCGATAGAGGCTCCGAAGCAGAACGAGCTGCGGTTGCATGCCGACCGCTTGGCACTGAAGGACGAAGGCAATGACATGCCACCACATGTTTGGCATATACTGAACAGGGCTCAGGCTGTACCACTGCAGCACCTCGACCACGAAGAGGTGCAGTTGCAGCCGAAGACCGGCATTCAGCGCGTCATAGGGAAAGACGCAAGTGTCAGCCGAAGTCCCCGTACACGCTCGGACGCCGAGACCAGGGAGTACCAGGACGTACTCCTTTGGGATGCGGAATCCCTTCCTGATCCGGTGCAGATCTGCCTCGGTCAAGATTGAGGGGATTTCATCCACCTCGGAAGGGTCCCTCGGGTCATTCTCCTCATAAGCCGAAGCCATCCCATGCACCACCTTCTCCAGGATGTCCTCGGGGTAACTCCTCACTCTGCTGACACTAAACAGAACGGTCGGATGTCGACCCAACTCTTCTGCACCCTTCGGAGTCTCAACTATCGTCGACACCCCGACCTGATCTACCACTTCCTTCCCTTCCCTCAGCTTCACTACTACCACTCGGCTGGTGTCTTGGTCTGAGGTGGAGGTCTCATCCCCAGAAGATATTCTAACCATTCTCAAAGATAGGGGAAAAGACTAACCTTGAAGTGACGTGTATGGCCAGAAAAGATAGCTGGAATTCAAAACTCACCTTGCCACAAAAGCTAGTAGCGCCGCTCGAGAGCAAAAACACCGCTAGCAAAGAGTAAAAGTGAAAGTGAAAGTGAAAGTGAAAGAATGAGATAAAGAATGGGGGAGGTGAAAACTTATAGTAAAAGAAACGACTCTTGGGCTTTGTAATGTAAAATTGCGACTCTTAGGCCCACCTCAAGACGTTAAAGAAGGCTAAGTGACAAAGTAGAGAAGGGCGGCGACGGTTTATAAGAGTGACGACGATTCAGACTGGGCCACACCGCTCGGCTATGCCTCTAGCTCTGAGCCGCCAAGGCACTTTGCCGAGCCATCGAGGGACGCCTCAGATCGCCCTACGTCCCACGGAATCCAAATCCGAGCAATAGGCGATCCGAGCTGCGTATTGGAGAAAAACAACTTTCTCCTCAACAATCGTGCAAGATCTTGATCAGACGGCTTAGAATGGACCACGACCACAAAATGACAAGATAGCATTTTTTCGAGATCCACACCGCCTTTCACATCAAGATCCGTGCCAGATCTTGTGATGAACGGCCCAGATCGCCCCACGTCCCTCGGAAGCAAAATCCAAGCGACTGGCGATCCGAGCTGCGTATTGGAGAAAAACAACTTTCTCCTCAACAATGTGCAAGATCTTGATCAGACAGCTCAGATTGGACCACGACCACAAAACAACAAGATAGCATTTTCTCGAGATCCATGCCGTCTTTCACATCAAGATCCGCACCAGATCTTGTGATGAACGGCTCAGATCGCCCAACGTCCCTCAGAAGCAAAATCCGAGCGACTGGCGATCTGAGCTGTGTATTGGGGAAAAACAACTTTCTCCTCAACAATCGTGCAAGATCTTGATCAAACGGCTCAGATTGACCACGACCACAAAATGACAAGATAGCATTTTCTCGAGATCCACGCCATCTTTCACATCAAGATCCGGGCCAGATCTTGTGATGAACGGCCTAGATCGCCTCACATCCCTCGAAAGCAAAATCCGAGCGAATGGCGATCCGAGTTGCGTATTGGAGAAAAACAACTTTCTTCCTCAACAATCGTGCAAGATCTTGATCAGACGGCTCAGATTGGACCACGACCACAAAACGACAAGATAGCATTTTTTCGAGATCCACACCGCCTTTCACATCAAGATTCGCACCAGATCTCGTGATGAACGGCCCAGATCGCCCCATATTGCTCAGAATCGGAGAAACTGGTGACCCGAGCTGCTTACCTGAAGAAAATAACGCTGCTCGGAATTTCAATCCGAGCAACTGGCGATCCAAGCTACTCACATGAAGAAAGTAGCGGTGAGCCACGTCGCTCGGAATCTGAGCAACTAGCGATCCGAGCTGCTCACGTGAAGAAAGTAGCGGTGAGCCACGTCGCTCGGAATCCGAGCAACTGGCGATCCGAGCTGCACATTTGAAGAAAAATGCCACCGAGCAACCCCAACCGTCAGATTGTCTCAAATTTCGTGCTGGAAGATGATGAGCGGCTCAGATCACGCCACGTCCACAAAACGACAAGATAGCGTTTTCTCGTGATCTGAACCTCTTACATCGTGATTCGCGCCATGATGAACGGCTCAGATCACCCCACGTCGCTCGAAATCCCAATCTGAGCAACTGGCGATCTGAGCTGCTCATATGGAGAAAACAACGCCGAACCATGTCGCTCGGAATCCGAGCAACTGGCGATCCGAACCGCTTACGTAGAGAAAATAGTGCCGAGCGACACGAGTCGTCCGATCTCTCAGAATTCCGTGCTGAAGCAAGATGGAAGCCCAGATCGTGCCACGTCATAAATCGGGATAAAAATTAATTTTTTATTTACTAAAATCGAATTATTTATTTAAAAAATTGCAAAAAATGATTAAAAATTCTAAAAAATAATTATAAATTTGGGGAAATATTTTTGAGCCCCTGGGTAGATAATTATTGCTTGGAATAATTAATTGTGGCCTCCGAACAATAAATCACCACTTCGCAAAATTAAATAAATGGTCCAAAAAATAGATAAAAATTAAGAAAAATCACCAAAAGTCCATGAGAGCTCAAGAAAAACCCTGAGCACGCAACTAGCTCTGAAACTCACCACAATACCTCATACAAAGATTCGACACCACTCATTTGGACTCCGATACAACCCCGCAAGCCATTAAAACAGTAAAACTACTCCTCAAAGACTGATCAAACTCAGTCTTCGGGAGTGGGGGGCTCGTGATATGGCTAAAAATAGGATTAAATCAGAACAGTCCAAATTGGGCATGAATCTTAAAGCTCGGGGGTAAAATGGTAACTTCACTTACAAGACGGGTCTGAAATGGGTACTGGGCCCTGATTCACTCTATCCATCCACTGGGAAGTAGGGATTTGATCTTATCCCGAAACTGGTCCCTAAGGCGGCTATAAATACCCCCCATCCCCTACTGTTAACAGGTAATCAATCTTTTGCCAGTAAAATCTCATTCATAATCTTTCTAATTACTTACTTGAGCGTCGGAGGGTGCGTCGCCGGGATCAACCCCAGTGTTTTGCACTTTTTGCAGGTCAACGGCGGAAGATAACGGTCAAACTCCGGCAGAAAGTTTCAGGTTTGGCTATTCAACATCCCAAAGAATCCACAAATTCTGTCTGTTTGCCCCCACACTAGATTTAGCAGCAACAGAGGCAAAGCTCCTCGGTGAAAAAACTCATTGGTGGCAAAGCCCTTCGGTGGTAGAGCTCCTCAATAACAAATCTCATTGGTGTCATCAGGACGAAGAGGCCTCAATCTGAGCTGGTTGACAGAAACGTTCATTTTGGATCGTTCGATTGCATAAAAAAGTGTGCAAAAAAATTAGGGCCCAAGGATCTGTCCCCAAATTTGTGTTGGGTTCCTCGGTGCACTGGGCAATAAAATGCCCCCGAGCAGACTCCCTCCCTGGGGTCACGGGACGAGGAGGAAGCGATCTGACCCGCTTGATGCTTAAAGGAGATTTTATTGGCTGAAGTCCCACATCGGCAAGGGATTCACATAAACCAAGCTCGATTGCTTCATGCTTGCCCACATGGCTCACTGGTTATGAGGCTCTTCCTCCAAGTGGGAGGTCGAGGGTTCAAACCCGAGTCCCCCATTAATAGCCCTGATTTTGCTCCGAAGAGCAACTCCTCGGTAAAACAAAACAAAACAAAACAAAAACAAAATGAACGCGTTAAAATTTGTACACCATGATCCAATCGTCATATCTCTCCAGAATTTGTTCCATGTATGATTTATTATTTAAAACTTTCAATTAATAATTAAAAATTCTAAAAAAATAATTTAAATTTGGAAAATTAATTAAAATCCAAAAATTTATTATAGAATTCAGAAAATTGTTTAAAAATTCTGAAAATGACTAAAAATTGGAAAAGAAAAAAAACAAAAAAAAAACTCAAAAATTCCTAGAACACCATTACTGCCCTTACAGGCTTCGAACACGGTTCTTAGCACCTCTAATCATCCTCGAAAAATATACAGGCTCTCCAGACCATGCAAAACAGGTAAACTACTCCTCGAAGGCTGAGAAAACCAACCTTCATGAGTGGGGGACTTATCATGTGGTTAAAAATTATAACAAATTAGGACCACACAATTCCAGCATGAGTCTTTAAACTTTTCAGGGCAGAACGGTAATTTTTCAGAAATTACAGACCTCCGGCTCATCAACTCAACCAGGTATACAATTAGTACTAATTTATAGCTCAACACGAAGAGTTCCAGCTAATTAAAAGTGTTTAACCAATAAATCTATCTTAAATAGAGTTATCAACTAACTTTATTCCATCTCTCTCTGGAATAAAATGATTCAAGAAAGATATGATCAGTTAAAATGTAAATCATCAAAAAATAGTGTTGATGCATTACATTCAACATGCTTTCTAAAAAAGGCTTGTACGGATACTATGGAAATCATTTTGAGCAGGCAAAAGCTCATAAACAAATGAATAAAAAAATAAGACATTCAAAACTCGGATATTCTTGTTGTAGCAAAATTTTCAAATCTTTATTAAGAACTTCTACCAAATTTTGTTTGCATCTACTTCTAATCCTTTCATACTATCAACTTTCTAAGTGAGACGATTATCAGTTTTTGTTGTTCGTGTCCAAACTACTTCAGTTGGTTCTCCAGTGTTTTATATTCAATTGGAGCAACCTTTACTTCCTTGAGTTCTTCCTTATATATTGTCTTTTTTTTTTAATTTTTTGTAGTGTGTTTCCACTTATCCACCATAGTATCCTAACTTTTTCTGAAACTGCCAAAAACTATAATTTATAACATATGTCTTGTCTTATAAATGTCCTGCAAAATTTTGCTTTCAGTATCAAAGGTGTCTTCTGATAGCCTTGCATTTTGTCATTTTAACCAAACCGCTTTATTTCTATGCAGAAAACACTTTATTCCTCTCTTTTAATCATTCCATTTCTTGTTATATACAAGTTGGATTTATTGTTTTTTTAAATTTAGGAAGCAACATCATTCATATAGATAGTTATATACAGTTATTTAAAAGTTTCAAATGAAAGTGGTTACTTCTAGATTATTTTTTATCCTCAATGAAAAAATACATTCTCCTCATTTCTTTTAATTTTTGTAAACTTACAATTTATAGACTTTGTTTTACTACATATTTAAATCATTTAGATTCTAATGTTTCAGTCTAACTCCTTAAGTTTGAAATCATGCATTCTTTATCAAAACTACTAGATATTTCTTTCTTTTAAAACCAACCAGAAGGTCTCCATAGGAACTCCATGCTAAGTATTTACTAATTCTGGATGGATATTAAGGCTTCCAATACTCTGAATTCTTAAATTTGTGGCAATGCAATCTTCTTCAAAACCCCTTCCCCAACAAACTATGACTGATCTCCCATGGCTTCCTCTCCCTATCCTTCTACCTTTCCCCACCTCCTGAACCACCCCCCCCCCCCCCCCCCCCTGTTGGCCTCTCCCATCTTCAGCCTCTCCTCTTTGCAGCAACATCCTCTCCTTCGCCTTCGGCGACTCCTCCAGTCTGTCTTCTTCTTCTTCTTCTTCTTCTTCTTCTTCAACACCTAGCACAAAAACATAAAACAACACATCATTAGGTTGAGGCGCAGAACTATAAAGCTCACCGAGCTAAAGCTCAGTGGTTGCGGGCCTACAACGAAGGTCCAACATCAGAAAGAGTCACCTACGACTACCACACCCAATGTCACGACACTCCTCCCCCCCTGCAGTACCCCCTCAGGCCGTATAAGCACACCCACCACAAAACAAAACTCCTACAACCCCCCCCCCCCCATCGATAAGGAGAAACGAAGGCTCAGACAACCTAGTCATCGTCACCCCGTGCGTGCACACCTGTGTGCGCATCAGCAATGGTATGGTAGAGTGGTTAGTCATCATTGCCGTAATGCATCTCCCCCAAGAGGACGGGCCCATATAGGGGAACCTCCTACTGGCCATCAAGAGCGTAAAAGGAGCCCCTTCAAGGACCATCGACGCACTCACAATAGGGGAAAAGATTAGTGGTACCACGACCATGGTCGTCACCACCAACCTTCTCTCCACCACAGGAGCTTTCACCCACAAAAGTCCAACTTCACAATTACCACCTTAAACACCAAAATCCTAGGCCCACCACAAACCACCACAAACCTACAATCCACCACCACAACCCCCCCCCCCCCCCCAGCCTCCCCACCCAAATCTCCTCTGCAATTCGAAAGTGGAAGTCCTAGACCCGCTGAAGTCTGTAGTAGTGTAGGCCCAGGAGGGGGGTCCGAACCGCGAGACATTATGGGGTGAGGCTCCAGGTCTGTACGAGGAGTCAACGAAGTGGACGGTTGTAGCCAGAGAGAAAAACAAAGAAAAAAAGAGAAATAGCATTTCCCCCCATCCCAACCAAACATTACAAAGAAGCAAAGGAAAGGAAAGCGCAAACCAGCCCCGTGTTTCAACTGCGGCGAACTGGGCCACTTCCAAGAGGATTGCACGAAGGAGGTGCAGTGTTTGAAATGCATGAAGTGGGGGCATATGTCGTACATTTGCAAAAACATTACTTCATCCAACAACGATGACGATCGGCCGGTAAGAAGAGGTCGGTCGCCAAATAACCCAACCTTCATCCGCCTCGCCAACAGCCTAGAGGCTATCAAGCGTGAGGAGAAGTGGCTCTGGCAATGGTGTGCCATAGCAAAAGTAAGAGAAGGGTTCCTATCGGAGAACCACATTCTTCAAGCATTGAACGCAAAATGGCCGACGGCAGCCTACAGGAATTGGGTGGCAAAGAAGATGTGTCATCTTCAGTTCTTAGTGTCTTTCCCATCGCCAGCAAAGATGATTGAGGTGTCAGCCATGGGCATAGTGGATTTGGGGCACTTCATTTTGGAATTCTTCCCTTGGTTGGCGAGGTTCGGAGCGGAGCTGCCTGCAAGGGGAGCTATTCTGGATCTGGGTCCTATAATGTGCCGTTGCACTTTTGTAAGAAAGAAGCATTACAAGAGATCATATCAGAATTCGGCACCGTTGAAGACATAGACGATAAGACGATTCGAAGGTCAGAGATAAGTCTCTGCTAGGATCCTAATCTGAAGCCCCGACATCGCCCTTATGCCCCGCTTCGCAAAGGTCTTCTCCTTTGAGAAATCATACCTCATCAGATTCGTACTGGACAAGCAAGCGAAGCCGGAGACGAAGGAGCTCCAGTCACCCCTTTCCTCTGCCCTCAGAGATGGGTGCTCATACATGAAGGTGGTTGTGCCTGAATGGAACCTCACCTTGGATAGGGCCTATGAGGTGGAGCGAGCGCATCGGCAACTCATCATAGCGGCAAAGGGAAAGGAGGCGTGCCAAGGCGAGACAATGACAAACTGTGAACCCAAAAAGTCTCTGCCATTTAACGGCGGCTAAAATCGATTCATCACCAAAAAACCTAACGGTCAAAAGGGCCTTCACGTGGGGGAACTGCACCTAGAACCACTAATGGCAAGATTTGCAGCCCCAGATCCCTCCCTTGGGAACCATACCACTCTCAAAGCCTAAAATGGAAGTCAAACCCTAGATAATATGGACGAGACGCTCAGAGAGGAGTAGGAGGCAGAGAGAGGAAGACTCAGAGCTGAAAATAGAAAGACACCCAAATCCTGGGTCATAACAGCCTAAAGGTGGTAACTTTGGGCAAAGCTCTCCAACAGAGGGGGACTATTTTTGGGAACAAGACGAAAAGGGGTGCTATCAAAACCAGAGCGCAGGTTCCAATCAAGCAAAGAGGAAAGCTTTGGGAAGGCGAACAGGAAAGGAAGGGAAAGAGCACAGAAGAAGCGCTCTGCTTTGGTACTACGGAGCATGCATCGACTGAGTCGCCCCCCAAAAAGGAAATTTTTGGGGAAGATGAACAGGAGAAGGAGGAAGCAGATCGAAAGAGGCACTCTGGTTTCGTGCCTCTTCATTTAAGGGTTTTGAAGATAAGGGAGAGAGGAGTGTCGCATCGTCTGCTGAGCCGACCTCGAGGAGGTCGCCAACCACTACCGTTGCGACCGCTGTCCCTCTCACGTGCGACTCACGTGAGAGGACAGCAGAAAGGGACGAAGAGTGCGTTAGGCTCAATGAGGGGCCCACCCAGTATAATTCTAATCTCATTGTGCATAAGCCCAATCCTGATCTCATTGTACACGAGGCCTTAGAGGTATAATGGGCCTACAGAGAGGCCCATTACAAAGTCAATTGTGGAAACTTTGGAGGAGGATGCTCGAATGTCTGCTGATCCTACGGGGGAGGAAAAACTGGGCTAGAGACCCGCATGGAGGAGGATGATCAGAGGCAAAGCTAAACCTAAAAGATGATTTTGTCTACTCTGAAGAGGATTCTTTGGAGTCAGAGGAGTTTGATGAAGATGCACTGGATATGTCTCCTAGTTTTGTCCCATCCACCTTCCCTCCCACACAACCCACTGCCCATGTCCCTACTCGCGGCGACAAAGGTTTTAGAGTACAGAAAGTGGCTAAGAGGACTATGGAGGAGTCCCTAGATGATTATCTTGAGATTTCTGCGGCAGCCAAATCAGCTAAAACTAGCGATGAAGGTACGCGATCCTTCCTAGCATCTATTTTTAATTTCATGTCTGATAAAGAGATTTTTAGTCTAGCCAAAACCTGTGATCTTGTGGTAAGTGATACCAATCGGAATGCATTTCTCCTTAATAAGATTAGGGGGTGGGAGAGCAAGAGGGTTAACCGTATTTCGAACTCGACTTCCAAGTCAATTCACGGTCCCTTATTCATCCGTAATTAATGGAGGCTCTATTCTGGAACGTTAGAGGCCTGGGCAGGTGGGGCAAGCGGGAAATGGTTAAGGAGTTCATCGCCAATCAAAAGATAACGTTGTTGGTCTTCAAGAGACCAAACTTACACATATGTCTAGACTTAGTTGGTTAGCGGAAAATCGAATCTCTGGATAGATAATGTCCCCATCTGTTAGAACATCTGGGGGTATCACCCTAAGCTTTAACCCAGAAACATTTTGTTATCTAGACAAGTGCTACGAGCAATTTTCATTGTCGGTCTTGTTCCAACGTAAAGCAGACATGTGGACTCAATCAATCACGGTGGTCAATGGTCCGCACACCTCTGCCTCTAGGATGGCTTTCTGGACAGAACTAAGAGCGATTCAAGCTCACTAGCCGCACTCCTGGGTGTTGGGGGGCAACTTCAACATCATTAGATTCATCTCAGAACACAGGGGCAGAGGATCCAGTGACTCTGATAGGGAAGCATTTAATGAGGTTATCACGGATCTGGAACTGGTGGACATTCCCATTTCTGATAGGCTCTTCACTTGGTCAAACATGCAATCATCACCCATTCTAGCTAAACTATATAGGATATTGGTCTCCACTAACTGGGAGACCAAATTTCCGTTGTCTTCGGCTAAATCGCTTCCTAAACCCACCTCGGATCATGTACCTATTTTCTTATCTTCTAGGGAAGATCAACCTAGGAAATCACCAAAGTTTAGATTTAAGAAAGCATGGTTAGAAATCAAAGGCTTCCACCACATGGTCTACGAGAGTTAGGCTCGCCCCACTACAGTGATTGAGGCAACCGCAATATGGTGTGAAAAAATCAGAAGACTTAAGACCGGACCAGATTTGCACTGATTTGGAGGGCTAAAGACTCCCTTCTTGAAGGTATTGAGGAACTTGAGAAGACTAAAGAAACTAGAGATCTACTACAGGAAGAGCGGAATAGGTTTCTCCAATTCAGATAGGAAATTGACCAACTCTATAGGCTTGAGGAAATCAAATGGCAACAATGGCAACAATGGTCCAGAATTTCGTGGCTCAAAGAGGGAGACACAAACACAACATTCTTCCATCGAGTAGCCAGTGCCCAGCATAGATCTAACCTCATTCACTTGATCCACTCAGACTCTGGAATGATCGAAGGCGACAAGGATATCAGAATGGCATTCCAGTCGCATTTGAAACTACTCTTTGGACACAAAGCAGACCTGAGAGTCCCTCTCCACCATGAATTCTGGCAGGACTCGGCGGGCAACTTTGTCCCGATGATGCAATCCCTAGAAGCACCCTTCACTGAGAAGGAAGTCTGGGAGGCAATCCAACAACTTGGAAAAGACAAAGCCTTAGGTCCATATGATTTCCCGATGATCTTCTATCAGACATTCTGGGAGGAAATCAAAGGCGATTTGCTAAAGGTGTTCGCTGATTTCTACGACCATAAGTTCAAATTAGGGAGAATTAATTTTGCAGAGGTTGTGCTGATTCCTAAGAAAGAAGACTCCTGACGAGTGGGAGACTTCTGCCCTATTAGTTTCTTTAACTGCTTGTCAAGATCATTACCAAGACTCTCGCTAATAGACTGGAAAAGGTGATGGATGGTCTCATTAGTCACGATCAGACGGGGTTCATTAAAAGGCGATGTATTCATGATAGTATAGCTACGGCTGAAGAAACTATCCACCAATGCCACACATCGAATGCTAAGGGCTACCTCCTGACGCTAGATTTCGAGAAAGTTTATGATTTGGTCGAATGGGACTGTCTTCTGGAAGCGCTTGCTGGAAGAGGTTTTGGGGCTAGATGGATCAGATGGATCCACACATATCTCTTCACCAGCAGAACTGCAATTTTGGTAAATGGGGTATCGGACCACCCATTTTCGTGTAAACGGGGCCTCAGACAAGGAGATCTGCTCTCACCCCTTCTCTTCACCATTGTGGCAGACGTACTTCGGTCCATGATGGCTAACTGCAGTAGACCATGTTAGATTGTGCCGGTGGCCAAGGGAGTCAATCGCCATGGTTGCTCTATCCTCCAATATGCAGATGATACTCTCCTATTTGGTAATGGCAACCTCGGGGAAACAACTGCCTTCAAAGGAGTATTATATAGTTTTGAAGCTTGGTCGGGCCTCAGGGTTAACTTCCACAAATGTGTTCTCATCCCCATTGCCCTAACAACAAAGGAGGCACTAGAACATGCCACAATCCTCAATTGCCCCACAGAGAGTTTCCCTATTCAGTACCTGGGATTGCCACTAAGGCCTGGGAAACTCAAAAAGGCTAATTGGCTACTCATTATTGACCGGGTTGAGAACCGTCTAGTAGGTTGGAAAAGTAAAGCCCTATCATTGGGAGGGAAAGTCACACTCATTAATGCAGTCCTCTCAAATCTTCCAACCTATTATCTGTCCTTCTTTAAAATACCGCGATGGGTAATTCAGATAATTGACCAGACTCGAAAACGGTTTTTATGGAAAGGGGCAGACCCGGATCGAAGCGGCTACCACCTTATCAGATGAGAGAAGGCATGCATGAAAAAGATACATGGAGGACTATGTATTATTGATCTTTGAGATATGAATCTTGCTCTACTGGGTAAATGGTGGTGGAAGGTTTTCCACCCTAATGGAGAATGGTGGCAAGATTTTGTCCAGGGATATTTGCATGGGAATGGAACGAGAAATTTGGGCTTCAGGGTAGGCCCACAGGTCTCCTGGTTCTGGAAAGGCATTGCTAAGGCCTATGAACCCTTCATTAGCTGTGTGACATCAGTTATCAGCAACGGCAGACTCACCAGATTCTGGTGGGATAAGTGGTGTGGTAATCACACACTTAGAGCCATGTTCCCCAATCTATATGATCATACGTCACAACCACACTGCACGGTGGCCGGAGAAAAAGAGGCACTTGGAAACCCCCTTTAAACAATCGCTCGTTCTGGGATCTCAGTCTAAACTCATAGAACTTCAGACCTACATCACCAACGCTAGAATTAGCTGCTCTTAGGGTCCAGATAAGAAATCCTGAGGATTGAAAAAGAACAGCACGTTCACCGTTCACTCCTTGTATAACTGCATTCACTTTAGGGGATGTACCCCAAAGTGGGCATGCGTCATTTGGAGGACGAAAACCCCACTGAAAATCAATGTTTTCTTATGGTTGGTGCCAAACGATGCGAGTTTGACTAAAGAAAATCTCACTAAACGCCAACCGAACGTGGACTCTCGTTGCGGGTTCTGCCACGATACCCTAGAAACTTGATATCACCTCTTCCTATAGTGACCTAGGAGCAAAGCGGTAATCGTTGAGGTACTCAGCGCCCTAGGCACGAATCAGTACCCTACAATGTACGAGGACCTGTGGGTAGGTTCAAAATTTGCTACTGAGAGAAGAACTACGAGAGAAGTGTGGTACATCGCTATCACCGCAACGACCTGGGTTCTTTGGCTAGACAGGAATAATTTTTATTTCCGCAGAACTTGTAATAATATTTTTCCTTATTTGACTCACATTATGCATTTGATTTTTTTTTGGGCTAATGTGGCCGCAGCAGGTCCCAGGAGGAGGATAGCAAGCGTATTCAAGATTGAGTATTTTGATGATGAGAAAGTCGATATCGGTCCAACGATCGACTGACAGCCAGCTTGGCCCTTACTGTTGATAGATACCCACCGTCCCAGGGTTTGTTGGGGGATATGATGTATTTTGTTTAGTCGCATGTATGTTGCGGCCATTCTGGTCTTCTTTTATCCCACCCCCCATATTTGGGGTGGAGGTTACATACTTTTGTTATATTTGTAGAACCTTGTATTTGGCTCAGTACTCTGAGTTTGTTTATTAATGAAACAGAGGGGCCATGCTCCACCTTTTCTTTTAAAAAAAAATTATAAAAAATTATAATAAAAAAAAAAAAAAAAAAAAAAAAAAACCTCTGAATTCTTCTCGGTTTGGGATTTACACGAATGTACATGCTTAAAGTTATTTCAGTTTCAAAAAATCGAGTACGGACGAAAGCAGATTTTGGAATATCCATCTTGAGCAATTTAAAGGCTCATCCAAAAGCTTATCCTACATGGAATGTCAAGATGCAAGGGAATGGAGGTGGATGCAAGCAATCGGGATTGAAGGTAAAACTAGATTTTCAAGAAGGAAATGAACTGAACGGTCAAACAAGTGATTTGGAGCTAGAAACCTCGAAACGTGATAACTCTAGATCCAAAACAACAGGGATAACATGAAGCACAAGTTTCATTTAGTCATGTATGAAAATGATAAGAAAGAGGGGCTTGTACCCGAAATCTAATCTTTTTTTTATAGTAAGTACATCAATTATAAAGGGATCCATATCAAGGAAAGTCCAATCTGATGATTCCAAAGCCACCATAATCTTATCCCCAACAAAGATCAATAGCACAAAGGGATGGGAGTGAAATAGGGAAGGGAATAAAGGGTTTGGGATGGTTCGTGATGGAATATTTTGCAAGTGTATAAAATCGCAATAAGTAATATAGTTTTAAAAGAAAATAGTGTCGAACCTACAAGAACTAATTATTTTATTGAGTACAAAAATTCACTAAATTAACTACTATTTGAAAAATTGAAATTTTAATAAAAATAGCAACTAAACTTAATTAAACTAAAGGAAAAATTAATCTAATTTAGAATAATGAAAATCTGAAATTTTGTTGTTTGTTAATAGCAAAACTAATTCTATGTCTTTCGATTTCACCTAATTAATCTCACACAATCCATAATTACATGTAGCTAGAAATTCTACTTTTCCAAGTTGTAGACCAGAATCCCCTATTTATTCAATGTTTTCTCTTGAACAATACCGAACATATCTCTAACTAAAAGTTTGTCATATTTCTATACGCATTTTTTTAATTTAAAATTCATTAAGTTCTATGGATTTCTTTACAGTCACATTAATCGTAGAAATCATATCTAATTTTACTCAATCAATGGTATTTAATTCTATAATTCTAAATCACAAGTTACCTCTCGGTCTCCCCATGATTCAATAAATCGAACAATAGTTGGACAAACAATTGTAAGCATTAAGAACAAAAATTAAATACACAACCAAAAAAAAAATACACGAATCAAATAACATGAAATTAGAATTTTGTTCTCAAAACTATGCTACATCAAAGACGTAGAAAAATAAATTTAGTTCATGATGATTTTACAACTAACAAACAGGTTTTCGGATTGCATAATAATAAAATTTAGAAGAGAGAAGAAAGAGCTCGATTGTTGTATGAAGCCGAAATTGAAGAGCCTCGGGATCCGTGCTCAAGTCAACTCTTATTCTCTTCTCTTCTTTTCTTTTCTGTCTAGAAATCCGTGCAGCCCACTCCTTCTCTCCTTTTTTTTCTTTTTTTTTCTTTTTCTTTCATGTGCTTCGAACCGCCACCTCTTTCCTTATTTTTTCTTGGCCTCTATTTCCGTCCCCTTCTTGATTCCTTCTTTGCCTTTATATAGGGAGAAGAGTAGGGTTAGTTAATAGAATAAGGATTCGTTAGTAATTAATTAATTAAAATCACAAGATTAAGAATAATCTATTAGATTATAAATTAATCATTTAACTAATTAAATCCAATAATCAATTCCAACACTATTGATTTATTTTATTTTTAATATTTTATTCCAAAATTTCATTCCACTCCCTAGTTGACCATAATATTTTCTATTAACTTTTCAAAGGGTCAATTAGTAAAAACATCCGATTTTGAGTGCTTAAATTTTCCAGAAATCTTCATATAAAATCAATTTTAAAATTTGAAATCTTTATCCTTATTTTCTTCCTTGATTTTACCAAAACACACACCTTTGGCACTTATACATCTCAACCCTATAAAAACAAAAAATAAATAAAATTAAGTAAATAAGATAAATTTTAAAGAAATAAGCGAGAACTCGCAACTTTAAACCGCAAAAAGAGTAATAAAAATTATATAAAAGTTACACACATCAAATACTGAAACATAAGATTTTGCTTGTCCTCAAGCAAAAAGTAAAATCATGAATAAAGGGATAGTAATCAGAATTAGGCACAACTCGTCACACAAAAAAGGTGTTATCATGCAAGCATCAAATTTTCAACTTTAAACATAAACAATAGCAAATAAAATAAAACTAAGCATACTCACTTTTTTCAGTGCAATTATTTATACATAATTCTCATCTCATTCATATTTTTCATGCAATTAACACAACTGAATCATGCAATAACTCAATATGTGAACACTCATTCTCACTACTACAAAACGAGTAGCAAACTATAGGGGTTTTTTTTTCCTCTCTTTAAGTTGTCACTTTCCTTTTGATGCAACTGCAAATATTTGTGATGAATTCACCTGGTTACTCAACAAGTCATAAACTTAGAGTGCTTTTGCATACTCATATTTCAAGTTGTTTTTTGACGTAAAAGTGGACATTGGTGATGAATACCCCTACTCACTAAGAAACTCAAAATATTGGAGTAGATAGAACTTTATTTATTCAATAATTTAAACATTATCACTCTATTTACTTAAACCCTGTTTAGAACTACTTCAAAGAGGATAATCACAAGAAAAGCATCGCACTCATCTTTTATGTATAATTACATGACTCTCACAATTTTGTAAGGAATTTCGAACTTCAATAATACTATAAAAAAAATTATGATTAATCTTGATTTATAAGATATTGTCTATCCTAATTCTTTAAAAAATTGCAATGTTTTAGCACAATAAAGAACTCAAAAGTGTAATTGTAAGCCTAATTGAAGTTCTTTTTTTCTTTTCAAATATATATAAAAAATTGTATCCCTTCCCCCAAACTTGAATATCACAGTATCCTCAATGGGTAAAGAAAATGAAAAAGAAAAATAATGAGAAAAGTTCATAATTGCTCCCCTGATTCATGTTAAAATTCTGTATGAATAATGTTCATTATTTTGGTGATATCTGAAGTTGTAGATGTCCAAATCCCCTATTTCTTTTGCACTGGAAAGCTAAGAAAAATTACTTCAATTGATATTTGAAACACTTTTCCAGATTTGGACTCCATCGTGCCATAAACAGCCATCAAACTAGGTCTAGAAAATAACTCCGCCTGGAAACCCCCAAGCATATGCAATCCTATAAAATAAATTTAAAATTTAAAGTAAACTAAAAGAAAGGCAATTCTAAAGAAAGTAAAAAAGAAAACATGGGTTGCCTTTCTAGAAGCGTTAAGTTTTATATCTTCAGCCAGACGTGGTAGCTGAGATGGTTATGTGATGCCAAGATCCAACAATATAAGAACATCTTTTTTAATAATTTCCTTCAAGTGTGAAATAGATTTTCTTTGTACATCCCGCAAACTAAATGGCAGTGATTTAAGCTCGAGTCTGAGTTGTTTTTTTTTTAAAGATGGCGTCTTTGATACCCCACTTCTTTGAATTTCAGCTGAGAAGAAAGATGAATAGATGGTGCAACTTCCAAATATCAAACATATTCCAAAACATTTTTTTTTCAGATTCAAGAGTTGCTGAATTTGTTAGACACACTTTTACTGGTAACTCTTCAACTTCAGCCCTATGTATCTTGCCCACAATTAAATCAATTTCACTAACTTTAAAATATGAGTGAACTTCGGCATGAAACTCCATGGATTTAAAGACATAAAACATTACTTGCTCATCCTTAACCATCAAAAAAAGTTTTCCTTGTTGGACATCAATCAAAGCTCTCCTCGTAGGTTGAAAAGGTCACCCCAATATCAACGGAATTTGTTCATCTTCCTCTATGTCAAGTACTATGAAATCAGCTAGGAATATAAACTTGCCTACCTTTCCTAAAACATCGTCAATTATTCCTTTTGGGTAATTGATAGATCTGTCTTCCAATTGCAAAGAAATTGTAGTGGGTTTTGCTTCTCCAAAACCAAGTTTACTGAAAACCGAGAAAGGCATAAGAGTAATACTTGCCCCTTAATCACATAAAGCTTTATCAAAAAATGAATTTTCAATAGTGTAAGGAACTGTAAAACACACTGGATCTTTAAGTTTAGGAGGCAACTTCTTTTATAAAATTGCACTACTATCTTCGGTTAGCATCACCACCTCATGCTTCTCCAAATTCTACTTGTTTGATAAAATATCCTTCAAAAATTTAGTATATTTAGGCATATATCCTAAAGCTTCAATAAGAGGATAATTAATATTCAATTTCTTTAAAATACTTAAAATTTGGAGAATTGATTTTCGAGATTATTCTTTTTAAGTCATTGCGGAAAAGGAATAGGTGGATCATAAGGTGAATTATGATAAGTTTCACAATTAAACTCCCTGGAAACTATGGGGTTTGAAACTCCTTTATTCTTCTTAGAATTCCTAATATGATTGTTGTCCACTTGTTTCATTTGTTCCTCCAAAATTGGCTCAAACTGATCTTGCTTTCAACCACATTTTGTTCTACAGTTTGTTCTTGTGGTTGCTCAATTGTTCTCCCACTTCTCAGTGTTATTGCTTTAACATGCTTATTGGGATTGGTCACTGTGTTACGGGGTAAGGTTCCCGATGTTCTTTCTGTAAGAATATTTGAAAGCTGACCAATCCAAGCCTCAAAGTTGTGAATTGAAGTGGTATTATTTTTTATCGCTAAATCTGTCTTCTGCATGTATTGCATGAACATCTCTTCAAGTGTCTATTTCTTTTCTTATTGTGGAAAATTTTAAGGTGGTCTAATTGCAGCTTAATTATTGTTCCAAGAAAATTCGGGTGATTTCTCCATCCTGGATTATACCTGTTTGAATAAGGATTGTTTCAATGTTGGAAGTTGGACACGTAATTTGCTTGATTGGAATTCATTTGAGCAAAAGGATTTTTCACTTGACAATCAATACATGAGTGATTTCCTGCACAATGATTACAAATAATATTAGTCTGAATTGCATTAACATTCATATTACCTCATTTTTAGATAAAGTAGCAATTTGTGTTGTCAATGTGGTAATAAAATCAAGCTCAAAAATCTCCTGCCGTTTTTCTTGGCATTGCTCTTTCTGAAGACCATTGGTAACTGTTAGATGTCATCTCCTCTATAAGCTCATAGGCCGCTTCTTGAGTTTTGCTCATAAGAGATCCTCCAGCTGCTGCATCTACCATATATCGATTTGAAACTCCCAAACCATGATAGAATATTTGGACTTGCAGTCATTTCAAAAGTTCATGATGAGGACACTTTCTCAATAAATCTTTATATCTCTCTCATGCATCGTACAAAGATTCATTCTCAAATTGAGTGAATATTGTAATGTCATTCCTTAACTTTGTTATCTTTGTCGGCGAAAAATACTTAGCCAGAAACTTTTGTGCAAGTCCCTCCCAAGTAGAATAACACCCTATGATAGAGAATTTAGCCAAGTTTTCGTCTTATCTCTTAGTGAAAAAAGAAATAGTTTGCATCATCTAATACTCCATTGTGCTTGAAAGTGTTGCAAATTTCTAAAAAATTTGCAATGTGAATATTAGGATCATCGTGTGATAGTCCCCCAAATTGAATAGTCTATTGAATCATTTGAATGATCGCTGGTTTAATCTCAAAATTGTTAGCTTGTATAACTGGTCTCTTTATGCTTGATGTTGCTCCATCAAGCAAGGGCATAGCATAGTCTCTCAAAGCCTTATTTTCTTCTCCATTACCCTCATTCACCATGGTGACACACTTCTTTTTCCTGAAATATATCTATTAAATAGCAGAAAATCTTTATATAAAAAAAAGTAACAATCAATATCAATAAAAGAATAATTAGTCCCCAGCAACGGCGCCCAAAACTTGGAATATTTTGCAAGTGTAAAAATCGCAACAAGTAGTATAGTTTTAAAAGAAAATAGTGTCAAACCTAGGGATGGCAACCAGGCTGGGCTGACCCACGACCCGCCCGCGACCCGCTCGCCAAACCCGATCCGTGAATACACGGTTCGGGTCCGGGTCGAACCCTCGAGACTAAGAGGGTTCGGGTCCGGGTCGAACCCGCGAGACTAAGAGGGTCAACCCGGGTCGAGAAATGCGGTTTTCCAACCCATTGAACCCGGCCCGCCAACCCGCGGGTTTCGAACCGTTAGACCCGTACGGGCCAAACGTTTGACCCGCGGGTCCAATGGACGAAAACAGAGTTGTTGCTATGTTCTAGCCGTTTTTTTTTGTATTTTTTCCCTATAAATACCCCTTAAACCCAATCTAAAAATTTTACACCTTATTGTCTTACTCTCTCTACTACTACTACTCAATTCAATCTCAATTTTTTGAAATTTTGTCAACAAAGAAGCTAGCAACATTAACATAGAAGCGACAAATTCCGATCGTATCGAATTCAATATTCAACTACATCTTCAAGTTTTCAACTCCTCCAAGGCTCCAACAAAGAAGCCCTCTTTCTATCTATATACGAGTCCAGACTTCTACTTCTACTTCTACTTTTATTTTCACTCTCATTCTATATACGAGTATCCGCGAAGTACGGGATCAAAATTTCACAACCCTCTTATTGTGTTGATATTTTTTTTGTAGTTATAACTTTTTTATCATATTTGTTTGTTGGTTTTTTATCTTCTCTCTCACAACCCTCCTATTGTTTTTTAGTTTTTTTTTTATTACAACTTATCTCGCCTATATTGTATTTAATTTTTTGACCTACACTACTATATCAACATGTCTAGATCACGAGGTTGCGACCGTAGCCAAAGTGGATAAGATTCCACTGACACTTCTCATCGGCCTCCTATTGTCCCACAAAATGAGCCCGCCGAAGAGTACCCTATGACCAAACACATTGGTACACACGATGAGTTTGTAGGAGAAATAGACATAAAAGAAGAACCACAAACACAAGCAACCGAAATAACACAACCGGGTAGTAGTAAAAAACTAGAGGGAAAACTTGTGATTGGCACAAATTTTAAGATTATGTTCCCGACGAAGAAAATCCGAGTATAGGTATAAAAATTTGTAAAACTTGTTCGAAAGCATACAAATGGAAGAAGGGTGAGGGGACGAGTACAATAAAACGTCACATCCAAAATGTACACAAGGAACTTCTTGTAGACTTACCTGGCCTAGGGATGGCGAACGGGTCACTCGGGCCGGGCCGGGCCCAACCCGGACGGGTTGGGACGAATTCATAACCGGGCCGGGCCGGGTTGGTCCCCTATACGGGCCGGGCCGGGCCGGGTTACATTCTCAAATGGGTGGCCCGCCCAACCCGCGAACCCTTTAGGGCTCAACCCGGGTTGGGCCGGGTCGACCCGCGGGTTGGCCCGTATAATATTTTTTTTTTTTTTTTTTTTAGTTTAAATTAAAATAATAATAATAATAATTTTTTGAATGTTGTATACTTGTATACAAACAATCATATCTTTGTTTGATGAATTATGAATACTACAATTCTTAAAAAATTATATTACTAAGTTACGTAGTATTAGTATCAAATTGAGGGATATTTCAAAAATTATGTTTGAATGTTACTAAGTAAGTAATTATATTAGTAAGTAATTTTGGGGAAATATCCCCAAGTAAGTAAAACTATCAAATATCAATAAGTAATTATAATACTAAGTAATAATACTAAGTTCACTAAGTAATAATACTTAGTATTATAAGTAATAATAATACAATTCATTAAATTCAGTAATAATAATAATAAGTAATAATACTACAATTCTTCAAATGTCCCCAAATGATGTTTAATTATAATACTAAGTAATTAATAATATTAATAAACAAAAAAAATCGAACTAATAATAAGATTGAAAGAGTGAAAATGACAACAAAATTTGGAATTTTATTCATATGAATTTAAGTTATACAATTTGAACAATTTATAACGAAATGAAGAATTCAATTCACAAATAAGTTTTATACAATAACATATTTGTTATATACAATTTTAATTGAGTACAAGTTTTCTAATTTGACATAACAAGAGAAAGCTATTGTAAGTGTTGTCATTGTTGTTGTTCTTGTTGTTGATCTTCGGGCGAGTTGCTCCCACTTGTTGAACTTGATAGTGCTTTTCCTTGCGTCCTATCTTCAGCCTTCAGCCAGTCTTCTGTGCAAACGAGCATCTCCAACGACTCCGGCTTCAACCTATTTCTGTAATCAGATAGAACCCTGCCACTTGTAGAAAATGCACTCTCAGAAGCAACTGTAGAGACAGGAGGAGTTAGCAAATCTTTAGCCATAATTGACAGAATACTAAAAGTGTGTTCATGTTCTTTCCACCACTGTAAAATATCTAGTGGAGAAATAGTAGGCTCAGTATCCTGTTGGTTATACCAATTTAATTCATTTGGTTGATTAGTCCTAGGTTTTTTAGATTGAATTTGTTCAAGTAAACTAAATGTTCTATCACCAATTCTACTTTTACCCTTATCTCTAGAACTACCAGACGAAGAACTAACTACAGAAGTTGTACCACTAGAAGCAAAACGTCTATCATAATAATCATACAAGTTATTTAAGGTAGTTTCAAACTGAACTAAAAACTGATCGCAATCAATTGTTAATTCTACATTGTTCTCTAAAAATCCAAAAAACATTTGTATCAAATTCTTCGTACCTTCTAATTTGATACGGGGATCCATAACAGTAGCAACACAAATCAACATCGGAGGAGGAAAATAATACTTCAAAAATTTTTGAAATGCAGGTATTACAATGTTACTAATATAGACATCATTTAACATTTCGTTAAATATTTGTACCATGCTAACTAATTCAATAAAAATGCTACTAGAAGTAGATTCATATGTTTTAGAAAACTTTAAAGTTGCAGTTTTAAAAGGTTCTAAAAATTTCAACAAAGCTTCAGAAAAAAACCAATCGGCGGGAGTCATTTCAAAATTAGGCATATTTTGTGCGATACAAAAATCATTTACAACTGCTTTATATTCGGTGACAACATTAAGTAAATCAAAAGTAGAATTCCATCGGTGTCTAACATCCTTTGGAAATTTTCTAAAAGGAACTTTCCTAACTCTACACCAAGCTTTCCATTCTTGTAGAATGCTTGGTTTTAATGCAATGAAATGTACACAATTTCTAATTTTATGTATATATGGATCAGCTATTTTTAATGCGTCTTGAACACATAAATTTATAATATGACATGCACATCTAACATGAAAAATTTTGTCAGATGGAGGGTTTAATACAGATTTTAAAGTAGTAATTGCTACATTGTTGTTAGATGCATTATCAAAACTAATAGCCATAATTTTATCGCGAATATGAAAAACATCACAAATTTCTATAATACGGTTTGCTATTTCGTCGCCACTATGGGGATACGGCAACGACGCAAGTGATATGATTCTTTTATTAAGAATCCAATCATTGTCGATCCAATGACAGGTTATTCCCATCGTTGGAATATTGTTGACACCCGTCCAAACATCCGAAGTTAAACTAACCCTACAAGTTAAACTCCATAAAATTGCAATCAACGCGTCCTTCATTTCAACATACACTTTAAAACAATCCGATTTGCAAGTGTTTCTCGGAATTCTCCTAAAATGAGGGTTTAAGGCGGTTTGATTAAAGTTTTCCAAGTTCCTACTCTCGGGATAGGAAAATGGTAACTCTTCCTTAATTACTAATCGGGCCATTTCCCGACGAACAAGTTCGGGATCATAAGGGTGGCTATCTACTTGACCGGTCCTAGGGTTAATTTTTTGTTGGCCTTGTATTTGATCAAGGAGTTCTTTGTGATTATGTTGTATGTGTCTACTAATTGTACCGGTCCCGTCACCCCTCTTGAATTTGTATGTTTTGCTACATGTTTTACACACTTTCAAACCTACACCCGGAATATTTTCGTCCGGGATATACTCATAAAACTTGTGCCAATCGCTAGTTTCTCCTCTACTTTTCCTACTACTACGGGTTTGTGTGGTTTCGGGTTGTTGTTGTTGTTGTTCTTCTTCTATTTGAATGCCACCTACAACATCCATGTCGTGTGTACCCCATTGTTCCATAGTAGGATCAATGTAATCTTGGGCGGGCTCACTAATAGGGACAATTGGTGGCCTACGTGAAGAGGAGGAGGAATCTTGTCCGCTACGACCGCTACCGCGTGATCTAGACATAATGTAGTAATGTGGTATGTAAAAAAAAATCTACTAAGTAGTGGCGGTGAATTATACAAAAAAAAAACTAAAAAACAAGAGGGTTGAGAATCTTGAGATAGAGAAGTTCAAAAAACGAACAATAATTTTAACTACAACGCAAAAAAAAAAATAGTAGAGAGATAGAGATATTTTGATACCGTTCACCGTGGAATACGCGTATATAAAAAAACCGTGAAAATTAGAAAATAATAGACAAGATGGAGGAGCGCTTTGCCGATTTCGCAATTGAAGAGTTGAATTGAGAAGAGGTTGAAGTAGATTTGAGCCGATGGTTGAAGAGAGTTGAAGACGTTGAATTTTTTTCTCCGATACGACCAAAATTTGATCGTGTATACGCCTCCTTGTACACTTGTTTGATGATTACTACAATTGTTCAAATTTTTTTTTTTTTTGATGTATAATAGTAGAGAGAGTAAGAGAGGAAGGTGTGATTTTTTTGGAGATTTTTGGGGGCTATTTATAAGGTTAGAAGTGGGTAAAAACAAAAAAAAAAAAAAAAAAAAAAAAAAAAGAAGCAACGGCCAGCAGCAAACGGCTCTAAGAGCCGTTGCTGCCAGCCAGAGCCTGCGCACACTCACAACGGCCACACGACCCGTGGGTTTCGACCCGTTCGACCCGCGGGTCGAACGGTCGGCCCGTAACGGGTTCCGCGAATTCAATTCGCGGGTCGACCCGCGGGTTGGCGGGTCCGATTCGCGGGTTGAGCGGGTTCGTGGGCCGGGTTTCGCGAATCCAATTCGCATAAATGGCGACCCGGGTCGACCCGGTACTGTTCACCGGGTTCGACCCGAACCCGTGAAGGTGTTAAGCGGGCCGGGTTCGTGGGCCGGGTCGCGGGTGGGTCGGCGGTTGACCCGGCCCAGTTGCCATCCCTAACCTGGCCAACAAAAAATCCACCCTAGGACCGGTGTAGTTGATAGCCATTCTTATGATCCCAAACTTGTTCGTCGGGAAATGGCCCGACTAGTAATCAAGGAAGAGTTACCATTATCCTATTCCGAAAGTAGGGACTTATAAACTTTTAATCAAACTGCATTAAACCCCCATTTTAAAAGAATCCCTATGAATACTTGCAAATCTGATTGTTTTAAAATATACAATGAAATGAGAGAAGCTTTGATTGCCATTTTATGGAGTTTAACTTGTAGAGTTTCCTTAACTTTCGATTGCTGGACGGGTTGCAACAATATTTCAATGATGGGAATAACTTGTCATTGGATCGACGGTGATTGGATTATTCAAAAAAGGATCATATCACTTGCCGCGTTGCCGTATCCCTATAGTAGTATTGAATTTGCCGTGCTACCCTATCCCTATAGTGGTATTGAAATTGCAAATTGTATTTCAGAAATTTGTGATATTTTTCCATATTCGTGATAAAATTATGTGTATAAGTTTTGATAATACATCTAACAACAATGCATCAATTAGTATATTAAAAACCACATTAAAACCTCCATCTGAGAATATTTTTCATGTTAGATGTGCATGTCATATTTTAAATTTATGTGTTCAAGATGCATTAAAAATAGCCGAACCATATATAGTTAAAATTAGAAATTGTGTACATTTTATTGCATTAAGTGGCCCTATATTTCAAGAATGGAAAGCTTGGTGTAGGCTTAAAAATATCCATTTTAGAAAATTTCCAAAGAATGTTAAACACCGATGGAACTCTACTTTTGATTTGCTACATGTTGTTACTGAATTTAAAGCATGTATAAATGATTTTTGTTTGGCAAAAAATATGCCAAATTTTGAAATGACTCTCCAAGCTTCGTTTTATGTCGAGTCTTTGTTAAAAATTTTAGAATCTTTTAAAACCGCAACTTTCATATTTTCAAAATCTTATGAATCTACTTCTAGTAGCATTTTTATTTCAATAGTTACTATGATGCAAACTTTCAATGAAATGATCAATGATGCTTTTATTGGTGATATTGTGAAACCTGCATACACCAAAATTTTGAAGTATTTCAATCCTCCTTCTATGTTGTATTGTATTGCTACTGTGATGGATCCTTGTATCAAATTAGAAGGTACGAAGAGTTTGATTGAAATTTTTTTTACTTTACTTGGGAAGATGAATCTGAAATTGATTGCGAAATATTTTTAGCTAAATTTGAATCGACATTAAATAACGTGTATGATTATTATGATAGAAGTTTTTCATCTAGTAGTACTACTACTTTAGTTACTTCTTTTTCAGCTACTTCTACAGGTAAGAGTAAGAATAAATTAGATGATGCCACATTTAATTTATTTGCAAAAATTCAATCAAAAAAAGCTAGGACTAATCAACCAAATGAATTACATTGGTATAATCGACAAGATTCTGAAAGTTTTACTTCTTCACTAGATATTTTACAATGGTGGAAATACCATGAACATACTTATAGTATTCTTAAATATATGGCTAAAGATCTACTAACTCCTCATGTCTCTACAGTTGCTTCAGAAAGTGCATTTTCTACAAGCGGCAGGGTTCTAACCGATTACAGGAATCGCTTGAAGCCTCAATCATTGGAGATGCTCATCTATACGGAAGATTGGATGAAGGACGAAGATAGGACTCAAGGAGTAGGGTTCGACACGTCTACAAGTGGAAGCAACTCGCCGGAAGAACAACAACAATAACAATAGCAACCAACATGAACAATTGAAAACCAACAACAACAACAACAACAACAAATTGAAGACCAACAAATTGAAGAAAATTGTAAATGTATAAAAAATTGTATAAAATCTTTATTTGTTATAAAAAATTAGCATAATTGAAGATAATTGAAATTGTATCGAAGAAATTTGTTATTGTATAAAACAAATTTGTAGGAAATCATTATTTCTTTTTACAAACTGGGAAATTGCATAAGTTGAAATCATATTAATAATATATACATTTTTTTGGCAACTTCACTCTTTCAGTCTTAGTATTATTATTTCATTTTTTATATTAAAATTGCAATTTTTTTAAGTAAAAAAAATTTTAAAAAATAATCAATGGGCCAACCCGCGAGTCGGCCCGACCCGACCCGGGTTGGACCTGAATGGGTTCGTGGGTTGGGCGGGTCGAGTTTTTACAATTCCGACCCAGCCCGGCCCTGCCCGGTTGCCACTCAAACCCGACCCAAACCCGCCCTAGTTGGGTTCCAACCCAGACAGGTTCGACCCGACCGGCCCGGTCGGCCCGTTTGCCAACCCTAGTCGAACCCACAATGACTAATTATTTTATTGAGTACTGAAATTCACTAGATTAAAAACTATTTGGAAAAATTAAATTTTAATAAAAATAGAAACAAAACTAAATTTAACTAAAGGAAAAGCTAATCTAATTAAGAATAATGAAAATCTAAACTTTTGTTGTTTGTTAATAGCAAACATAGTTCTAGAGCTTTTGATTTCACCTAGTTAATCTCACACAATTCATAATTCTATGTAGCTAAGTATTCTACTTTTCCAAGTTGTAGACCAAAATTCCCTATTTATTCAATATTTTCTCTCGAACAACACCAAACATATCTTCAACTAACAGTTTGTCAAATTTTTATGCTTAAGTTCTAAGGATTTCTTTACAATCACATTAATCGCGGTAAATCATCACTAATTTTGTTCAATCAATGGTGTTTATTCTATAATTCTAAATCACAAGTTACCTCCCGGTCTCCCCATGATTCAATAAATCAAACAATAGTTGGTCAAACAATTGTAAGCATTAAGAACAAAAATTAAATGCACAACCATGAAAAAATAGACGAATCAAATAACATGAAATTAGAATTGTGTTCTCAAAACTATGCTACATCGAAGCCCTAGAAAAATAAATTTAGTTCATGATGATTTTGCAACTACCAAACATATTTTTGGATTGCATAATAATAAAATTTAGAAGAGAGAAGAAAGAACAACTTGATTGTTGTATGAAGCCAAAATTGAAGACCTTCGGGATCCATGCTCAAGTCAACTCTTCTTCTCTTCCTTCTTTTCTTTTTTATCTCGAAATCCGTGCAGCCCACTTCTTCTCTAGGGGTGGGCTCGGTACGGTACCGGACATTTTGACATTGTACCATTACCATACCAAACTAGTTCGGTTAGAAAATATACAAACCGTTACCAACCAAAAAGTTCGGTATACCATATCGAAACTTCGGTATACCGACTACTTCGGTTGGTACGGTTCGGTATTGGAGTTATACCAAATATGACCCAACAAATACCTTAGCAAATATCAGTACCTTAACAAATACCTTTTAGCCAATCAGAGCAACAAACAAGTGCTTCAACCATCTTAGGTGACAAACAGTGTACAAGCGAGGAAATAAGAGAGAATGAACTTAAATTGCCACGAGAAACTTGTGGTGGCGAGGTCGGATGACCAGTAGGATATATAGATATGACTTGCGAGATATAGGTTATAAGTTACCAGGAACATGCACAACAAGAGAACCATCCTTCAATAAAGAAGATGCTGCACTTTGATTGATGTGGTCGATGGAAGAGGAAGACAGCTCTGGATGTGTTCAACACCCACAACTCGGCCTTCTGGTCGAACCTTCATTGCAAAGCATGTTGTTAAGTACCCTATCTTTACACAAAATGAACAAAGCCACCTTATTCCGTAAAGCCAAAGTTGTTTAGAATGGAAAATCTTACGAAGCTGTTCAGAATTCTACTGTCTTATTATTGATTACAATTTCAAAATTTTGCACGAAAATGGATTATTGAGGGAAATGGAATGAACACCTGGAAAACAGGGAAAACAGAGAGTAACCTACCACATCACGATTAAGCTTATACATGGAAATGAAATGCTAAGTGCAAGAACTGATATATGATATAGCTGCAATGGATTCTCATGCATCAAAAAATCTTGTAAGTACAGCATTTCAAATATCTATAATAGGATCCAAAATTTAGTTACAGAACCTAATCTAGGAATATATTTTGTTGATAAAACTACACAGTAAGTTTAGACACAAAATACCCCTAATTCCCTAAATCCAAGAAGCACAGACATTAATACAAGGCGACACAACACTCTGATCTAGAAAAAATTTGGAAAAATTACACCAAAATAGCTATGTCATGTTGGATTAGTGAGTCCAACATGATTGGCTATCAAATGTTAGTGTTTGTTCTTCATATTATGGAGAGTTTGGGGAAGATGGAGAGGTGTGGTACATATATATACATATTACCAGATTTTGGGAAAGATGGAGAGTTTATTCGGTACGGTACGGTAAAATACCGACTGAACCATAACCGAAACCGAACCGGATTTTAGAACTCGGTACGGTTGTACCGTACCATACTTTTGGTAACCGAATTTTTGGGTACCGAATCGACTGGTTCGGTTGGAAAACCGGTTGGTTGGCTCATTTCGGTATGATCGGCCACCCCTATTCTTCTCTCCTTTTTTTTTGTTTTTATTTCTTTTTCTTTCCTGTGCTTCCAACCGCCACCTCTTTCCTCTCTTTTTTCTTGGCCTTTGTATCCGTCCCCTTCTTGATTCGTTCTTTGCCTTTATATAGGGAAAGAATAAGGTTAGTTAATAGGATCAGGATTAGTTAGTAATCAATTACTTAAAATCACATGATTAAGAATAATCTTGTAGATTATAAATTAATCAATTAACTAATTATATCCAATTATCAATTCCAACATTGTTGATTTATTTTTTAAAAATATTTTATTCCAAAATTTAATTACACCTCCTAGTTAACCATAATATTTTCTATTAATTCTTCAAAGGGCCAATTAATAAAAATGTACGATTCCGAGTGCTCAAATTATTCAAAAATCTTCATATAAAATCAATTTTAAAATTTGAAATCTGTATTCTTGTTTTCTTCCTTGATTTTACCAAAACGCACACCTTTTGCATTTATCTATCTCATTTCTACAAAAACAAAAAAATAAATAAGATCAAGTAGAAATGAGATAAATTTTAAAGAAATAAGCGAGAACTCTCAATTTTAATGTGTAAAAAGAGTAATAAAAACTATATAAAAATTACACACATCAGTTTGATACTTTTATCGAAAGTCAAAGTATAATAAAATAATTATAACTTGCGCTTGGAACCTCCGAATCAGGCATTTCAAAAGTTGTTAGGGTGATTATCTAACACATTTGCTGATGGCAAAGAGAGATGCATGATATTAGGAAGAAAAATGGATAAGAAAAACTGACAAATTTAGGGAGAAAAAATGGATACGGACAATACAGACCATGCCAAATAAAAAACACTTAATCTATCCAATAGATGAGCTCCACCTAAGCACACTTTTTCCATGTGACATATAATAAAATTTTCATTACTAACAACAACATTTAGCAATTTGCAAATAATACTCTGATTTTTTCCCTCTCTCTCTTTACAGCCACTAGATACACTACCCCACCGCCTCCATGCCTCCTTTTTCCAACACTTTCTCCATTATCTCCACCCACCACTGGTTCCATCTTCTCCCTCCATGACCATAATTACCATCACGTCCTCCTTCGACCTATACACCTTTCTCTTTTTTTACAACCACCATGTCCCCCTCCCTCATAAACACCACCTCCATTTTCACCTCCATTCGAAGCACTAACCATGCCTTTATTGCCTCCTCCAATGACCTATTGCCAATGCCCCTATCACTTCTACCTCAATTACAACCCCTAATTCTCAAATCACCTAGGTAGATAGTTTTGGGGAGAATTGGATTTCGGAATTTGGATAGAAGAAACTGATAATATTTGATAAGCGATTCATAGGTTTGTCGCATACTGAACTTTGATTCAAATCTAAGATTTTGGTTTTAATGAAAAATTTAGAAAGAGGATATTAACGGAGATGATGGTGGTTGCGAAGTGGTACGGAGAAAGTGGTGGCAGCGTTTCAGCAATGGCTAACCAGCGGTGGCGACACCGATGGATAGCTGATGGTGTGGGTATTTTGATGTGGGGACACTTTTAATGAAGCTTGGAAGATGGAAAAAAGAAGAAATAAGGGAGTGGTTATGCAGGACAGGGTTTTAGGGTTTCTAGGGATTGAATTGGCAGAGGAGGAGGTAGGGAGGAGATGACGGTGATGTTGGTGGTGGTGGTGGGGATGGTTACTAAGAATGAAGGATGTTATATGGGTAAAAATAGAACAAATATGAGATCATTCAAATCGGGCACGAATCCTAGAGCTCTTGGGGGTAAAATAATAAATTTTGACAGATAAGGGCCCGTAAAACGGAGTTAGGCCTCTTTCGAGTCCAACAACCCAAAATAGGCTAGCCATACTAGGTTGCCATAGCAGCCCAACATGAAGTAGTTCACAATTATCTGTTATACCGTCTTAAACTCTCTATCTCTATAAGAGTAACCACTTCTTTCTTTCCATCCTTAAAAGAGGGTTTAAAAACTATATCCCTATATTAAGAGAAGAGTCGTGACTTTATCTCTACAACTACTTCAATTTCTTCATGAAGAAGAAAGTCAACCAACTCTATCTCTTTATCCAAATAAGAGTAATTTACTTTATCCCTTCATGAAGAAAAGAATAATCAACTTTACAAAACTCCCCCCCCCCCCCCCCCCCCCCGACTATAAATAACCATGACCTCTTCAGAAACAATGTAATCACAAATTCCACTCTCAAAACTTTTTTGTATCTTCTGAGTTTTCTGACTTAGGCGTCGAGGGTATGTTGCCAGGGCCAACCCTAGTGATTCGGACTGTTTTGCAGGTCAATCGGAGTGATCACAACCATTCATATCAAATATAATCGTTCATACGAATTAGATTTCAGAATTGAGATCAATTCAAAAATTTATTGATCAATACATAAAATGCAATTAAGATATTGTATGAAATTATAATTCCTTGTATTCTAATTTGAGAATGAAAGGAAAGATTTTTTATTTGGGAATATCATGATGTAACGTGTATCCCGTTTTGTTTTGACCATGGAATAGATGGTCGTGTTATTAACACTTGGGCTGTTATCATCAACTGTGCAAACCTTTGTATGAAAGTAATGCATGAACACAACTTCCCTCTAGATTTAGTCAGGGAGGTATATATCCGTTGAGATTGATTGACATTGATATATAGTCATGTTATGCTGTTAAATAATAAGCTTTCTATTTCTATCTAATTATAGTTAGTACGTGTGTTTGGGAGTCCTTGAAATTTGAATAAACCAAGACTTTACCATGACTGCAATTTTAGAGAGACGCGAAAGTACAAGCATGTGGGTTTACAGCGATCAACATCGGTGAAAAGTAAGAGGTAAGATCTTTTATTATTTCTATAAAAGAATTCACACTATCTGTTTTCTACCACAGAGAAAATAGAAGCAACAGATTAACACAGTATGTGGAAATCAGAAAAGAAATCCGACCAAACTTCGCTAGTAAATAACTACTTTTTTCAGCCATGCATCCAAAGGGGAAATGAAAGTTAGCGGCCTCAAGATGACGAGCCGACCCTCTTTCTTCACCTCTTCCTCATGAAGAGGACCTCCTTCATACTCAAAAAGATCAACCCCCTCAATCGGATCAACCTCCTCAGCAGGAACAGCCCCCTCAACAACTTACTCAGCCTTGGAGCCCGAAGGAGTCAGCGATGCACCCGGCATGTTGATGAAAAAAAGGGTTCGGTCTAAACCTCAAAACCTTCTACGGTTCCTTCTGTGAAACCCCAGCACAACACGACCTTTGCCAGATCATACTCTTCCAATAGTAGGGGTCTGACTTTCGTGACTGCTTGAATGAAAGGTGAGTCCATGACGAGGTCCCCTATCCAGCACGATAGGAATGAAAGTGCCCCTCTCCTGGAAAAGAGAGGTCCAATAGAACCCCCACCCCCCCCCCCCTCTCTGTATCCTAGGGGGCGAAGAAGCTACCCCTCTCTCAAGGGACAAAGAACACTCCTCCCCTTTGCAGGAGAAGAAGTCTGACTCAAACCAGCCGATCAACCCCTAGGAAGAAGCACCCGTCACCAGAGCAGAATTCTGAAACTTCGAAGATGTGCCCCATCAAGCCCTCTACGTCGTTCATGGCAGGACTCGACAAATCAGCCTTCACCGCCCTACTCCTCCATGACATGATGAGTCTCGCGGGTCCACTAGGTCCGAAGAACAAGACAACACCGTCCTCCAGCACCTCTAAAATATGGAGGACCACCTAGCACTAATGAAATAAGAAGGGGAAAGACATGAGAGAACATACTGCCCCATCCAACCCCCCTTCTTCAGGACAATCCTCGAGGCTTATATCCAGCCAACTACAAAATTCCAGTTTTGAGTCAAAATCGGCGAATCCAACCTGGTAGACCACCTTGAGAGTTTTAAAACCCTCATGATGATCCATTAAACATTCGACAACCTTCTCTGCAAGATGTTCCTAGCAACTCTGAAGGGATCAGCAAGGAAGTGGTACTCTCCTCTTTCTCCAGAGTCCATCTTTTCTTTCGAATAGCTTGAGGAGCTCTTCATCACACACTTCATTACCAGCTGCAAGACAGAGAAGACAAGCGCCTTCTTACTTGACTTGAAGAAAAGGGATGAGGAATCTCTCAAGAGTTACGTCTGGTGCTTCATAGCCAAGTCCCGATCTATCCCCTCACTCGACCATCCTTATCCATGGTTGCCTTCAGGTACAATGTAAACCATGGCCACCTCAAGTTTTTTCTGATCAAGAGACCCTCTCGGGACTTCTCAGATCTCCTTCAAAAAGTCGAGAAGTACATCTGAGTAGAAGATGTCATTCATCCCCAAGAACAGAAGGGGTCCTCATCCGAGAGCAAGCGGAAGAATCCATTGAAGAGGGACCAAAGAAGTCTTAGAAGGATGTCTCAGGTCAGCATCACCCTCCTCCAGTGCCTCGTTTCGAAAAGTTCACTCCGCTCAATGGCAGTATCTTCATAATCCTCATGCAAGTTGCGAAGGATGGGCTCTTTCAACCTCCCCCTATGATGAACGCTTCAAGCAAGAGAAGGGAAAGGAACAAGTGGTGTGCATTTCACAAGGACCACGAACACCTTACTGGTGATTGTCGAGCCCTCAAGGATGAGCTCGAAGCTCTGCTCAGGCGAGGCTGCCTCACCAAGTTCACCCAAAGAACACCAAGCCTTCTCCTGTAAGGGGAGCCAACAAACGACCAGAGAGGCCTTCCGATCCCAAGACTTGGGACATATTACGGTATTCCACTTTATCCATGGGGGACATATGGGAGGATTGTCCAACTCCTCTAGGAAAGCATTCCTCTGTGACGTGAACTCAGTACACAATACGTTCTCAGAACAAGACCTTGATGGTGTTTGAACACCTCGTTGCGATGCACTTGTAATCAGCATATGCATTGAAAGTCATAAGGTGTGTCGCATCCTGGTAGATAACGGCAGCTCTGTAATTGAGGGCCTCAAGCTCACACGAACCACCTCAAACCTATCGGGTACACCCTTCATGGATTCTCCGGATCCTCAGTTCAGATTGAGGGGATAGTCACCCTTGATGTGAGCCACTCGCACAGAAGCACTCGACTTCATGGTTGTCAACATGAAGTCCGCTTGCAATGCCATTTTTGGTCTCCCGGGGTTAGCAACCTTTCACGCGGTTGTCTTAGCCTTCCACCTGAAGATGAAGTTCCCCATAAGAACAGGGTAGGGGATGCCAAAGGGAGCCAAGAAGCTGCTCGCATGCATTACACTGCTACAATGAGGGGCTCAGTCCTACCCCTCGTTGCCATGAAACTCTTGCAAGATAGGGGACAAGATAGCTCCAAACTAGTAGACGAAGTAAAAGAAATCCCTTTCTCCAAAGAGAATCAAGCCAAGTGTTTTCGAGTAAGAAAGGCTCCCCCCATCAAGTTAAAGAGCAACTCGTTGCTTGCATAAGTAGGAACAGAGATCTGTTCGCTTGGGCCGCCTTCGACATGTCGGGCATCTCTGAAGATCTAATCATGCACCGTTTTAGCATGAACTTGGACGTCACGCCATCCAACAAAAGCACCGTAAGTTTTCTCCCGAAAAACAGTAAGCAGTTAAGGAGGAAGTCGAGAAGCTCCTAGCCGCCCGCTTCATTCAAGAAGTTAGCTACCCTGAGTGGTTAGCAAATGTGGTAATGTAAAGAAAACCAAAGACAAATAGAGAATCTGCATAGACTTAACCAACCTCAATAAGGCATATCCGAAAGATCACGCCACCTCCCGCCATGAACTTTTAAGCTTCATGAACACCTTCTCAGGATAGAACAAGATCCAAATGATTGCACCAGACATCCTGAAAACATTCTCCATCACCAACTAAAGATTCTATTGCTACCAGGTCATGCCCTTCGGGTTGAACAATGCTGAAGCCACATACTAGCACTTGGTGAAACAAGTCTTGAAGGAGCAAATTTGTAGAAACATGGAAGTCTACGTAGATGACATGCTCGTCAAGGGCCTTAAGAAAGAATGCCATGTATCTGATCTCCAAGAAGCCTTTGATGTACTACATAGATATAACATGAGACTGAATCCTTCAAATGTGCCTTCGGGTCTCCCCAGGGAAGTTATTAGTGTTGGTGTATGTTGTAGTGGCCAGTTGTGTATTGACATTACTAGTTTACATTGTACCATGAGAGATATTTTATTTATTGTGTTGTTTATTGTGATTAAATGAACATAATAAAGTCCTTAGAATAGTAGTTTCCATGCCATGGGATATCAAGTGCATGACTTGATTGTGAGATCCTATTGGTTGTAATAAGAACATTATTCTTAAATGTCCCTAGTCAGGTATTACTGTGAATTAGGACAACAATAATATATAGAGACTAGTATGTACGTAGACTGATGACCATATCTCACGGGTTATGGATATGAGATATCAAGTCTTCACATGGGTACATATTATAGTAATAATGTACTGGACTGACCCACCGTGAGAACGCTGCATGGACCGTTACGTGAGTGTCATAAGCGGTTCTCACAGTGACCATGGTGTATGTAGTCCTTTGACTTGAAGTCACTATGGTTCCCTACATGAGAAGTTATATGTTTTAATGTCGTCAAACGGTGCCTGTAATAAAGTGATTATAAAGTCCACTGTTGGATATACTACAAATCATGCGGAGGGATGTGAGTGACTTAGATAGGATTTGTCCCTCTTACATAACAGGAGCGATATCTGTGGGCCCCTTGATTGAATGAGACTGCAAAATGCATGACCGTGCTGAAATGAGTCAATATGAGATATTGAGCTCATTTGTTTTAGTAAGTCTACTCGGACATCAAGAAACCAAAGATTGAACTATACAAGGGTGGCACACTCTATGCCTTGTGGTCAATTAAGATATCCGGATAAAGGGACTAGACTATATGGTAACATTGGTCATGGATAGGTTATGTCTAATTAATGACACTATTTGAGTAGTAGTGATGTATTGCTAGATACGCTCACTGTTTGTAATACTAGAATATGATTTTTGTAATACTGTCAACGTAATGAGAGCCTACATGGTCACACACTTAGAACGGATCGAAATTGGAATTTAAATTCATAAGATGAATTTAATTGGGGATCCAAGTAAGACTTGAACTCCTGACATTGGTTGGACATTTAATTAGATTAAATGGGCTAACTAAAGGTTAAAGACCCACACACGAATCTAAACCATGTCATATTGTGAGTCCAACAACCTCATTACTCTCTTAAGATTGATTTTCTGCACCTACATATATGATATGTATCTGTGGAAAAGATATAGATGGAAACCCCTAGCCATCACAGAAATTGTGTGAGAGAGAGATAGAGATCGTGAGGAACATTCCCTTCCCGCAGCTAGCACTGCGGCATGAGGGAAAGCTTGATTTAATTTGTTCGTGTGGATACCGTAGAGGCATCGCAATATTGTAGTGCTGTGATCGACATACTGTGGAGACAGTAGATCCATCTTCAGGATATAACTCCTAAACACGATTTATGGTTTTCGTATGGATCCATGGCTAGGTTTCGATATTTTTTTGTAATTTTTCCGCTGTACATTTAATCTGAGATTACCCTCGAAACCTAAAACTTAAATCCATAGTTATCCAGAGAGGAATCAAAGAAAACCTTGAAAAGATCAGAGCCATACTTAACATGTCTCCCCGGCCTACCCTCAAAAGTCCAAAAGCTCACGGGACGCCTCAAGGAGGTGCATGAAGGAATATGTGACAGCCATCTAGGAGCAGGGTCTCTCGCAAGAAAAATTCTCAAACACGGATACTATTGGCCCACTCTCCTCAACAATGCCCAAGCATATCCCCTCCAATGTCATCTTCGCAAGTGAAATCTCCCCATCGCGCAAACATCCCTCCACCACGGGAGGTGGCATCTCGCATGGCCCATCACAAAGGTGATCAACCTCTCCTCTTGGTCAAACACTCTTCTCAGATAGCCAAGCTCCACTTCTACCATGAATAGCTTCTCCCGTGAGTGAGATAGCCCCAACTTTGCCACACGTAGCCTAGTACAAAGATGGGTAATCTCGCCATCGTGGGGATCACCCCCACCATATATGACAATCTGCTAACAGAAAAGAGCACGAAGTCACTACAACGATAGCAGTCAAAGCTACAAAATATAAAAAGACCCAAGAGTCCTAATCTAACACATCAAAAGCAGTCATCAGCTAAGAAGAACACAGATATTAAACACTAAAAGAGTTTCATTCGATTCAAAAAGAGGAAGATATATCAAGTGGTGGCTAATCCACTATTAGACGCAAAGAAAAAAAAAGACCAAGTCAAAAACATGAAAGGGAGTCAAGTATCCTCCTCAGCAGATGAAGCTGGAGGAGAGGAAGTCTCGATGACCTCCTTCCCATTCGCTCCTGCAATCACTCCAGGACTCTTCGCCTCCACAATGGCCGTCTCTCCCTGCTCCATCTCCTCCTCCTCCTCCTTCTCCTCCTTCTTATGCCCTGGTATTAGCTCCTCTACTGCCTAGAAACCCTGGTGGTACCCCTTCTCGTGGGGGACGCATTCGATGACATCCCCAATAGCTTTGCAGTAGGACTTCTTCATGTTGGCAATACGGTCCTCCACCTCTGATCTAACACGAGCGATCGCATCATTCTTCACCTTGAGTCCTTGACTGCCTCCTCCTTCTTCCTCTCCAGCTCCGCCTCAAGCTGAACATACCGCTTGCCAAGAGCCTCTCCCTAGACCTCAGCTGCTTCCTATGCCTTCATGACCTTCATATTCTCCAAGCTGGCCTTGTCAATCAACGACCCCCAGTGTTTCTCATCCTCAGTAACCTGTTTAAACAGGTTGCTAAGATGGTAGGTGATCTACAAAAAGAAGACAAAAAACTTCATGGCCTAGAAGAACCATACAAAAATTTTAGAAATAAACAAGAGAAGCAAAACTACTATACTCACCGACATGTTGGCTTAAGCTAACTCCAAGGCAGACGAGATAGGCCCCTCCATGGCCATCCTAACCGTATTATTCAGAGTTTGGGAGGTGCCAAATCGCCTCCATGTAGTTATCCCCATCCCCAAGAAAGCCAACGTGCAGCTTGATGGTCTAGTCCGGGGCGTAGATCTATTTAAGCTTGTTAGAGAAAGTCGTGTTGGCTACAGTGGTCAGGGGCGGGTGCTCTCTCTCAAGAATGGACGCCACAGTGGTACCCCCTGGGGTGGGACTCTTAAAAGATGCCTGGGGTGAACCCAGATCCGTTGAAGGTGTGGAGGTCGACGAGCTCCTAGCCGCCTTTGCATTCCTGTGCCTGGTCACCGTCTGCTTCCTCTTCTTCCCATCGGGCGCTTTGAAGCTGAGCCAGGTGCACTTTGCCATGGTCACTGCGAATTCCATACCTTCAGTATATGCCAAAAGAAAATAAGGGAAGACAATAGAATATGGAATAAGCACAGGGAAATGAGATACTAAACACTTAAGAAAATAAGAAGGTAAATTCGTACTAGGGTCTAACAGGATCTAACCCATCTGTAAGAGAACCTCCTCCGTAACCTGCCTACAGCTCAGTGACTCCCGCTTAAGGAGGTCTTCGTACAACTTCTGCTCTGCATCCCCCAGCACCGGATCCACCATAGCCCTCTTCGGCACAACAGTCTGCCCCTTAGTTGGAATTCCCCATGGCTCCGGACTACGCATTATAAAGAACTTTTCCTTCCAAAATTTGACCAAATCCGGGACCTCAATTAGCTTCACCCCTGTGCAAGGATTGAGGTAGCAAAACTCCAACTTGCTCTTCTTATGAAGCCTGAAGAGCCCGCTAAGTTTAGCTAAACTTAGCTCAGCACCTATTGCCTGATACTATAGGATGAAGGCGTTCAATTACCTCCACATGTTCGGCACAAACTATGATGGCTAATCGTATACCACCTCAAGACTTCCTTGATGAAGGGGTGTATCGGGAACCGAAGGCCGGCATGGAGGGCATCAAAAGAGAAGAATCAATACTAGTGGAGAAACGTTGAACATACCCTAGCCCCCGGGCAGGGCAGAAGCTGCTCATATTGGGAGGGGATCTCAAAACATTCTCTAATCAGATGAAGATCCGCCTCAAATAGGATATTTGAGACAGAGTCGGCCTCGGCCACCTCACCAAACTCAGGCTCTTCATATCGAAGACCGTGCTCCACTAGATGCCCCAAGTCATTGGGGTACTGTCGAATACGAGTGAGGCCCGTAAAAGGACATAAGTATCTCTCAAACTCGCCTGCCCTCCTATCTACTTCTACAATCGTCTCCACCTACACAAAAGACTTTTTCGCTACCCCCTTCCTATTCTCTCTTCTACTGGGTTGAGAGGTGGACACTTCTTCCATAGTTCGGTTGGAAGAGGAGGAGGAGTCGCCTGAAAAGACCGTAGACATCATATAAATAATATAAATTATCTTAGTTGACCTGTACGATTGGTAAAGATCGCCGGAGAACAGAAGAAAAAAAACACCAGAGATTTGAGAGAGAGAGAGAGAAAGCAGGGAAATGAAAATGGAGAGATAGAGATAGAAGAAGAGGAAGGGAGGGGCTTATATAGGGCTCGGGAGAAGCCTAACACCCCCGATCCCTAAAAATTAAAAAAAAAGGAAAAGAAAAAAGAAAAGGGGAAAGCAGCACGTGTGCCACACGTGTTGCCCCCTGAAGGAAAAAAGGGCACAAGAAAGTCATTGACCAAGTCAACTTTGACCGGATAATGAGTGCTACGTGGTGCCACGTCAGACAACACGTCACCCTACCTGGGGCGCGAAGCGTTGACTAGTCAAAATGCGCCCTGCAGTGCCACGTCAGCTCCACCTTAGCCTCCCACACCCAACCTAGTGTGCAACACCGAGTAACCCTCGTCCCAAGTAACACAGGCAAAATTTCTAAACTTGATCGTTGGATTTCCCAAAAGTTGTGTCCCTCTTGATGGACGACTGTGATCGCCTTAATATTCTACCCGGTGCACACCACCGGGTAAGGAGCTTGCACCGGTAGCTCTTGCGCCTGATCTGAACCGTCCAATCACCTCGATGAACGAGCTCGTTCCAGATCTTGTCACTTCATCAAGGTATGATTTATTTTCTTTATTTAATTATTAATTTGGATTTAATAATTAAAAAATTCCAATAATTAATTAAAATTTTGAATGCATTATTTAAAAATTCTTTAAAATAATTATTAATTCAGAAAAATATTTAAATATTCCAAAAAATGTTTATGAATTTAGAATAATTTTTAAAAAAAATGGAAACTAATTATAAAAATTGGGAAATTGATTAAAAATCTGGAAAAAAATAACTAAAAATTAGAAAAAATCCAGAAAATTCCCAACATAATTTGGAAAATAAAAAATATTCCATAAAATTTTGAAAATAATTCTGGGTACTTTATAAAGTTAGAGCAACTCAGTTAAACCTAGAGCAAGATTCATACGTCCCTGAAAACTCCGATAAGTTATGCAAACCATTCTAAATGGGCAAACTACTCTTCGAAGGATGTGAAATTCAGTTTTCAAAAGTAGGAGACTTGTGATATGGGTAAAAATAGAACCAAATTGGGACCGTTCAAATTGGGCACGAATCATAAAGCTCTTGGGGTAAAACATTAAATTTCAACAAATATGGGCTCGTAAAAAGGAGTTGGGCCTCTTTCGAGCCCAACAACCCAAAATATGCTAGCCATACTGGGTTGCCATAGCGGCCCAACATAAAAGAGTTCATAAGTATCCAAAGTGTCGTCTTAAACTCTCCTTCTCTAAGAGTTTAACCATTTCTATCTCTCCATCCTTAAGAGAGAGTTAAAAAACTCTAAATCTTTATCAAGAGAAGATCCTGACTCTATCTTTACAACTACTTCTACCTCTTCATGAAGAAGAAAGTCAACCAACCCTATCTCTTTATCAAAAAAAGAATAACCGACTATATCCCTTCTTGAAGAAAAAAAATAACCAACCTTGTTAAAACACCAAAAAATCTAAACAAATCAATATCTTGAAACTATCCCCCCCCCCCCCCCCCCCCCGCGCTATAAATATTCTACGACCTCTTCAAGAATAAGGTGATTGTAATTTTCGCTCACAAAACTTTTCATATGTTCTGAGTTTTCTGACTTGGGAGTTGGAGGGTCTATAGCATGGACCAACCCTGGTGTTTCAGAATGTCCTACAAGTTAATCGGAGTGATCACAACAGTTTAGATCATATCTAAGCATTCAAACGAGTCAGATTTCAGAATCAAAATCAATTTATGACGATCAACATCGCCAAAAGGTAAAAGGTCAAATCTTTTATTGTTTCTATAAAAGAATTCACACAAGGAGGAGGTGGCGGCAATGGTTGCATGGTGGTCGTCTGGTGGGTTCAGAGGCGCAAGAGAGGAAGGAAAAGAGAAAAGAGCACAAATGCAATTATTAAAATGTTGTTGTTAAAAATATTAAATTTTACTTTATAATGACATGGCAAAAATTTGCTTACAAGTAGCTCATCATTTTGCAATTGGCATGGTCCATATGATTCCTACCCCATAAAAAATAGTGGAAGGGTAAATCTTGAATGGAGGGGAAGATAAATACTTGAAGAAATATCCTTGCAAGGCTAAGATGATGAGGGAAGAACCAATTTTTGTTGTATCATTATCTATATAATAAATCACAAGGTAATTTTTAAAAAATTATCAAGTGACTCTCCTTCAATTGAAACAAAAATCAATGACTCACATTCACCCTTCCAAAAGAAATTTCCCCCTTCAAAATTTTTTCCCCCAAAAGAATTTTTTCCCCCCAAAACAAAAATCCTCCTAACTTTATTACTATCTCTTTCTCTCATTCCTTCACTTTTTCATATTTATCTCTTTCTCTCTCTCTCTCTACAGATAAATTTAGATTTTCAGATTTCAGGTTTGTAAATTTTCGGATTTTTTAGATCTTTTATGCTTCTTTTGATTGTTCAAGTAGAAAATTTCACTGAGTTCACTGATTGAATTCAAATGTAATAGAAGATTTAAATGGATATTTACTTGGATAAATTTTAACCTCTAAAATTACACTGAAAGCAGCAAATATATCCTCAAAAGTTAAATTTCATCATTTTGCACCCTCAAAGTTCTAAGAAGTTGGATTTTACACCTAATTTATAATTATTTTTCAACATATGCTGATGGAACCATGGACTTTTATTTACAACTAATTATTGTCTTACTTTTCAAATTTGAGCTACATAAATTTCATGATGGAAGTTTCAGATTCATGCATCCGACATACTGAAAAGTAAATATATCCCCTACTCTTTAAAACTGTCAAGAATTGCATGTTATATTAACTGTTTATAAGTCTTTTCATTCTATGCATCATTCAGAAGACATGTCGTAGGCACGTGCCCATGGGCAAACCTAGTAATTTGTCAAATTACATATGCTCAAAGCGACGCGGGCTGGGAAAAATCCTACATAATAATAATAATAAAAGAAAAAAGGGACAATGGGGCGTTGGCATAAAAATGGGGCAATCAATCGTCCCCTAGGTGTGAGGGTCTCTCGATTGACACCAAGGGTATCTAACTAGATCTACAAGGCTAAGGAAGGGGACGAAAGGGGAAAAAGAATACTTTGAATTGCCTAGCGTGACAATCACCTTCAACAAACGTGCATCAAACCACCAAACTTAAACTTCAGTTCATTTACACACACTTCCGATAAACTGTGATATGCTGCAATACATGGTCATTGACAGTAGTGCAAGTTGGGAGCAGTCAGCTTCACATCTCATGGTCAAACTACTGGTCCAAGTGCCAACAAACATTTTATATCAACATCGTAGAGTTTCATGAATTTGTAAAGTTCCTCAAGTTGGCTTCTTACATTTGGATGAATACATCAAAAGTACTGCCAATGCAATGGATGTTGTCAGGCTAACCAAATGACCTTGCTATCGCTCCCCACTTTGGTGTATGTCACATGTCGTCAACAAGGCTAGAACCCTCCTTCCTTCCTCCTTTTCCTTATAGATACTTTATCTAGGGTGGGAGTTGAACTGAACAACCCGTTATTTGCTCTTTACACATGTTCTTGATGGTTATGACCGTTGGGAGGTTACAAATATTTCAAATGTTTTTATTTTCTTTGCTTTGTATTCCATGTGACTGTTAGAAAATGAGTGTTTTATACACTATTTTCGAACCGATTTTTGAGCAATTTTTTGAGTAAGATCCTCAATGAATTATTGAGAGATCTTGATTGATTTGTGTTCTCCTTCGTGAGTAGATCAAAATCATATATTGGTTCGCTAAAATCGGTTAAGGGGTGAATGAGAAATTGTCTCTCAAAGTGAGACGTTTTCATTCTTGAAAATGGGTTAAAGGGAACTTAGTCCCACATCGGAAATAACAAAGGAAATAGAAGAGGATATATAGTAATCTCCTTCTAAGCATTGTAAGATGGCTAGAAGAGAGGCTCTCTCTCGCGCGCGCAGGGGGGGGGGGGGGGGGGGTGCAAATCACGGACCGGTTTTACATGCGACTTGTGTGCGCCCGCACGACCTGCGGACACGAATGCCGGACCGATTTGATCCCACCCCGTGCAGAGCCACTTTTTGCTACAGTTTTCTTTTTGTAACGGCTGAAATGAATGCAGAAACGGTTCTGTCTGCCGTTACAGTGAAGACTGTTAATGCCTTGTCTGCCGTTACAATGAAGGCTGTTAATGCCTTGTCTAACCCAGGCTCTATAAATAGAGGCATTCCCCTTACTTTCTTCCCTGCACAAAACCATATCATTTTCTCTCCTTCTATTCTGTGCTGTTCGTCCGTCCTTGTGTTGGTAAGTCAGGTGATAGGTTCAAACGCTGCTGATCAGTTCGGGAGTGGTACGTGGTGCCTACGGGATCGCTCCAAGCCGTTGCATCCTGGGAGACAGACGCCTCCGTTCAATCCAGCAACCGGAGAGAGGCGAAATCTGTTTTAAGGACACTGTGTGATACACAGGCCTCGGCTTCTTGGGAGTTGTACTTTTCATTTGCTTATTGTAAGTTGTTTAATTTATTTTCCTTTTCTTTTTCTTTCGGATTTCTCTTCTCTGTTCCCTTCTCGGTTTTCCTGTGCCTCTCTATCTTTCTTTGTAAAAACAATTTTGTAAATATTAATTGTAACAAACTTAAAACAGATTTTCGATTTCTTTCATTTTCGATTTTGAGGCACGGTTTTTCTTTTATTTCTTTTATCTGGAAAACTTACACTCGTGTTGTGTAAATTTCAGATTCACGATGACTACTGCATTGGACAATGCTGTTGTATCTGAAACGGTCTATGTGCCGGTTGTTGATACAACACAAGAACCGATTGCTGCTGCGGCACGAGTGCCAATGCCCACCGTTGTACCTGTCTCAGTCTCCCATGGGGAGAAACCTGAGAAGTTCAACGGGCAGAACTTTAAGAGGTGGCAACAGAAGATGATGTTCTATCTGACCACACTGAATCTTGCAAGGTTCTTGAACGAAGATGCTCCAGATCTTAAGAAAGATGAGCAGGATAACCAAGTCATTGCCGCTGTGGATGCTTGGAAAAATGCTGATTACTTGTGTAGAAATTACATAATGAACGGATTAGCCGACTCTTTGTATAATGTTTACATTGACAAAAGAACAGCTAAAGAACTTTGGGAATCACTAGAACATAAATATAAAACTGAGGATGCCGGCGCCAAGAAATTCATTGTGGGCCGCTTCCTAGACTATAAAATGGTAGATTCTAAAACAGTAATCAGTCAAGTTCAAGAACTACAACTAATCTTGCATGAGATTCATGCTGAAGGTATGAACTTAAGTGAAAGTTTCCAAGTGGCTTGTATAATTGAAAAATTACCACAAGGTTGGAAAGACTTTAAGAATTACCTAAAGCATAAGCGAAAAGAAATGGGCATTGAAGATCTCATTGTCAGGCTTCGTATTGAAGAAGACAATAGGGGATCTGAAAAAGTTGGACTCATCAGCCATGCAGCAAAGGCAAATGTAATGGAACATAAACAACGTTCCAACAAGCACAACAACAAGGGTCCGAAGTTGGGGCCTAAGGGAGGAATCTCCAAGAAGCCGAAGTTTCAAGGCAAGTGCTTCAATTGTGACAAAATGGGTCACAAGTCCACTGAATGCAGACTTCCCAAGAGGAACAGGAACAGAGAAGCAAACTTGGTTCAAGGAATTGCTCAAGATGTCTCCGATATCAACCTCTCAGCTGTGATATCAGAAGTGAATATGTTAGGTTCAAATCCGAAGAAATGGTGGATTGACACTGGAGCTACTCGACATGTGTGCTCCAATAGAAGTATGTTCTCCACTTTCGAACCATTAGAGAATGGGGAGAAAATGTTTATGGGGAACTCGGCTACATCAGAAATAAAGGGCCAAGGCAAGGTGATCTTGAAGATGACTTCTGGAAAGGAACTGACTCTGAACAATGTTGCATATGTTCCTGAAATCCGTAAGAACCTGGTATCTGGTTCGTTGCTTAACAACCACGGTTTTCGTTTAGTGTTCGAGTCAAACAAATTTGTTTTGTCTAAAAGTGGAATGTATGTTGGTAGAGGATATATGAGTGGTGGAATGTTCAAACTCAATGTAATGACCATGGTCAATAATATGAATAAAGCTAGCTCTTCTACTTATTTGCTTGAGTCTTCCAATTTATGGCATGGTAGACTAGGACATGTTAATTATGATACTTTGCGAAGACTAATTAACTTGAATCACATACCAACGTTCCAAATTGATTCCAAACACAAATGTGAAACTTGTGTTGAGGCAAAACTAACAAGATCATCATTTAAAAGTGTTGAAAGAAACACCGAACCACTTGATCTAATTCACACTGATATTTGTGATTTCAAAATGATACAAACAAGAGGTGGTAATAAATATTTTATTACCTTCATAGATGATAGCACAAAATATTGCTATGTATACTTGCTTAAAAGCAAAGATGAAGCTATAGAGAAATTTGTTCTCTATAAAAATGAGGTTGAAAATCAACTCAATAAGAAAATTAAGGCGCTAAGAAGCGACCGAGGTGGAGAGTATGAATCGCCATTTGCTGACACATGTGCTAAGCATGGGATTATACATGAAACCACAGCGCCTTATTCTCCTCAGTCCAACGGTGTTGCTGAGAGAAAGAATCGTACATTGAAAGAAATGATGAATGCGATGTTAATAAGTTCTGGTTTACCACCAAACTTGTGGGGAGAAGCTATTCTTTCAGCTAACTACCTTTTGAATAAGGTGCCCAAAAGGAAAGAAGATAAAACTCCATATGAATTATGGAAAGGAAGAAAGCCATCCTACAATTACTTGCGAATGTGGGGATGTCTTGCCAAGGTGGTAGTACCCCCACCTAAGAAAATGAAAATAGGACCAAAAACAGTTGATTGTATTTTCATTGGTTATGCACTTAACAGTAGTGCCTATCGGTTCTTGGTATACAAATCCGATATCACTGAGATATCAAAGAACACGATAATGGAATCTAGAAATGCATCGTTCTTTGAAGATGTATTTCCATGTAAGTCAAAGGAGGAAGCAAGTTCCTCCAAACGAACACATGAGACTATCAGTGAAGATAGTGAAGACCAAAATGAAGAAGTCGAGGAGGAACCTCGACGCAGTAAAAGAACAAGAACGGAAAAATCTTTTGGTCCGGATTTCTTGACTTTTATGCTTGAAGAAGAACCCCAAACCTTCAAGGAAGCAGTGAACTCTAGTGATGGTCCTCAATGGAAAGAAGCCATCAAGAGTGAAATTGATTCTATCTTGCAAAACCATACTTGGGAACTAGTGGATCTTCCACCAGGTAGTAAACCTTTGGGTTCCAAGTGGATCTTCAAGAGAAAAATAAAACCTGATGGATCAATTGATAAATACAAGGCAAGACTTGTAATTAAAGGTTATAAACAAAAAGAAGGTCTTGATTACTTTGATACATATTCTCCTGTGACGAGAATAAATTCCATTAGGATGGTACTTGCCGTAGCAGCTCTACGCAATCTTGAAGTACATCAAATGGATGTAAAAACAGCTTTTCTTAATGGAGATTTAGATGAAGAAATCTACATGGAACAACCTGAGGGTTTTTCATCTCCAGGACATGAAAAGAAAGTGTGTAAACTGGTGAAGTCATTATATGGCTTGAAACAAGCTCCAAAACAGTGGCATGAAAAATTTGATAATGTCATGATGACAAATGGCTTCAAGATCAATGAATGTGACAAATGTGTATATGTCAAAGACACAGAAGATGGATATGTCATTATATGTTTGTATGTAGATGACATGCTTATTATTGGAAGCAATGATCAGATAATTAAATCTGTTAAAAACATGTTAAACTCGAGGTTTGACATGAAAGACATGGGACTAGCTGATGTTATATTGGGAATTAAAATCACAAGAACATCAGACGAGCTTATTTTAAGCCAGTCACATTATGTTGACAATATTCTTGGAAAATTTGATAAAGATAATTCTGGAATTGCGAGAACTCCAATAGATCTAACTTTACACTTATCCAAGAATAAAGGGGAGAGTATTTCTCAAGTAGAATACTCTAGAATCATAGGCAGTCTAATGTACTTAATGAGTTGTACAAGACCAGACATAGCCTATGCAGTAAGTAAACTAAGCAGATACACGAGTAATCCTGGAAGCGAGCATTGGCAAGCAATTATAAGAGTACTGAAGTACTTGCGTTTTACTCGTAACTACGGGCTGCACTATACGAGATATCCGGCTGTACTTGAAGGATACAGTGATGCGAACTGGATATCGAGTGATAATTCAAAATCCACTAGTGGCTATGTGTTTACACTAGGTGCTGCAGCAGTTTCTTGGAAATCCTCGAAACAAACAGTGATCACTAAATCCACGATGGAATCAGAATTTATCGCATTAGACAAATGTGGGGAAGAGGCTGAATGGTTACGCCACTTCCTTGAAGATATTCCAAGGTGGACGAAGCCTGTGCCTCCAATCTGCATACATTCAGATAGTCAATCTGCAATTTGTAGAGCACAGAGCAATATGTATAATGGTAAATCTAGACATATTCGTCGAAGACATAATACCATTAGACAACTACTCTCTACTGGGGTTATCTCTGTGGACTATGTAAAGTCAAAAGATAACATTGCGGATCCACTAACCAAAGGGTTAAACAGAGAGTTAGTTGATAAATCATCGAGGGGAATGGGACTAAAGCCCATGAAAGAATAAGTCGATACAATGGAAACCCAACCTAGTTGACTGGAGATCCCAAGATCTAGGTTCAAAGGGACAACTAAATTGTAAAGACCAAGTTAGATCACTGTGGGGATTTTCCATGTCCATTCCCATGATGAAACAGTGATGCCCGCAAGGTAACAGGTTAAGCTAGGCTTTTAATGATTCTTATGCGTCGGATATCCGAGCAGAGTAATGCGGGTTACTCTTAAGTAAGAAATCACCTATGTAAGATGGAAGAAGGGCCGCTTCCAAGGGAATAATATAGGGCAATATTCCTGTTAAAATCTTGCAGAACCAGGCGTATGTTCATGGCCAAAACGAACATAACAGTGAGAACTGAAAAAGCGTTAGAAAGATTTCTGTGTGAGATATGTCATCGTTTACACAAATGGCAGAACAGTTCAAAGACATCGCGTCTACTGTTTAGTTAGTAAAGTAAACATATTTTCATAAGGGAAGGTTCAAAGGGTAACACCTACCTATCCTATGCAGAAATCAATCGTTGAATTCTATCACCAAGTCTGTCGGGTCAGTCCGTCGTGTCAGTCTGTCCTGTCTGTGGTCGTCAATTTTCATTCATGTGGGGATTGTTAGAAAATGAGTGTTTTATACACTATTTTCGAACCGATTTTTGAGCAATTTTTTGAGTAAGATCCTCAATGAATTATTGAGAGATCTTGATTGATTTGTGTTCTCCTTCGTGAGTAGATCAAAATCATATATTGGTTCGCTAAAATCGGTTAAGGGGTGAATGAGAAATTGTCTCTCAAAGTGAGACGTTTTCATTCTTGAAAATGGGTTAAAGGGAACTTAGTCCCACATCGGAAATAACAAAGGAAATAGAAGAGGATATATAGTAATCTCCTTCTAAGCATTGTAAGATGGCTAGAAGAGAGGCTCTCTCTCGCGCGCGCAGGGGGGGGGGTGCAAATCACGGACCGGTTTACATGCGACTTGTGTGCGCCCGCACGACCTGCGGACACGAATGCCGGACCGATTTGATCCCACCCCGTGCAGAGCCACTTTTTGCTACAGTTTTCTTTTTGTAACGGCTGAAATGAATGCAGAAACGGTTCTGTCTGCCGTTTCAGTGCTGTATTTAATATTTTGTCTGCCGTTACGCTGAAGGCATTCAATTCATTGTCTGCCGTTACAGTGAAGGCTGTTAAAGGCTGTTAATGCCTTGTCTGCCGTTACAATGAAGGCTGTTAATGCCTTGTCTGCCGTTACAGTGAAGGCTGTTAATGCCTTGTCTGCCGTTACAATGAAGGCTGTTAATGCCTTGTCTAACCCAGGCTCTATAAATAGAGGCCTTCCCCTTACTTTCTTCCCTGCACAAAACCATATCATTTTCTCTCCTTCTCTTCTGTGCTGTTCGTCCGTCCTTGTGTTGGTAAGTCAGGTGATAGGTTCAAACGCTGCTGATCAGTTCGGGAGTGGTACGTGGTGCCTACGGGATCGCTCCAAGCCGTTGCATCCTGGGAGACAGACGCCTCCGTTCAATCCAGCAACCGGAGAGAGGCGAAATCTGTTTTAAGGACACTGTGTGATACACAGGCCTCGGCTTCTTGGGAGTTGTACTTTTCATTTGCTTATTGTAAGTTGTTTAATTTATTTTCCTTTTCTTTTTCTTTCGGATTTCTCTTCTCTGTTCCCTTCTCGGTTTTCCTGTGCCTCTCTATCTTTCTTTGTAAAAACAATTTTGTAAATATTAATTGTAACAGTGACACCTTGATTAATCGATAAAGCAATGACTACAAGTCGACGCCAAATTTCCATTACCAAATGTAGATGGTGACATAAAATTTAACCAAAATTAGATAAAAGACATAAATGCCTACCAAACACGGAAAGACATAAAATTTACAAATTGTACAGTACTTTTCAAAGAAAGTTTTTGTTGCAGCTGATTTTGGTGTGCGAGAAAACAGATGAATTTGTGAATTCTTTTGAAAACAAATAAGGCAGACATGTTGACTTTCACCAGTGTTTGACTGGTTTCTTACCGCTGCCGTTGACCGGCAAAAAGTTCGATACTCCGGAATGGAACCCGGCAACGAACCCTCCGATGCTCATATCAGTAATCAGAAAGATTATGAAAGAGCGTTTATGTGGAAAAATATTGATTACTTTCTCATGGTGGGGGAGAGGGGTATTTATAGTCGCCTTTTAGAGATAGTTTAGAGATAATCATTTATCCCTATGTCCCGGTATTTTTGGATAAGATGTAGAGTTTAAATCGTTTCATGATAAGAGATTTGGTCGTCTCCTAGAGAAAACCATGAATTTAAATTACTCTTTAAATATCTGAATTGGTTTGTAATGAGTTGCTACCCATACCCAATAAGACAGATCCGTTTTGGGGTTATTATGCTTTGAAGAAAGACCCAGTTCCCATTTCGGACCCATTTGTAGGTGAAATTACCATTTTACCCTTGAGAGCTTTAAGATTCGTGCCCGATTTGAATGGTCCTGATTTGGTTCTATTTTTAGCCATATCACAAGCCCCCCACTCCTGGAGACTAAGTCTTACAGTCTTTGAGGAGTAGTTCGCCCGCTTTTAATGGCTTATAGAATTTATCAGAGTTCTGGGGGAAGTTTGGATCTTGCTCGAGGTGTAACGGTGTTATTCTGAGTTTGTAAAATGCCCAAAAAATATTCTCAAAATTTTCTGGAGTTTTAGTGATTTTTCCATTTTTTTCTGAATTATTTCCGATTTTTAATCATTTTTTGATTTTTTTTATTCAAATTCCGAATTTAAAAAATTAATTTCGAAAATTTTAATTAATTATTTGTTTTAATAATTATATTTTCAGAATTTTTTAAATTATTTTCTAATTTAATAATTATTTTAAGAATTTTTTAATTAATTTTTTCAATTTCTAATTAATTTTTCGAATTTTTTAAAAATATTAATTCAGTTAATTAAATAAATAAATATTTACCTGGTGACGTGGCACAATCCTGTGCGTTAATCACGATCAAGCTAGCGCGCATCGCGAGGAGGAAATTTTTTTCCATTTGGATGTCGGTATTAAGAATGCTCGGAAGCCGACCCCATTTTTTAGGCGAAGGGCGAGCTCGACGATGAGAAGAGCTCAACAGAGCTTCGGGAAGAAGGAGCTGCCCTGCGATGGGTTCAGAGCTTGCGAGCTTGGCGATGAAGAAGCTCGGCAATGGAGATGGAGTTTGGCTGCGAAGGCGTGGAGCTCGGCAATGCATTTGTTGATGGAGGAGGGGAGCTTGACTGCTTGAGATCGGCTGCGGAGAGGATAGGGGTGTTCGGAAATAGAAGTGAGGTCGACTGCAGAGGAGGGGAGCTCGACTGTGGAGTCAAGCTGGCAATGAGGAGCTCGACGCTCATGATGAGGAGGGAGCTCGGAGCATAGGGACAATGGAGAGCATAGCGAGGAGGTCAGAGTTCGACGGTGGGGGTGTACTGGCAACGAAGGTGATTTGGGTTTCGACGAAGCTCCGAGCTTCGGTCGCTTGTGCAGTTCGGCGAAGGTGAGGGTAGAAGAAGCTTGAGCTTGGCATTGGAGGTAGGGCTGTTCATACTTCGGTTAAAACCGATTACCGAACCGAACCGAACCGAAATTTATCAATTTGGTTCGGTTTTTTGGTTTTTCGGTTCGGTTTTGGTCCAAACCGTAGTTTTGTTAGAGAGTTCGGGTCGGTTTTTGGTTGGGTTCTAAAAAAAACCGAACCGTAAAAAAGACCGAACTTTTTTTCCCCTTCTCACTTCTCAGATTAATAATACCCCTTCTCCTTCCCTTCAGTTTGGCCCTTCCACTTCCCCCTTCACAAATCACGAATCACCTCAGCCGAAATCGAAAATCGATGTCCTAATCCTTGACTTCTCATCTTCTTCTCCACTTCAGTGACTTCACTCTTCACCATCACCGACGTTCTCACTTCTCAAGTACATCTATTAATGATGACTTCTCCAGAGTTCTTCTCCACTTCTCCTTCTCAATCTATTAATTAGGCAAAGGCTCATCTCCAAATCACTCTCAATTTCACAGATCCATTCCTCTCCTTCTCTCAATCCTCAATTCCTTTAACCCTAGACGGTCTCGACTCTCGATCAGTCGATCCTACATCATCGGCTCTCGACTGAGTCGACTCCCGATCTCCATCCCTCCTCGCACAGTCGCACGACTCCGTCGACTCGCACCCTCCAGTCTCGACTCTCCGATCCTCCTCTGGCGCCGACGTGCCGTTCCCTTGACCGGCCTCCTCTATTCCCCTGATTCTCAAACTAAGCTGCTAAGTGCTAAGGTATAAACTAAGCCGACGTGCCGACGTGCCGTTCCCTTGACTGGATTAAGGTAATCTCTTGTTCCTATTAAGCTGTTGCAATTTTTATTTTCATCACATATAAATCTGTTGCTCAACTATAGTTTGTCGGTATAGGTAAGTTGCAGACGAACACAACCTTTATTTCTCCAAGGACCTTAAACTATTGCCAATGCAGGCCATGAAGTTTAAGCAAGAAACATATGTATAGTTTAACTAACATAAAGAACCAAAATACCGCATCCTTTTAGGACTGATGTCAATGGTCCATGGAATCTGTGGCCTAGTAAGAAGAACAACAATGAAAAATAAAGTACCTCACAAACCAATTCTGCATAAGTTTATTATATGTGTCAAGTTTGCCCCTCCATGATTTGCTATATATTACATTTGAATGACCTATTGCCAAAATGTAAGAAAATGGCAAATGATGTTTTGGTAATTATTTAAGAGGCATAATTTAGTTTGAAGCAAAATATTTGAAACTTCCTTATATGTCTTTTAATTTTACCATATACCTCAGAATTTGTTAGAAGCAATTCTAGAGATTTCAAGATATGAAGACTGACTATTTGTGATACCCAAGTGATTCCTCTAAAAACTAAAGTTTTAAATTTTTTGTTCTGACAGGGCTGCAAATTTTCAGTACAAGGCCTACTGGGAACAGAAGACATCTCTCATTTTATTCATGGATCCCTAGTGATTTTCCGACTAGCACCACAGGTTTAAAATTTGATAAACGATGCTAAATTTAACTGTTGTTTTGTTCATAAATGTAATTTGAATTTTCTTTTCTGATGGTTGCAGGATTACCACCGTTTCCACTCTCCAGTTTCTGGGGTTGTGGAGAGTTTTCTGGATATCCCAGGATGCTTGTACACAGTATGTGCACTACTTGTCAAATATATATGTTATTTCTTTAGAATATCTGCTTTTCAACTCTTGAATTTTGCACTTGTGATTCAATATTCTAGGTGAATCCAATTGCTGTTAACAGCAAGTATTGCAACGTTTTCACTAATAAGAGAGTTGTTTCTATCATTTCAACTTCAGAGTTCGGCAAGGTATGTGTATTCTGTTTTGTATATATTGATTGCCAGTTATATTCAATTCATTGTCATAAGTAGTATGATCATATTTTCACCATAAAAATAATTTTTTCTCTTTTCTCTTTGGTTTAACAACAATTTTTAGCACGATTTAGGTGCAAGATGAAAGATTTTGATCCCTGATGTGGTGACAAATGCTTGTCACCCATTCTCTGGTCTACCTTTTCCTTTTTTGGTTTGGTTTTGTTTTAAGGTGGAAACTATATAAGGTGTACCTCTGAGTAGGTGCAAGTAATAGGTGCCTACTTGCTCTCTCATTCATGTGTGTGTCTGTATGTTCATCTGTAGTGTTTACGGCCTTAGATTTGATCTTTTATACGAATCCTATTGTTGCTGCTAATTTTGGTGTGGGAGCAAACAGATGAAAATAGAGCTTCTAAGGAAAATAGAGCTAACAATTGGATATGGAAGTATGGAACAGATTTGTTAACCAAACCAATCAGGTCTACAGAAAGCTTCTATGTTTGTTGAACAAGTACTGTGCTTATACTACCACATTACATCTTGACAATTTATTTTGAAAGAAAACATATTGACAATTGCTGATTGTTTTGATTGGTGCTGCAGGCTCAAGTTTTTTGTTCATTTGCTTCTTCATTTGTTCTGGTGTGCTTGAGAGTTGAGATGACTCAGATGAGGCCTGCAAACAACAACAGTGTTACAGAAAGTCAGAAAATTGTAAAATATAAGCTTATATAGTTGATCGGTTATAAATTGTAATCATTTGTAACTTGTAAATTAAGTTTTTTTACTAGTTATTACTGTAATTTTGTAGTGTATAAATTATGAGTACAATGCTAATTGGTTGTTGTTTGCTTAATGAATATTGAATAATGAATCTTTCACTCAGAATCTAATATAAACATTCAAAATTGAAATCATTTTTTTAAGTTCGGTTAGTACGGTTATTAACCGAACCGAACCGATATATTTCGGTTCGGTTAAAACCGAAATGTACATATTCGGTTCGGAGTTCGGTTTCAATTTTACCAAACCGAAAAGTTCGGTTCGGTTTGGTTTTGTTCGGTTCGGTACGGTTTTGAACCGATGAACACCCCTAATTGGAGGTCGATTGGTTCGTTGCTCGATGGGTTTGTCGAAAGTTGAGCTCGGCAACAAGAAGAGCTCGAGCTCGTGAAAGGGAGCTCGACGATAGAGCTTGTGAAGGAGAAGCTCGGCGTCGTGAGGTTGAGCTGGCAATGGTGGAGGTGAGCTTGACACAATGAGAGGAGCTCATATGGGTTTTGGCACTCGTGAAGGTGACGGTGGGAGCTCGGCGAGTTGGAGTCGAGGTCGGAACTCGACGGAGCCATGGTGATAAAGCTCGTCGTGGATGGAACTCGACGTTGGTGAAGGTGGCGGAGCACAGCAATGGGCTTTTTTTTTTGGTTTGGCTCCCATTCTCGAAGAAGAAGAAGGAGAGTAAGGGTCGCGGGTTTGGGTCTCTAACCCATTAGTAAAAAAAAATTGTTGTACGGATTTGAACCGTCGATCTAGATTTGAGTGCGGATCTTGAGGCAGAGTTTTTCTCTCATTTCAGGGTCGGTAGCAAGAATGCTCGGATCGAGTTTCCGAACCCAGGAGAGGCTTCGGCTGCTTGACACGTGGCGGTCAATGGTTGACCATTGAATTTCTCATCTTTTGCGTTAATCACTTGATCACCATCGAGCGCACATCGAGAGGCAAAGTTTTTTCCTCATTTTGATGTCGGTGACAAGAATGCTCAGAGCCACTTGCCGAAGTCGAAAGACACTTCGAGAGAGCAACACGTGGCAAATTTGACCATTGACCATTGACCAGTCAACATTGTTTTCTCTCATTTCGACGTCGGTGACAAGAACGCTCGGCGAGAGCTGCCAAGGTTCAGGGAGGCTTCGGCACAACTGTATTGTAACCGATGTTCCCGGTGCTACGGAGGTCGGATCGGGGCATGTGACCGCTTATTTCGAAGCTGACCCGAATATCTACAATTTCTCTTCAGAAGTCAGTTGAATAGGCACCCTTCTTCATGGTCAAAATAGTCCCGCAACATCTCCGCCTTCATGAAGTTGAGAAGAGCTTTGTATACTCTAGGGGAGGTCCGTTCTTGGAAGCGAGTTTAGGGAGTGTCTCTAGACGAGTTAGGCTCCGAACTCTCTTGGAAGAAGTCCGCTCAGGAGGTCAGTGGGAGGAGGAGCATAGTGAGGCTCTAGAAGAGAGCCATTTGGGAGACGAGTTTGAGGAGAACTTTAGGGAAAAGTAGAGCTCCGAACTGGTTGAGAATAAGGCCGCTCGGGAGACGAGCGGAGCAAAGAGCATCACCAGGATCTAAGAGAGAGCCATTTGAGAGGCGAGTTTGATGAGCAACTCTAGGGGAGAGTTAAGCTCTGACCTTGTTCAGAAGAAGGCCGCTCGGGAGGCGAGCGGAGCGAAGAGCTTCATCGGGCTCATGAGAGAGCCGTTTGGAAGACAAGTTTGAGGGGCAACTCTTATAATACCCTAGATTTTTAAATAATATTTTTGAGATTAATAATGAATTAAAGTGATTTTTGGTGATTTAATAAATATTTTTCTGAAATTAATCTTTTTGCACGTGAAAACACGTGCAAATATTTTCTTGGGAAACTCAAAGTCAGAAACTATTTTGGGGAATCCTAATATTTGTTAGTAGGTATTATTTATGAATTTTCTAAATTTTTCTGAAATTTATTTGCCATATTTGCAAATATTACAAAAAATGGGCTTTTGTGCAAAATTATCACTTCGAGTAAAAACTCTAGAATTTCATTTTTCTGGCCTGAGCATGATGGCTAGCCAACTCAAAGATAAAGAGTTTACTTTTTATTCTAATTTGGTTTATTTTGCAAATTTGTTAACGAATGGTCTTTTTGCAAAATTGCCACTTAGAGGCCAAAATTACAAAACTTATTTTTCTAGGTTTGAAACCAGTGCCGACCAGATCTGGGTGGTTATTTTTTATTTTAAATCTCAATTGAATTGTTTAATTTAATTTCCTAGTATAAAGATGTATATATGTAAAGATTTATTCTAAGGGAGCGTTTGGTGCAAAGATTTTTTTTTGTTCCCAGGAATCATAAAACCTGGGATTTATGATTCCTGGGATTTATGATTCCTAGGAATCATAAAACATGTTTGGTAGATCTTAAACATCTCTGAGAATGTTAGTTGGAAACTTAATTTCCTATGTTTGGTTGAGCTACATATTTCCTGGGAATGATAATCTTATTATCCAAAATACCCCTCTCATCCTCAAATAACATAACAAACTGTTTGATGAAACTGAGTAAAATAACTAATATGAAATCTTAGTTTCATATCATATTTATTTCAAAATTGTAAGAAGAGTTAACTAGAATAAGAAATACGAAAAAAAAACTTCGCAATTGTAAATAAAAAAATTGTTTCAAGAAGTAGCCAACACGTGCTAACACGGATTAATGAAAAATACCTTCAACAAACTCCCTTCTTTATTTTGCGCACAAATCACATTTTCCCCTCTAAATCCAACTGCACCTTTACTGAAACACACACTGGGGGGCCGGGGGGGGGGCAACCACCTCATTTAGACTCATAAATCAAAAGCACGTGCACTGCACGTAGTGGAGAAATCGATTACTCGTGATCGAAGCGGAATCGGAGAGAAGAGGCATTGGAGACGCGAGCGTTGCTGAGATGATTGGAGTCGAAGAGGAAGGAGGTTGGGTTAGTGGAAAGACGAAGAGAAGAATCCTTGAGGAGGAGAGAGAGAGAGAGGATCTGAAAGTGAGGAAGATGGGTATTTTTTGGGGGAGAAAGAGGGGAAGAGATAGGAAGAAAGAAGGGAGAGAGGTCTTTTTTGGGGGGCATAATTGTATTTTCAAAGAAGTAACATTTTCCCAAGCACTTGGGAATCTAAGAGTCCCACCCCCTCCCATGGAAAATTTTTTGTGGGAATTGTGGCCAAAAAATTTCCTTGGAATCTTTTAGTTTCTTGGAAATCTGAATTTAAAAATTAACATATCAAATATGGAAAACTTGATTCCCAAGTTAAGATTCCCAGGAAACAAAAAATAATCCTCCTACCAAATGCCCCATAAAAGGATAATTTCCAAAATCTTCTCAAAACCCTAGAACTCCATATTTCAGCCTATATTAGGGCTGCTACAGCCGTCCCCCTCCTCTACAAGAATAAAGGGTTTTCTCTATTATTAATATCTTGGAGTTTCGAAGCGAGGATCTTGGATTTTTGCGAAAGGAAGGACTTTTCTTAATTCTTTATTATCTTCGGTTGATTCTTCAATAAGGTGACATACATATGTTTGCTTTCTTATTGTTCTATGCATGTTGTATGTGATGATTTGTCTAGTAGAATGCATGTTAGATGATTGTATGATGATATAATAAATATATTGATAGATGGATAATTAAAAGATGAGTTTTTATGAATGTTATGAGTAGAATCTATATATAGATGATTTAGAATGTTCAAGAACCTAATAGAAATCATGGGTAGGTTGCTTTCTTTCATATTCATACTGATTTGATTGGTTATAATGAATTGTAGGACTTATAATGCACAAAATTGAATAAAGATGGATTCTCTACTGTTGTATATGCACTTATGATCTATTTGGATGTTTTGATGAGAAGAAACTTGACTAAATATATGGTGTAATCGCATATAATCATGGGCAAACTGATGTAAGTGGTCGTGTGTATGTTTAACAAAGTTCAAGAGGGTTTTTTGAATAAAAAAGATCAAGTTTTGAAGGGGGAAAGGGGTTTTGATGTTTCGGGTCTGATTGTACACAGCCGAAAATTCGATTTTTGGGTTTTTGTGATGTTTTCAATTGGATCTTGATTTATATTGATATTGTGATTGAAATAGACAAAATACCACTCATACACAGTGATTCTTGATGTTTTAACTGATGTATACACACCCACAAATATACATATATATATACACACACTTTTACATATATCTTGTTTTTAAGAAACTAGATGAAAATTTGATGTTTTGTGAATTCGATGAGGATTTGATTTGATTTATAAGCTCCAGTATGTTAGACAAGTTGTATTTGATTTTCTCAGGAATTTTATTTTACAAATTTATTATTTTACATAGATTAAACTAAGTATCAATTAAAATGTGCACGAAATTCAAAGCTGTCATTTTTCGTACATGACAGTCGACCGCCTAGCTTTTACACTAGAGATGTCGGTCGACTGTCAGTCAAGGACTTTTGGATTTTTAGCTCGACAGTCGACCTTCTCTTTTTGAACTGCTTTTGACAGTCGCGTCAGCTGTTTTGCTGAGTGTTTTGTTGAGTTTTTCGGTGTTTTTCTTGAACGATTATTTTTTCGAACTTATGGATTATTGATCTACTGTTTTAAATGAAATTTTTGCTACATATTACAGTATTTTACAGAGAGTTATATTTTGATTATAACAGAATTTAAATTTGTATAACTATGACTTCAAAAAGTGAAATATATGTGGATTTCACGATATGGATATTTTGTGATTTTTCTACGACTTCAAAATACGAAACTCAGTTTTCCTGTGGATTTAATACTTTATTTCAGTTCTGAAAATTTGTGAGTATATGGGATGAATTTGGATTTTTGTTGATTAAAGGAGTTTTCTTAACATAAACGTTTTGATGATGGAATTAAGAGTTTTACTGAAGGACTATGTGTTGATATTTGAGTTGTGAGTCTCTAAGAGAGTGGGATTCCTGTAAACTGGCATATAAGACTTTGTGGATTTTTACCAGTTGGGGGTCTTGGGGTTGTTTTGTTGTAATTGAGTCCGGCAGGATACACTAACTGTAGAGAGGGGGAATTTGTGTTTTAATAATAACCAACTTAAGGACATGCACTAGTGTTGATGTGATGGAACTTGGAAAACATAAGTATATGCTCTAGGGGTTAGTCCAATGGATGCGTTCCAGGACTGTGTGTTGTTTTTGTCCCAAGAGGACAGTTGGTATGTTCACGTGTCGAGGGTCGGCAGGCCTATTCACGGAACATACGGTGCATTCGCGTGTTGAGGGTCGGCGGGCCTATTCACGGATATACTGTATATCTGCACGTTGAGGGTCGGCAGGCCTATTCATTGGGTACACGGCATGGAGGCGATTCTCTGATTTTTGAGCTATGCTTACATGATGCTTGCGCGTCGAGGTTTGTCAGGCCTATTCACGGAGTAATCTAGAGCTTGTTTCTATCATCGTAGTAGGATTAGTTGCATAACGAGGGATGTAACCCTATAAAGTGGAGAACGATAAGGACTTGCACCGGACCTATGTAGTATGGAATGCATAGAATCTGACAAGTATGCATTAGAGAGTCTTCATGCTGCATTTGTGTTTTCTTAACTTGGTTGCATGCATATTTGTTTTCTATTTTTTTCCTACACTTGACACTTAGCTTAGTTTCACTTGATGTTTTCATGTTTTATTTATTGTTATTTCATATTCTGTTCATTACTACTGTTGGTATGTGTTGATTATGACTTTATTCTTTATGTTTCATTTATATTGTATTTCTTTTTATATCACTCACACCGTTATGGCTGACCCCGTAGTTTTGGGGGTTAGGGTTATCTCTAGCCTCATGTATTACATATATCTTGGGATTTGGATGCATGTGGTAGAATGATAATGTGGTTTATGGAAATTGTAAAAGAGTGTGTTGTAAAAGAAAAAAATTGTAATTCAAGGTGTTTAATTTTCTGATGTGCTTTGTAAAGAATTGATGTAATGAAAGTTGAAAAATTTATCTGTATTTGGCTATATTTACTATTACATTTAGGTAGATGCTTGGAATTGTGCCACGTATTTCTGAGATATTATATTGAAAATTCAGGGCGCTACAACTCTAGGGGGGAGTTGAGCTCCGAACTTGCTTGTTGCAAAATTTAACTAGTAGTGGGAGTAGTATGAATGTTCGTTTTGAGCCCCGAAACCGCATACTTGCAAGCTATGAGGGCAATTTCGAACCATGATTGTGAACTTTGAACTAATTGTTATGGAGTTATCAACGAGTTGTAGGAGCAATTCCGAATGTTGAGTTGCTTTGCACTTGCTCATTTGCAAGCGACTAAAGCGGCGTCGAACCAAGTGTTAGACTCCGAACTTGTTGTTTTAAGAATTTCAATGAGTTGTAGGAGCAATTCTGAATGGTGAGCTACCTCGCACTTGCTCGTTCGCAAGCGGCTAAAGCGGCGTCGAACCAAGTGTTGGACTCCAAACTTGTTGTTTTAGGGGGTTAACGAGTTATAGGAGCAATTCCGAATGGTGAGCTGCTTTGTACTTGCTTATTTGCAAGCGGCTAAAGCAGCGTCAAACCAAGTGTTGTACTCTGAACTCGTCTTTTGAGCTTAGTAAGTTGTGGGAGCAGCCCTGTAGGACGAGCTGGACCTCGAACTTACCGTTTAACAAGTCGTAGATGTGACTCAAAGAGATAGAAATGAGGCAAATGCAAAAAAATTGATAGAAAAAAGCTAAGTTTTATTGAGACAAACTAAGTGGTCGCTTCAATGGGGCGGACCATTTTTACATGCTTTTGGCCGTGTTACAAGCATCAGCCTTATTGAAAGCCGAAAACCTACTTTTACGATAAGGTGAAAGCCTCTTAGGAGGAGTTTGGTTCTCCCCCCATGTAACACCCCGAATTTCAAATAAGGATAAATTCGAGATTTCACAGGATCTTTACTTCACTTCGTACAATTTTACAAGAAATTTAAAACTTTTCATTCACAATACATCAGAGTTCAATTACAACTTGGTTTTGCACAGCGGAAGAATGAAATTTACAATAAAACATTTACAACATCCTTGAAATAAAACAGCATCAGCATATCCACTTTATAGCTTCAAGAATGGTCCTTTACCTGCATGTTAATCTGTGGGCTCGTCAGTTACTTACAACTGACGAAATGTTATACACGGCTATCCTCTCTATGCCGGGAATAGTATAACGATCTCATACTTTAACAAATCACAAAAAAGATTGAATGAACAAGTAAAGTGTCAAAGGTGATTATTCTAAACATAAGTGTATGTCATGTCTTAATGCCTAATGCACACATTTCTATACTAGGATGACACTAATGCACACTTGTTCAGATTCTATGCATCCCATACTACATAGGTCTGAGGGCAAGCGCCTACGTACTCCACATTAAAGGGTTCGATCCCTCGCCATGAGACTACCCAGTAATAAAACAAGTTTTAGAGTTATTCCACAGATACGGATCTCAGCCTCCCTGGCTAGCCTCCCTGGCTATAATAACAGATCCCAGCCTCCCTGGCTATTATATCGTGAGAATAATCCCGTAAATGCCCTTCCAGCCCCGGTATATACACATTCTTTGGAGTATGGTAAACATCCGTCGACTACCCTAAGTCCCGGATAAAATACAGTCCATCTCCTATGGGGCAACCACAGTCCACCAACTGGGTCTATAGCCACGGAGGTCCACCGCCGACTATATAGAAGCACCCATTTACGTTTGCACAAGTCCATTACATCTTCACTTAAGTGCCTAATTATTTTTAGTTCAAGACATGAATATGTTATCACCCTAGAATCAGTTTTACCTCATACCGGATTTATTCACAAAATACGAGATCGCCCGACGGCATTATCTCAAAATCATATCAATTATTTCTTTCAAAATTACCGGTAACCGAAGTCTTACTAATTCTTAATCATAATTTTTCATGTACAAGAAACATGGGTACACATACCCTTTAGTAATCATGTCTTAAACTTATATAATTTCTTCTTTCAACTTAATCACAAGTAATCATAGTCTCATCATTATTCATTATCTAGTCATCCGTTCACATTCTTTATAAGCAAAGGAATAATTTCTTTTAAGAACACAATTCTATCACATGAGATTTCATAATAAAATCAAGCCATTATAATGTCTCACTTTACTTAGAATATTCTTCGAACAAATAAGGGTAAAATTCTCTTCAAGAAAATCACTTCACAAAAGTAATACTTTACATTTCTTCTTAAAATATATAAACCTTGTAGTAAATATGAAGACTACATTATACAATGCACAAGTAGCCGAACAACTAGTTCGCTACAGTTTGCTTGGGTACATAGGCCAAATATTTTCGAAAGTGGACCAGTCATGGACTAACTTTGATAAATATTTTCAAAAGTGGACCAGTCGGGTAAATATTTTCCACGGTGGATCAGTTTCGGAAATTATTTTCTTTTTACCCTTTTCATTATCCCTTCAATTTTCCCCCGTGCACGTGTGCACGTGTATGATACTAGTTATTATAATCATATACATGCTTATAATATAACATTCCTGAAGGTATCAATTGATTTGAAAAAAATGTATATGTACCCATATGTTAAAATAATTATGAACCATATTGCAAAGTACTAAATAAACATGAACATCCCGGAATTTAAACTAAATTATTGCATATCGTAAATGATGTACCATGTTTAATATAATTATAATATTAGCCCTTATGCTAATAAATTTATTAAAAACATTTGTTATGGATAATTATTACCAATACAATAATTCTTTCCAAAATTCTATATGAATTTTCACAAAACTAATTTATAATTTCTAGCATGGTATTTCTACAACTAGAAAGTAAGAAACCATCCACTTTACTAAAAGAAAATTTTCTTTTTAACCATAATGAAATCTCTTCCAATAATCTCATAATTACTAGTTTCTACATATGCACATTAACAAGCTAATGAAAGTTTCTCCTTACTTTTTGTTCTCATTTCTAAGTAACATGACAATGTTTTGTTTCTTAATCAACAATAATATTTCTACAATTTAACATACACAAAAGCATGAATTTATTTTCTAATTATCATATTAAACTTATACTATTCATTAAATAGCATGCTAATGTATAATAAATAATCAATCAATTCCTTTTTCTCATTAATCCCTAACATGATTTAATTTATTAATCATACATGAACTACTTATCATTCTCAACTCATACCATAGCATAAATCATATAAGAAATTCCATACTACTCATTATTTATTACTTAGCATGCATTATTCTAAATTAGAAAGTATGGGGTCACCCACTAACACATTGTTAATCTATTTGTCAACATAGCATGATTCACTATTAATCTCACCACAATCATGGTATAGTTATTCTATTTTTATCAAACTACTCATTCACTTTTATTAGCATGTACATTTACAAAAATTTAGAAAGTAGGAGAACACCCACTAACACAATGTTAATCTATTGGTCAACATAGCATGATTCACTATTAATCTCACCACAATCATAGTATAGTTATTCTATTTTATCAAAACTACTCATTCACTTTTATTAGCATGTACATTCAAAAAAATTAGAAAGTAGGAGAACACCCACCTTATTGAAGTTTGAACAATTGAAGGAAAAGATGAGACACTTCTTCTAGCTCCAAGACAAACTCCTAGCAATGGCTCCTCCTCCTAGCAATTCCTCCAAGCAAAATGGCTCTCTCTCTCTTTCTTTTCTTCGTTTCTTTCTTTTTCTTACACTTATTTTGATATTGATTTTGGTGCAAGAGAAATGTAGGAAATGGGACTCTATTTATAGGATTTTGGAAGGGTCTAAAGTGCAAAAATCTCACCCTAATAACTCTTCAAATTTATTTTACAACTCTCCACTTTCCTAACTCCTAAAACCTCCATCTCTTCATCTCCCCACTCTCCACTAACTCAACCTACCAACTCTTCTCCTCCCCTTGCCCAAAAAATGGTCCAAATACATTTGTGTATGCATGCACACATGCATAAACAAATATGAATACATTTCTATAACTCTAAATGTGTACTAATATGTGTAACTTGTCATGTATTAGTACATGTTTAACTAAAAATGTGATTTTAATAGTGGGCTTGCTACATGGGCTCATTACTAATTAATTTATTTAATTATCTAGTGGGCTTGCTACATGGGCTCATTACTAATTAATTTATTTAATTATCTAGTGGGCTTGCTACATGGGCTCATTACTAATTAATTTATTTAATTATCTAGTGAGCTCCTCTCCTAATGGGCTACATTTTAGTTTATAGGTCCATGGATCAAAAGAAAGGCTAAATAAAACTAATGCATGCTAAAAATAGTAAAATGAGAGTAGCAAAATGAGAATAAAAATTTGCACGTGCACCATACGTGCAAAAAAAATTGAAAAATGCATTTTAATCAAAAACAAGGGGAAAATAAATTTTCGTTTTATAAAATAGATTTAAATACATAAAAATAAATAATTTAAACCTATAGAAAATATTATACGTAGTGGTGGAAACACGTGCATCAAAACACGTAAAAAGCACGTAAATTCCAGGGATTGAAATATTATATTTTAGTTGACTGAAATCAATACGGAAAATGTATAAATAATACGAATCCAAAATATGTAGTGAAACACATTACAAAATATACGTGCGTAACACTCAGGGGCAAAATTGTAATTTCCAATTTTGCGGGGTGTTACACCCCATTAGACCTCCATGGATAAGGTGGAGGATGGCCCCAGGTTCGGAGTATTGGAACTCTTTGGGCCTCTGGGTTCGATGGTTGGCTCTTCGGGGTGGAGGATCGACCCCGTCCTTTCTGACGAACTTGGCTAGGTGTCCCCACTGTATGAGTTCTTCGATCTCCTCTTTGAGTGCCCGACAATCATCCATGTCGTGACCATGGTCCTATGAAAGCGGCACCACTTATCCATGTTCCTTTTCTTACTAGGGGTATTCATTCTAGGGGGACCACGAAGTAGCCCTTCCTTGTCCACCTCCATAAGAACTGCTGATATACTAGCATTGAGGGGGGTGAACTTCTCAAAACGAAGAGCAGGGTGGCAATGACCATTGTCATCTTTCTGGAATTTCTGGGACCCTTCTTCGCTTGTATCCTTCCGTTTGTTCCCGGAAGACAATTCCTCAAGACTAGGGGGGTTGAGAGTCTCTTCCGCTCGGATGTACTTCTCGCTCCTAAGCAGGAGTTCCGAGAAGTCCCGAGTAGACTTCTTGGCAAGGGACGTGTAATACCCCTGATTTTTTAAATAATTCTTTTAAGATTAATAAATGAATTAAAATAATTTTTTGTGATTTAATAAATATTTTTCTTAAATTTACCTTTTTACGCGTGCAAAACACGTGCAAATGTTTTCTTGGGAAGTTCCAAAGTCAAAAACTATTTTGGGGAAACTCATTATTTATTATTATATATTATTTGTGAATTTTCAGAATTTTTCTGATAATTATTTGACCTATTTGCAAATATTACAAAAAGAGGGACTTTTGTGCAAAATTACCACTTGGAGTGAAAACTCTAGATTTTTGGATTTTTGAGCTGGGCATGATGCCTAGTCAACTCAGAGGTAAAGAGTTTACTTTTTATTTTAACAAATTTGGGTTATTTTGCAAGTTTTAATAAAGAATGGTCTTTTTCCAAAATTGCTACTTAGAGGGGCAAAAGTGCAATTTCGTTTTTTTTTTTTGGTTTTTTAAACAGTGCGTGCTGATAATAGAGGGATTATTCTTGTTTTCAAATCTCAATTAAGATTGTTTTATTTAACTTCCAAGTATAAGGATTTATATATGTAAAGATATATTTAAAAGAGGTATTTTGCAAATCTATTCACAAACCCTAAAACCCTATTTTCCGGCCTATTTAAAAGTGGGGTGTAGCCATCTCTTTCCTGCATAACACAAAGGAATTTCTTATTATTATTTTCTGGAAGTTTTAAAGCGAGGATCTTGGTTTTTCTTGCAAAATGAATGATTTTCTTATTCTCTTTATCTTTCTTCGGTTGATTCTTCAATAAGGTGAGTGATATATGTTTAATTTCTTTTTGTTCTAGGCATGTTGTATGTGATGATTTATCTATTAGGAAGCATGTTAGATGATGGTATGAAGATATGATGAATTTTGATGAGTAGATGAATTAAAAATTGAATCTTTTCATGAAACTACACTATTGATGTTGAAACCCTAATTTAATGGCTTAAGAATTGTTAAGGACCAAATAGACATCATCAGTAGGTTGCTTTCTTTCAGATTATTACTGATTTGGTTGAGTATAATGAATGGTATGTTGTATAATGCACAATTTGATCGAAGATGAGTTCTTTACTGATGATATAGATACATACACTCTGTTTTGATGATTTTGATGAGTAAAACTTGTTGAATGGTTGTTATGATTGCATATATTCATGGGTAAACTATTGTGAGTATTCGTGCATAGGTTTAATAAAATTTGCAAGATGGTTCATTGAGTTAAAAGAATGAAGTTGGGTGAAAGAGATGGATTGAGTTCGAGTCTGTTTGTGTGCAGGCCAAAAAGTGGATTTTGTGGATTTTTGAAGTTTTCGATTGATTCTTGAGTTGTTTTTGGTACTGAGATTAAATTAAACCTTACACCACTCCTATATACTAATTCTTGATGCTTAAACACATATATAGACAGATATATATACACATATGCACACATGAATATGTCTCACTGTTGATGAATTGCTTAAATTGATATATTTTTTATGTTTTCATGAAACCTTCGATTGGATCTGAGTTGTCTTGATACTGAATTGGTTTTGAACTATATACTGCTCTTATTTGGTGAATTCTAATACCAAAACTGATGCTTAAATCCGTATTTGAATACATATATATATATATATATATATATTGCTGATTTTGAAGGATTTTTGTGAAAGATTTACTCTTTCAAAGATCTTGATATGTTTAGATGTGTTTTATAAACTCCTATATATTATACAAGTTATATTTGATCATCTCAGGAAGTTTAATTTTGGTTTTACAAAGATTTATCAATGTATCAGTTCAAAACATGCACAGATTTTCTAAACTGCAACCTGCTATAGTTGACAGTCAACAGTCGACTGGTCATTTACTGGATTTTGGATTTTGCTTGCAATAACAGTCGACTGCTTCGTATTTGAACTGAAGTCGACAGTCGACTGTCGGTTTTCTTGAATTTTGGATTTTCACAGGACAGTCGACTGACCATGCTCAATAGTCGACTGTCACTGCCCTGGCTGATGAGTTTTATTGAGTTTTCGAATTTTCGCAGGACAGTCGACTAGTTATTCTCGACAGTCGACTGTCATTGTCACTGATGATGGGTTTTCTTGAGTTTTCTGATGTTTCTTTAAATGATTATTTCTTCGATTATGGATTATTAATCTACTGTTTTAAATGATGTTTTGCTACGGATTACAGTATTTTACAAAGGGTTGTATTTTGTTCAAACTTGTATTTCTATAACCTCATATAGCAAAATATATATGTTTTCTTTGAAGTAATTGATATTTTGTGGTATTCTGTGATTTCGAAAATATGACTTCCAGTTATTTAATGGATTTAATATTTTGTTTAAATTCTATAATTTTATGAGCACATTAAATGAAATCGAATTTTTGTTGATTTAAGAAGTTTTCTTTATATAAACGTTTTGATGATGGAATTATGAGTTTTATTGAAAGATTTGGTATTGATGGTTGAGTTATGAATGTCTAGGAGTTGAGTGGGAGTCCTGTGAACCGGGAGATGAGATTTTATGGATTTTGACCAGCTGAGGTCATTGAGATTGTTTTGTGGAATTAAGTCCGACAGGATACACTAACACTAGGGAGGAGAGATTTTTTTGTGTTTTAATAATAACCAACTTAAGAACAGGCACTAGTGGAGATGTGATGGAACTTGAGAAACGTAAGTATATGCTCTTGGTTTGGGTCGAACGAATGCATTCCAGGACTTGTGTGTTGTTCTGTCTCAAGAGGACATTTGTATGTTCGTATGTCGAGGGTCTGCAGGCCTATTCACGGAGCATACAGGGTGCATTCTCGTGTTGAGGTTCGGCGGGCCTATTCACGGGATGTACCTGGTGCATCTGCACGTCGAGGGCCTCGCAAGCCTATTCGTGGGATACACGGCAGGGAGGTGATTCTCCGGTTTTTGAGCTATTCTTACATGATGCTTGCGCTGCGAGGGTTGTGATGCCCATTCGCGGAGTATTCTGGATCTTGTTTCCATCACCGTAGTAGGATTAGTTGCATAACGAGGGATTTAACCCTATAAAGTGGAGAACAATAAGGACTTGCACCGGAGCTATGTATTGTGGGATGCATAGAATCCGACAAGTATGCATTAGAGAGTCATCATATAGCATCTGTGTTTTCTTGACTTGGTTTTATGCATGTTGTTTTATGTTTTTCCTACACACGACACTTAGTCTAGTCTCACTTGATGTTTTCATGTTTATTTATTGTTATTTCTTATCTTATTTATTCTTGTCGTTAATACATGTTGTTTATGACTCCATGCCTTATGTTTTATTTATGTTGCTTTCTTTTGATATCACTCACACCGTTATGGCTGATCCCTGTAGTTTTTGGGGTTAGGGTTATCTCTAGCCTCATATTTTACAGGTAGGGGCCTATTGCTTGGGATCTGGATGCATGAGATAGATTGATATTATGGCTTATGTAAATTGTAAAAGAATGTGTTGTAAAAGAAAAGAATTTGTAATTCAAGGTGTTTGTTTTTCCACTGTGTTTTGTAAAGAATTAATGTAATAAAAGTTTGAAAAATTTATCTGTGTTTTGGCTATGTTTACTATTACAATTGAGGTTGATGCTGGGAATTGTGCCATGTATTTCTGAGATATCATATTGGAAATTCGGGGCACTACAGGATGCCCTGAGGTCGGCGTTAGTGACGTTGTGCCTGAATACCGCAGAGGCTACTGATTGGTTGAGGGAGACAATAGACTGGGCTTCGGCGGTAAAGCGTCGAACGTAATATCTTAGTTGTTCACCCTTTGTTTGGTTGAGGGCTAGCAAAGATGCACTTGTTTTCTCGGCCCGATGATTGCCAACGAATTGGATAAGGAAGAGCACCTCAAACTGTTCGAATGAGAATATGGAGGCTGGGGATAGATGGGAGTACCACTCTCACGCTGGTCCCCTCAACGTTGTTGGGAAAGCCTTGCAGAGGAGCGCATCCGAGGCTTGATGAATCATCATGAGAGTTTTAAAATTCTCAATATGATCGGCCGGGTCTGACTCCCATTGTAGGATTCGAAGCGGGGTGGCCTAAAGTTTTCAGGAACCAGAGCTTCCATGATGGCCGTAGAGAAAGGGGGTCTGCTTGGGCAGAATATATTGGTCCATTGTTGTTCTTCGGGATTGATCTTGTTGGGGCGCCTCTCCATCTCGTGGAGACGGCGGTAGACCGAATCATCCTTCCAGTTGGATCTAGTCGACCCCTCGAGACTCTCCTTCATGAGTGACAGCATGGCGGGGGCTAGGCGCATGCTGATCCTGACTCGTGGTGATATTAAGAGCTCGCAGGATATCTTCTTTAAAGTTTTGGAGCTCATTCTGAGTAACTGGTGCCCCTCCAGCTCGGCGGTCCCTAGGTGTGGCTCGGCTTATCGGAGTATGACTTCTTCGCTGACGACGTGGATGGGACTCTCTTCGCCTCCTCGGGGGAGGGGATCTTCTGGTCCTCGGTCTACGAGGGGTCTGGACTTTCGGGGCCCCTGGGCGCTCGGGTTGAGGGACTCCCTTATGGGCTCCCCATTCATTCAAGCGAGTTCGGACGTCGAACCCCTGCTGGCGGTTAAGAATTACTTGATGGAGATCCGACCCTGGAGGACTTTGAGAAGCCATAGAGTCAGTTGAGGGATTGTGGACCGAAACATGGTGATGAGAAGGGTGTTGTTGTAACCCTTGTTTTTCATTTTTATGTACTTTTTTGGGTGTATTTTTCTTTTTGTGTATTTATTCGCATTGTATCTCTTTTTGGACCGTGTATTGGATCTTCATTTTCTATATATCCATTTATTTGATTTGTCGTCTTCTTACTTGAGTTCTTGATTCTATTGTCTCCTATTGTTTCGTCTCTGATTGTTCGAGCTATTATTTTGAGCCCTATTCTATAATTGTTCATGTCCTATTTTGTTTATTCATTTTGTTCTCATTTTATCGCTGGATCTTTTTTTTTTCAAACCCTATCTATCTGTATATATATACTAGATTTGCCCGTGGACACGTGCCTAAGGCACGTCTTCAGAACAATACAGCATACCTTGTAAATAGTAAATCAACAATTATATAACTCAAGTTTGAATAGTATGACAATAATTAGCTGTAAATAAAAGTTCATGTTTTCATTAGTTATGTTGACAATAATTATAAATTGGGATATAAAAGTCCATGTTTTCATAAGTATCTATATAATAAATTACAAAGAAAGCTATCAAGTGGCCCACCTTCAATCCCTCCCAAAATTAAAGACCCAAATCAAACCTCACAAAACACATATTTCTCCCAAAATCTCAAACCCCAAAATCAAAAATTTTCCCCCAAAACTAAAAAACTCATAACTTTATTATTATATCTCTCTTCTCTCTTCACTTTTTCATATTTCTATCTTTCTCTCTCTCCCTATCTCTCTCTCCCATTCTTTCTTTATTTACTTAATGATTTAAATTTTGAGATTTCAGGTTTGTAAATTTTCATAATTTTTATGTTTTTTTTTATTGCACATGTTATATTGAAAATAGCAAATCTCTTCAACAGTTAAATTTCATTATTTTTCACACTTAAAGTTCAAAGAAGTTAGATTTTACACCCTCATTTATAATTATTTTTCAACATATACTAATGGAAACATGAACTTTTATTTACAACTAATTATTGTCATACTATTCAAACTTGAGCTACATAATTGTTGATTTACTGTTTACAGGGCTTTTTATGTTTTGTATTAATCCAAAGACGTGCCGTAGGCACGTATCCACGGGCAAATCTAGTGTGTGTGTGTATATATATATATATATATAGACAGAGAGAGAGAGAGAGAAAGAGAGAGAGAGAGAAAGAATTAAATAAATAAAGGAGTTGTTTTGGGGCATTTGAATTTGAGTTTTGGGGGGAAACTTTTGGGGGGAAATATGTTTTGTGAGGTTAGATTTGGGCCTTTGATTTTGGGGGGATTGAAGGAGATCCACTTGATAGCTTTCTTTGTGTTTCATTATATATATATATATATATATATATATATATATATATATATATATATATATATATATATATATATATAGAGAGAGAGAGAGAGAGAGAGAGAGAGAGAGAGAGAGAGAGAGAGAGAGAGAGAAATTCTCCATTGAAAACGGGTTTGTTTTCACCGGGTTGGAAAACAGCGATCTCAACCATTGGACCTTTCTTGATCGTGATTAGTGGCTCAGATCGCTTCCACCCATCACCCGTTCTCATTTAAGTGGCGGAGGGTTATTTTGGGAATTTCGTCCCCAATAACTCTTCGCCTGATTCGCTCTGAAAAATTGATATAACTTAGGTTGTTGTTCCCAACAACGGCCTAGGTGTTTTCATAACCTCAAAGCGAATCAGGCGGAGTGTTATTTTGGGAAGAACGGATGATGGGCGGAGGGGATATGAGCCGCTGATCACGATCAAGAGTGATCCAACGACCCAGATCACTGTTTTCCAACCCGTGAAAACAAACCCGTTTTCAATGAAGCATATATATCTATCTATCTATATATATATATATATATATATATATATATATATATACATTCTATATTTTACCCATCACCTTAAACCCATTTATTCCAACTCTCTACCCTATAACACCCACACCCACTACCCATTATCAAGTTACCCCAAACCCGCTTAACCCCTTCAGCCCAATACCTTAACTCTACTCGTACCCAATATGCATTAAACCCTAGCTAATCACCTATATAACCCCCCTGCATATTCCCATTCATTCTAAAACCCTAACAACCGTCTCCCCTACCTCCCTTACTCCCGCCATCCTCTTCCTGCCTTGCCTCCCGATCCCCTGTGCCCCTGCCGAACCTCATCGCAATAGCAGCAGACCCCCTCGGCAATCCCCCTCCTTCCTTTCTCCTCTCACAAAGCCAGCGACGCTAGCAGTAGTGCCCACGGCAAGCGATGCCAGCAGCAGCGCCCACAGCCATCGACCGTCCTGCCGCACACTAGCACCCCAATGCACCCTCCTCATGATGCCTGAGCAGCGATAGCACCGGTGCGGTGTTTCCGTCGACCACAGCGAAGCCAACCGCGTGCAGCCGCTAGCTGTCCGTTGTGCCTTGACGTCGCACGGTCGTGACAGCCCTAGGCGGTTGTCCGCCGTCTCCCTCTTGCTCTCTCCTTGTTGCACGTGCACAAGATTTGCATGTGTTAGTGTATTCGTGATTATTCGTTGTGAGTTCGTGGTTCGTTGTTCGTTGAGTTCGTGTCGGGAATCCGTTCCCGTTATTCTTGCTTTTTGCACCGTTCCCGTCGTCGATTATAAGGCAAGTAACTTCTATACTTTTCTGTTGCAAATACAAGTACTAAATACCGCTTGTTGTGTAGGTTTGTTCTTGTAACCCCTATTCCCGTTAATATGTATTTTTTTTTTCAAGTAATTCTTCATATATTAAATTCTTAATATCTTTTAACTATTTTTCCTAATTGATTATTTTATACAAATATTTTATAAAACCCAATTGTTCTTATAAGCCAAATTCTTATTTTATTTTATTATTCTGAGCTCAATTTTGTTATAAGCCCAACGATTTAATAATCCATTGTTTTATTATTTATATGATTTAAAGTCTAAGCCCACTTGTCTAATTGTTTAGTATAAGCCCAATTCTATATTCAATTATTAGATTGTTTTGAGCCCATAGACCAAGCCCACCTCCTATTGGGTCTTGATCCACTAAATCAAACCCAACCCTATTGTTGACCAGATCAACAAATCCCCCCAGATCTCCCCCTAATCTCTCCTACATCCTGTAACCCCAAATTAAATCCCTATCAACTAGCCTTAAAATCTCTCTTCATTATGTGACTGTTAATAACAATTTTAATGCTTTTTAACCTCCTCCACAATCAACTATTTGAATCCCGTAACCCCCTCCCCTAAAATCACTCTACTCCTTATTTTGATATTATTTCCATACATTTATATTATAATATCTCACTCTCTCTCCCCTCGTACTCTCTCTCTCCTTCTCTATTTAAACCCAAACAAAACAAAACCCAGAACCCAAGCCTCAACTCCACCTTCCTCCTCCTTCCCGCTCACCCCATTCTCGAACTCTCAGACCCAACGAAAACTCCCCAACCGCCCATCTCATCGCCATCCGTCCACCTCCACCCTCATCGCCGCCATCCCAACTCCTCCTCTTCATTGCCTAGCCCTCGTCCACCGCTCGCATCGCCCCGTCTTCATCCCCGTCGACTTCACATCCCGCTCGAAACCACCACTGCCACTGAACCCGTTCCTTTGCCATTAGCCACTTCGTCGAACCTTCTCCCCTCGCCTCACCGCCCCTCGTCCTCGCCGTGCACCTCCCTACACCCTCCGGAGATCCCCTCCGTCCTTTTCGTCGACATCCAAGCCCGAGAACACTTCGATCGCCGCCTCCCCTGTTTCGAGCGCGAAACAGAGTGTCTTCGCTGTCGACCTCGCGCTGCGTCGCTCCCAGACCAGCCGCGTCACCGTCATCCCAATTCCTCGCCGCCAGCGTCGTAGATGCACTGTGGTCATTGCAATATCTCCCGCGATCTCTCTCCCTCTCTCAGTCGCGTGGGGAAGAAGATCCGTAAGTGGTTGCTGAAGCCGTTCGGTGTTTTGTGACTGTGGGATCCCGCTTGGTGTTCCTTGTTCTATCCTTGATCTGGTGTAAGGAACATATCGATTGGCTTGTTTTGCTGTCCCGCTTCTAGGCACATTAAATCCCAGGTTGCTGTTTTGAGTTCGGACCGATCCTGTGTGAGATTTTGCTGAGTTGTTGCCTTGTTTGCTTGGACTTCTTGCACGTATTTCGCACGTAATTTTCGGAGCTCGCCGGTTATTCTCTCTTAAATCGTCAAAAAGGCAAGTATCTCTTATACAAATTTATTTGTTCTAGTACAAACCCCTTTGCATAAATACCGCAAGTATATTATTTTTTTGACTCCAATTCGCATTCATAAGTCAAATTGATACCCGTTTCTATACCTAATCCGTCGATCCTGTATTCACATGTGATCGTGAATACTTTATTATCATATACATGACATGAACACAAATAAATATACACATATATACTTTTAGGGCTATACATGTTGGTGTGAATAATTATTTTACCCATGATATTAGTTTGAATGTTGTTATAATGTTTTCTTAAATCTTGATTAAGTTTTATACATGTAAGCAATCACTTTGTACTTACCATATTGTTTTATATAACCCTAAAATACTGTTGACCCATATTTGTAATAAAAATTAGACCCAAATATGACATTTAAACTACAGACTTCGTTTCTTATGACTTAGAACATATTTCATGCATAATTCCTTGATGTTCCCTGTTCATATCTTGACATCGCTCTCATTGCATTATGATCATGTTAAATTAAAAATAAAAGTAACAAGCCGGGGCATAAGGGAAAAGATTTAAGTAGTGGGCAATATAGAAGAGCGTACTCGGATGGGAGCTCGTGGTTTCCTGATGCAAGTTGCAAGTTTACAAGTTGTAGGTTTGCGAATGATATGTTTATATATTTCATGTTACATGTTTATACTATGTTTGACTCGATATATTTCACGTTATATGTTTGCGCGTATCTCGATACAAGATACCATTGATATGTTTTTCCCGAGTACATGACCTATAAAACCCACCACCAAATCTAAACGAAACTGATTGTAAGTAGCAACCATGTAGTATAAGTATGGATGCATGAAGTGCTACCCAGATAGAACCAATATTAGACATAAGATTAACACGTGCACTACATGATCCAGTTACATGTTACATGTTCATGTTGACTTGATATTTGTTTACTTGGTTACTTGTTTTATATGCCACTTGTTCCTTGTTCATATCATGTTTACATGTTGCATTCTTCTATTTTATGACTCTTGATTCCTTGCCTTTTTCCTGCTTTTCTTTTGTTTGTTTTGTACCTGTTTCCTTTAGCTTGTACCCCCTTGCAGCCCGTGACTTGTATTAACGGGCGTCTTCTTGTTTCCCTTTTCTTTTCTTTTTGTTATAATATACTTGCAGGCCCAAATGGAGAGTGACCAGATGGTGTCGCTGACTAAGTGTTCTAGTTTATTGTTTATCATGTTATCTTTAGTTTGTGTTTTATTTCATGAAACTCTTTATTGTAATCCGGGCTTGTTTGACCCGTAACTGTTTGTATTTTCCAGTTGTTGGTTATGTTTTGGACTATGTCATGAACTTTCATTATTATATTGTGATTTTACATGCCTGCGTGGTTTGTTCTTTTATCTTGTTGTTGAGTTTACTTGTACTGCTCATGAATGGTGTGTTTGCACCATTCGCTGGGCCTTAGTCTCGTGCCCGTATTCCCGTGTTTTGGGAAGTGGGGCGTGACAGTTCTAGAGACAATTCTTGTGCAAAATTCCTGTCATAGCTTGTCTCTATGTGTTGATTTGCCCGTAATTATCTCATTATACACATGACATAAACTTAGGGTTAGAGATAACCAATTTTTGTATACATGCATGTGTTCGTGAATTATGAGGTGTTGCGTGACCTTGTACGTTTGATGGGTTCGTTGCAGTATAACTTGTTGTAGACTTGTCAAACACCCTATACTATGTTGCCTGGACATCTAATACACTATACTTCACACTTTGTTATGATTTGGATGAGTTTCATATGATCTAGTGGATTTTATGCATGAAGAATATTTCTGTCTTTTCTGTTACCCCGTTTTTGTTCAATATTTTAGACTATATTAAGGTCAGTATATGAAAACTATTTGTGAATATGAATTATAAAGAATTCTGTCTACTTTTCAGAATTTCTGGCAGATCTCAGTTTCGATTTGTGAGTTGCAAGTTATGGCTAATTTATTACAGAAGTGTAGAAAAATTACAGATTTGGGTTTATATGGATTCTGTATGACTATTTATTTTTAAACTGATGTTAAACATAATATTTTGATCCAATATTTTATTGAGTGCAACTAGACTTGATTGAGATTAACCCCTAAATTTTTTGGATTTAATTGATAACTTTTATAAACTATTCTACACTTGCAAACAACTAATATACTTGCAGAATTTTCATGTTGTTCAGTAAAGAACCTAAATTTTGACCTGATTATATTTGCTTTCTATAAAAACTTTGTGAATATGAAATATAGACTACTATATCTATTTTATCACCCTTTTAACGGATCTGAATTTTGATTTATATTATGAAAGGTAATGCTATTTTGGTACTGCTATATTTATGATTTTCAGATTTACAAAACTACTGTATCTCGTTACTTTCCGATTTTACTTGACTATTCTATCTATGTTGGAATATTATGAAACTTTATTTTCTGATACTAGACATACTAGGGAATAACCCAGATTTTTCTTGGGTTTAATCAGTAAGTTTTGATGCCGTTTTCCTATTTATGAATGCAAACTTGTAATTTCTGGCTGAAGATGTTTTCTGGATACAATTCTGTTTTGAGTCCTGTTTTTGTGAAATACCATATGACTTATATATATTTTCTGGATTCGGCCGAGAGTCTATTTTTTAGATTTTCTGACAGATCCCGGTTTGCATGTTTGCGGCAACGGAAATTCTAGATTTAGTGCAGTACTATCTTGCTGTCCTGAACTAGACTTTTCGTTGTTCTACCCTGTTATGTGTTGTCTATCACCTGTACATGTTTATCTTCGGACCTCAACCTGTTACTTGTTTATACCATGTTATTCTTGCCCTGTTTTGTGCACGTATATGCATGTTTGGTTGCTTTTTCTGTTTCCCACAGTCGATGCCAAACTGTTGCTGCTGATTTTGGCGTGGGAGTGAACAGATGAATTTGTGGATTCTTTTGGAAACAAATAAGGCAAACCTGTTGACTTTCAAAGGTGTTTGACTGGTTTCTTGTCGCTGGCGTTGACCTGCAAAAAGTTTGATACACCGAGATGGATGGCGGCGAATCCTCCGACGCTCAAGTCGGTATTCAGGAAGATTATGAAAGAGCGTTTATGTGGGAAATATTGATTACTTTCTTATGGGGGGGGAGAGAGGTATTTATAATCGCCTTTTAGAGACAATTTAGAGATAATCATTTATCCTTATGTCCCTGTCACGCCCCGCTTCCCAAAGGGAATATGAAATACGAGTACGTGACAAAGCCCAGTGAATGATTTTCATCATTCATAAGCTGTAGGATCGACTCAACATCATAACAAGAAATATGGTAAATAAACTCAACCACGCATGCATGAATAATTTATTAATCAACAGGAAACAATTGAAACAAAATATAAATATTCCAAATAATTTTCAGATATGGATCAAAAGTAAGAACTTCGGGACTACAAGCCCGTTACAAGTTCCAAGTAGCAACAAAAATAAATTACTCAACTATAAAATATTTAAAGCAAGTTTTTACCAAGCGAAGCCCGGAACGTCTGCTCACCAATTCCAGCATGCAATTGATCTCCAAAATCTGTATTTAGTTATTTACCATGCAGAAAAAAGTGGAGAAACAAAGACAAACGCCCTTAGTGCAAGTTAGGGTCGCAAGTAGTACAAGCAAGGGTATGAAAATAAATGCAAGAAATATGAAACAAGATTTAGAATCAATAATGTATAACGTGATATGATAGAGATGCAACAAGTAGTGGAGTTCAAGAGACTAGCTAGCAAGTAAGACAACTCAAGTAACATGATTGAGTACCAAATACTAGTAGTGGGACAAGTAAAAAGTGAGCATGTAATTGGTGTCAAATATCAAGTGACAAGTATCAAGTAACGAGTATCAAGTAACAAGTATCAAGTAAGGTGTCAAGTGTGTACATGTGACAAGTTATTCTTAAGTCTAATGTTTGATTCTATCTAGGTAGTACTTCATGCGTCCCATGTGGTTGCTACTCACAAACAAATTTCGTTTAGGCATAGTGGTGGATTTTATAAGGCGGTGTACTCAGGCATCAAGTATCAAGCAAGCATGCTCATGAATCGGGTAATCATATAACTAGTTCATGTGTCAAATAATAACATGACAAGTCATGAATCAAAATATACTAGTTTATGAATCAAGTAATAACAAGTCCATGAATCGAATAATCATATACTAGTTCATGAATCAATAGTAACTAGTTCATGAATCGAATAATAATATAACTAGTTCATGAAACAAGTGTTAATACAAGTCCATGAATCGAATAATCATATAACTAGTTCATGAAGCAAGTGTTAATACAACAAGTCCATGAATCGAATAATCATATAACTAGTTCATGAAGCATGTGTCAAGTGGAAAATATGGGCCCTCTTCTGAGTACATTTACCTATATTGTCCACTACTATGGTCTTTCCCTTAACTCCGGCTTATTATTTATTATTATCATCAAACAAGCATGAAAGTGTGCGAAACAGGTCAAGTATACATGATCAAAAACAGGGAACAAATGTAGGCTAGGTAGGATACATGTTCGAGGATCAAAACAAATCAAAATATCAAGAACAACGAGAATTCCAATTCTGGACAGCATGACGTTGCTGCACCAAAACTGAGATTCCCGCTACTACAAGAATGCAAATCTGGATCTGTCAGAAGGTCTAAAGACTAAACTCTCTACCGAATCCAGCGCATATAAACAAGACATATAAGAGTTGTAGCATCAGGTGTCAAAACAACAAACTACAAAGGATTTGTGTTCAGCCAGAATTTGTAAAACTGAGTTTTTAGTTTTTACATATGAAACAGGTTTGAAACTTCATTAATTAATTCCAAGAAAATTACGCGATGTTCTCTAGGGTGTCTAGTATAAGAATGCAAAATTTCAAGTCATTAGCTTACAGGTAGCATAGTAAATTTAATTGTAAAACAAAGTGATGCAGCAGTTTTTATGAATTTGCAATATTACGACACAGCAGTACTAAAACTGCGATAACTCACAAACCATAACTCGGAATTCAATTCTATCAAAAATGTAGTAAACTAGACATCTGGGGCTAAATTTCAAATTCAGTACTCAAATCCAGATTCTGATGTTATCAGGGTCAAAACAACAAGCAAAGACAGGAATGGCAGCATATGTGAATTTCTTTTATATAAAAGTGCTATGATTAATGAATATTATGAGTCTAAATTAGTGTGTGATACAAAAGGGATGCAATGGGTATCAAATCAGCAAGTCACATTTATTCCTCACCTCAAGAAGGTAAGATCAACACATACATCATACAACACACATCAACAAGTCTAGATAGTTATTAGTTTCATGTGTTCGAATAATGAAGGGTTGTGACTCTTATGATCATGGAATTGATAAAGAATAAAATAAGATCAACAAATGATCAGCCAAAGGGGAGTCACATTTACAATCTACTTGCAGTATTTTCAATTAAATGCTTGTACTAGTACAATAAATTGTACAAGAAGATACTTGCCTTGATTGGATGAGGACGTTGATCGACGATCGAGATCGGATGAATCGGATCGGCGCGGATCTTGATGGCGATCAAGATCATGACAACAGATGGCTCAGATTAGATCTTGATCAGATGGAGGGCTGAGATTCAAACAGCCAGATCCTTCTTCTTCCTTATTCTTGATCAACATAGCGACGGGAAGCCTCGACTGTGGACGCGAGCGATGGATGGAGGGCGACTGCGGTGGCGAGACGGCAGCGACGCCGTGGTGACTGACAACAGCGCTATGGTCGAGGAGCGATGCAGCGATAGGTGGTGGCGACGGAGCGGTGCTCTGTTCTTGAGGGGAAAATAGGGCGAGCGATGGCGGGGAGAAGCTTTAGGGATTCGGCAATGGCAAGGCGACAAGGGGCGAGTAGTGGTAGAGGATGACGATGAGGATGGGGCACATGCGATGGGTAATGGGTTGCGGCGATGACAAAGTTAATGGGTTCACGAGTTCGGCAATGTCGAGGATGAAGGAGACAATGGGTTGCGACGGAGATGGGGACGATGGTGATGGGGAGGTGATGGGGCGGCGACGAGCACAGGGAGACAAAAGAGACGGGAGGCTAGGGAATTCGAAGAGGCGGGAGGTAGGGGAGATGAAGGATGAACAGTGTAGGCGACTGAGTGATTAGGGTTGAATAGTATAGGTCATTAGGGTTAGGGTTAAGTTAGGTTAGGGTTTAAATAGTGTAGGGTTTTTTGGGTTGTGGGTTGTTAGTTAACGGGTTTGAGCATGATCCAAAAGGAGATTGAGTCAAAATTCATTATAATTAGGAAAAATGAATTAGATGAGATGAAATAGTCAAATCTCCATGAGGAACAACAAATTAGAGTGGATAGGAAAGATGCAATTGAAATAAATATTGACACAAAATTGAGTCGAAACAAAATAGATGACTTTTATTAGAATTGGAACAAAACACAGATTCTCAAATTGTTAAATAGAGTACAAGAATGAAATACAGTAGAAAATACGAATACAGGGAACAGGGGTTACAGTCCTATGTTTTTGGATAAGATGTAGAGTTTAAATCGTTTCTTGATAAGAGATTTGGTTTAACCCATCTCTTAGAGATAACCGTGAATTTGAATAACTTTTTAAATATCTGAATTGGTTTGTAACGGGTTGCTACCCATACCCAATAGGACAGATCCATTTTTGAGTTATTGGGTTTTGAAGAAAGACCCAGTTCCCATTTCGGATCCGTTTGTAGGTAAAATTGCCATTTTATCTCTGAGAGATTTAAGTTTTATACCCGACTTGAACGGTCCCGATTTGGTTCTATTTTTAACCATATCAGTTTCCTTAAAGGCCCCTAAAAAAAAAGCAGAAAATCCTGCTTCTCAAGTGACCCGACCCGACCCGACCAACCAGATCTGTCCGTGTTCTAACCATTTACGACTCCTCCTTCGAATCAAAGTCCACCATCCCCCCACAACGCAACCTTCACCTTCCTCATTCCTCTCGCTTCTCTTCCCATCAAAACCGCTGTCGCGCTCTCGCTGTCGCCGTCAAACCCTAGCCCCCTCTTATCGATGAACTCATCTTGATCGAATTTCGAAGGCGAGATCAATCCATCATCAATCGAAAAGGTAATCCCCATTTCTCACAATTCCTTTTAATTTTACCATTCGAAATCTTCTTGATTATCGTTATCATTTTCTTGGATTTTCTTCGCTTTGTTTATGTATTTATTTCTGTTGGGGATCGCGAATATGACCGATCCGGATCGCGATCGCGCCGCGATTGGGATCGCAGTTGAGGGGAGAGTTGAGTTCTTCACCGAATTAGTACTAACTTGCTATCTCTTCTTTGTGTTTGGAAAAGCATGCATTTAATTTGATCAATTTTTACCACCACCATCATCAGCAATTTCCTTACCTGGAATAAATACTTTGTTTTTGTTTTTTTGTTTTTGCAGGGTGACGTCTCTATTGGACTAACTTTCCATAGTGGCAACGATCTGGCTACTTGATGGGCCTCTTTTATTTATGTCTTTCTGTTTGAATTGATTTCGATCGATCGAATCGTGTATCTTGGAACTGTTTTCATTTGGAAACTTGATGATTACCATACTGTATTCCTCTTCTGTATAATGCAACAATCTTGATCTTGTTGGCAGTATAATATTTTCTGTGTGAAACCAAGATTCTGTTAGATGTCTACATACATACTTAATTCCTGAATTTGTGGCAAACCTCTGGAAATTCTCGAGATTAAGTTCGTTTAATCTTGGATTGGATTGGATTGGTTTTCTGATACTTGGAACTGTTCTTGTTCTTCTAGCAATGGAGAGCTTAGCACAACTGGAGGCTATGTGCGAAAGGCTTTACAATTCTCAGGATGCGGCTGAACGGGCTCTTGCAGAGAGTGCATTGAAGTGCTTTTCTATGAACATCGAGTACATTTCGCAGTGCCAATACATATTGGACAATGCCTTGACTCCTTACGCATTGATGTTGGCTAGTTCTAGCTTGTTGAAACAAGTTACGGAGCATAGTCTTTCGTTGCAGTTGCGCCTTGATATTCGTAATATTTCTCGCCCTAATCCATATAGTTTTATTTCTTTCTTTGTTCACTGTTCAACAGCTCCTTTTTCCTGTCTCTTAGATACTGAATAAGTGTAAATTATTATTTCTATGAGCTTAGTTAAATGTACATAAATGGTTACAATTTTATAACCTACTTTTAGGTTTTACAGCGGCAACTCTTCCGTTTGTCACTTTTTTACACTATCTTAAATTGACCTATTTGTGATTTGTATGAAGGGAATTATGTTATAAACTATCTAGCTACCAGAGGACCTGAATTGCAGAATTTTGTTACTGGATCTCTGATTCTCCTTTTGTGTCGGATTACAAAATTTGGATGGTTTCATGATGACAGATTCAAAGAGATAGTGAAGGAGACCACAAACTTTTTCAGTCAGGTAAATGGAACATGTTAAGAGTCAAATTGTTACTGTAGTATACCTGAAGCATATTCGTTAGAAATGTTGCATGCATGAACTTGTAGTGGCGGATCATAGTTTTCTACTTAATTTTCCTTTGATCATTTCTTGTGATCATGACAGTTTCTATCATATCCTGTAATTAGGAGAATAGGCAATGTTCTGATTTCTAAACGTGGGCTGACCTGTAAATTTTTCGGACTGGCATGTAAATTTTGAAGAGTGATGTGAGGAAGAAAGCAGAACTGTAGAAGAATTAGGAGAAGAAAAAAGATGGTGAAAGATTTTTTTTTTTTTTTTTTTACATTTCATCTCATTCATGGAAGTAGACTATCTTCTACAATATTATTCTGGCTTTGAAAAAGGCTAAAGGAACTTCTATACCAGGAAACCCCAAATTGGATAGAAATGACAAAACCTAACTTGTTTATCGAGATACACGAAAATAAAAATCATAGTTTAAAGGATTGGCCGCTCTGACTAGGTTTTGGAGAGGGGAGATCTGATCATCCTGTAGAATATCGGGATTTGCAGTCGAAAGTGGGGATCGGCCGAGATGCGATATGGATATGGTGATTTAGTCCGATCCAACACCTTGACGACCGATGTGACACATTTGAAAGAGGAAAATGAAAAAGAAAAAGAAAAAAAGGAAACAAAGTAAACTATTGAAAGAAAAGAAAAGAAAGTAGAAACTTACATAAACCTTATGCAAGATAGTTGTTGCCGCAAGTTTTTGTTACAGGAAATCTGTTCATTTTTCTTTACATTTGCAAGATAGCACGCTATATGAACTAATGTGGTTTCACACACATTTGGGACATTGTACGTGCAAGTTGGTTACACACACACTTGTGTGAGACTTTGCACCGCTTTAGGTTATAGTAATACATATTGTATGTGCATAATGCATGCAATCATTTTTAAGTTAGATATTAATTTGTAGAAAGTTATGATTAAAGGGAACCTCATACTTGCATGAGGTGATTTTCTCATATCGAGTAGCTGTAGACACTTGGTAGAACCCTTGAAGGACGATGAACACTGTTCATATTGATTTACATGGTAGAACCCTTGAAGGACGATGAACACTGTTCATATTGATTTACATATCATAATATGTATGTGTACGAAAAATCTACTTGTGGGGATGCTTTTTGATCATGTTTCAAGTAGTCGCAAAATAAATAGTTTTTCAATAACATAACAATTGGCACCATGCGGTGCATTGGTAAGAAGCCTCCAACCGAGTTCAATTTTTGTGTACACGCGTCTTAATACATAAGGAACATGATGAATGGTGCGGATTTGCAATATAAAGTCCCACCGTCCCACAGTGTATACAACTACTCTATATGAGAAATTTTTTTCCTCCTATAACTCCCTTTCCTCAAAAGATATTTAGTTGATCAATTAATTTTTTAAATAATTAAAGCAACTATTTAATAAAATAGAATGTTTAAATACAATCTTTTAATTGAAGAAATAGCTCATACCGTAAATCGGATACACCACTCCGATATTACCGATTCATCATATACTCATGCCAAATCGATACCGTTCCCGGTATTGAGATTCTGAACCTTGATAAAAATAATAATAGTAATTATAAAAATGCTAAAACTAACTAAATCTCGTTGCTCCCTTTTAAATATAGCTCGCAAAATAAGAAGATACTAAATCCTTGTTGATTTCCTAGAATTTTGCTTTGTATGTGTTTTTAGACGAGATAAAAAGCTATAAATAGGGAGAGCGATTATTCTTATTGATGAAAGCAGATTGTATGTTATTAGTTTATTACTAACTTAAGCCTTTCAACAGGCTTTACAAAACTTGTCTACTAAAAAATCTGGTATGGGAAGAACTAATGAATCCTAACTGGACAAATTCAAAATATGAATAACACAAAATACTGCGTACTTACTAAACTATCTACTTTCTAATTTTAAATATAACTATCTGTAGAAACTAAAGAGAGTACTAGATGTTTCTTGATCGCTTGGAGAGTATTGTTTTCTAAACCTCCACAGATTTTTATTATCTTTTAGATTCCGATCATCCTTGCCTACATCAAAGAGTCTCCCCTTGAATATGTCACTTAAAATCCGTATGTTGGCTTTCAGAAAGTGTACCTGACATGTTACTATGTTAGGTTGGATTCCTCATATTAGCGGACATAGTATTGTTTTCTAAACCTTCAGAGATCTTTATTATCTTTTAGATTCTGATCATTCTTGCCGACATCTAAGAGTCTCCCCCTGAATATGTCACTTAAAATCTGTATGTTGGCTTTCAGAAAGTGTCCCTGACATGTTAGGTTGGATTCCTCATATTAGCGGACATATAAACTTATGAAGTTGCAGGACATATGGTTTGCAATTTTAGATTTCCAGAGCAGGTTCGGGCACTACCTAATGACACAAAACACAAACCATATTATATATATCTTCTTGGTGGAGTATTATGGTTGGAATTGATACCTTAAATATTCCAAACTAGGTCAATCACAATGTCGTCTTCTTTTTGTCTTACCTTTGTCAAAGACTAATAGTTGTCATCCCTCAATTTCTCATTGAGAACAACACTTTCATTATCCTTTTGTCCAATGTAGTAAGGAAATAAGTTCTTTTTTACTTTTCTTAAAATTCCCGGACATTTTGTTTTTGTTGTTTATTTTCGTTCTATGTCTGTGTCCCTTTTTCTTGAATGTTCAACTGCTAAAGCCTTGCAACAATATTAGAATGCTAATTTTAAAGTTTTATCCTTATTTTAATTAGTTTCCTTCTTTTATGTAATCTGTTCGTCTCTTTATATTTGAGTCTTGTCTCATCCCCAATACCTTTTTTTTAGTTCTCAGTCACTATCCCCCTCGTTTATGTCTGATAATGATAGAGATAGATAGGGATGAAGAGGGATACTATGGGAAGAGACTCTCATCCTCCCTTCCACTTTGGACTGATTCTCTATATCATTTTGTTTTTAAATGTGTTTCTCACTTGTTAGTCTAATGCATCTTACATACATATTCTAAAATATTTACATTTATTTGGTTATGGAATCTATGCTATTTACTTAAATTTGGTAAAGTTTAGCTTTTTTCTTTAACTCGAATTTTTTTGTGTCCCATGTTTTAGGAATGACTACATTTGAATTAGGTATATCATTTGTGACATATGATAGATGTGATTAATGTAAAGATTATCTCGACACAATTTAGATACATATTTGCTTCCCGATATGCACCACATATTTTCACTCCAATGTAAATTTTTATTGGTGCTTACAATTTGAACATTGAACAGTATAGGATGCAATATCAAATAAAAAAATGACCTTTGGAATTTACTTTGGACCTCTAGTAATTATATCCACAACTAAGGCCTTGTTTGGAAATCGAGGTATGTGGGGGTGTCTAGATACCTTTAATTAAACTACCTATAGTGCGTTTGGAACATTTTTGGAGGTGACTCAGTGAGATATGTACCAATAACTTAACCTTTATTCTGTGAAAGCTGAGATATTTGGAGGTAGAGACATGCTACTTATAGAGAGCATATTTTTGCTTGCACTTAAAAGAGAACTCAACTATCTTGTTGCATATCTTTGCCTCTACTTATAGTATCTAAACATTGTTTCCAAACAAGTCTAAAACTATCTTGTTGGCAAGCAAAGCATTGAACCCTTAGGTATTAATTGGTAAGGGGTTAATATAGAATGGTGAAGTGGAAGGGTTTTCTTAGTTAGTTTGTCATGTGGAATAAAAGATCTTAAATTTGTGTTTAGATAGGAAAGCAAGGTGCATTGAAGCACGGAGTCCAGGTTGGGTGCGGGTATGACACAACACGGGTACGGGGACGTTATTGGCAAAAAGTTAGGGTACGGATGCATTGTTGTATTATATGTATAAATAAATAATAATGTCTTGTTCAGAATGCCTAGCATTATAATAATTTCATAAATTTTAATAGTAAATTTTAATAGTAAATTAGGATATTTAGCGTTTTGGGAAAAAAGAAATATGAAAATCTAATTAAGAATTTGGCTATACTTCTTGTGTTTGAGCAGAACTACAAATAAAAGTTTTTGAAGTTACACTAGGCCTCAAGCTTATTTCTAGACCTGATTGTGTCTAAAGGTTGTAAAAATATATTAGATATTGATACTTCTTGAGTAGGGATCCCAGAGTGCCCAAGGAGTATCAATACCCAATAACTATTGACACGGGAATGTTGCCATTTGGAAGTACCCATGCTTCCTAGGTGAGGTGAAGGATTAGCTTGGTTTGTGTTTAGCTAGTGATGTTGGCTTAAATAAGTTAATCCTTATCTATACTACTCCGAGAAGCATGAGTTTAGGGCATGCATCCTTTAAATTCCACCCGTGAAAAGCGAATACTAACATTTTGTTTTCTGATGATTAAATTTTTTAGAGTATTGTTCTCTAGGTTCTAAAACAACTCCACATATGATAAGAAGTAAATGGTTAATACACATATACCTTCCTTCCATACGAAAACAACATAAAAGAATTTCCAAGACAGCTCAATATTTGACAAAATAAATAAGACCTTTGTTACCAAAAAAGTCTAACTTGAAATTATTAAAATTTCTCATTATTTTTTCCATAAAATTTGTAGAACTCGAAATTCAGAATTTCTGCCATTACTTTGCAAAAAAGGTCAGGTTTAAAATATTAAAAAAATAAAATAAAAACTAATTTTTTCTGCCAAATTTAAAATTATAATTGTCATAGATATACTGCCTTGAAAAGGTTAGGATTAAAATAATAAAAACAAACTAACTAAAGTTTACTGCCAATTGAAAAATTCTGAACTCAACTATTTGCTTTCCATAAAAAAAATATAATCTATTTGTTCCAAAAGACACAAAAAAAGATACCAGAATTACAAACTAAAAAGATAGTAGACAAGAACAAACCAGATTTTAAAATGTGTTTCTGAAAATGACAAGCATAAATAATAATCTTGGTAGCAAATGATAATTCAAAACTATGAGAATTCCAGAAAGAGAATTTCGGAACAAAACAGATTTGCCATTACCAGTGTTCAAATTTTCTCTATATTCCTTCTTTTACGTCATTGCACGTCGACATGGAAATAATATAATTAAAATGGCTCATCAGAGCATCCACAGTCGTTTTTCTCATATGTTAAAAAATGGCAGCTACAGTAATAGCAAATAGGGATGTTTGCTGCAGTGGTCATTTGCTATATGTTTCTCATTTTTTAGAAAATAAGCGAGCGACGGTATATGTTATACCGTCTCATCCTTTAAAAATAAATTAAAAAAAGTTAATTACTTATTAACTATTATACTATATTAATTAAAAAATAATATAATAATAACTAAACCTAATTAAACACTAACTAAACCTATTTAACTACACTTAACCTACCCACTAAACCTATTAAACTATATTAACTATAAAATGGTCAGCCGGTATAACATATACCGGCCGGTATATGTTATACCGTCCCACCATTGTCCTTTTTTAATTTTTTATTTAGTTTTATTTTTTTGACTAAATCTGACCGTTGGATTGGAAAAAAAAAAAAATTGGGCCGGTATAACATATACCGGACGGTATATGTTATACCGTCCAACCCACTTTTAAAAAAAATAAATTAATGGGATGGTATAACATTTACCGGACGGTATATATTGTACTGTCTTTCAAAATTTGAGAATCGCTATTCTGTTTCTCATATATGAGAAACGAATATAGCAAATTTGCTAAAAAATGGCAAAATAGAAAACCACTGCAGCGATCGATTTGCTATAAAATGGCAATTTGCCAAATATAAGAAACGACTTTGGATGCTCTCAATGTAAGATTTGAACAACATGTCTTATATATGTTATTTGAGACAATAACTAGGTCATATTTGTCTTTGTAATTTGGTGTTAACAAAGTGAGGAATTAGATGACATCTACTCAATATGTTGGCTGCTTTCACTTTCCTATGTTCTTCATGGTATATATGGGGCTAAACGTGTTAGTTGAAAATATATGACAGACAATGTTGTTGAATGCAGAAAATTGAACAAAAGTGAGATGGCAAGGCTAATCATTGAGAGAGGCTTTTCCAGTAATGTCCCATTTTAAAAAAAGTTTAAATGAAAATTGAAACAAAGAATTATATGTTTTAATTTTATAAAATTACTTAGTCAAAAAAATTATAAAATTACCAGTAATATTCTCCATTATAGGTATGAAAAAAACACGTAGAAGACAGTATTTACTGTAATTATTTTAGCACAGCTGAAACTCAGTAGAAAACTTAGGCAAAATGGGGTTTTTAGCAGACTTATTACAATAATGTTTGTGATAGAAGTATACATTACCTTTGCAAGCCTGCATGCTCTGCACTTTTTGTCATGAATTTACTGATTTTATGCTGTGGAGTTCTTTAGAGTGATGCGACAATACTACCACCTTTTAAGTGGAGCATTATGTTTTCTTGACCTCTTTGACTTGATTCTGATGAATGTGAAAAATTACACTAATATTTGCATCTGAGTATCCTATATCTTGTATTAGAAAGATCACACTGTTGCTATTCCATTTCATGTGTTTCCTGCCTTATTCAGTACATCTTGCCATGTAAACTTGTACTTGCATGTAATATCCATTCATATTCTATTCAATAACTATCTTCGTGCTCTAGGGTGTATATTTCTAACTTCAAGTTGTACGTGTTCAAAGAATATCTGAATTTTATTCAGGTTGCTCGTAAGTTATTGACATGTACCTTTGATGGCCTTGGAGCTGTTACTATCAAGAATGCTGATTTGAATTGTGAATATGTGATACTATTTACTATTTTGTGATTTTTTTATTTGTTCCAATCTGTCAAATTTTATTGTCATCTTCTTTTTCATTACAAGCATATTGTTAATTGAACTTCTTGAGTGACCTTTTTCTCCAGGCAACTTCTGGTCATTATTCTATTGGCTTGAAGATTTTAAATCAATTAGTCTCTGAAATGAATCAGGTTTGGTCTCTGTCCAGAATTTCACGTACACATGTTTACATCACATAATGATATATGCAATCCACTGATTTCTTCTTATTCATTTCTTTTTGGAGTTCATCTTTGCCAAGTTTTCAAATAACATTGCTACTATAACACATTTAGTGATGCAATATTATGCATGTGAAGACTCAAAAACATATTATGCACGTGTATGCGCAAATTTCTTAATGATGTAATTAAGTTTTTCATGGAAACTCTTATGACATCAGAATTCTATGATTTAATGTGCAATTGTCCTTGATCCCAGGACTATGAAGTTTATCTTTATTCCTGTAGTATCCTAACAGTCGCAATACTAATGCATTGTTACATTAAGTATTCTAATGGAGTAAGAACAGGGTCAATATTTGAGTCTGTAATCTTCATATACATAGCCTAGCAAGGTCAGATATGTTAGTTGTAGACACCAAAATAGGATTTTGTTTTGTTGAGATTTTCATATCCTGTAAGTTATAATATATAGTATCAATCTGCCATGTTAATCACATGGAAGCAGAGAAGCACTATTCATTTTTAACAGTTTTAAAATTTTGATATTACTTACCCAACTCTGTATATAAAAATGGGTATACTTACCTGCATGCTAACTAGTTGTTGGGCCATCCACCACCAGTTATTGTAGAGGAATTTGGCACCAATAGTTAATGTGCTAGTGTTAGTACTTGTTATTCAACTACAAAATAGTTCAAAAATATTGATTTTTTTTTTTACTGTTGTAAGTCCCAAGGAGACTTTGTGAAGCCGTCTTGTACCTACATGTGTGGTGCAAGCCTCTTCCGTACTGATGTCGCTTCCGTACTGATATCGCTTTGTTGTTACTTTGTCCATTATTGTTGTTCTGTTGAAATTGGAATGCTGAGATCACTGAGAGTGCAGGACCTTGACACAATTTTGTTGAGGCTTCTAAGTGGTTAGGAATAGAGACTTTATATAGGCAAATATAGTTATTTATCCATCCAAGTTAGAGTAAAATGGAATATAGCATGAGTAAAATATATATATTTATGAAAATAGAAGGCAATGTAGTTAATTGAATCACATTGATAAGCTGAACGATTATTTTAGTGCTATGAAAGTTATCTCCATGTTTATCGTAATGCTTGTTTTATTGTTTCATATTTTATTAGATAGTAATTTAACTTGCTTTCTTTATCAAATTCTTATGTGCTTATTTTTTTTATAAATATTTTCTCTTAACAATCATCTTATCTTATGGGATCTTGAAAATTTGTCAGCCAAACCCCGGACATCCTTTGACGCACCATCGAAGGGTTGCCTCCAATTTTAGGGATCAGTTTCTTTTCCAGATATTCCAAATATCTTTGACTTCTCTGCATCAACTTAAAAACGATGGCAATATGGAAGGTCCTTGCCGAGCTGTCTCCATTGCTGAATCTCATCCTTCTGGAGTTTTCCTCAATTTAAATTTCTGAACTAATCTATTATGTTATTTCCTCCCCCCCCCCCATCTTTTGCAGTTTCAAGCACGCTAAAGCAACTTGCCCTTTCCCTTTCATTGAGGTGTTTATCTTTTGATTTTATCGGGACCTCCTTGGATGAAAGTTCTGAAGAGTTTGGTACAGTTCAGGTATATATAATTTCTGCGTGCCAGCATCATGTCATTTTATCATTTTATCCTCGTGTGAGTAAATTGCATCAGAAACCTCTTTGTTATTCAGGCAACTGAGTGATAAAATTTAATTGTTTGTGTCATTGGATCATGATCAGCTTATTATATTTTTTATCTTGATTTATCTTAAAAAAATCTTCTCTCTTGATGACCGTTGAATAATTTTTGTTGATCTTCTCCCGGTGTGGTCCTGTTTTCCCCATTATTAGTGAACCTAGGATTCTACTGAATAGAGTTAATATGGTTAAATTTTTTGGTTCTTTATATATATATATATATATATATATATATATAAGAGCAATGCTCCATTGCAAACGGATTCCGTGCAAACGGGTATGCAAACCACTAAAGCCGTTTTTGGAAACAACGACTTAGGTTATAAATCTAAGCCGTTGTTCCAAAACAACGGCTTAGGTTATAAACCTATAACCTAAGCCGTTGTTTGGAACAACAGCACGGCTTAGGTTCAAAATAAACGAAGTTGTTGTTCCGAACAACGACGTCAGTGGTTTGCAATGGACCATTGCTCTCTCTATATATAGGCTTTAATGCTCCCAGACATAACTAGTTTCTTATGCCCTGCGTAAACTGACTTTATTTTACCTTCATTTATGAATAAAATAAGGACATGTAAGCTCCTCTCGCAAAAATAGTAGCGAACTTAATAAAGATAAATCTCATGAGGATATTGACCAATTTCTCCTCAGTTTTATAATGCGTGTTGCTGCTAATTTCGGTGTGGGAGCAAACAGATGATTTGTTAATTCTTTTGAAATCAATAAAGCAAACCCATTAATATTGGTTGGTGTTGACCATTTTCAACATTGCTGCTGACCTGTAAAAAGTTTGAAACACTGGGATTGATCCCCGCGACAAACCCTCCGACGCTCAAGTCAGTAATCTGAAAGATTATGAAAGAGCATTTGTGTAGAAAAAAATACTGATTCTGACGGGGGTAGGGGGTATTTATAGTTGCCTTTGGGACCAGTTTTGGGATATTCATTTATCTCTACTTCCTGATGTTTTTGAATAAGAAATTGAGTTTAAATTCTTTCATCATAAGAGATTTGGTTTAAACTGTCTCTTAGGGATAATCATGAATTTAAATAACTCTTTAAATGAACTGAGTATATTTATAATAGTTTGTCACCCTAACCCAGTAAAGCAGACTTGTTTTTCGGTTGTTGGGCTTGGAAAAGACCCACTTATCATTTTCGGACCTGTTTGTAGTGGAAATTACCGTTTTATTCCTAAGAGCTTTGAGATTCGTACCCAATTTGAATGGTACCGATTTGACTCTATTTCTAGCCATATCACAAGCCCCTCACTTCCGAAGACTGAGTTTCACAGCCTTTGAGGAGTAGTTTGCCCATTTTTAATGGCTTACAGAGTTTATCGGAGTTGTCGGGGACGTTTGAATCTCATTCAGAGTGTAACAATGCTTTTCTGAGTTTGTAAAATACTTAGAATTATTTTTAGAATTTTCAGGATTTTTTGTAATTTTTCCAGATTTTTCTGTTTTTTTTCAATTTTTAATTATTTTTCGAATTTTTATTCAATTTCAAATTTTAATAATTAATTTTTGTTTTTTAATAAATAATTTTTTCGGAATATAAAAATATTTTTCAGAATTAATGATTATTTTTAGATTTTTTAACTAATTATTTTGAATTTTTTATTATTTTTCAAAATTTTTAAATAATTAATTCGAATTAATAATTAAATAACTAAATTAATTTAAAAGAAAATACGTTGATCAGATTGCAGCCGTCCATCACGATCTAGTGTGCAGATTTGAGAGATCAGACGGTAAACGCGTTTCGTCAGCTCGGTTTGGCACATGCTCGGATCGAATCCGAGCTACTGACGTGGTGCTGTGCGCTGCTCACACGTCATGGTTGACCGTTGACCAGTCAACATTGACCATTGATCAATGTGTTTTTTTGCAGCAATGACAACCGTTCATCTCAAGTGTTGACCGTTAACCGGGGTGGATCTCCTCGGATCTTGGCTGTTGATCTTGATGGCACGATTTTTGAGGAGATCAAACAACAGACACTTCTCACAGGGTCGGATTGAGGGTAGCTCGGAATTGCCCCGAGCTGGTGTGTCGCCGAACCCACATGGACCTGTGAGGAGGCGCCACATGGCATTGACTGGTTGAATGTTGACCAGTCACTGTGGACCATTGACTGTTGACCGGGGTGGATCTCCTCAGATCTTGGCCGTTAATCTTGATGGCACAAATTTTGAGGAGATCGAACGACAGATGCTTCACACAGGGTCGGATTGAGGGTAGCTCGGATTGCCCCGAGCTGGTGCATCGCTGAACCCACATGGGCCTGAAGAGACGCCACGTGGCGTTGACTGGTCAAATTTGACCCTGTCCACGTTGACTTAGTCAACCCTTCGGTTTGCCCTGGCGCAACTACATCGTAACTGGCTTTTCCAGTGCTACAGAGGTCCGATTGGAGCGTGTGACCCCTCGTTTCGAAGCTGACTCGAAGATCTACAATTTCTGTTTAGAAGTCAGTTGAAGAATCATCCTTCTTCAGGGCCAAAACATGCCCGTAATATCTTTGCCTCCATGAAGTTGAGAAGAGCTTGGTATGCCTCTTGGGAAGATCCGTTCTTGGAGGCGAGGTGGGGGAGCGTCTCTAGACGAGTTAGGCTCTGCACTTGCTGTTGGTAAAGAAGAGGGTCGCTCAGGGAGTGAGAGCATCGACGAGCTTTAGGAGAGAGCCGTTTGGGAGGCGAGTTTGAGGAGCAACTCTAGGGAGGCGAGCAGAACAATGAGCATCACTAGGCTCTAGGAGAGAGCCGTTCGGGAGGCGAGTTTGAGAAGCAACTCTAGGGGTAAGTTGAGCTCCAACTCGTTTGGAAGAAGGCCGCTTGGGAGGTGAGCGGAATGAAGAACATCACCAGGCTCTAAGAGAGAGCCGTTTGGGTAGAGAGTTTGAAGAGCAACTTTAGGGGTAAGTTGAGCTCCGAACTCGTTTGGAAGAAGGCCGCTCGGGAGGCGAGTGGAACGAAGAGCATCACCAGGCTCTTGGAGAGAGTCGTTTGGGAGGTGAGTTTGAGGAGTAACTCTAAGGGTGAGTTGAGCTCCGAACTCGTTTGGAAGAAGGCCGCTCGGGAGGCGAGCAGAATGAAGAGCATTACTAGACTCTAGGAGAGAGCTGATCGAGAGACGAGTTTGAGGAGCAACTCTAAGGGTGAGTTGAGCTCCGAACTCGTTTGGAAGAAGGCTGCTTGGGAGGCGAGTGAAACAAAGAGCTTCACCGGGCTCAAGGAAAGAGCCATTTGAGAGGCGAGTTTGAGGAGCAACTCTAGGGGTGAGTTGAGCTCTGAACTCGTTTGGAAGAAGGCTACTCGGGAGGCGAGCGGAATGAAGAGCATCATCGGGCTCAAAGGAAGAGCAGTTCGGGAGGCGAGTTTGAGAAGCAACTCTAGGGGCGAGTTGAGCTCTGAACTCGTTTGGAAGGTCGTTCGGGAGGCGAGCAGAACGAAGAACATCACCAGGCTCTAGGAGAGAGCCGTTTGGGAGGTGAGTTTGAGAAGCAACTTTAGGGACGAGTTGAGCTCTGAACTTGTTTGGAAGAAGGCCGCTCGGGAGGCGAGCAGAACGAAGTGCATTACCGGGTTCAAGGAAAGAGCTGTTCGGGTGGCGAGTTTGAGGAGCAACTCTAGGGGTGAGTTGACCTCTGAACTCGTTTGGAAGAAGGCCGCTAGGGAGGCAAGTGGAATGAAGAGCATCTGGCTCAAGGGAAGAGCCGTTCGGGAGGCGAGTCTGAGGAGCAACTCTAGGGGTGAGTTGAGCTCTGAACTTGCCGTTTGAGCCCGACAAATTTGTAGAAGCAACCCAAGGAGGGGGTTGACACCGACCTTACCATTTGGACCCGACAGGCTTGTTGAGGTGACTCCATGAGGGAGTTGGTGCCGACCTTACCGTTTGGACCTAGCAGGATTGCAGACTTGTAGGAGTAAGTTGGATGTCATATCTGTTGCTTGAACGTGAACTGGTTGTAGGAGAAGCTCTTCAGATAAGCTGGGCTCCAACACCATCGCATGGACTGAAGGAATTGCTGGTGTGGCTCAGAAGAGGAGCCAAGCACTGAGGTCATTGATGAGGGTTGTCAAGCTGAAGGAGCAGCTCCAGGGGCGAGCTAAGCCTTAGATTCAGTAAGTTCGAGTCAAATTTTTGAGATAGCCGTGGAAAAGAGTTGGTCTTCGAATTTTCTTGTTGCAAAATTCATCCAGTTGTGGGAGTAATTTAAATAGTCATTTCGAGCCCCGAAATTGCGTACTTGCAAGCTGCAAGGGCAATTTCGAACCATGATTGTGAACTTTGAATCAATTGTTTCGGAGTTATCAACGAGTTGTAGGAGCAATTCCGAATAGTGACCCACTCTGCACTTGCTTGTTTGCAAGTGACTAAAGCGCGTCGAACCAAGTGTTGGACTCCAAACTTGTTGTTTGAAAGTTTCAGCGAGTTGTAGCAGAAATTCCGAATAGTGAGCTGCTCCGCACTTGGTTGTTCGCAAGCGGCTAAAGCAGCGTCGAACCAAGTGTTGAACTCCGAACTTGTTTGAAAGTTTCAACAAGTTGTAGTCTTTCTGAAAAGAATGGTTAGTCAAGCTCTTTGTAGTAGTTGACTTGGAATCGGGAAACTAGAGCTATTGAGTTAGTTGCTTTCTTCCAAGCAATTCCGAATAGTAAGATACTCCGCACTTGCTTTTTTGCAAGCGGCTAAAGCGGCGTCGAACCAAGTGTTGGACTTCGAACTTGTTGTTTAAGAGTTTCAACAGTTATGAGAACAATTTTGAATGGTGAGCTGCTTCGCACTTGCTTATTTGCAATTGGCTAAAGCGGCGTCTAACCAAGTGTTGGACTCCGAATTTATTGTTTGAGGGAGGTAATGAATTTGCGAAGTCACCTCAGTGGCGAATCAAATTCCAAACTTTACTCGCACATAAGCTTGTTTACAGTGAGTTTCAGTCGTGATTATGGACTCCGAACAAGTTGACTCCGGGGGTAACGTGTTGTGGGAGCAGATTGAATGGCGAGTTGTGCTCTTATGTGCAGATTGCTAGAGCAGCATGCAAGCCACGATTAGGGACTCCGAACACGTTTTAAGTGTCAGCTTATTGTAGGAGCATGCCGCAAGGCGAGCTATACCTCTCTCCTTGGAAAGTAGGTATGGGATTTCGGCCCAAGAGCATGGACTCCACACAAGTTGTCCCTCGTTTATCCAAGTGAGGAGTGGCTAGACTCTTGACTTGGCATCGAGGGGGTTTATTCTAGAATCCGATGAGTCTCCGGTGAAGTTAGGTAGGAGGAGATGAGCACCGAACTCATTGCTTGAAGTGGATGTGTTAGTGTAGTTTGGAGGAGGAGCTGAGCACCAAACTCATTGCTTGAAGTGGATGAGTTGTTGGTGTAGCTTGGAGAAGGAGCTGAGCACCGAACTCATTGCTTGAAGTGGATGGATTGGTGTAGCTCGGAGGAGCTGAGCACCGAACTCATTGCTTGAATTGGATGGGTTGTTGGTGTAGCTCGGAGGAGCTGAGCACCGAACTTATTGCTTGAAGTGGATGAGTTGTTGGTGTAGCTCGGAGGAGGAGCTGAGCACCGAACTTATTGCTTGAAGTAGATGAGTTGTTGGTGTAGCTCGGAAGAGCTGAGCACCGAACTTATTGCTTGAAGTGGATGAGTTGGTGTAACTTGGAGGAGGAGCTGAGCACTGAATTCATTGCTTGAAGTGGATGAGTTGTTGGTGTAGCTCGGAGGAGCTGAGCACCGAACTTATTACTTGAAGTGGATCAGTTGTTGGTGTAGCTCGGAGGAGGAGCTCAACCTTACTCATTACTTGAATTGGGAGAGTAATACAAGAATTTTTGAAAGTTAAGATGACAAACTAGTCGGCTGCTATGGTTGCACGCCTTTATTACAAATTCTAAACTACATGGCTGCTTCAATTGCTAGCATTTATTACATGCTGTGACTATTATAAGTATTGGTCGTTATTACATGTTTGAACTAAGGGGACTTGGAGGAGAGCATTAAGCTCTTTCGATGAACTTCATGAGGTGCTCAGCATTCTGAGTTCTTGATATCTTCTTCCCCCGAAAGTCTTTAAGTTGGTAAGCACTTGGACATACAACTTTTCGAGACTTTGTATAGTCCTTGTTCTCACTGATATGTTTGACAATTGGTTCTTCGAGTTGGGGGGAGTCTCTTACTCACACGCAAGCTTTTGGTCTCATCATGTTTGAAGCATGGGGTGTTTTCGAGGTCGTCAACTGGCTCGGGGGCATACTGGCTTTTCTCTGGGGGCAGATTCCACAGCGTCGAGGGGTAGGACTGAGCCCCCCATTGTAGAGGTGTAACATGCTCAGGCTGCTGCTTGACTTCCTTTAACTTCCCCTACCCCAGAGGATGTTGGGAATTTCATCTTCATATGGAAAGCTGAAGGTATAGCGTGGAGAGCTTTGAGGCCGAGACGGCCGAGGATGGCGTTGTAAGCGGCCTTCATGTTGACGACCATAAAGTCCATGGCCTCGGTGCGAGTTGTTGGGACCTTACCCACTGTTACATCTAGCGTGACTATTCCATCTATCTGAACGGGGACTCCAGAGAAGCCATGTAGATTATATCCTGCGGGCTTGAAGCGGTCTCGAGAGAGCTTAAGCTTTTCGAATGCATCTAAGAAGAGTATGTTGATGGAACTACCATTGTCGCAGTGAGGCGTTCAGATGCCTTCTAGGTCTTTGTCTGAGAAGGTCACGAGAACTCCGAAGCTTTTGGATGGAGAGAGGTTCTGTACCGAATTGAACGCATGATAATATAATACTAGCATTCCAAAGCATCAAGACATATCTGCTGAATTCTCCGGTATTAGGAGCTCCGATCAAGGGACGCCCACTCATTCTCTATACAGCAGCCCTTCTAGGGTCTTTATTACACGAATAATGGCACAGAAGATTTGTGGCTTTCTAAACCAGAGGAAAGGCTTTCCACAGAGCAAGAAGTAGTCCCGAATCATAAAGCAGACAGGGGTAGCGAGAGCTTAGCTCAACCAAAGCGCAAATGAAGGTCTTTCGGGAGGAGTTTGATTCTCCCCTAATAGGTCTTCCGTGGATAGAGTGGAGGACTGCTCCCGGCTCTGAGTGAGGATTGACTCCATCCTTCCTGACAAACTTGGCTAATTGTCCTCGTAGAATGAGAGCTTTAATCTCCTCCTTGAAGGCCCGACAATCATCTGTGTCGTGGCCGTGGTCCCTGTGAAAGTGGCTCCACTTGTCTTTGTTCCTTCTCTTACCGGGGTATTCATCTTTGAGGGTGGATGGAGGAGTCATTTCTTGTCTACTTCCATAAAGACAACTGAGATGCTGGCATTGAAGGGGGGTAAATTTTTGAAAACGAGGAGGGCGGCGCTGACCATTATTTTTTTTTTGGAGCTTCTTGGAACCTTCTTCATCCGCACCCTTCCTTTTGTTCCTAGACGGGGGCTCCTTATGATCATGGGGATGCAGGGCCGGATGTACTTCACTCCTTCACAGGAGTTCCGAGAAGTCCTGAGGGGGCTTCTTAGCGAGGGTTGCCTTCAGATCGACAAGGGTTGATGTTGTGTCTGAATGCTGCAGAGGCCACCGATTGGTCGGGAGAGGCAATAAAACCAGTTTCGGCGGTAAAGCGTCGAACATAGTTTTTTAGGCATTCACATTTCCTCTGACTAAGGGCTAGCAAAGATGCGCTTGTTTTCTCAGCTCGGCGGCTGCTGACGAAGTGGGTGAGAAAAAAGCTCATTTAACTGGTCAAATGAGAGGATGGAGGCTGGGAATAAACGGGAGTACCATTCTCTCGCTGGGCCTTTCAACGTGGCCGGGAAGGTCTTGCTGAGGAGCGCGTCTGAGGCTTGATGGATCATCATGAGAGTTTTAAAACTCTCAATATGATCGGCCAGGTTAGGCTCTCCGTTATAGGATTCAAAGTGAGGCGACTTGAAGGTCTCGGGGGCTGGGGCTTTCATGATGGCCTTGGAGAATGGGGGTCTGCTTGGGCGGAAATTCTTGGTATGTTGACCTTCTTCGAGGTTGATTTTGCTAAGTCGCCTCTCCATCTCTTGAAGACGGCGATGGGCTGAGTCGTCCATCTAGTCGGATCTAATCGACCCTTGGGATTCTCCTTCATAAGGGATGACATGGTGAGGGCTGTGTGCATGTCGGTCGTGACTTGGAGAGGATGTCATCTTTGAAGTTTCAAAATTCTGCCTGGGTGACTGGTGCTCCTCCATCCTGGTGAACTCCTGGCGCTGATCGGCTCGTAGCTGTGTGGCTCCTTCGCTGGCGGTTTGGAGACCCCCCTTCGCCCCCCTTGGGGAGAGGGTTATTCTGGACCTCATCCTTCGGGGAGAACGGCCCCTCGGGCTTCTCTGGTGTTCTGGGCGAGGGACCTCATCACGGGCGCGCCTCTCATTCAAGCGGGTTCGGAGATCGACCACTTGTTAACAGTTGGCGGTGACTTGACGGAGGTCTCTTGACCCCTGAGGACCTTGTGAGGTCAATGAGCACTGTTTTAAATTTCCTCCGATACAGTCGAAATTTTGGCCGAAATTTTGTTTCGGCTAGCTTACCGATACGAAATCACATTTTATACTCTATATCGTTTTGGACCGGAATATGTAGATTTTGGTCGAAATTGCCGAAATATCGGCCAAAATATTGCCGAAATTAGCGAAATATTAGCCGAAATAGACACAATTGTTATTGTGAATATATATAAAAAATTTGTTTTACTTTTTGCATATATGTCTTTCAATATAGGACCTTAAGTTAAGATAATGTGAGGATTTCGTCTCGCTATTGTTTGTTTATATGCAAAGTCAAGTAAGTTTATTAACTAATACATTTTTTCTAATCAATACAAATTCAATGTAGTTATATACATTCTCTTTTATATTGTTGTTAAATTATGTGATTATTTACATTTTATCGTAATTGATTCATGTTATTAGTTACATTATACAATATTTTATTTGATAAGTGACATGTAGGATATAAATTTCTTATTTAGTAAACAAAAAAAATATTTATTGAGTATAGAAAATGAACATCCGATTGATCACAATTTTCCGTGATCTTCGATATCTCCGATCCGAGACGAAACACCCATTGCCTAGATGCGTCCGAAATTCGAGATTTAAAACCATGTCAATGAGTCGGTGGCATGGTGTTAAATCTCGGATTTCGGACTCATCTCGGCAATGAGTGTTGCGTTTCGGATCGGAGATATCAGTGGAGATCTCGGAAGAATGTGATTATCTCGGATGTTCATTTTGGACACTTAATAAACATTTTTTTATTGGTTACTAATAAAATATTATATGTTCTACATGTCATTTATCATATAATATATTGTATAATGTAACTAATGATATGAATCAATATCGGTAAATATTCATAGAATTTAACAACAATATAAAAAATAATGGAATATAAGTATATAACTAAATTGAATTTGCATTGATTAGAAAAAATGTATTAGTTAATAGACTTACTTGACTTTGCATATACACAAACAATAGAAAGAGAAAGTTCTCACATTATCTTAGCTTAAGGTCCTATATTGAAAGACATGTAAAATATAAAACAAAAAAAGTTATATATTCACAATAACATTATTGTATTGATTTCGGCCGATATTTTGGCAATGCCGGCAATATTTCGGCCGATATTTCAGCAATTTCGGCCGAAATCTACACATTTCGGTCCAAAATGATGTGGAGTATAAAATTATTGATTTCGTATCGGCAAGCTAGCCGAAAGTAAATTTTGACCGAAATTTAAAACAGTGGTCGGTGGAAGGATTGTGGACCGAGACATGGTCATGAAGAGGATGTTGTTCTTGACGGCTTCGGTGGGAGCCCCCTGGTGCAGCCCCTCTGGACATGGGGCGAGCTTGTTGGGGAGGCGGCTATTCAGGTTGATGCTGCTGAACTTGTGGATCTTGTTGAGGAGGAACATCCTCAAGTGGAGGTGGAGGAAAAGGGGTGGCTCTTCGGCGTGACGTCGCCGCCTTCCCTTTTTCCTTTGGAGGCATGGTTGAAAACTACATTTACCGGCGAGTATGGTTAGATTGCTTTTTCTGATTCCCAACAGATGATTTGTGAATTTTTCTGAAACCAATAAAAGCGAACCTGTTGACTACTGGCCGGTGTTGGCCATTCTCAATGCTGATGCTGACCTACAAAAAGTTCGAAACACCAGGATTGATGCTGACGACAACCCTGCGATGCTCAAGTCAGTAATCTGAAAGATTATGAAAGAGCTTTGTGTAAAAAAAAAATGCTAATTCTGACGGGGTAGGGGGTATTTATAGTCGCCTTTGGGACTAGTTCCGAGATAATCATTTATCTCTTCTTCCTGATGTTTTTGGATAAGAAATAGGGTTTAAATTCTTTCATCATAAGAGATTTGGTTTAAACCGTCTCTTAGGGATAATCATGAATTTGAATTACTCTATAAATGACCTGAGTTTATTTATAATGGACTGTCACCCTAACCCAATAAAGCAGAATTGTTTTTGGGTTATTGGGCTTGGAAAAGACCCAGTTTTCATTTTTTGACCTGTTTGTAGTGGAAATTACCATTTTACCCATGAGAGCTTTGAGAATCGTTCCCAATTTGAACGGTCCCGATTATACTCTATTTCTAGCCATATCAATGCCAAACATGCACATTTATTGCCGATGTCATTTTTTATGTCCTCCCACTATCTTAACCAATAATTGAAATCTATTATTAAATCTTTGTTACTGGGTCTTTATTCTTGGCTGCTTGAATCTGTTCTTTTAGTGTTCATTTGATTGGTAAAGAGATTCTGAAACATGCATGTTGACTTCAAGGTTGTTTGAATGATAGTGCACTGTTCTCTCTCTAAAATTAGTGAATGATGATCAGCCATTGCAGTATCTTAAAAAACCCGCCTTTGTGTTTTTATGAGCAGTTCTGCGCTCATTTATGAATAAAATAAGGACATGTAAGCTCCTCTCGCAAAAATAGCAGCGAACTTAATAAAGATAAATCTCATGAGGATATTGACCAATTTCTCATCAGTTTTATAATGCCAAACCTGCACATTTATTGCCGATGTCATTTTGTATGTTCTCCCACTATCTTAACCAATAATTGAAATCTATTATTAAATCTTTGTTACTTGGTCTTTATTCTTGGCTGCTTGAATCTGTTCTTTTAGTGTTCATTTGATTGGTAAAGAGATTGTGAAACATGCATGCTGACTTCAAGGTTGTTTGAATGATAGTGCAGTGTTCTCTCTCTAAAATTAGTGAATGATGATCTGCCATTGCAGTATCTTTAAAAACCCGTCTTTGTGTTTTTATGAGCGGTCCTGCGCATTTGTATCTTATAATGAGGTTTAGAGGCATATAGTTGTGCATTCCCTCGCTATACCATGCTAGTGATCAATGACGGATGTACATTGACTAGGTCTTTGTATATTTAAGGCTTTCCTTGTATTCTGTCCCTTACTGTGTATGTATAATTGACACTCATATCTTAGAAAGAAGCCTTTCTATAACTATTTCTGGTACATTTTGTAACTTGTGTTACCTAGGGGGCAACAGAGAAAGTGTGTGTGTTGGGGGGGGGGGGGGGGGGTTGGTTGTGATGGTGAGAGCATGGTGGAGTGAACTATATATAGGGCATATATCCATATGGGAAATATGGGAAAGATAGACAGATAAGAAAGTTCGTATAACAATTACATTTTAATTCGTAAATTCTCGATGGTATCCTATTTAGCATGGATAAGGATACGGGTATGATAAGTTAAGGATATGGGGATACATGTTTTACTGAAATGTAGGACAAGAGTATGTAAGTGCGTTTGTTAGATTTTATGTAATCTATATCATATCTAAACTTGTATGTTAAAACCGAAAACTTTCAACCAGATGATGACATGTCGCACGTCCAGTCATGCACGACGAGTACGAAATAGTTTTATATAACAATTTTTATAATAGTTTTTTTGAATACAAATCTCTTTCAGTACGAAACAGTTTTATATAACAAATTTTATAATAATTTTTTTAAATACAAAATCTCTTTCATTTGATAAGAGTAAATATCATTTCTAATTTAAACTAGATAAAAATAAGAGAGAATAGATAGTTGTATGTATACTTCTCTTAAATGAGAACTTCAGATGATACACATCTAATCTAATTTAGAGTAAATGGAGATAAGAGATAAAATAGGCAGCCAAATGTCACATGTCATCTTACATAGTAGTTTTTTACAAAAAAAATCTTGTGTACTATAATCATCTTATATAATATTGAATAAGAGATAGGTATACATAATCTAATTTAAAGTAGAATAATGATAAGAGATAAGATAGGTAGTCATATCTCACATGTTATCTTATATAATAGTTTTCACAAATAAAAAATCTTCTCATATAATCATAATAGCAGATTAGTATACATTACTAAGCTAAACTAAATAAAGATACGATATAAAAAAGGGAAAAGTAATCTTTATACTGAAATCTAAGAGAAAAGATTTGTATTCTCTAGCTAGTTTGAATTTTAAACTATGAGTGATGTATTTTAAAATTTAGATAAATATAAAATAACAATTAAACCATGATTAACTATCACTCGAGCACAAATAAAAATTTGTATCTTGTTATAAACAAGTTTTTAAAAATTATACTAGGAATGAGCATATATTCGAACATAATTGTGTCCTTTAAATTTTTTTATTTATTTTATAAATGTGTTAAAATATGGCGTACTCACCGAGAGTACCCAGGGTGCATCGACACCCCATTGACACCCGATTCACACCCTACACGGGCTTGCCAGCCTTCGATGAGCACCCATTTTCCCTAGACGGTATCTAAATCATAGTCTATATTGAATTGATCTTGCAACAACTCCTTTGCATGATAATGCATAGGCAATAACATCCTCAAAACACATGTTTTTTCATTTATGCAGCTTTTATGATTAGTACATCACGGTGAACAGAGTGCATCATCCAATTTTACGGTCTATCATCTACTTGTGTTTTCAACTAGCTTGGTTATGCCCCAGGAGTGTATATATATATATATATATATATATATATATATATATATATATATATATATATATATATATATGGCTAAATTTAAAAAAAACCAAACTAAACTTTGGGCCATTTAAAAAAAAACCGCATTAAGTTTTAAAAAAAAAACGGCACAAAATTTCAGTTTAATAAAACACACACAGACGGAGTTTCAATCCGTTACTTTTTTTGCACGTGCGATGCACGTGACCTATTTTTTTGAACAAAATGCCCCTGTATAAATAACAGAGCTAAATTTAAAAAAACCACACTAAACTATGGGCCATTTTAAAAAAACCGCACTGAGTTTTTTTTAATAAAAAACCGCACAAAACTTTGGGCCATTGTTTAAAAAAACCATACAAATGTTTTGCAATGTTTGATGCTCCAAATTTGATCATGTAAATTGTACAATCTCTAATCTCTAATCTCTAATATTACTAGTAATTTACACGTGCGATGCACGTCTTAATAAATATATATTTTTAAACGTAAAATTTTCGACGTAGCATGGCATCGAACCTAAGACCTCTTTTATATTAATTATGCACAGACAATGCATGGGATTAAATGTCTACAAATGACAACCCCTACTCTCCCATTATAATATTAGAGATTATATATTATATTATAGATAGATAGAGATAGATACATAGTAATTAACACGCGTGATGCACATTTAATATATTTAAAAAAAATTAAAGTAAAAAAATATGACAGTGAGGACTCGAACCTGAGACCTCCTTCATATTAGTTATGCACGTGCAATGCACGCGTTGGTAGATTTACAAATGATACTAAGGCCTTCTCCCATTATAATATTAGAGAATTAGAGATAATGGGAGAGTTGGAGCTGTAATGTTGTCAATATACAAACCCATGCGTTGCACATGCAGCTCCAAGTCTCCTATTAATTTCAACAAAAGCAAACAAATGAAAAAAATTCCACCTATTTAAAACGTGCAATGCATGTCCAAAACAATTTTACAATATTTTTTTAACACTAAACATACACATATGTTGCATGTACAACTCAAATTCTACTTATAAACACGTGCATTGCACGTACAAATTGTAGCTTTTCCTTCAAAATATTTTTACCAATTACTTGCAACGCACGCCCAACTGCAAAACTATTTCTTAACACGTAAATCGCATGTGACAATCCTCCAACTCTTATCAAAACGTGCATCGCACGTGAAAAATACTAGTGAATGAGAATGGGGATGACAATGTACGTGCGTTGTACGCGTTGATAGATTGACACTAAGGCATTCTCCCATTATAATAGTAGAGATGTACAATATACTCATCTGATCAGGACTCGTTTCGGATTAATTGTTGTCTATATTTCACACAATCAGTTACAGTTACAAATTTGCACCATCATACAACAGAAACATGCTTCTGAACATTGGCATTCCCATTCTCATTCATTGTACAATTTACATGATCAAATTTGGAGCATCAAACATTGGCTAAATATAAAAAAACGTCACCCAACTATTGTGCATTTTAAAAAAACCACACCAAACTTAAAAAAAAAAAAAAACTTCACCCAACTATGTTTTCCAGGCATGGGTGAGTGAGGTTTTTTTTAAAAAATTTGTGTTAAAAACATTGTTGAGTGAGGTTTTTTATAAAAAAAAAGTTTGGTGTGATTTTTTTAAAATGCACAATAGTTGGGTGAGGTTTTTTTATATTTAGCCTCAAACAGTGCAAAACATTTGTATGGTCTTTTTAAACAATGGCCCAAAGATTTGTGCGGTTAAAAAAAAAAAACTTAGTGTGGTTTTTTTTAAAATGGCCTAAAGTTTAGTGTTGTTTTTTAAAATTTAGCCATGTTATTTATATAGGGGTATTTTGGTCAGAAAAATAGGTCACGTGCATCGCACGTGCAAAAAAGTAACGGATTGAAACTCCGTCTATGTGTGTTTTATTAAACTGAAGTTTTGTGCGGTTTTTTATAAAAAAAACTTAATGCGGTTTTTTTAAAATGGCCCAAAGTTTAGTGTGGTCGTTTTAAATTTAGCCATATATATATATACTAGATTTGCCCGTGGGCACGTGCCTACGGCACGTTTTCGGAACAATATAAAACACGAAAAGCCCTGTAAACAGTAAAACAACAATTATGTAGCTGAAGTTTGAATAATATGACAATAATTAGTTGTAAATAAAAGTCAATGTTTCCATTAGTATATGTTGAAAAATAATTATAAATGGGGGTGTAAAATCTAACTTCTTAAATCTGTAAGTGTGGAAAATGATGAAATTTAACTGTTGAAGAGATATTTGCTATTTTCAATATAACATGTGCAATAAAAAAATATAAAAATTCTGAAAACTTACAAACCTGAAATATTTAAATCTAAATTTCTAAGTAAATAAAGAAAGAATGGGAGAGAGAGAAAGAGAGAAATATGAAAAAGTGAAGAGAGGAGAGAAGAGAGAGATGGTAATAAAGTAATTATTTTTTTAGTTTTGGGGGGGGGGGGGAGGGGAATTTGGTTTTGGGGTTTGAAATTTTGGGGCGGGCAAATGTGTTTTGTGAGGTTAGATTTGGGCCTTTGATTTTGGGGGAATTGAAGGTGAGCCACTTGATAGCTTTCTTTGTGTTTTATTATATAGATGAAGTGTATATATCTTACCTACATAACTGGGACTGCCTACAGTTGATCCTGTATCAGCTGGAACTGAAACTGAATACCAATCTCATCCCCCATAACTATAAATGTATTAACTGTAGAGATTCTGTTTGGTTTGAATTTTACCAAATAATGCTGATCCCTTATCTTTCTTGTTGTTCCCGGCTATAATGGATTTGGCTTTTTATTCTTTTCTTTATGTAAATCAAGATGTACTATCGAAAGTGTTTTGTGAGGTTAGATTTGGGCCTTTGATTTTGGGGGAATTGAAGGTGAGCCACTTGATAGCTTTCTTTGTGTTTTATTATATAGATGAAGTGTATATATCTTACCTACATAACTGGGACTGCCTACAGTTGACCCTGTATCAGCTGGAACTGAAACTGAATACCAATCTCATCCCCCATAACTATAAATGTATTAACTGTAGAGATTCTGTTTGGTTTGAATTTTACCAAATAATGCTGATCCCTTCTCTTTCTTGTAGTTCCCGGCTATAATGGATTTGGCTTTTTATTCTTTTCTTTATGTAAATTAAGATGTACTATCTAAATAGTATCCAATCCTTCATCTTTACCTGTTAAACTTGCAGATTCCATCTAACTGGAGACCGGTTCTACAGGATCCCTCAACTCTTCAAATCTTTTTTGACTACTATGGAATGACTGAGCCTCCTCTGTCAAAAGAGGTACACTTATCCTAACTATGACCATTACTTCAAATCGTGTAAATCAATTCTGTTAGTAAATGCATCCTTTTCACGAAATCTTTTCACTAAATTTTATCCTGATCCTGATAATTTGAATGGTGTAATATATTGGCGATTAATGTCTTTATGCTGGTTATCTCTTACTAATTATTGTGCAAGCAATTCCCTCATTTTGTCATTTTGTTAAGATTTATTTTTTATTTGTATTTGCAGTAATTGTTCTTTTCCTTTATGTTAGATAGTTAAGGAATCATGTAACATACATTTTCATCTATAACCTTTTATCTACTTGCTCTTAAACCAGACTGTTTAGTATATAATTCTAACTTTATGAAGATTCTGGTGGAGACTATGGTTATTTTATATGAAGGATATAAACATTTTGAGGTTACACTCTTTTTCTTCACATGTTGTTTCTTGACAGTCAACACTGATCCTTAAATAAGCATTACTGGTCGTATAGTCCTATTGTAAATTTCCCTTCAATTTCAAAAGAATCTTCTGGTCAACAATACATTCAATGCATTTCGCCATCTTAACCAATCCACTTGAATTCTGTTTATAACATCCTACTCGATTTCCCCATCTAGATAAATGATCGATCCTAAATAACGAGAGTGGTTACTCCTAGGAAATATTGGTCTTTAATGCAAAGTATCCGTCATCTCTCCTAGTTTTGCCAAACTTACAATACATATACTCTAGCTGTGGTCCAAGTATTTTTAAATTTCATAGACTCTAAGCTTATCTCCATCTCTGTAATTTTGAAGGTATGCCTTATCTAGTCTCATCAATCAAAATTATATCATTTACAAGTAACATGCACCGTGGGACCTTGTTAGGTTATCCATAACTAATTTAAATATATAAGGACTTACGATTGATCCTTGGTGCAAGCCTAATGGTAATAGAAAATGTCTCCTCCCCTCCGCTCATCCTCACTGTAACTGCTACAATATAATACATATTTCTAATAGAATCTTTACTATATATAACTAGAGAGTTGTGTATGGCTCAGAGAGGCACCAAAGAAAAAATAAAACTAAGAGAATTGTGTATGTTTTGGATCTAAGTTCGTCATATGTATATCTGCATAGGAATCCATCAATCCATTTGCAATCAACCCTATACACTCAATTTAAATATAGGGCTTTTCATATAAGTCCCTCAAAGATGCATGTTTGCACATAAGTCTCAAAAAACATACAGATTTGCATGGGTCCCTCAATTTATTTAATTGTTACAATTATGTTCCTCTTCCTACGGAAAAAAGATGTGGTTCACATGGGTAAATTGCTAGTTGGTATAACTACTAGACGCCCACTTCTTTTCTAAAATGACCATAGATTCTCCCAAGGACAAGGTTCTAAATTTCGGATTTCGGACTCGTCTCGACAAGGGGTGTTTCTTCTGGGATCAGAGATATCGGAGGAGATCTCAAGGAAGTCTGATAATCGTGGATGTTCATTTTGAAGACTCAATAAACATATTTTTTAGTTACTAAACAAGATATTATATGTTCTACATGTCATTTATCATGTAAAATATTGTATAATGTAACTAATTACATGAATCAATCACGGTAAATATTCACAGAATTTAACAACAATATAAAAGAGAATGTAATATAAATATATAACTAAATTGAATTTGCATTGATTAGATTAATGTATTAGTTAATAGACTTACTTGACTTTGGCATATACACAAACAATTGAGAGACGAAATGCTCACATTATCTTAGCGTAAGGTCCTATATTGAAAGACTTGTCTGCAAATAGTAAAAAAAGAATCCTTACAATTTCGGCCGATATTTCGGCAATTTCGGCTGAAATCTACACATTTTAGTCCAAAACGATATGGAGTATAAAATATGTGATTTCTTATCAGCAAGCTAGCCGAAACAAAATTTCGGCCGATACACCGAAATTTAAAATAGTGCCCAAGGAACTAACATAAAATCTTATTTTGTGGATTACCTTTCTAATTGGATCAATATTTTTATGAGTGCTTTTTGTGTTAATGCTGGTATTCTAAACGACATTTTCATGTGGCATGCATGCGCTGCAAAAACACACTTTTTATGCCTCATATCTCAAATACACAGATGTCTGACCATGGTATCCTTTCATGCTCTTGACCTTATATTCCTGTTTTCCATGAGTACTCAAGATTTTTTAATAAAAAATAGAGAAAATGTAGGAGTGAAAACTGATTAAAAGGCTCCATGGAGGCTGGTACTGATATCCCTCTATTTTCTCTATCCATTCCTGTGCCACTACTTTATGTGGAAAAAGGGGAGAAGAAAAGGTGATTAGGGTCTTGACTTTTATTTTTAATGTGTTGGATCAGGTTTAATTCAAATCAAATCCTATTTGATTATTTTATAACTCAAATTTAGTTACATTGGATGAATTTGAGCCATACCCGACATTGACCCATTCGACTCAAATTAAATGGTATGGTTTGGGCTTGTTCGAAACCCAATCTAGACCCATAATTGTATCAAGAAACCCTAAATTACCTCTTCTTCATTCTCCTGATGGAATGACACCGGCTATTCTGGAATTTGGGAGGAGATTTTATGTTTTTTAAAAAAATTCTGTTATTTCATATTTTCATCGTTCCTTTTCTCTTATTCTACATCTTCTTCATGTTCTTCCTTTTCTTCTTTGTGTTTTCTCCATAATGACATTCGAAAGATTTGATATATCCAAAATAGCACATGTAGTTTTCATATTTACAAAATAGCTACTGTAAGTATTTGATATGTTCTAAAAAACCATCCGACGTTATTAGATCTGTCAACTTAATGGAATATTCCCTAAAATATTCTTCTTATTTGATATGTTCAAAAAAATCACCCTATGTTATTAGATCTGTTAAATTTAATGGAATATTCCCAAAATATTCTTCTGATTGGGATTAAACCCAATAAGAAGCTTCTGAAATGATAAAAATACCATCTTCTCGTTAAATGTTTCTCTTCTCATCCCAATCATATGTACTCTTCTCCATTTCCTCAATAAAACCCAAACTTAAATCCTTTTACTTAACCCACTCCCTCTTGTTCTTCTCCTCCTTAAACCCGGATCCTACCTAAAGAGAGAACAGGAAAGAAAGACTTTGCAAAGAAGTGAATAAGATAAGGGCATATTAGTTATTTTAACCCATTTCCGTCCAAAACTTAACACCAAGTAACATTGGGTGTTTTTTTGGAATATATCAAATACAGTTGCTATTTTGGAAATATGAAAACTACAGGTGCTATTTTGGAAATATCAAAATTTCGAGTGTCATTTTGGAAAACATCTTCCATCTTTCTTGGTTTTGTTTTTGTTCTTTTCCTCCACCAGTGTCCTCTATCACATATGCCGTCTATGCAGTTTGCGATAACAAACCGCACACTTGCCCATACCTCTTTCTGTAACAATCGGCAACACCGATGTTATATATAACAACTACCTCGCTTTCTGAAGTAGGTGTTTTTGACATAGCATAAACAGAACTTGGATATCTTTTATAGTAACCTATCGGAGGAGTTGAAGTGATATCATCTCTTTTCAGTGCAAAATGCACCATTGGGAGTCAAAGATGATGAAAGGTCTCAATTTGTTGCCCTAAGAATGCCATTCTTAACAAAACAAATATATTCTGTGTGCTACTGATATCGACGTCAGCCTCTGACATAGTTGGGATCTGCATTTTCCATTTTAGTTCACTAAATAGTTACACATGCGATGTACATTCTCTTTTCACAAGTGGAGGTACTTAATGGCAACAATTTTAAGGAATTGAGAGATTTATATGCAAAGATGCATGTTTTTAGAGATCTATTTGCAAATATTCATGTTTGAGGGACATTTCTGTAGACGTGCATATTTAAGGGGCTTATGCAAGAAAACCCTATTTTGAAATGGAAGGGAATTGCAACAACTTAAAGTAATTTATAGACATCTATGCATAAAAAAAAGCAATTAGGAACTATGGTTTTAAAAAATGAAATTGCAATATTTTAAGAGTGACATTTCTTCATAAACGTATGCTGAGAAGGACGTTTGGAAATTTGTTTTAGACAAAGGCATGCTTTGGGAAAAAATGGAAAAGAAATAAATCAATAGATACATAATAAGAAGTTTATTTTCACGGAATTTGTGTATTTTTTAGAGTGATATTTCTTCTGAAGCGTGTACTTAGACATTTAGAAATTTATTTTAGACAAAGGCGTGCTTTCGAAAAAATTGGAAAAGAAATAAACCAATAGATACATAATAAGAAGATTTTTTTCACAGAATTTTTAGAAGCCCAACTGTTTTTCCCCCTCCAATGTTGTCAACTCCATATCATTGATGTGATTTGATAGTGACAATGGAATTCTTTTTTTACTTTTGAGACAAGTATTACTTCAAAGTTATTTTGTAATTTTGTTTTCTTTATATTGATTTTTATTGTATGTATTGTGCACACTTGTTTTCAAATGTATAGTCTTTACCCTACTAGATGTTCCACTGTAGTCTAAGGTGATTTGGAGAATGACAACTGGTCAATTATTAGAGTAATCTTTTTTCTGTTCTTTGTTTCTTCAACTGCAACTTTGACATGAAATGACAGTGGGGTCTATGTTTGAGTTTATAACTTCATATGTATCTTAGTTATTTAAAGTGTTAGTTCTGTCTTGTATTCTCCATTTTGATGTCTATCGTATTGTTTACAGTCGGCTCATTATCAGTATGTATGTTTCACTAAATTATCCTTTATATATATTATTTTCTAGGCTTTGGAATGTCTAGTTAGGCTTGCTTCTGTAAGGCGGTCATTATTCACCGATGATGCTGGACGTACACTTTTTTTAGCTCATTTGATGGCAGGAACTAAAGAAATTCTTCAAACTGGAAAAGGTAATATTTAGAACTTGGTTTTTTTCTATTTTGATTGAAACTGTTTATTACTTATTATCATGATTATCATCTTAACTACTCTTATGTTCAGTCAGGTTGCCCCACATTAATGCTAACATAAGTAATAAAAGTAAAGTTTGTCATCCCTAAAAATCTTTCTGATCTTTTTGAACATTTTTCATCTAAGATCATATTCATAACTGAAGGTTAACCTTGCCAAACATTACAACGAAACATATAAATTCTATGTAAGGAAGGTTAATTTAAAGATATGCAATTTAGGATCTGTGGTTTTCCATTATACACCATGGTTCACATTTGTTTAAGGTTACTAGCTAGGGTGCTAAAGGTTCTTAGGCAAGTCGATTTTGATGTGCATCCTCTCAGAAATAGGGCCTAGTCAGCATGAATTTTGGAGACAGTTATAGCAGGTTATAGAGTACCTGTTTGTTATATCATCCTGGCAATGCATGCTAGATAAGTCCCTTGGTACGGACCTTATTTGGGGCCCAGTTGGGCCTGGTCCTACGGTATTTTAATTTACGAAGCACAGATACTGGTATAGTTATGTTTACGGATCAGGGCAAACTTTAAAAAAGTGGGGTACGAGACACAGCAATAATATTTTGTGTTATAATTTAATATATGTTAATTATGCATAAAATTGCTTGAGTGAAGTTTCTTAGAGATTTTAATTGTAATGAAGTAATTGATATCAAGATAAAACTTGTCCCAAAGAATATGAAATTTTGAAGAAAAACAACATCAAAATTGCTGCCTCAACGCCCAAAAAAACATAAAAAAAGAAAGGAATCAACATTAATCATAATAGGCAGTATGAACAGCACTTATTGGAGTAGATTGTCAATTTCCTGTTTTCTGTGTCTGCTTTCATTGAGGAAAATTCTTTGGTATTTAGAGCCTTGTCGAGAAGGGAGAGATGTGAGATCAGGAGAGAAAAGTTTCATTGTGTAAGTTAGGAGAATTTGCTTGTGTTTCCAGTTGATTCCCATTTTCCCAGTGCGATATCAGGTCCTATTTCATTGTTATGTTTATGTTGAGTTAATGGTATCCCTGGCATATTAAAAAGTTGTGTTGGGGATTCACCTACGGAAAACAATGTCAGATGCACACTAATGGTCATCATCAATATTTATATTGTAGTTGATCTTTCATGGTACTGTTGGGCACTCTACAACCATGAACACATCAATCCCTGTTTTTAGTTGCATGACTATATATAGATGGTTGGTACTTCACAACAATATGTCTTAACTGTCTTCATCTGACAATCTGTGAAACTTTTGCTTCATTTTGGCGTTTCTGGTTGGTAGGTAGGGTTGACCCTTGCTACATTCGGAGTCCACGTGTTTAAACACCAATATTAACCCAAATACAAATAAGAACCCTCAACGGTGCATAATTTACGCCTGGCTTGCATCGACCAATTCGTGTTTGGACTTAGGTCTAAGGCTTTTCCTTTGTATAACATTTACTCATTCTCTCTACAGTTTTGCTTTATATCTACAGTATAATTCCATACATATACTGTTGTTGCGATTGCTGTTTGCTTCGAAGATTTTATTGGAATACGTGATTTTGTATTTATCACAGTTAACACCTGGCAGAATGATGGATGAAGTGATAGCTAACTTCAAGAATGTTGCATAGAATTGTTCATATACTCTCTAGTTTTTGGAGGACCTGGATGTTCAAAGCCACAAATCTTTATACAAGTAGAGTTTGGTCATGTCACTGGAGTAATGTTTGCTGGAGAATATATTTTATCTTGTGTTCACGCGCCGTACTTTTATCTTTTCTGCATCTCTCTTTTTTTCCTTTAATTTGCAAGTTTTTTAAGGGAAATTTCAGAAGGTGCATTCGAAGTAAAGCAGTATATTTATCATCGTCATTAGTAGCGATTATGTAATATAACTGAAAAGGTTTATTTAAAGTAAAAGAAATTGAAGCTCATGGATCAATTGGCACCTAACTTCTCAAAGATTAGCTCACATTTATATTTCATCAGGGCCTGTAACATCGCTTGAATTTTCACCTGTGGAAAAAATTGGTCTAGTTGTAGCCTATATTTACTTTGGATAATATTTTATTGTGTAATAATCACAGAACGACTTCTAGCAGTAAAAATAAACAAGGTTATAGTTTCACTGATCATTGAAATAATAAACAAGGTTTTAGTTTCACTCATTCACGTTATCTAGTTTTCTCATTTAAAAAAAATTCCTATGTAGGAAAGAGTTATCAAATGTCTGTTATTTAATATCCTCATGTGGACTTGGTATATACCCATTTACTAATCTTTTTCTCTTATATGTTGAACTGGTTTCTAATCTTTTTCTCTTATATGTTGAACTGGTTTCAGGCCTTGCGGACCATGATAATTATCATGAATTCTGCCGTCTTTTAGGACGATTTAAAGTAAACTATCAGGTATATTATATTTACTATTTTAGAGAGTCAGAGTTCTATATTGTATTATTTCATACTTATAGGAGTGTTTTATTTTTTTGACTCCTTAATGGATTACTTTGGGGTCACTGTCAAACTAATACTCATGAGTCAATTAAACCAGATTTATTTTCCCTCTGAATTGTCACCCATGTATCATATGGGTTGAATAATTTCTATGAATGTAGGCATGCCGGCAGTTACCTTTTGGTGCTTACTGATTCATTTTTTGTAGGATATAGTAAGAGGATCTTGAAAGTTTTAAATTTGGATATTTCAAAGTGTATTTAAAGATGTAAAGCTGTCCTGTGCAATTGAAGAGTTCCAACTCAAGTATCGTGAAAAATCTTTAAATTGTTACTGTATCTTTTCATTTTTCGTTTGGAGGTGCAAATGTGATGCTTCTGGGGCATATCCTATCGTAATACTTGCAGTTGGCATTTCTATATGCGTGGGATCTCAGTTTTTTTCTTTCTTTAAAATTTCTATTTTCATATGCATAATTTGATATTACTGATAATATAGGAAAATTTATGGTGCAAACCACCAACTGCTTTTAAAATTTTAATCTCTTAACTTATCGTATCACTCTGAAGTGTAGGATCCTCTAGACATAAGTTATGGCAGACTTGTCAACAAAAAGAGATTGGGGGTTTTATAATGTTAAGGCCAGAATATGTCTCTCATTTAACACCTTTTTTGTGGACTGGTGATTTCTCTCTCACACTTTATCCTGCTCATGGCTAGTGATTAGGCTGAGGCGGTGGAGGATAGAGAACGGAGGTGGAGATCGGAGGCCGGATGCCAGAGGCAGAGGAGGGTGTAGGGCAGTGGTGGAGGGCGGTGGGCGGTGAATCCTAGACCGAGTGTGGCTGAGGGCGTGGCAGTTAGATGCTATAGGTATGGTGGTGAGTGAAGGCGTGATTTCTGATGGAGGTGAGGAAGAAGATGAGTGAAAGAGAGGATAAAAGAAGGAAACAGACATACACGCGCGCTATCGTATATGATATCATGTAATGTAACCCAGTTTTTGAAAAATAGTCTCCTTTCCATTCTATAGGATATCCTATCCTTTGGGTATTTGAGTCTTTTTTCAAACCAGAAGCTAAACAGATTGTGGGGCGCCTAATCCATGGATATTGCTAATCTTAATTACTAATGTAACCTTCTTTGTAACAGAAGATAAAATCACTTCCCATATTGAAGGAGTGGTCGAATTAATATTATTGGTAGTTACTAGTTGCCCCGTAGTAGATTTTGCTAATTTACGGGTACTTCAATTTTTATTTATTTTTGACGAGTATATTTTAGCAATACTTTCTCCTGACTGTGTACTATGGATCTATCATTTTGCTTTATCAGTTGGGATCTAATGCGTGCTTTATGTATAAATTAATTATTTTTTTATTCATGTGTTAGTTCAACTCACTGCTAGAAGATCTTCCAATCATGTTCAAGTTGGCCCTTTTACCTTGATCGTTACAGAGATTTATTTTTTTAGTTATATTGCCTTCTATTCCGTCGTAATTAATATGATAAATGGACAACACATGTTACATGCACATATCATTTTTGTGGTTTGCATATGTTTGTTTCAGTTGTCGGAGCTTTTGAGCGTGGAAATTTATGGTGAATGGATCCATTTGGTAGCTGAATTCACAACAAAATCCTTGCAGTCTTGGCAGGTTTGTTTGATATTCTCTGGTACTTATCACAGTTAAACAGTAATATTGTGTTTTGTGGCAAGTGCTTCTGTAGCACAGTGGTTAAGCTACTTAGCAATGACAAGAGGTCTGGTGTTCAAACCTTACTTGCATCAGGTCGTGGTCTATTCTTCAACTAAAAAAAAAGTTGTTTAGTGTTGCTAGTGTGTGGAGATGGGAACCTGTAAGTTTGCATAGAGGATAACTTGTCTGTTAGGGAAATAAAATTGATATTCTTTTTGTTGCCTGTTTGTTAGTGGGCCAGCAGCAGCGTGTACTATCTATTAGGGCTTTGGTCCAGATTGGTGACGTCTGTGCCATATTTGAAGGGTGATTCACCTAGTCTCCTAGATGAAACTGTGCCTAAGATCACTGAAGGTTTTATTACATCTAGATTCAATTCTGTTCAGGCAAGATAGTTCTTGGCAAGCTATTTATACTTCAAGTTAAGTGGTGTCTCTCACATAACTGATTATACATTGCAGGCTGGTTTTCCAGATGACCTTTCAGAGAATCCGTTGGACAATGTTGACCTTCTTCAGGATCAACTAGAGTGCTTTCCATACCTTTGCAGATTCCAGGTTTTTAAACTTTTACAGTGTTTCTGTTCTAGCTTTGCCAAATGCTCAAATTTTATCATCTGCTGATAATAAAATATCCTTTTTTTCACATTTATCCTTCTTTGTTTAACTGGATAGTATATGCTCTGCCCTTTTTTTTATTTTTTATTTAGGCAGTGTTATTAAGTATGGTTTGTTTTTATCAGTATCCTTATCTATGTCTATTTTGCTTGTAGTATGAAAAAAGCGGCCTCTACATTATAAAGATTATGGAGCCTATTCTGCAGGCTTACACAGTAAGCCCGTTTTGCTTTGGCTTCTTGCACTAATTCCAGAGGAAGCTGGATGGTTAAGTCTTATTTTTTATTACATTAATTGGTTTTTTACAGGAAAGAGCTCGACAACCATTGCAAGGGGATGCGAATGATCTTTCCGTTATTGAAGGGCAAATTGCATGGATGGTCCATATTATTGCTGCCATTTTGAAGATCAAACAAACTGTGGGCTGTAGGTATGTGAATGTTCCGTGTTTCTTGTGTAACTTGCGAAATGTATGTGAAAGTACCTGCATATTTACTACTTTTTTATATATTTAAAATGCAGTGTTGAGTCTTCCCAAGAACTGATGGATGCTGAACTTGCTGCTCGTGTCTTACAGTTGATAAATGTCACTGACAGTGGATTGCACTCTCAGGTATCTTAGCAATAAATTTGCTTTTCAAACCATATTTATATTTCTGAAGATGCCACTTTAGTTTATTTTGCCATCTTGTTACAATAATATATCCTGTTTTGGACTTTTGGACTTAGTTAATATTATTTCTTTTACATTACGGTTGTTGATGGCTAATGTGGAAGTCATTTTTTCCCAAAATACTGAATCGGAGCATAGGTTTTTTATACACATTTATTTTTGAGGAGAGGGTGGGTGTCTTTTTTCATGGTTTGGCAAGTGAGGGGAAGAATACTAGATGTTTGATTAACACCTGTAAAGCTTAGCTAAGCTTTTGACTGAGTAAAATATCTTTGAGATCTTTATTATAGGATTCGATGAGAAATTGAGCAATATCCCAAATTTTATTGCATTGTTTATAACTTATTACTTCTTTTATTAATCGTTGCTCAATTATCCTAGAGTGCAATTTCAGTCTGTGGTTTATAAACTTATCATACAGTCGGTGTACAACTTTGTCTACTTTATCTATTTCAGAAATACCGAAATGCTTTTCCTATCCTCATCATTACTTTCTTGGTCTCTATAATTTTGTTGAATAACTTTGTCACCCGAAGCACTTATTTCCCACTTATTTGCAAACTAGAATAAGGATAGAGATATGTTATCTCCCACTTTTCACTCTTTAGATATGCTGCAGTTTGCTAAGCTTATTCTTTGGATATTACCTATCATTCAAGTTGTGACTTAAATCTTTTGATGTTTCAGTGGTGTTCTCATTAATTAGGTCTGGAAATAACTCATTCTTATCCCTTCAATCTAGAGTAATCTTAAGACTCTTTGATCTCCACCCTTAATAAACATAACATTGAAAGGATCTTTGTTCGTCCTTCTCTGTTCTTCCTTTCTCTATCTTAGCAAGCTTATGTGTATCCTTTTCTTCTTCTGTAATTTGTATCTTCTTGCATAAATCATCATAAGCTGTAGCTTAAGTATATCTAACTATATCTACCTTCCCTGCTATCTTATTTTTTACATTTTGATAATTCTCCCTACTTCTATACCTTTACTAGACTTGAAATATTGTTATGCGGCCTTCTTTGCTTCCGTCATTCGTCTGTCTTCACTCTATCACCAGCTTTCTCTAGTTAACCATCTGTGATATTTGAAATAAGGAGTGTGCAGTGTGGTACTAAGGCTAATAGAAAGGCATCCTCATTATATGCTTTCTCACATTAATTAGAGGATGTAGCGCCCCGAGCCCCGCTCAGCTTCGCATGCGGTTACATGTGCGCACACAAGCGAACAAAACAAATTCTAATAAGTGCCCACCACAGGCATGCCTCACAAAAGGTGCTATAGCTTGTAGGTACCAATTGATCATAGGCAACTCTATAAATCACTAATCTTAGCCGATGTGGGACAAACGCAAACCCACACACACACAACACACAACACAGCCTCCCCCTTCTTCCACATGCAGCCAACACACAAGCCCACCCGGGGCCCCACCACTCATGTAGCCAACACCACCCTTCTCAAACTCATTTCATGGCTTAATCTTCATACACCAAGTGATGAGGACATCAGTTCGAGACGATTCAGGCGTTTCCATAAGCGCAGACATCGTCTAGGATGACTGTTCCATTAGCTTAGTATTTTATCTCAGTACTCATATTTGTTTTTGACAATTATAGCCATATGTAGTAGTTTTACAATTTGCCCCATTTATTTTATGCATTAGAATATTTTGGAGATTTGTATTGAGATTTGTTTTAAGCCTCTATATATGTAGAGGACATTAAATTTGTTTTATTTTATTTTGAGATTTAGCAATATGCAGTTTATTTGAGAGATTTATTTGAGAGATTTGTTTTAGATTTGTTTGAGATTTGTTTTGGATTTGTTTTGACTTTTGAGCCTATATATAAGCATTGAGAATATTGAGAAAATATGCTATTCTTAATTTAAAAAATTATTGTGATTAAGTTCTGCTCTTCATTAATCTTTTTTGTGTGAGACATTGAGATACAATTTTAGGGTTTGTGATAAACTCTAAAACTACCCCCTAAATCCCCAAATTAATATTTAAACATAACCCTAACCCCCTATCTCTCATCTCCTTCGTTCTCTTTCCCTGCCAAATCCCAAAGCCCCAATCCTCTATCTTCTTCCCGTCGCTCTCCCTCCTGCGTCGACCACCATCTTCATCCCGTCGTCAACTGCACCTCCAACCGCCACCGCGAGCACCGCTGCCTCGCCAACATCCCCGATGCAGCCACCTTGAACCCATCTCCTCTGTTCTCCACCGAGCTCTGAACCTATCATCGCCAGCACAATCGCCCATGCCGCCTTCATCCACCCCTGCCGCCCACCTCCGTAGTAGCCGCCGCCGCATCATGCCCCGCAGTGTTGCCCCCGCTCGCTGCCTCACCACTGGAGCCACCTCAAGATCTAACGCGATTTGCTTCGAACCTCGGTAAACTCTTTCCACTTCTCAAATATTTGTGTTACTGCTTTAGCATCTTTATAGTATTATTTGATTTATCTGTCTCCCACAAATAATTGAGAGTATGTGCTTTTACTTGCCTATTAGAGTACAAATTATTATTGCATCTTTTACTTGCTAAGAACGCCTAAGTATATAATTATTGATTATTAGGATTGAATTTTAATTGGTTTTGTTACACTTATCTCGTATCTTGAAAATCCATCTCCCAATTAATAGTTTTAATTTCTCACTTAATCTGCATTACATGTTGGTAAATTTAGTCCTTTAAAATTCTTAAAAATTCTCTATTTAGGTTAAGTTTACATCAATATAGGCTTTGAGAATAATGAGAAAAGAATGCTATTCTTGATTAAAAAAATTATTGTGATTGAGTTTTGCTCTTCATTCATCTTTTTGTGAGACATTGAAAATACAATTTTAGGATTTGTGATAAACTCTTAACTACACCCAAATTCCTAAATTAAAAAACCTAAGCCTAATTAATTAAACCCTACTCTAATCTTCCCTCTCTCATTCCTTTCTATTTGCCCTCGAAACCTAACCCCAAGCACCACACCCGACGTCGACTGCCTCCAAACCGCTGCTAGCAACTTCGCCCCCACCACCCAAACTCCATCTGCCTATTCATGTCATCCTCCAAACCCTGGTCCCGTGGCCACTGCCCTCACTCCCCGATTCCCGCGACCACCGTCGGCCTGTCACCGATGCCCCGCCGTTGCAGTCTTACCCGCACTCCCCATCAGCGCCCCACTGTTCGACACCTCCACTGCCTTCATCCACCGCAGAATACCGGTGGTTGGGTCAGATCCAGATTCAAAGCCAACAACATCGTAACCCTGTCTACGAGCTCGGTAATTTCATTCCACTTCTCAACTATTTGTGATACTGCTTTAGCATCTCTAGAATATTATTTGATTTAAATGTCGTCCACAAATATTGAGAGTGTGCTTCTACTTGCTGATTAGGGTACGAATCTTTATTGCATATCTTACTTGCTAAAATATTTAAGTATAATTGTTGATTGTTAGACGTGAATATTTTATTGAGCTTGTTAAACTATTTCATATATTGAAAAATCATCAAACCAGTTAGTAGTTTAATTTCTGACTTAATCTGTATTGCATGTTGGTAAACTTAATGTTTTAATATTCTTGGAAATTCTCTTTCTATGGTTAAGTTTACATCATTTTGTATCAGAGCGACGATTTTTTTAAAAAACCTTAGTTGTATTATTTAGTCATAGTTTTTGCATTCATTTATGATCGTTTTTAGTCTTTTTTTATTTTTCTTTCTTTCTTTTAGATCATTTTAGATTTATTTAAAAAAACAAAAAAACCTTAAGTGCATTTAGGACACGATTTCCCAAATTTCAGCAAACACACATCCCCACGACCTCTAGTTTTTGCCGTTGGTGAATGCGTCTTCGCAGCACCATCACAAATCCTGAAAAGCCTTTCTTGTCCATCCCAAACCACCCAATCAGGAATCCTGGAATCCTGCAAGCCCCTCCCCAAACTGAGATGGTGAACTCTGATATTTCCACTACCCTCGCTGCCATTCAAGTAACTCTTGTCAATATCAACCAGAGGCTTGAAAAAGTGGAATTGAATCAAAATGTTGCCCCTGAGCTTCATCGTCAGATCCCTCAAGGAAATGATCGTGACGACCGACGTCATGATCGTGATCCTGACGAACAATACAAGACGTTCCCTACTTTAAGGCAGACAGTAAGGCAGACGTTCCCCACTTTGAAGGCCGTATGGAATCCCAAGCTTATCTCGATTGGATACGTGCCATGGGCCACTACTTCGTGTGGTTTGACATGAGTGAAGCTCTGAAGGTTAAATTTGCCACTATGAAATTAACTGTAAAACTCAACAACATTGGACCAATCTTGAACAAGAGGACGAGGTCTGGCCCCCATTGTCACCTGGGAGTCCATGAAAGAGAAGCTCACTGAGAGATATGTGCCCTTATCTTTTCACACCCGAATGCTTGATTCATGGAATCACCTCTATCAGGGAAGCATATTCACCTAAGAGTATGTGGATAAGTTCGATGACTTCCTTATTCTCGGTGCAATGCCTTAGGTAAAGAAAGCGAAGAACAAACTCTCTCTAGATTCAGAGCTAGACTACGAGCCGATCTTAGGAACGAGTTAATTCATAGAATTTCGGATTCATTTGCAGCAGCTTATGCACTTGTTCTCGATATGGTTTCTCTTAAAGCAAGTTTCCACTACAAGTCCAACGATTGGGGAGATCATTCTTCTACAATGGCCTCCACTGATCCCTCTAGGCCTAAGCCCTCAACTTCTCAGTACCCAACAAATCTTACTCCAGCAAGCCTTATTCAAATTCTTATCTGCCTAAAAATGACAATTAGGGTACGAACACCAAAAGGGACTACTCTAAGATTGATCCTCTCACCAAGTGCTATAAATGTAAGGGATACGGCCATGTTGCTGGCAGCTGTCCCAGTCCAAGTAGGATCAATATAGTAGAGGGTACCGCTATCATCGCTGATGATTTCGATAATGAGTTTTCTTATGAACCTAATGGAAGCGATGACTGCGGCGAAGAAGATGATGACCAGTATCTCCACTGTATTCGGTCGATCCGATCACCTCACTTGAATGTAGTCAGATGTGTTTTGTCCCAACCAAAGATTGGAAGCACACTGCTATATTTCACACATTTACGACAATAGGTGGCAAAAATTGCAAGGTGATTGTTGACAGTGGGAGCTGCGTCAACGCTGTTTCTTCTGCAGTCTTAGCCAAGACTAGACTTAAAGCTGAACCCCATCCACACCCATACAAAGTATCTTGGATTGATGCGACAGTCCTCCAAGTAACACATCGATGTTTGGTCCTTGTAGACTTCAAAGCCTATAAAGAGCAAATTTGGTGTGATACGCTCAAAATAGATGTGGGTTAAGTAATTTTAAGGAGATCTTGGTTATACGACCACTATGTGACAATATATGGTCAATCCAACCAGTGTGTTCCAGCACGATGGACTAGAGATAAAGCTTATACCTGTGAAACCACGAACTGGTCCGGCTGAAACAACACAAACTCTCTTGAGAAAGGACAGGGAAGTAGCGTGTATGGGTGAAAAGGAACTCACGGAAGAGATTGACAAAGGGACGACAATTCTTCTACTCACAACGAGAGGTCCCTAAAGAGCCTAAGCCATCTATCCTTCCTCGAGCTACTCCTGTTCTTCAGGAATTTGCAGATGTTTTTCCTGCTGACCTCCCCAACCAGTTGCCCCCTCTGCGTGACACCCAACACGTTATTGATCTGATTCCGGGAGCGAGTTTTCCTAACTTGCCATATTATCGGATGAATCTGACAGAACATGCTGAGTTGAAAAGGCAAGTTAATGAGTTATTGGTAAAAGGGCTTCATCAGAGAGTTTAAGTCCTTGCGCTGGTCCCACTCTGTTGACGCCAAAGAAAGATGGAACATGGCGTATGTGTGTGGATAGCCGTGACATAAACAAGATCACGGTGAAGTACCGCTTTTCCATTCTCCGTTTGGATGACATGTTAGACATGATGTCTGGTGTCACAATCTTTTCCATGATTGATCTTAAAAGTGGTTATCATCAAATACGTGTTCGTCCTGGTGATGAATGGAAGACCGTCTTCAAGACGAAGGATGATCTGTACGAATGGATGGTCATGCCGTTTGGAATGACGAATGCCCCGAGCACGTTTATGAGAATCATGATGCAAGTACTCCGTTCCTTTATGGGCTAGTTCCTTGCGGTATACTTTGATGATTTTCTCATTTACAACCGATTCGTTGGACAACATCTTGACCATTTGAGACAAGTTTGTGGTGTTTTGAGGAAGGAGCAACTTTATGCTAATCCTATCAAATGTACCTTCTTCTCCGATCACTCTCTCTGGGATTTATTGTTTTTGCCAGAAGAGTATCCGTTGACCCAAAAACGATACAAGCTATTACTAGGTGGCCCGAGCCCCGTAATATTTGTGATGTGCGGAGTTTTCATGGTCTTGCCACCTTCTATCGTCGGTTTGTGCAAGAATTTAGCACAATCATGGCTTCAATAACGGACTGTTTGAAGTAAGGTGAGTTTGTTTGGTTGAAAGAAGCAACAAAAGCCTTCGAAGAGATCAAGAAAAAAAATAACTCAGACACTTGTCATGAGGTTGCCTGATTTTACTAGTCTTCGAAGTAACGTGCGATGAATCTGGTATTGGTATAGGTGGAGTCCTCAGTCAAGAGAGTCATTCAGTTGCTTATTTCAACGAAAAGCTGAATGTGGCAAAAAAAAAAACTCCACTTATGACAAGAAATTCTATGCGGTAATTCAGTCACTTCGCTATTGGCGACATTACCTCCTGCCGCAAGAATTCGTCATTTTCTTAGACCATGAGGCCTTAAGGTTCCTTAATTCTCAACAAAAGTTGAACCCACGATATGCTCGATGGATAGAGTTCCTACAAGGATATTCGTATACCATTAGGCTTTTAAAAGGGATTGATAATAAGGCCGCGAATGCGTTAAGTCGTTGTCATATGATCTTATCCACACTGCGCACCGAAATTATTGGTTTTGAGAGTTTAAAAGATGAGTATACCTCCTGCCTAGATTTTCACGAGATCTACATCTCTTTGAAGGATGGCATCACTCGAGTGATAGATGATTATTTATTGAAAGATGATTATCTCTTCTATCGCTCCAAACTATGCATTTCTAGTACATCACTACGAGAGTCTTGTTTGGGAATTGCACGCTGGTGGTCTTGCTGGACACTTTGGGCATATAACAAGACCATTGATGTTGTGGAACATAGGTTTTACTGGCCTAAAATAAAGAGAGACATTGTGAGACTTGTTAACCGGTGTCACACTTGTCAAGTCGCCAAATAACAAAAACAGAACACAGACCTGTATACTTTATTACCTGTTCCAGTTGCTCTTGGGAAGATATCAGCATGGATTTAACACGATTCCATTCTTGTCGTCGTGGACCCTTTTTCTAAAATGGCTCACTTCCTCCCATGCTAAAAAACTTTCGATGCATTTCGTGTACCTCAGATCTTCTTTGATAACATTATGAGGCTACATGGGTTGCTAAAAACCATTTTGTCCGATAGGGATGTGAAATTCACGAGTTATTTTTGGAAGACCCTATGACACAAAATAGGCATGAAATTGAAGTTCTCTTCAGCCTTCCACCAAAAAAATGATGGATAGACTGAGGTTGTCAATCGGAGTTTTGGCAATCTCTTGCATGCTCTTGTGGGAGAGAACTTGGGAACTTGGGACTTGAAATTGACTGTTGCTGAATTTGCCTACAACACATCTAAGAATAGAATCACCGACATGAGTTCACATGAAGTTGTGCATGGTTATCGTCCTAGGAAACCCATAGATCTTGTCCCTATGTTAGAACATCATAAAGTCTCAGAATCTGCATTTATATTTGCATCCTGCATTCATGACCTGCACAGAGAAATTTTCAAGAAAATTAATGAGAATAATTTTAACTACAAGTTAATAGCAGACACTAGAAGGAAATTTAAGACTTTTAATGTTGGTGATGAAGTGATGATTCAGATTCATCCGGAACGGTTTCCAGCTGGATCCGTTAAGAAATTGAATGCGCGTGCTGTAGGCCCATGTAAAATTCTGTATAAATTCAATGATAATACCTATGTCGTTGACCTTCATGAAGGTTTTGACATAAGTAAAACTTTCAATATTGAGGATCTAGTACCCTATGAAGGCCCATAATTTAACTCTAGAAATTCTCTTATAGATGAGCCTACCCTGCAGCCTACTGGTGACTCCCACATTACCCCCACTATCTCATACTACTTATCTACCGACAGAATAATTGGATAATATTTTAGATGATCAGATAATCTTTACTAGAGATGGTATTCATAAATATTTGGTAAGACGGTAAAACAAGCCAGAGTCAGAAGATACTTGGATTGATCGTGAAGAGCTTTAGCACTTGGATCCAGACCTTTTTCAACACTATGACTGGAGGACTGGTTTTGATCCGACTGGTTCGAGCCCTCTCCCACTCGGACAGAATGATGAGGACATCAGTTCGAGATGATTCGGGCGTTTCTATAAGCGCAGATATCGTCGAGGATGACTGTTCCATTAGCTTAGTATTTTATTTTAGTACTCATTTATTTTTGGTAATTATAGCCATATGTAGTAGTTTACGATTTGCACCCTTTATTTTATGAATTAGAATATTTTAGAGATTTTTATTAAGATTTGTTTTAAGCCTATATATAGGCTTTGAGAATAATGAGAAAAGAATGCTATTCTTGATTAAAAAAATTATTGTGATTGTGTTTTGCTCTTCATTCACATTTTTGTGTGAAACATTGAGATACAATTTTAGGTTTGTGATCACTCTAAAACTATACCCAAATTTCCAAATTAAAAATCCTAACCCTAATTAATTAAACCCTACTCTAATCTTCCCTCTCTCCTTCCTCTCTATTTGCCCCCGAAACCCAACCCCAAGCACCACACCCGATGTCGACTGGCCTCCAAACCGCCGCCAGCATCTTTACCCTCGCCACCCAAACAAGAATGCTATTCTTGATTAAAAAAATTATTGTGATTGTGTTTTGCTCTTCATTCATATTTTTGTGTGAAACATTGAGATACAATTTTAGGTTTGTGATCACTCTAAAACTATACCCAAATTTCCAAATTAAAAATCATAACCCTAATTAATTAAACCCAACTCTAATCTTCCCTCTCTCCTTCCTCTCTATTTGCCCCCGAAACCCAACCCCAAGCACCACACCCGATGTCGACTGGCCTCCAAACTGCCGCCAGCATCCTTACTCTCGCCACCCAAACTCCATCTGCCTATTTCCGTCATCCTCCAAACCTGATCCTGTCGCCACTGCCCTCGACTCCCCCAATTCTCGCGACCACCGTAGGCCCGTCACCGACGCCCCACCGTTGCTGTCTTACCCGCACCCCTATCAGTGCCCTACCGTCCGATGCCTCCACTGCCTTCATCCACCGTAGATCAACGGTGTTTGGGTCAGATCCAGATTCAAAGCTAGCAACATCGTAACCCTGTCTACGAACTCGGTAACTTCTTTCAACTTCTCAAATATTTGTGATACTGCTTTAGCATCTCTAGAGTATTTTTTGATTTATCTGTCGCCCACAAATATTGAGTGTGTGTGCTTCTACTTGCTAATTAGGGTACGAATCTTTATTGCATATCTTAATTGCTAAAACGATTAAGTATAATTGTTGATTGTTAGATGTGAATATTTAATTGGGCTTGTTAAACTATTTCATATCTTGAAAATCTATGAAACCAATTAGTAGTTTAATTTTTGACTTAATCTGTATTACATGTTGGTAAACTTAATCTTTTAATATTGACCGAATTTGAAATTCCACAGGATCGTTACACTTCACTTCGTACAATTTTATAAGGAAATTTAAACTTTTCAACATATAGATACGTAAAAATTATTTTAATTAAAAATTATAATGTTTCACGCACAAATAAAATAAATAAATACACACACTCCCAAAATTTATTTTGAAAACGAACACGCCCAAATACGTTCACCGAATACACATACTTTGCACGTAAAAATACCGAAATACAAAATTCGACTTTATCAACGGAAAATTATTAAAATATAATTGAAAACAACATAAGAAAAATATATTTATTAATTTATACATATTTCACGACGTAATCACTACGTACATAGAAAATATGTGTATTACATGTACAAAATCATTTTAATCAAAATAGGAGAAACTAAATTTTCGTTTTATAAAATAGATTTGAATATCTAAAATATATAATTTAAACACATAGAAAATATCACACGTAGCGGTGAAAACACATAATCGATACGTGCATCGAAAACACGTAAAAAGCACGTAAAAATACCAAGATTGAAAAATCCTATTTGAGTCGTCTAGGGTTAAGTTTACATCACCAAGCCTATAGAAACAACCTATAGGCCTAACTACCACTTCAATATATTATTATATATATATTATTATATTCTTCCAATTTAATATTATATATATATATATATACTCTTAAGTACAGGGTGTTACACACACCCCCTTAAGAACTCAGTGTCCTCGCTGAGACCGGGTCTTGCAACCTAATCCAGGATCCCCTTTCTAGCCGATGTGGAGTGGAGTACCATGATTCTGAACAAAACATATCTTAACAACCGCCCACCACAGGCATGCCTCACGAAAAGTGCTATAGCTTGTAGGTACCAATTGATCATAGGCAACTCTATAAATACACACATCTCACTAATCTTAGCCGATGTGGGACAAATGCAAACCCACACCCACACAACACTGCCTCCCCCTTCTTCCACGTGCAGTCAACCCAGAAGCCCATCCGGGGCCCCACCACTCATGCCGCCAACACCACCCTTCTCAAACTCATCTCATGGCCAAATCTCCATACACCAGGCCTATAGAAACAACCTATAGGCCCAACTACCACTTCTGTATATTATTATATATATATTATTATATTCTCCCAATATAATATTATATATATACTCTTTAAGTATGGGGCTTACAGAGGATATATAAAAATGAGAATAATATTTGGCAGTTACATGCCAGCACCCTATGAAGCACGGATACGGATACGCGTATCCGATACGGTACGTATCGGATACGCGGATACGTCGATTTCTCAAAAACTAGGATACGGGTACGTTAGGATACGCTTAAATAAATTAAATAAAAAATAATAATAATATATATTATAAATAAAAATTGAATTTCTTAAGTTATACATAGACAATATAAAATTGCATTAAATAAAAATATACGTACCTAAGTGGGATACTTCTTATCTGTCGTTTTCAATATTTGAATAACTATGTCCAATTGTCCATCTTAATACATGGATAACTTCTCATTTTGTTAAAAACAATTTTGTGTGCATCTTAATCAGTAATGTCATTTTGTTATTGTAATATACTCTATTTGTGTTATTTTGTTATTTTGTTATGTAATGACAAATTGACAATTATGTAATGTCATTTGTTAAATACCATTTCTTATACTTATACTCTATTTGCAAGAGAATTCCTACATCAAAACATGCACTAGAACAAGCTCAGTATAACTCCAAGATGAGTTAGATTCGTACATATCTCCAAAGGAGTCAGGTAAATCCTTTTGAGTTTTGATCACATGGATAAAGAACTGAAAAAATAAATAAAGAACTGAAAAAATAAAAAATTTAAAAAAGAACCGATCAGGCGATCACGGTGAATAAATTAAGAACTGAAAAAATAAAAAAAGAACTGAAAAAGAACTGGAAAAAGAACTGAAAAAAGAACTGGAAAAAAATACCTTTATGGCAAATATCTGAGGGTGACAGAGAGATCTGATCGGGGTCGAAGAGATCTGATCGGGGTCGGAGAGGAAGACTGATCGGGGTCGGTTGAGAGAGATCTGATCGGGGTTGGAGAGGAAGACTGATCGGGGTCGGTTGAGAGAGATCTGATCGGGGTCTGATCAGATCTGAGGGTGACAGAGAAGGATCGGCTGAGAGAGATAAGGGGATAGGGTTCTGAATCTTCTAATCGATGGGATGAGAAAGAGAGAGGCAGAAGACAGAAGATAGAACGGTGAATGGGCCTGTTGGGCCGAGCCAAAGTAAAAAAAATTAAAAAAAAAAGTATCGGTGGCGTATCCCGCCCTTCCGATACGCGTATCCCCGCGTATCGGAAGAGTATCTGATATTTTTTTTATTTTTTTATTTTTTAATTAATTCCGATACGTATTGGGTACGTATCGGATGAGTACGGTACGCGTATCGTGTCCGATACGTATCGGGTACGTGATACGCGACCCCCCGCAGAGTATCCGTGCTTCATAGCCAGCACCATGTATGTTGCTTCAGTGGTCTTGGAAATGATGTCAATTGGCTTAGTTTTTCACACACATGCTAGTTTGTTAGCACATGCACTTTATGTATTTTTCTATTTCTAATCACTGTGAGTGTCATTTATTCTCTCAATGCACAACAATTATCGTCCAGTTTCAATTTATATCCAGCTTTTAAAAAACAGAGATAAAAAGGCATGTACACTATACATGTGATGTTCCTTTTATTTTCTCAGTGAGGCCTATTATACAGGCTCCCAAGTTCCATACTAATGTATGTGTCACATAAATGTAAGCGTACAATATGTCTGTGTTTTTGTATGCGTATATTGTCAATTTTTGACATACCAGTTTTAAATATGGTATTAGCTAATAATATTTATCCATGTAATATTTTTTGCAGGCCTGAAACACCACTTTCCTAATTTTGTTCTTAAATATATTTCTATTCATGCGACCCTTTTCTCCCGACTAATTGTCCATGCAAATTTAATTAGTAGTCCATTTACATGCCTATAAATTTCACGTTTAAATCAGCAGAATTACTGCTATTATTCATATTTTATGCTATTTAAAATGGAAATATAATATGTTACTACATATTTCTGTATTATATCTGCACAGAGATATGGTGAAGTGAGCAAGCAACGGCTGGATCGTGCTATTATCACCTTCTTTCAGAATTTTCGGAAGTCTTATGTTGGGGACCAAGCCATGCATTCTTCCAAGGTATTAAGGGTTTGCATCTGCCTAGTTGTCTAAATATTTCTCAGTATAATCTTCTGTTATCTATTTTCTGCAGCAGTTATATTCAAGATTGTCGGAGCTTCTTGGACTCCACGATCATTTAGTCCTACTTAATGTCATTGTTGGAAAAATTGCTACAAATCTGAAGTGTTACACAGAGGTTCTGGTCATTTGCTTTTGTAATATTTTGAATGGTTAAAGGAGCATTGTTTGATTCTTAATCATTGCCTCATGCAGTGTGAGGAAGTAATTGATAACACTCTGTCACTTTTTCTGGAGCTGGCATCTGGGTTAGTTCTTTGTTCTAAAGGCACTTCCCTCATTCACTTGTTTGTTTACTAAAATTTTAAATCTTTCTTGCAGTTACATGACTGGCAAACTGCTGCTTAAATTGGAGACCGTCAAATTCATCATTGGGAATCATACGGTAACTGTTGATTTCTAACAGATTATTTAGTCTTATAGAATATCTACTCTTGATAAACTTGGGTTGCGGTACGGTGAAATTTGATGATAATAATATTGCATTTCAGAGGGAAAACTTTCCATTTTTAGAAGAATATAGGTGTTCTCGCAGTAGAACAACTTTTTACTACACTCTTGGGTACTTGATCTTTATGGAAGACAGCCCTGTAAAATTCAAGTCTTCGATGGATCCACTTTTGCAGGTTAGTTGACCCTCATCTCACTGGTTATGTTACAGTGTTTCCTTAACACTTTTTTCATATATGCGCGCTAATAGTCTATTATACTTTTTCACATTCGGAATTTCCTTTTAGAACTTCAGTATATCCTCAACTGGAATGTTTCTATATTTTGCTATACATAGTTCTTACCTGACTATATATTATGTTATTTTTAGATGATATAATTATATACACTCCTTTTATTTTGTCTATTATCTTATTGTTATTATAAATATGTAAACTATGCTTGTTATTCTACCGTAGGTTGTGATCAAGTTGGAGTCAACTCCTGATGCTGCTTTACACACAGATTCTTTTAAATATGCATTTATTGGTTTGATGAGGGACTTAAGAGGAATTGCAATGGCTACTAATAGGTATCTGTTCTGACATCTCTTTTGAGTTTGCATTTGATACAGGATGGTGCTGTCTAATACATTCATGTTTATTCTCCCAGTCGGAGAACATATGGGCTCCTTTTTGATTGGCTGTACCCTTCACATATGCCACTCCTCTTGAAAGCCATCTCTCTCTGGACAGACGCCGCAGAGGTAATTTTTTGTGTTTTATATGCTAGAATACATATAGATTCTGCTTTTCCTTTCGACCGTCTGGCAATGCTTTTGAAATGCCAAAAAGGACTGTTTGATGCCTCAAGCACTTTGCGTTGAATGCTAGGTATTTGGTAAAATCATATAAAATTGTATTGGGCTCAAAGTGGTTATATTTCTTTCATTATCCTTCCTCACCTCAATTGACGGGCTTTTGCCAAAAGTGCTTTTTCATCAAACGATTCTTCAGGGAATAAAATCGCAATCCCCCTCTCTTGTCTATCATTGAAACTAATTCTTTTTTTTTCTCTTCCCCCCCCCCCCCCCCCCCCCCCCCCCCCCCCCCCCCTCTCTCTTCCTCTTTGTACCCATTCCCCTCCAATCTGGTTTGTTCTCCCGTTCTCTCCCCTCTGCTGTCTGCCCTCCCTCCCTCTCTCTCTCTTCTGCCTTCAACCAGCCCACAACTCCTCCCATCCCGCTGCTTTATAATCCATGTACAGAACTCCTCTCTTCTGTCCAGTGCCTCCGATTGCCTTCCTCTCCATGCCTCCTTCAATATGGTACCAACAAGCTTCCATCTCCTTCGAATTGAGTCTTTATGTAATTGCTTGAGTTCAACTATTCATTTTTTAATGGGTGTTTTGAACTTGGGTGGTCTGTTGTGTAGAAAAAGGAGGCGGATTCTTTTTAATTGATAGATTTAAATTTTTGAAGAATTCGATGAAGATTAGATCAAGAATTAATTAACTTCTCTTATACTTCAAGAATATCTTTTGATTTCTTGAAGGATTTGATGGAGATTTATTGATAAAGCTATGGGAGAAACCTACTGATGATTTATTTTTCTTTATTTTTTATTTTAGTTGTCACCTTTTTTTGTGATAGAAAACCCTAATGTCTGCCTCAATCAGGTTGTACCTCTAAATTTATTTTAGTTTAAGTTTATTTATATTTGGTTCTATCATGTACGACAAAGCAACAGACCAACATGATATCAAAAGTTAGACAAATAGACAATTTTACTATTGAAATAATAAATTTGATGTTTCTTAAGTCATAAGATAATGTCATTTTGATAGACACATAATCAAAATATTGTAACTTCAGAAGCTGTAAATATCACTTTGAGAGCTGCCAACAATAATTTAGAGAGAAAATATTGTATGTGTGAAATTGGTCATATATGTCCTCAACTTTTTTGGGCAAAATACATATCTTTTGGTTTGAGAACCAATCATTGTGTTCAAAACTGTTTAGAGTTGTCCGGCTTCAAACTTGTTATGATGGAAAAGTTCACTGAGATTAGTAGTTCTCATTTAATGATTTGTTAGTTGGTATACTGTGGTCAAGAGTTACCCAATATCTCAGAGAAGAACCTAAGACTACAGGTCTGGAAATTCATAATTGTGCTCCATTTCCCTTATTTTGATTTCACCTTTTTTGCTTCCATCATTCCATTGTATTCTTATAAAAAAGAGTTGACTAACTATGCGATCACTGTTATGATGAAACTGATGGTGTTTTTAAAAATACTCCCCTACAGCTTAGAGAAATAAAGATTGCCAAACTTTTTTACTTAAGGAAACAAAGTTACTTTTAGTGAATAAACCTATACTTCTTAAACCCATCCATCCTTCTATACCTATCCCTAACAAAAGTACAAATCTTTTCTAAATTCAGTCCCTATCTAAATGCTCCCTTCTCCTACCATAACCCTAAATTATTTTACTTTTCCTTTTATCATATTCTAACTTCAGCCTTAACTCAAACTACCTATATTTATTCCAATCTAATCTAAAACATATCATCGTTGATGAATCTAGGACCAGATTGTCGAAGTATGGTACTTTTAACGATTAAGCCTCATAATTAAACCATTAATAAGCACACCAGTACATTTAGTTAGATACAAATATTATGTATGATTATTGGGTTTGGGTTAGGTTATGGGTTAGGTTAGGTTATGAGATATCGGGTGTGGGTTTGTGTTAGTACAATCATTTTAAAATAAAAATAAAAATCTAAATTCATTATCAATTTGTAGTATAAGCTGATATTAACATGAGTTACCTGCATTGGATCCATGGTTCAAAAACACAGTTTTGGTCTGAGGTATCGGTCTGTCATCATTTTAAAATAAAAATAAAAATCTAAATTCATTATCAATTTGTAGTATAGCTGATATTAACATGAGTTACCTTCATTGGATCCATGGTTCAAAAACACAGTTTTGGTCTGAGGTATCGGTCTGTCATTTAATATCGGATTTTTTAAGTATCAGAAGGAAAAAATCATATTATGATTCAGGTAGTTTATATTAGAATCGGCCAATATTTGAAACCATGATTGGATTGATGGCAATCGCCAATCATTATACCAACTTTCCGAAATATAGTTAAAACATTTGGGAGTATAGTATGCATCAAATGGTCTTTTTCCTATTAGTTTATCCTATTAGTTATTGCCAAGCCTTTGAAGTGCAATTTGTACTTTTTTTTATTTTCAATGTATGTGTCTTGGGATGGGTATGCAAAAGAATTTCTATAATTGATATATCTTTACATTTGATCTTATAATTTAATAATTCTTTAATGAATGTATGTGTTTGTAAAGGTTAAAGTGTTGAATATAAACAAGACTAGGTTCTTTTTACATATTAAACATGTTTACATTAACAAAGTTATTTTTGTAGGTGACAACGCCATTGTTGAAGTTTATTGCAGAATTTGTATTGAATAAGGCTCAACGCTTGACTTTTGATTCATCATCCCCTAATGGTATTCTTTTGTTCCGGGAAGTCAGCAAGTTAATTGTGGCTTATGGGTCGAGAATATTGTCTCTTCCAAATATCACTGATATTTATGCTAATAAATATAAGGGTATCTGGATTTCACTAACTATTCTACAACGCTGTAAGTTTCCTTAACATTTATACATTTTATTTCATTCTATTGTTGTTGCATGAAATCTTTATACTGATATATATATATATATATATATATATATATATATATATATATATATATATATATATATATATATATGGGTAAAAGGGATATGAGCAACTTGCTCATTTAGTAAATGAGCAATTGATTATGTGGCATGCATGTGATACATTGGACAACTAACCCTTTTAATAATTTTCCAATCACATGCATGCCACATCATTAATTGCTTATTTACTAAATGAGCAAGTTGCTCATACCCCTTTTTCCCTATATATATATATATATATATATATATAATGGGAAGTCTTCCGTTGTGCACCATCTATAGTGCACACGGCATGTGCACTCGGCCTTCCTGCCTTCGTATCGACGATCCGAACAGTTCACATTGATCTACACATCTAATTTAGTCTAAATATGTAAAATCAAATCATTTGAAATTCATTTGCCCATCCATTGAAGTGTTACAAAATTGTATGGCTGAAAATCATTGTTTTTTATAGCCTAATGATGGATGGGCAAATGAATTTCAAATGATTTGATTTTACATATTTAGACTAATTTAGATGTGTAGATCAATGTGAACAGTTCGGATCGTCGATACGAAGGTGGGAAGGCCGAGTGCACATGAGTGCACACGGAGGGATAGTGCACAATGGAAGATTTTCCTATATATATATATACCATGTATCGATTTACTGTTAGTGGTAATGTTCCTCTCACTTCTTCATGTAGTAATATTTCATCGTAGTACCTTTGTAACTATACATAGCATTTTCTGCGTAGAAACCTTCAATCTATGTGTTGTGTTTTTTCTGAATGTTTTTGAACCATCTTCAAATCAGTTCTTTTACATGGCAATAAATGGGACAGTGGCTGGGATAAATGCAGAGCTAGCATTAAAAATCAACTGAGCAATTAATACTTAGAAAGTGATAGGGAAATTTGTGGAGGAATCTTGATCACTAAGGGTTTTAAAATAAAGGTGTAGGGTCTGAAAGATAGTTTTTCTCTAGGGTGTTTTCCCCCAAAAAAAGTAACACTCGCCAAATTCGAGGTCTCTCTGCACAAGATGGCAGACCGACCTAGGGAGTCCTGTTGATATTTGGGTTTTAGCAAGGACATTTTGACAACTCTTTCACAATTTAATATTTTGGCTGGTTCGATAGTATCATAAAAAGTTTACAATCTTTTAAAATGAAGAATTGCCAGAAACAATACATCTACATATTGGTCATGTTGAGAGGGATTATTAAGTTGATTTCAGATCTTGGAAGATTTGTATATTTAGAGAAGCTGGATACCATTCATATATTCAGAGAAGATAGTTGTCATTTATAAATTTTAAGAAAGAGGAGTTCTGTTTTTTTTATTTTTTTTATTTTTTTAATTATATATATTTTTATTATTTTTTTTATACCACAGAGAATGAGGATTTTCAAATTATGATATAATCTACTTAGTTTCTTGGCATCCCTATTTGATCTTGAATGATTCTTAAGTTGTATGAGTTTTTTTTCCTTTCCTTGCTTATTCTTGTTTTAATTATAATGTCCATGCTTTTGCATACATTTATAATGTTAATACAGTAAGACTGACTATATATTATCCTTATTGCAGCATTGGGTGGAAATTATGTCAACTTTGGTGTGTTTGAGTTGTATGGGGATAGAGCACTTGCTGATGCCCTTGATATTTCTCTGAAGATGACTCTTTCAATTCCTCTGGCTGATATATTGTCATATCGCAAGGTTGGATGTATGAATTAGCAGAAACATGTCACGCTTTCTCTGCGTTCGTTTCTTTTTTTATATCATATTCTCTGTGTTCTTTTTCATATCACGAATTTACTCTTTCCTGAAACAATTACTTATTTTATTCCAAAGATAGTTATACATTTTTCTTCTCTGTATTCTTTAACAGCATATGTGTGTTACCTTTGACAATTTGAATACGTGCTTTTTCTGGGTTATACTCGATTACAGTATACACCATTCAGAATGCCAATAGCCATCCTCCGTTTTTACTGTGTGATATTTAAAAGACATTTTAAAACCATACTCATACGCTTATACCTTTTCCAAGGACAGGTGTCCTGAATTTTGTTAGTTTTTAACTAGCAGTTGCTTCCACAATTTATTCTCAACAAGAATAGACGGGATTAATTTAGATAAAAGATTTAGATAAAAGATTTATACGCTCAATCGGACCAACTCGCAAGAGTTGTATTTGATCAATATCATCAATCACCATGGATCACGATTACCTATAAGAGTAGCTGGAACTATTGTTGATTAGATTGATACTCAAGGATGTGGTTAATCATATGCTTCCATATCGAAGATAAGCTATAGAACCTAGCAGATGACTTGATGAGATACACGGTTATTGATATAATTGAGAATGGATAAAATTGCTTATCAGTTGGCATCTTCAATGAATTCACATCAATCGTAATATTGTTGGTCACCTTGAAGGAGGAAAACAGCTCGTTAGCAATATGTAGAACTTTTGTTTGAAGCAATATAATGACCAGGGATCAAACAATTTGAATATTTTTATTTTTAAAGTTGGCAACTGATTATATCAGTTTAAAACCCAGTGTTGTACGTAAGGTATTTTATTAAATAACGTATAGAAAACATGTCAAGTATTTTATTTTGTACTCATAAAACTGAATGTAATACGGTTATTATGCACACATCTGTAAAACGTAAATAAACACGTCAATTATTTTATTATGTGAGGGGATTCATCTGCTTTTGAAATGGGAAAGAAAGATATTAGGTTGAGAAATAGTGAGAGTGAGGATCAGTGACAGGAGGAGGTGAGGTTGGGGGTGGGGGAGAGGGGCGTGATTTTGGGATCAGAAAAGAGAAGGGAAAAGAGAGTGAATGGTAGAAAAAGATAGGAGAGGAAGAGAACCTGGCGAGAACGTGCATGTTAAGTAAAAGAATGTGTCATATACTGTTGAGAACCAATAGGCTAACTTTGTAGACTATAATGGGAAAATCTAGGCTCGTCTTCTGTATGGCTAGACAAGGAGTCAAATGGTACATTCAATACCACATAGAGCTAAAGTCAAGGAGTCAAATACTACATGTTGGCTACTAAGGAACCATAATGTACAATGACAGATGTTGCTCAGATTTTGGTGTGGGAGCAAACAGATGAATTTGTGGATTCTTTAGGAAACAATAAAGACAAACCTGTTGACCTTTACCGTGTTTGACTGGTTTCTCGCCGCTGTCATTGACCTGCAAAAAATTCAATACATCGGGATGGATCCCGGCGACAAACCCTCCGACGCTCTTGTCAGTAATTAGGAAGAATATGAAAGAGCTTTTGTGGAAAAATTATTGATTATGGATCCCGGCGACGAACCCTCCGACGCTCTTGTCAGTAATCAGGAAGATTATGAAAGAGCTTTTGTGAAAAAATATTGATTAACTTGTTATGGTGGGGGGAGAGGGGTATTTATAGTCGCCTTTAGAGATAGTTTAGAGATAATCATTTATCCCTGTCGGTGTTTTTGGATAAGATGTAGAGTTTTAACCCATTTCATGATAAGAGAGGCGGTTTAATCCACCTGTTAGAGATAATCACGAATTTGAATTATTCTTTAAATATCTGAATTGGTTTGTAACGGACTGCTACCCATACCCAATAGGACAGATCCGTTTATGGGTTATTGGGCTTTGAAAAAAGACTCAGTTTTCATTTCAGACCCATTTATAGGTAAAATTACCGTTTTACCCCTGAAAGCTTTAAGATTCGTGTCCGATTTGAATGGTCCCAATTTAATCATATTTTTAGCCATATCACGAGCACCCCACTCCCGAAGATCGAGTTTAATAGCCTTTGAGGAGTTGTTTTTTTGTTCTAATGATGTACGAGATTTTATCGGAGTTCTTGAGGGAGTTTGGATCTTGCTCGGCGTGTAATGGTGTCAATCTGAGCTTGTAAAGTGCCCAAAATTATTCTCAGAATTTTCTGGATTTTTTGTGATTTTTTCAGATTTTTTAGATTTTTTTCCAATTTTTAATCAATTTTTTGAATTTTTTATTCAATTTTCGAATTCAAATAATTAATTTTCGAAAATTTTAATTAATTATTCTAATTTAATAATTATTATTTTCAGAATTTAAAAGTATTTTCCGAATTAATAATTATTTTTAGAATTTTTTAATTAATTTTTTCGATTTTTAATTAATTTTTTTGGATTTTTAAATAATTATTTCAATTAAATAAATAAATATATAAATTAATATTTATCTGTACACGTGGCGCAATCCTGTGTTGATCACGATCAAGCGAGCGTGCATCGCAAAGCGAGGTGTTTTCCCCAATTTCATGTTCGGATCCATGTTTGCTCGGATCCCGCCGAAGGTGAACTGTGAACCAACGAGGTGGTGCCATGTGGCCGGCCAACGTTGACCGTTGATCGCCACAAACTTTTTTTTTCCCTCTTTCCTTTCCCTTCTTCTCTCTTCTTCCTTCGGCTTAGCATTCGATTTCTCCGAGGGCGTCACTGGAGCTCGGCGAGTGGGGGCTCTTCGAAGGCGTGGTTCGGCGAGGGGAGCTCGTCGACGGCTATGGAGACGGAGCTCGTCGAGGGTGATGGAGAAGAAGCTCGGTTGGAGCTTGGAGTTGGTAATGGAGAGAGCTCGGCGAGGTGCTTGACGGAGCTTCGACACAGTGGAGGGGGCTTGACGATTCTGGAGCTTGGCATGTGGTCGAGCTGTTCGCAGTGCTCGGGGGCGAGGAGAGGAGGGAACTCGATTGTGGGGAGCCCGATCGCGAGTTCGAGCCGGCGAAGGAGGGGAGCTTGAGTTCGGTGTCTGACGAAGATGGGCGCTGGAGCTCGGCATGGAGAGCTCGACGCCAGCGAAGGAGAGCTTCGGCGGAGTTGACGAAGGTGGCTGGTCGACAGTGGAGAGAGCTTCGGCGGAGCTCGTTCGAGGGAGTTCGAGCTCGGGGTTCGACGAAGAAGCTCGAAGAGGTTGGAGGAGCTCGACAGCGGAGGTCGAGCTGACGATGGTGAAGGTGTTGGAGCTTCGACGAGAACGGATGTGAGGAGGGAGTCGGAGTACAAAGAAGGTTGATGATGGGGGGAGCTTGGGCTCGATGGCCGAGCTCGGCAGAGATCTCGAGCTCTGCCTTGGAGCTCGACGAGTTGGCGAGGAAACGGTTTTGAAGATGACGGTTTTGAAAAAGAGTTTTGTGGGTTTGGGTCCAAAGCGGGTCCGAACCCAACCCATCAACCCGCTTAATTGTGTTTCCCTTTTTTATTTTCTTTTGGGCAAATTTGAGCCGTTTGATCTTGATCAGGTGTGGATCTTGGGGTGATGATTTTTCCCCAATTTCACGTTCGGGGACACGTTTGCTCGGATTTGGCTCCGAGGGACGTGACAACATCAGGGCCGTCTGATCTTGATCTGGTGCACATCTGGAGGCAGATCTGATTGAATTTTGGATCCGAAGGACGTGGCAAGATCTGAGCCATTGATCAGGATCAAGCTCACATCTGTAGGCAGATCTGATTAGATTTTGGATCCGAAGGGCGTGGCAAGATCTGAGCCATCGATCAGGATCAATATCGCATCTTGAGTAAGCTTTTTCCATTTTCACGTTCGGGGGCACGTTTGCTCGAATTTTGGATCCGAGGGACGCGACAAGATCTGAACCGTCGATCAAGATCAAGCTCGCATTTGGAGGCGGAGCCATTGATCAGGATCAAGCTCACGACAAGATCCGAAGGACGTTTGATTGGATTTTGGATTCGAAGGACGTGGCAAGATCTGAGCCGTTGATCAGGATCAAGCTTGCATTTTAAGGCGAAGTTTTTCCCCATTTTCACGTTTAGGGACACGTTTGCTCGGATTTTGGATCCGAGGGACGCTATAAGATCTGAGCCGTTGACCTGGATCAGACGCGCATCTTGAGGTGAAGTTTTCCCCATTTTCACATTCGGGGACACGTTTGCTCGGATTTTGGATCTGAGGGACGCGGCAAGTTCTGAGCCGTCGATCAGGATCAAACGCGCATCTTGAGGCGAAGTTTTCCCCTCATTTTTTTGTTCGGCGCAGCTGTGTTATAACCCACTTTCCTGGTGCTATGGAGGTCGGATCGGGGCATGTGATCCCTCGTTTCGAAGCTGACTCAAAGATCTACAATTTCTCTTCAGAAGTCAGTTGAAGAATCACCCTTCTTCATGGTTAAAATAGTTCCGCAACATCTTTGTCTTCATGAAGTTAAGAAGAGCTTTGTATGACTGTTGAGAAAATCCATTCTTGGAGGTGGGTCTAAGGAGCGTCTCTAGACGAGTTAGGCTCCGAACTCTCTTAGAAGAAGGCCGCTCAGGAGGTGAGTGGGACAGAGAACATCACCAGGCTCTAGGAGAGAGCCGTTTGGGAGGCAAGTTTGAGGAGCAACTCTAGGGGAGAGTTGAGCTCTGAACTTGTTCGTTGCAAAATTAAACTAGTAGCGAGAGTATGAATGTTCGTTTTGAGCCCCGAAACCTCATACTTGCAAGCTATGAAGGCAATTTCGAACTATTATTGTGAACTTCGAACTAGTTGTTACGGGGTTATCAACGAGTTGTAGGAGCAATTTCGATTGGTGAGCTGCTCCGCACTTGCTTGTTTGCAACTGGCTAAAGCAGCGTCGAACCAATTGTTGGACTCCAAACTTATTTTAAGAACTTCAACGAGTTGGAGCAACTTCGAATGGTGAGCTACTTCGCACTTGCTTGTTCGCAAGCGGCTAAAGCGGCGTCGAACCAAGTGTTGGACTCCAAACTTGTTGTTTGATGGGGTTAACGGGTTGTAGGAGCAGTTCCGAATGGTGTGCTGCTCCGCACTTGTTTGTTTACAAGTGTCTAAAGCAGCGTCGAACCAAGTGTTGGACTCCAAACTCGTCTTTTGAGCTTAGTAAGTTGTGGGAGCAGTCCTGTACGATAAGCTGGACTCCGAACTCACCATTCAACGGGTCGTAGATGTGACTTGGTGAGATAGAAATGAGGCAAATACAATAATTTTCAATACAAAAAAGCTAAGTTTTATTGAAACAAACTAAGTAGCCGTTTCAATAGGGCGAGCCATTATTACATGCTTTTTGGCCGTGTTACAAGCATCGGCCTTATTGAAAACTGGAATCTTACTTTTATGATAGGGTGAAGGCCTCTTGAGAGGAGTTTGGTTCTCCCTGTATTGGACTTCCATGGATAAGGTTGAGGACGACCCCAGGTTCGGAATCTTGGAACTCGGCAGGCCTCTCTGTTCGCTTGTAGGCTCCTCGGGGTGGAAGATCAGTCCCGTCTTTTCATACGAACTTGGCCAGGTATCCCCGCCGTATGAGTTCTTCGATCTGCTCTTTGAGATCCCTTCAATCATCCGTGTCGTGGCCGTGGTCCCCATGAAAGTGACACCGCTTATCCCTGTTTCTTTTTCTGCCAGGGGTATTCATTATAGGGAGACCGCGGAGTAGTCCTTGTCCACTTCTATAAGAACTGCTGATATACTAGCATTGAGGGGGGTGAACTTTTCAAAATGAGGAGCTGGGCGGCGTTGGCCATTGTCATCCCTCTGAAATTTCTGGGACCCTTCTGTGCTCGTATTTTTCCGTTTGTTCCCGAAAGATGATTCATCAAGAGTGGGGGGTTGAGAGCCTCTTCAGCTCGGATGTACTTCTCACTCCTAAGCAGGAGTTCTGAGAAGTCCCGAGAAGGCTTCTTGGCAAGGGATGCTCTGAGGTCGGTATTAATGACATTGTGCCTGAATGCCGCAGAGGCTACTAATTGGTTGAGGGAAGCAATAGACCGGGTTTCGGTAGTAAAGCACTAGACGTAATCCCTTAGGCGTTCACCTTTTCTTTGGCTGAGGGCTAGCAATGACGCACTCGTTTTCTCAGCTCGGCGACTGCCCACGAAGTGGGTGAGGAAGAGCTCCTCAAACTGTTCGAATGGGAAGATGGAGGTTGGGGATAGACTGGAGTACCACTCTCGCGCTAGTCCCCCCAACGTTGTTGGGAAGGCCTTGCAGAGGAGCACATCCGAGGCTTGATGAATCATCATGAGAGTTTTAAAACTCTCAATATGATCGGCCGGGTCTGACTCTTTATTGTAGGATTCAAAGAGGGGCGGCCTGAAGGCTTCGGGGACCGAAGCTTCCATGATGGCTCTGGAAAATGGAGGTCTGCTGAACTTGCTGATTGAATTGAGGAAGGACATCTTGGACTGGAGGAGGAAAAGGAGTAGCTTTTCGGCTGGAGGCTGCTACCTTCCCCTTCTCTTTTGGAGGTATGGTTTGAAACTACTTTCGCTGATGAAGTAAGGTTGGATTGCTTTTTCTGTTTCCCACAAACGGCACCAATTTGTTGCTGCTGAATTTAGTGTAGGAGCAAACAGATAAATTTGTGAATTCTATAGGAAACAACCAAGGCAAACCTGTTGACCTTCACTAGCGTTTGACTGGTTTTTCGCCACTGCCGTTGACCTGCGAAAGGTTTGATACAACGGGATGGATCCCGATGATGAACCTTCCGACGCTCTTGTCAGTAATCAGGAAGATTATGAAAGAGCTTTTGTGGAAAAAATATTGATTACCTTGTTATGGTGGGGGGAGGGGTATTTATAATCGCCTTTAGAAACAGTTTAGAGATAATCATTTATCCCTATGTCCCGGTGTTTTTGGATAAGATGTGGAGTTTTAACCCGTTTTATGAATTGAGAGGCGATTTAAACCGCCTCTTAGAGATAATCACGAATTTGAATTACTCTTTAAATATCTGAATTGGTTTGTAATAGGCTGCTACCCATACCCAACAGAACAAATCCGTTTATGGGTTATTGTGATGAGGACATCTTTCCTGTTTAGTTTATTTCAGTACCTTTTTTTATTTCTGGCAATTATAGCCATATGTAATCTTTTTGTAATTTTTAGATTTTGAGAATATTTTGGAGATGTGTTTCAAGATGTAATTGAGCCTATTTAAAGGCCTTGAGATTAATGAGAAAGTATGCCATTATTGATTAAAAAAAATCTGTGTTGAGTTTTGCTCTTCCTCCTTCTCTTTTGTGTGATACAACTGAGATCCAAATTAGGGTTTGTGATAAATCCTAATCAAATTTTAGGGTTTGTGATAAACTCTAAAATCTACCCCAATTAAAAATCTCCAAATACAAATCCCTAACACAAACTCTAATACCCTATTCACATATCCATACCAGCCGCCAGCCATCGCAAACCTCCCCTTCATCTTCTCCATCCTTCTCCTTACCCCGTTCTCTCCTTACTTCAGAATACCCCCTCTCCCTAACCCACCGAAACCCTAATCGACCTCGCCATCGATCCCCTCTTCGGATCTCCCACAACCCCGACCCCGAAAACCGAAGCCATCGTCCCCGATCGTCTTCGCTGTCGCCCCCTCACCATTTCACTTCAACCCTCATCGTCAACCTCGAAATCCACCATCATCGCCGACCTCTAGCCCTTCCCGACCTTCGACCTCGACCTTCACTGCGCCTCACCTCTCCTCCTCGCCAACTATCACTTCCCACCGGTCGCCCCACCTGGCTGTTGCGGCAACGATTCCCCAAGTCAGCCATCAACAGCCAGTCCACCACCAGTTGCTGCCATCGACAGCCAATTTATTGTTGTTGCCGCCCTTCTATTGTTGCTGCGTTGCTGTGTTCTTGGGTACTGTCCACTCCTACATCTACGCTGGGTTTTCTTCACATTTGGTTTACTCTTTCCCTTATTAAGTATTTGTGTTTTACTGCCATATTATCTAGCATATTATCTAATTTGCCTGTCGACCACAAAATACTGAGATTGAGTGATCCACATGCTAGATTAGAGTACGAATCGGTATTGCATTTTTTACTTGCTAAAACACGTAGGGATTTACTTATTGATTATAAGTTTGAATTATTAATTGGGACTGTTACATTTGATTCAATTCTTGAAAACCCATCAAACCTGTTAACTGTTAACAATTTCCAACTTAGATCCGCACTTTCATGTTGGTAAAATTAACCCATTAAAATTCTTGGAAATTCTCTATTTTTGGGTTGGTTTTACATCATATTGGGTTTTGAAGAAAAACTCAGTTTCCATTTCAGACCCGTTTGTAGGTAAAATTACCGTTTTACCCATGAGAGCTTTAAGATTCGTGCCCGATTTGAATGGTCCCGATTTAATCCTATCTTTAGCCATATCAACAGACATATACTCTTTAATAGAGATCAAAGGGGATAGTGGTAAATTTTAATTAATGTTAGTAGGTACATTTAATCTATTAAATATTTATACTTCTAGTCATGAATATGGATGTGTATATGCTTGTATCCAACTTGGAATTTGTTAGAATTTTACTGATTGTTTTTTTCACACATAACCTTGTATTGACTATCAAAGCCCTGTACTTATCCATCACCATGTTTGCAATCAAGGAAGCAATCATTTTATTTAGAGATTTTTCATTTCCAATTGGGAAAAGGGATAAGATTTTGAGGAAGGTATCTGGTTGAGACATCCAAAGCTTTTGGGTATTTTTTAAAGCTTTTTGGTGATGTATCAATATATGTCATCGGCAGAACCCTTAAAACCTGTAGTACCAGGATACACAGACACAACACGGGAGCAAGTATGGGAGAGTTGATTTCAGAAATTCATTCATCAAACTTAGGAACTATCTTAAGACGGAGAGAAGACTACTGTATTTCATTTGAGAGAGGAGGGAAGGACTTTGATTGGCGTGTTTTCTTCTTGTTCTATGAGAATTTAATTTTTGACTGACGTGCATTCATGACAAGTCTTTGTCAGCAGTGTGTGTCGTGTAAGGTGTTTCACAGTTTCTTGTTCATTGCTTTCTCCTCCATCTCGATATGACAGCCAAAATTCTAAGAACTTTCTAGTGATTTTTCATTTCTCTGGGAGTTCTATAAATAGAAAAGGAAATGAAAACAGATAGCAACAGCAAATAGTAAAGGTCAAAGATCAAAAGAATTGCAAGGTCTGTGAAACTTTGGTTTATATAAAAAGGATACACTAAGACCCAAACAATTTCACTATTATCTAATTTTTAATCAATTACTACATTAAACATCCTTTTGCCTCTGATGTGCTCTTGTTGCAATTTCAATATTTTGATTGTTTCAATTCAAACAATTTGGTCACTGCTTCCTTGTTTTGAAATTTTCAAGTAGTTCTCACTGTATTTTTTCTTGTCTCAGCTTACAAAGGCTTATTTTGCATTTGTGGAGGTCACGTTCAGCAATCATATATCCTTTATTTTGAACTTAGATTCAAACACCTTTATGCACATTGTTGGCTCTCTCGAATCTGGTTTAAAGGGCCTCGATACTGGTATTTCATCCCAGGTAATATTTGCCTTTTTTCTGTTGTCTCAGCATTAGATTTTGTATACTGTTCTCTTCAGGGTTTAAGTTAATTTTTTCCTAAGTTAAAATAAATGAGTAAATTGCTTATTCCTAAGTTTTATCCATATTTTCAAAGTTGCACGATGTATTTGTTTCAATGGGGGGTATTACTTTTGTTCACTTTAAATGAAAAATCATAGGTTTTTATATATGGATTCTTCAATTATCTTGTGCTTTTTTGTCAGTGTGCTGCTGCTATAGATAATCTAGCTGCATTCTACTTCAACAATATAACGACTGGGGAGTCGCCCCCATCAGTGGCTGTAGTGAATCTTGCTCGGCATATAAACGAGTGTCCTAATTTGTTTCCTGAAGTAAGTGATGTTCTTCTTATTTGATGATTGGATTTAGATATCTGTTTCCTTTTCAGTTAAGATAATATAACTAGCACAAAAATGTCCATGCAGTGTCTTGTTATAATACTCCGGTACAATGACATAATTTATAGAAAGAGATTAAAGTATTTTATGCATGTCTGCTATGTTAAACGAACTCGGGTGACAGCTATGTCCTAATTTGTTTCCTGAAGTAAGTGATGTTCTTCTTATTTGATGATTGGATTTAGATATCTGTTTCCTTTTCAGTTAAGATAATATAACTAGCACAAAAATGTCCATGCAGTGTCTTGTTATAATACTCCGGTACAATGACATAATTTATAGAAAGAGATTAAAGTATTTTATGCATGTCTGCTATGTTAAACGAACTCCGGTGACAGCTACGACACAACATGACATAGACATAGCTACATGGAAATTCTGTACTTGGACACAGCTATGAAAATGTATATGTACATGCATGTGCGTGTAGAAGTATATATATATATATAGGGAAAGCTTCGGTTGTGCACTACTCTAGTGCACACGGCGTGTGCACTAGGCCTTCGGGCGTTCATATGGACGTTCCGAACCGTTCACATTGATCTACACATCTAAATTAGTCTAAATATGTAAAATCAAATCATTTGAAATTCATTTACCCATCTATTGAAGTGCTACAAAATTGTATGGCTGAAAATTATTGTTTTTTATAGTCACATGATGGATGGGCAAATGAATTTCAAATGATTTGATTTTACATAGTTAGACTAATTTATACGTGTAGATTAATGTGAACGGTTCGGATCGTCGATATGAACGCCCGAAGGCCTAGTGCACATGCCGTGTGCACTAGAGGTAGTGCACAACCAAAGCTTTCCCTATATATATATTGTCCCCTTCCGTTGTGCACCACCCATGGTGCACACGGCGTGTGCACTCGGCCTTCGGCCATTCATTATCAACGATCCGAACCATTCACATTGATCTACGCATCTAAATTAGTCTAAATATGTAAAATCATGTCATTTGAAATTCATTTGCCCATCCATCATGTCATTATAAAAAAACGATATTCAGCCATACAATTTTGTAACACTTCAACGCATGAGAAAATAGATTTCAAATTACTTGATTTTACATATTTAGACTAATTTAGATGTATGGATCAATGTGAACGGTTCGGATCGTTGATATGAATGCCCGAAGGCCGAGTGCACACGCCGTGTGCACCATGGGTGGTACACAACGGAAGGGGACTCTCTCTCTCTCTATATATATATATATATATATATATAGGGAAAGCTTCGGTTGTGCACTACCTCTAGTGCACACCTTCGGGTGTTCATATCGACGATCCGAACTGTTCACATTGATCTACACATCTAAATTAGTCTAAATATGTAAAATCAAATTATTTGAAATTCATTTGCCCATCCATCATGTGACTATAAAAAACAATGATTTTCAGTCATACAATTTTGTAACACTTCAATGGATGGGTAAATGAATTTCAAATGATTTGATTTTACATATTTAGACTAATTTAGATGTGTAGATCAATGTGAACGGTTCGTTTCGTCGATATGAACGCTCGAAGGCCTAGTGCACACGCCGTGTGCACTAGAGGAGTGCACAACCGAAGCTTTCCCTATATATATATATATATAGAGAGAGAGAGAGAGAGAGAGAGAGATAGAGATATATATTTGTGTGGATACGGGAGGTCAAGTGGCATAGGAGGAAATTTCCTCCTATGGCGTGCTAGACATCCAATCTCCGCAACCAAAATTCATGATCCACACCGTTCAAGTTGAGCTTCATACCACACAAAAAAGATGGTGATGGAAAATCAATACACCTGAACATGTATTGCCCATTCATCATGAGTTGCAAAATGAACGATTTTCAGCAATAGAACAATTGCATTTACTTAATGCATGAGAAAAACATGTTCAACTTTGATGATATCTCACCCTCTTTTTTTTTATGACATATTGAACGCTGTGAAATGTGTGGATCACGCATTTGGGAGGAGGGGTATGATTTAAGGTGCCAATGTCTCCTATGCTATAGGAACACCCTGTTTTCTCTCCATATTTAATGGTCTTTTTTGCCTTATTTATGATTTGATATTGACTACCGTCTAGCAGCCTGATACACCTTATAATGTTGATTCCTTAGTAAGATTGCATTATTGGGTCTAGATTTTGTTGCTTATGTCGACCGTATGAATTATTACCACGTAAACTATAACATAATGCTATATAGTAATTTGGTGGTTTGGAATATATAATATAATCTATAACCTTTTACTCCGAAGTTACTCCACTCATTTTCCAACAAACTGTGATACCTTTCTTACATGTATCTTTCTACCAGCAATGATGTACGATGATTAAGGTTCCTAGGAAATGTTGCTCATACACTTGTCAGACATGCCACTCCAAATCTAAGTTTTCACTGGAACATGGTTTTTGCGAGTTGGATAAGTGCTAGGCAAGTCAGTGTCGGATAAATGTCCGGCACGGACTTGGGACCCACTTTGAAGTATCCATGCAACCTAGCACATATACATGTGTAGATTAAACATAAACAGTGTGTTTAGAGAATCATTCATAGAATATGCACCCAGCTCTGTAATGTGAATTGCTTGAGTATTTGGTCTATATATTTCAATAGAGGTTATAGAATATTTTCTTTGTTTTCTCACGCGTAGCTATTCTAAGAATGTGTATGGCTGTCTAGAGGCTGTAATCTAATTATCATGTTCTTACTATTATGACTACAACTTGCGGTAATTTGGACATGGAGCTAGGCATCCATCACAATCCCCAACTATCTCATATCAAAGTTTTGTTAAATCTTGGCCATCCATTTCAAATTTAAATGTTCTTTCCTCTTTTGCACTGTTCCTTTCTTAGACCCCAGAGAACTTTAATTTTCATATTTCCTATATTTAGTACATTTATCAAGGCTAATGGCCTGTTTTTTAAGCAAATGCAGCTTTTGAAATAACTAAAATTTTGCCCATGTGATTCCTTTCTTTAAAGACGCTGGAGAGCTTTAATTTCATATTTCCAAGATTTCTTTCACTTTCTATGCAAATGAGCTATTAGAATAGTATAATTTTTTGCACATGCATTGCATGCCAGTTTAGTTAACTCACATGGTTATTATTTTTTTGTGGTTTTTTAATTTGACAATGGCTTTGTAGCATTTTGATTGTGCGTTACTCGGTACTAGATAATTAGCACATGCAGTGCACATGTTTTATAGATATTGTTAAAAGCATTGGAAGATGAAGAGGCCAATTTTAGTTGGATGGCTCATGATCTATATAAATTAGCAAGTATAATGCGCATGTTTGTCTACGCGTCCACACGGTCGCAAAACCTCAACTCTCTAATTAAAATAGTAGTGATGAAAGCAATTTACAAAAATCAAGTTTTAGACTTTTACTGATGGATTTAGTATGATTGTTGAAACATGCTACATTCATGCACCTACGTCTTCCATGAGCTTGGTTATATAGATAAAAGTAATCTATCTATGAAATGATCTTGTCAGTACACAAAAAAAATAAATCCAAAGTTCTGGTGACTGGCTGAAATTATTTTTTTTATATTTCAAACACACCATCTCAAGTCAGCACCAATAAAATAGATAGCATATTTGTTTTTATTTACACTTCTGGAGCTATGCGATCTTGGGTGGCTCTGGTTCCATGTACAATGATCCTTCCATTATGCCACAACATCAAAGTTGTGAGGATTTAGAAATTTATTCTTATGATTTTACACTATCAACTGCCCAAGTGTCCATGTCCATGACTTTTATGCGAGTAAAAGGTGGTTTGGTTTGACTCCAAAAAAATTAGGGATGTGCGAGGGTTAGAGAGATATGGTGAGAGGTTAGGCATCGTGTGTTCTCTTAGAATCATGTAATTATTCTTATGAATACATTTTCCACCTGGATGTGGACTTAAAAGCCATATTACATATTAAACCTGTTCTTGTACCTCTTGGTTGCTGTATTTGTTAGATCTTGTCAACCTAACTATTGGAACCAATACTAAGGCAGTAGAACTGTATTCAGGTGTGCAAGTTATCAGTGGTGTTAAATTGATGAATTGTGAAGCTGCATCAAATCTGGAGGCTAGGTGTAAATAAAAGAAAAATAGTTACAATTTACTTGCATGGCTGAGGGTCGTAATAAGGTTCTAGCATCTGTTTGTGCCTAAGCAGTTAAAATCCCCAATTACACCCGATTTATCCTCGATTAATCGCTAATCTGAGGCTAATTGATTATTTTTTTTAGCGATTTATTGCATTTCAATAGTTAGCGATTTAATCGGGTTTAATCGGTCGATTAGTGGTTAATCGGTCGATTTTAAGTGGCCGATTAACCGATTGAATCTCCTCTAATTTTCATGCTCGTTTGCATTATTTGGACTCAATCTGGCTCCGACCCAAACTCAAATTGAAATCCAAAATTCAAACCCCTTCTGGTCCTTGTGCAAACTCAAACCTGACATGTCGCCCTCTCTTCTTCTTCCTCGCGCAAACTCAAACCCAAAATGATTATCTTCTTCCTTGAGCAAACCCAAATCCAAACCCAAAGCCAACCTGCCGTCACTCCCACTGCGCAGTCGCCAGTGTTCTAAAAGTCGCTGAGCGGTAGTCGGGCGGCCGATAGAGGCCTAGCGCCTAGACCTTATAAGCGGGGCCTAGGCGGCTAGGCGTTAGGCATTTTTTAATTTTATATTATATTATATTATATTATATTTTTATTTTTTCCCCCAATTTATCTTTTGGTTTTGTTTTGTTGTTCCATTATGCATTATGTTGCTCTTTATTGCTCCCCATTCTTACTCTTGATTTTTCTTCTTTCTTATGCAAGATAAGTTTTGGATAGTCTAAAAGATACAGTTGCATCAAGGTGTTGGTTTTGGTAACAGATTTGGGTAGAGTGATGAATAATGATCAGAATTTTTAATGTCTTAATTACATGTATCAAGAAAATAAACTATTATACTGGCTTTTGTCTGTCTCTTTTGAAATCTTAATTGACTGATCTTTTCATAATCAAAAGCATCGGTAACAGTATTGTACTGGTGTTTTTCAATGAACTCCAATTGACAATTTGTAATGTTAGGCTGTGTTAATCTATGAAAACAATTTCGGGGAAAAATAACAGAAGCCATCTCTTCATAATCTGATGATTGTCTAAATATGTAGTAGCTATATAAGTATATATATTTTTGAATATAGAAAGACTGTTGTCATCCCGTTTCATTGATAAGTTGATATCGGAATAATGCTAAATTCTCGAGATGAAAACAAACAATTAGACCACACCTACTACTACAAACAAATGGCACCACCTAAGAACTATTACTACTACTACTAATATAAAACAAGTCTCTAACTCATTCTAGACTTGGAAATTATTTTTAAATGGGTTCGGATCGAGTCGGATTGGGTTAAGATCTATTTTATGATCCGGGTCCGCCTAGGCCACACAAATTCGCCTAGACTCCGTCCAATAGGCCAAACCGATTTTTTCAAACGCCTAGGGCCTAGGCGAGTCGCCTGAGGACCGCCTAGCGATTAGACGCCGTCTAGACCGATTTTTAGAGCAGTGGCAGTCACATACTTGACCCGACCCGCATCTGCTGTACCTCCTCTTGCTGCTCACGCTGCTCCTCCCCAATTGTTTTTGTTTGATAGAACCAACCAACAAACCCGACCCGACCCACATCCAGAATTCAGACTCTGCTCAAACCAATTATTCTCTTCCTTTTCTTTATAACTATATGTTCCCATTAGATAATCTTTATGTTAGGATTTAGGGTTGCTACATAATGAGGATATATCTATTTTAATTATATATATAAAGATTTTTCCGATTAGCCGGTTAATCACTAATCGGTTCTAGACCGATTAGTTCCAAAAATCGATTTTAACTGCCTAGGTTTGTGCTAAATGTTTTGCTAATTTAATGGTAATAATCGTGTTAAAAAAGTTGGAAATGGTGGCATACTTTTTAAAAAGATTATGGCAGTTTGACAGCTAATTCTTTCATGAAAAGAAAATAAAGGAAAATGACTAAGGGAATTTGATGTTGGCGCCAAATATCAAATATTGCATAAAGAAATCAGTTGCTGGTTTTTTTTTGATAATTGATGTATTGCATAATTTGAAAAGCAAAGAATTCGTTAGGGGATTGATGGTTGGTTAATCATTCATGAATAATTGGATAGCAGATTCAATGACACATAAAAAATATGTCAGTGGTACGAATGTCCTAGAAGGTCATTCATAAGGTTTCATAGTATGGTATTAATAGGTATTCAAATGGAAATTTCTTCGTTTCTGTAAAGTTAAATGATAAGTTGCTTTTGGTGCAATATGGGTGAGTGCCATAGGTATATATGTGTTCACCTTAGGTAAAAGTTAAAAAACTCGCTATCTTGTTATTTTGTTGTTACTGAGCATTGGATTATTGATACTGTAAGCTTCATTGTGTCTTTTGTATAATATTGCCAGTTTATACAAGTATAAATGATTTTATTTCTGGCCATTTAAAGATGATGCCTCTATTTATACGTGTGTTAATGTAGTTATTTGATTTTTTAACAGATTCTGAAGACTCTATTTGAGATTGTACTCTTTGAGGATTGTGGCAACCAGTGGAGTCTTAGCAGACCGATGCTTAGTATGATTCTGATCAGTGAGCAGGTGAAAAATTACGTCCAATTTATTTATTTATTTAGTTTATTTTATTTATTTATTTTTTTGCCACACCCTTGGCCAGATTATCAAAGGGGTATCTTTTTAGGAGATCCAATGCACTCCCATGCCATTCTTTATGATATCACATACCCCTTTAGACATGATTTTCCCTTCTCTTCTCCTTCTCCATTGCCTCCACTCTTCCATCGCAACCACCATTCCCGTTTTCACCTCATTCTACCCCTAGGCAGTTAAAATTGTTTTTTTCTAGGAGCTATTAGTGAATAATCGGTTAATCGGAAAATAATCGGGGATTAAATCGGAAAAATCATTATATATATATCTCCTCATTATGTTGCAATCCTAAATCCTAACATAAAACTATTATGAAATTATCAAATTGGAACATATAGTTGCAGAGAAAAAGAAGATAGTACTTGGTTTGAGCTGAGTTTAAATTCTGGATGTGGGTCAGTTCGAGTTTGCTGGTCGGTGTCATCAGACAAAAATATTCGGGGTGGAGCAACGCGAGCAGCAAGAGGAGGAAGTGCAACAGATCTGGGTCGGGTCGAGTATGTGACGGCATAGGGGGAGTGACAACGGGTCGAGTTTGGGTTTGCTCGAGGAAGAAGAAGAGAACCAGTTTGGGTTTGGGTTTGAAGAGAATCAGTTTGGGTTTGGGTTTGCGCGAGGAAGAAAAAGAGAGCCGCGACATGTCGGGTTTGGGTTTGCTCGAGGACCAGAAGGAGTTTGGATTTGAGCTTGGGCCGGATTGAGCCCAAATAATACAAACGAGCATGAAATTAGATGAGATTTAATCGGTTAATCAACCACTTAAAATCGTCCTATCAACCACTAATCGGCCGATTATACCCGATTAAATCGCTAACTATTGAAATATTATAAATTGCTAAAAAAATTATCGCTTAGCCTCCGATTAGCGATTAATTGGGCGTAATCGGGGACTTTAACTAGCTTAGTTCTACCCTCCCTTTGCAACCATCACCTCCTCTTTGCCCCACCGCCATGACATCAAACTCCATCTCGTCAGCCCTTTTGATACAGGACCACCTAGGAAGCATAAATATAGGTTCATGTACACAACATGAATATATTTATGGGACACAGATCTGTAAAAAGTTAGGTATGTGACGTGACTATAATATTATGTGCTATAATACAATTTGTCACAATTGTTCATTATTCTAATCCAAATGGTATTCAACAATATAATTTTCAGTCAGAATTGTACAATCAAATCAAGAGATTTATTGCCTGTAGAAAGTAGTAAGAGTTTAATATTGCATTGAAAATTTGGGAAACCGCATTGTCTTGATGCTAAGTGATGAGATTTACTAGTATAATAAAATTTGAAGAAGTATCAAAATTCGTGGATTATGTTGCCCAGAAAATATAACAGTTAAGACATGTATGAGTAGTGTAAGATGCGTGCCCAAGATGTGTATGTGGGGAGGAGGGAGAGAGGGAGAGGGAAAATATGTCATTTCACCTTTGCCGTTACTGCAGTAGAGTAGTTTTCTAGAAAAATTTAAGTTCAGAGTGTTACTTATATAAAAGAAAATTGAGTACGGCTAATTGATTTTGGGTCAAATTTAGGTAGTTTTTTTTGTATCTAGTCTTATGTTTTCAGAAGATTTAACTTTTAATTGTACTTTTTCTGGTGTTCCTGACTAACTCTCCCATCATGTTCATAAACTGGAAGATCTCGTGTTCTCAGTTTGGAAGAAACAAATAGTGGAAAACATATCTTTGTATTTTGAAAGTTCTCAACACTTAACCTGAATTCTTTCTTTACACCTATGTAACTGGCCAAACATTTACTGTAACTGGTAGGGTTCCCAGTTCGGATGATAATTTGGATTCCTCGACGTGTATTGATAAATTTAAGAAATGGTCACTCCATAATCAGGGTGTTGAAGAACCTGTTGTTTGTATTTTTTTTTCCTCGTATCTACTATTACTATGTTATTGTAAAATTGTCCAAGTAATGTGAATATGAAGTTTTATATATTTCCTATTAAACATTCATGCTTTAATATAGTTGAGTAGGATGATTTATTCTTAACTTATGGTTAAATTTTTGTTGAGATGATTTGAAAGAAGTTTAAATTTGAAGGTGATAAATTTATTTGGAGAAATAACTATATCAACCCCTAGCGTTTGAAGCTCTGTTCCGGATTGTCTTGCAACTCATTTGCAAGGAGTGTAGCACATCAAGATTACCTGTTCACGAAAACTTAAGCATATGGGTCATAGGCAAATATATAGATTGGGTTAATATTCCTTTCTATGTGAGAAGACTCAGGGTGGATAGACCTGCTGCAAATGTTTAACTTGTTTGCAAGGCATATTAGTTTGGAGAGATGAGTATCACTTTATATCTACAATGATGTGATTCGAATTCAGTGTCACCTGAAATTAACTGTTTCTCCCTGAGCTCATAATGTGTAACAGGTAATCTTTAGTTGGGAGAGATAAATATGAACAGTGTAGGAAAAGCTTGAGCCTATGAGTTGTGAACCAAAAATGTTTATCAAGTATTCATAACAACATTTCTCTTTGCACTTTTGGTTTCCTATCTAGCTTTATGGATTATTGAAATTCAATGAAGCTTATCTAAGTCTATGCGCGAACTAGTTTGACATCTTTTTGGTGCGAGTTTATTCTTTCACTTTTCATCTCATTGGGCTTATGTGTGTCTACACGTAACTTCAGTTATTTGGAGATGTTATTTTGAACTTTCTAGTATATCTAACGACCTCACTTTCTTTCGTGGGTCTTTCCATCCAGATTGTTATTGGCAGATCTTAAGTAAGTTTTGTTTCATCTGGTCATTTGGCTTAAACTCGGACTATTTTGTTGTTCTATCTTCTTTCATTAAGCTTCATCACCACCACTTGCTCAGCTTTCCTTGTCAAACCAGTCCTCAGTACAGAGCTGAAAGACTCCATGAAAGTTGTCAGAAATTTACATCCACTATTAATTTTTAGTTTTAATGTACTGTCTCTAGATTAACCCCAGACCCCCTAACTGTTGAAGTATGTGAAAAAAGGTGCTTCCAGTAAATCCTAGACATCCTGTGTTTGCAGCTAGGTTAACTTACATTCTTATTGGGCATCCAGTTTAGGTTTAGCAACTAAGCATTTACCCAACAAAACTCTCGTTGACTATAAAAGAGTATAAGTGAGGTGGGATGGTGATAGATTTTGGTAGGAAATACCTTCAAATTCAGAGGCACAAGCCAAAAGGACAAACCTGGTCATTTAACCAACATTGCTCCATGGTTTAATAGTATTTTATCTGCTCTCCTGTCAGATGGCCCACCATAACAAGTTGATTGCCTCGTCTCGCTATGATCATGCTATGATCATTCTCATCTTTCTCCTGTGGCTTATGACACTTCATAAAATGTTACTTAGTATTCTATTACTCAAGATTCTAGATAACAGAGCGGATATTAATTAAGGATATGAGATCAATAGAGGACGCTTATATCCAACTTAAGAAAAGTCAGAATGTTCTAGGTGCCATTCCAACTAAGAACAATGTTTAACATGTGTAAAAGGATTGATTTGAGTATAATATTTTTGCTGTAGACAAGAAAAGAAGGGGATGAGGATGAAGATGGAGAAGGGGGAAAAAGTTGAAAACTACAGCTAGAACATTGTAATTGCGATTTGCAACATATGGTTGAAGAGGAAAAGAGGGAAGGATTAAGAGGGCGGCAGCAGATTATACAGAAAAGTTGTACTTGTAGCATTGGGTTGATGAGGAAATGAGGCGCAATGACACAGGCGCGGCAAGCTAAAAGGTTAAAACAGCAACAAGGTTGGTTGATTCTCGTGGCATAGTTGCGAACAGCAATAGTGGCGGCTGTTCTTCTTGACAATATAACGAAGATGAGAGGAGGATGAGGTGTAGAAGCTGAAGGAGTAAAGGAAGAAAACTGAGAAATAGGAGGGGAGGAAGATGGTATTCGAGATTCAGGCATTTCTTCAAAGGTGTTTTTGGCAGCAAGCTATGGAGGTATCAGCAACGATAAGCTATGGATGTGCAGCGATGGTGAGGTGCTTAGACAGAGTGAAAGAAAGCTACAATGTGTTGCTGTCGGCAAGTTGAAGCTGTTAACACACTAGTGTTTGGAAAACCAAAAAGTTGCACATCTGCGTTGGAGAAAAGATGTTAGAACTTACTGTTTGGAGGAAAAGGTGTTAGAATTTTGTGTGAAGATGTTAATAGTTGTTCTAATGGGTTTGGTTTTTGAGTTAACTAAGAGCATCTGTAGTTGTTTAAGTTAAAAAATGGGTATATGGAAATTTTGGAAATAGCAAATAGCGGAAACGTTTCAGTCGTCTATACTAAAAAATTGGCTTTTTTGGACGAAACGAAAGATGATATACCGTTTGAAGATCTGCGTAGAAAAGAATTTAAAATATTGCGAAGGACGGCTGGTGATCTGCCGTCTCGAAACTTTAAAAAAAAGTGAAGAACGGCACATCATGTGCCATCCAACACAAATAGATTTTTAATTTTTTTTTTCCTTTCTCACAAACGGAAGATCATCTTCCTATTTTCAATTTTTTTTTTTATAATAATTAAAACGGTAGATCATATGCCGTCTGACACTTTCCCAATTAAAAAATTGTCTCAGACGACAAATCATCTACCGTCTAACTATAAAACGGCAGATGATCTTCTGATTTCTAAAATATGGATAAAGCCATTTCCTCTGCCAAATATAACCGTCTCCTGTACATTTGCAACCCAAAAAATGGGTATATAGACGACGACTACAGGTGGTTTTTTGTCAAAATATCTATTTTTTGGATATATAGCCAACGACTATAGATGCTCTAAGAACCCTATATTACGTTTTTTCACTTAAAATCCTCATGAAAAGACAATTGTTGATTTACACTGAGCCAATTAGCGGAGTCCATTGTAATTTCAGCAGCTTATATAGGTTTCAAACTGTATTCTCTCTATTTTTAGACCTATATAATATGCATGAAAAGGAGCCCCCAAAGTGATGGTGTCAGACTATGTTCCATCCGGTATAAACTATTTTTGTTGTGCTACTGCTTTCTGTTCATGGTTCATACTTGAACAGGCATGATTTTTTCTTTTCGAAACTTGTTTCAATCTTCCTAGCAATGCTTTGGTATTCAGATTGGTTTATTTGTTTGGGAACAAGGCCTTAGGTGCACACACCCACACTCAACTCCGCATATATACATTCATATATACTAATTGGGGATTTTATGGTGCAAGCGGGGTTCGAACTCTTGACCTTATTCAGATTGGTTTAAATTTGTGTTTGTTCACATATCGTTTTCTAATACTCGTTCACAGTGGTGCTTAATGTTGAACTTGCATGAGTAAAATGTAAGCCTCTTTGAAACTATATGAAGTTCTAGGTTTTCAAAAATTTGTTAAATCCTACTTTTGGTATTGCTACGGATGAAGGTATTTTTCTGTTCTAGCCTCTAGGTCTCGGGAAGATTTTGTTAAATCCTAATTTTGGTATTGCTGTGAATGAAACGTACTTTCGCAGAAAAGTGTTCACAAAAAAATGTTGTGAAGAATAATGTCTACCTCCAAAATTTTCTTGGTGAGTAAAAGCACTTAGTTGAAGATAAAAGTGTCTCTTGCATTGTTAGAAGCTTGGTTAAGTGTTTTTGGTGAAACACACTTTTAATTGAGTTGACCAAACACCTCTTTTCAGCCTAAAAACGCATTTTCGGCTCTTCAAAAGCAAAGCTGGAGCCTTAATCAAGGTGTATTTCTTCCATTTTTTCCTGCAAATCCGAGACATAAAAGAATTGTTTGTCTTGGTAAAATAGTTATTTCCTATCTTTTGTCATATTTGTTAATTTCAGTTAAGAAAACTACTTGGAATTTTTATACTGAGCTTGTCGAAAGCTAGTAATTGCAGCTGCCTTTCTCCTTCACAGTTACATTGTTTACTGAAGTTGAATAAGCTATTACCTTTGCCCAGGTTATTTGTAACATAATCACAATTATTCTATGATGGCTATGGGGCAAATGACAAAGGATAACAATTAAAAATGTATATAATTAAATTAAATGATAAATTCTGAATTATAAATCTGTAATTATATTTTTCTGCCCATATTATTTTGGAAGAGTATTCTGCTGTTTATTAATGTTATCTTTAACAAACATTTTCACTGACTTTGCGCTAACGTCTCTTGCAGATGTTTAGCGACCTGAAAGCTCAAATTTTGGCTTCACAGGTACTCATTAATAATTTAATTATTTCTTTGTCATTCTTTTCTTTCCTCTAATGCCCTTAAAATAGTATTCAGCCTGGTATTATTAGATTTATAATTTCACGATAGAGGTTTGTTTCATGTATAAGTGCCAGAGGTAATTGAATGTTGTTAATCATTTTCTTCGCTTGCTAAATTTTGCAGCCTGCTGATCAACAGCAACGTCTTTCGTTATGCTTCGATAAACTAATGGCTGATGTCACTCGGAGTTTGGAGTCAAAAAATAGAGACAAATTTACCCAAAATCTGACAGTATTTAGACATGAATTCCGTGTCAAGTAACTACAGGAGGTGGTTCTGAGTACAATCTGTGTGGGATGCTCTGTAAATATATCCATTTGCATGCATATTTCTGCTTCACCTGTCACTCTAGTTTGCAGATCCGGGGAAGTGGTTATGAGCTAAAATCCTATCCATGCTTTCATTTCCAAATAATTTGGCAACCCATATACACTGGGGAGATATCAGAAGCGCATTTTGTTTTATTACCTTGTTGCTATGGGGAGATGGTGTTATTTTGATATGGTTGTATAGATCATGGTGGTCTGTGGAGCAGAAGTATGTTGAGAAAGTTGACAGCTTTAGGTCTGTTTTGTACAGCATATTTTTAAGCTGCTGTAAATCTGGGGTTAGGTTTATGTCAGAGACAGTAGCATTGCTTTCAGAAATGGTTAATTTTATTCTTTTAGCAATAGTCAGAAAAAGGAAAAAAGATCGGGATATATGTTTGATCATCTGGTTGAAGTTCTGTCCAACGTCACATGTTTGCTGCTTTAAGGTTCTTTGGGGTTTATATGGTTATACTCAAGTCTGTTGTATCTTTGGAGATGTGCAAACCTTGATGATACTCTTAACCAACTGGTCAAATTTATTAGCCTGGTAAGAATCTTGTTTTGGTTACTAGCTGCTTCTTTTGTTTGTCTTGATGGGTTGTGTTTTATTGTAAGTTTCATTTTGATTATATAATATCATGTAGAATCATGACGCTGAAAATGCTGATAATTTTATGGGTCGGGTAAAAAAAAAAAGAATGTCCTGTTGTAGTGCAGCCAATTCCTTGTCGGGCCTTAAAAACATTGTAATCATTTCAGTGAAGGTCTGTCATATGGCTGTGATGACACTTAGGAGTGGTTTGGTTGGTTGTAAATGTATTTGATCTAGAAGATTGCTATTTGGAAAAGAAATATATGGAAATAAGGTCGAAAAAGGCAGTTAGTTTGGATATAATTTTATTGTAGTGTAGGATAGAGAAGAGAGAAATTTAAAAATTTAGTAATAAATGATTGTAGAGGATGTGGGATTGTTTGATTGGATAATGTAAAAAAGAGGAGAAAAATGAATTAGAAACCCATGAATAGTGCACTTCTAACAATTTCCTGAATTTTTTTAATATATGTTTATCTTTTAAAACTATTTGCAAAAAGAGGACACCGGCATCAAGCTTATTTATTTCTTGCTCGTCGTTGGGAATGGCGGACCTAGTTTTCTTCCGTTTTTTTTTTTTGGAAAAATTTGCCGTTCCCAATGATGAGTGGTTCAAAATTTTTAAATAAGATTCGGCATTCTGAAATGTGAGCTTCTTATACTAGGTTTGTCGTTGCGAACGGCGAGGTTATATGAAGTTTTACAGAGTATAGAGTTTTTTAAAAAAATTCACCAAGTCAAACAAAGAGTTCACTCTGTGAAATTTCATATAACTTCGCCGTTTCCAACAATGAGTCTAGTATAAAGAACCTCGCTGTTGGGAATAGCGAGTCTTATTTGATACTCTCGAACTACACCCGCCGTTGTGAATAACAATATTCTACAAAAAAATAAAACTAGGCCCGCCGTTCCCAACAAGCACAAAATTACTAAACTCGCTGTTGAGAATGGTGAGTGTAGTTGTTGAGCAATTACTTTGACAAGCCTCATTTTTTCTGCAAATAGTTTCCAAAAATACATATAAAAAATTTCAATTTCCTCGCATTTTGGCTTGAGAACAAGACTTTAAAAATGCTACAATATTCCTTCACCGAAACCATTAAAATCTAACAAAACATTCCTAACAAAACTATGAAAAAGTACTCCCCTAATCATTTTCAATTTTCAATTAGTACTTTTTCATTTAATATTTCAACTTCTAGAATAACTTTATCACTGATTTTATCGATGATCAAATATCAAATACAGTGAATGTATATGTAAATCAAAATACTAGATAACTTTGATCAATACAACAAAACTTAAAAACTTACAATTGTACGAAGAGCCGATCCCTACGGTTGAAACATAGGCAAATTCATTGAATGTTGATCTGCTGGTTCGGTTGTCGGTCGACGAATCGGGACTACCACACCTGCAGGAGTTTGTCCTGTCGGAGATATATATCGTCTCGTCGTCCTCCCGTACCAGCCCATGTAATTCTCATGCACCGTTCGATCAAATGGAGGGATATTACCAATGATTTTGTCAAACCGGTGCAGATTCCATCTCTCAATATATGTCGAAAAGCTGGCGGTCCAAAAATGTCCGGATTGTCAACCCATTCCAGTGATTGAATGCATATCGGCATTGAATGGTTCGGCAACAGTAATCATCTGATGTAGACCAAACTGACGTAGCACTCTATTCACATAATAGAACTCAACTGTGTCGAAGTTGATTAATGGTGCTTTGGTCAACCACAGATCGCGATGAACAAGGAAATAGGCGGTAGTCGAGCAACACGCGCCTCCGTGTAGGGCATCCACACGACGCAATCATCTGCCAACCTGTCCAACTCATCACGGAAGTAGGTTAGGTACCTGTTGGGGTTGACAGTCCATGTAAGATTGCCGGACCAGTACACACCGAGTGGAGGTAACATGTGCTGGTCCTCGGGGAGATGGACCCGGTGGGGTGATTGCTGCCACACTACAGGCAGACCCACGTGAATACGCTCCCAACTCCACACTTGTAGCAATATCATTGGTCTATTCATCTGCACCGAACCAAGACTGCACAAACACAAACTCCTGTAGAGGGACGATAACACGGCACTATCCCAACTGTACTGACTGACTCATCCCAGATCTGCAATCAATGGGAGGTACATCAAAGGGACAGAGTATCCGGTCGAATTTGGGAACATCACACCTCCAAATAGTGTAAGAATATAGGCCCTGCAGTTGCACTGAACCTCTTCATCAGTGGAATCATCATTCAATCGGTCTTTGAATGTGTCCTTCAACCACTTCAACCGAATTTGTTTTCCATTAACTGCTCCGGCTTCCACTTCGACACCGAGGTACTATTCCACTAAATATATCGGGTCAAAGTCCATTGAGCCGGTCACTGCCTGCTCATCAACTGGAAGGCCGATGAGTACAGAGACGTCCTGCAGTGCAATTGTCATCTCCCCAACTATCAGGTGAAAGATGTGTCTTTCAGGCCGCCATCTCTCAAGCAGTGCTGTACGAAGAGGCCGATCACACTTGATGGAGCTCATCAGTGCAATACCATATAATCCACAGTCCCTTAGGATCTCGTGAATCCGTAGGTGCATAGGTAGTGGATGACCCCCCCTAAATGTACATTCCCTTGATTCACCTTCCCACACATCCTTCGAACGGTGATGCGACTGGAGAGTAAGGAGTGTAGGGTCGAGGGGACCTGGATCTCCGGGAGGAATATATGATGATGAAGGAGCTGAAGAAGAAGTACCCGCCACATTTGGATTACTTGGGACCTATACTACAACAACATTTACATCAAAAGACCGAAAAAACATTTTATTGTATGATAATGAAACAAATCGAATATAAACAATTATAAGCTTACATTAGTAAGCACGGTACCTCCACGACGACCACCACGTCCACCGCGAGGAGGTGGGCCAAAAGATGTACGTGGCCCATCGCCGCGAGGATGTCTACTACTAGATCCTTCCTCCACATTTCCCATCGTCCGTGCCATTTTTTATAAAATAGAGTATCATACAATTAAAAACAATCATTATTAACTTTACCAAAATATATAACCTACATATATATAACACATATGAACATACAATCGCTATTGACTATATCCATTTTTACCCCTAATTTCGACATTTATCCACATTCTATCAAGCAATTTCTAACTACATATATCTACATATATATACAACATTAAAAAAGATAGAGTTTGATAAATATACCACAAGCTTTTGCCCAAATTCGAAGAACTACATCTCCACCGCAAGCCTCACCCCCAAATTCGAAGAACTCCACCGCAATTACCCCCAAAATCGAAGCACCCCCAAATTCGAAGTGGCCAATCCAACGGAGATGAGATATTGAAGAATTTCGTGAGTGATTTGACAAAATTTGGTGGGTTAATGGCTGAAATCATATCAATAATTTCTTGGGTTAGGGTTTCGTGACGAAGAGGAGAAGGAGATAGAGAAGAATGAGATCTGTTTTCGAGTTTGGGGGTTGAAGACCCAAACGACACTCGCTTTTTCAAAAAGCGAGTTTGGGATAAATCCCATTGCTTTTTGAAAAAGCGAGTCTAGGTAGGTACAAATCCTACAACTAAGACTCGTTTTCTGAAAAAGCGATGAGGATTTAGCCAAACTCACTTTTTCAGAAAGCAAGTAGGGCGTTTTTGGGAATTAAAAAAAAGTAGGGCAGTTTGGGAAATTTTTTTGAAAAGTGGGATGGCTCGGGAACGTTGCCGACCATCGAGCCCCCAAGCTTGCTGTAAAAGCCACGGGGTGGCTCAAGGTCACTGCCGAGCGTCGAGCCCCCCAGCTTGTTGTAAAAGCTAGGGGATGGATTGGGATCGCTGCCGACCGTTGAACTCCCAAGCTTGCTTTAAAAGCTACGGGGTAGCTCGAACTCACTGCTGAGCGTCGAGCCCCCCAGCTTGCTGTAAAAGCTGGAGGATGGCTCGGGATCGCGGCTGACCGTCGAGCCCCCAAGCTTGCAGTAAAAGCTAGGGGGGCTCGGGATTGCTGCCGACCGTCGAACCCCCAAGCTTGCTGTAAAAGCTACACGGTGGCTCGAGGTCACTGCCGAGTGTTGAGCCCCCCAGCTTGCTGTAAAAGCTAGGGGATGGCTCAGGATCGTTGCCGACCATCAAGCACCCAAGCTTGCTGTAAAAGCCACAGGGTGGCTCGAGTTCACTGCCATGCATCAAGCCCCCAAGCTTGCTGTAAAAGCTAGGGCATTGCATTTGATGCTGACGTCATGGGGGTGGAATTTGACGCATTTGAAATCCTAGTGGCCGTTAGGTCTTGATGATCAAGATTGGTTGGTGAGGATTTTGACGCAAAATTCAAGGTGTTGTTTTCTCTCTATAAATCCCTCATTCCCCCCTCCATTTCTTCACTTTGCCTTCTCTCTCTAAAAGTAGGAGCTTCTCTCTCTAACCTGCCGGCGATGACTTTTACGGTGATCTCTCTGTTCACGGTATTCAGGTTAGTATTTTCTTTTGTAATGTTGCGCTCTCAGTCCGGTTCCGAAGCGAGCTCTTCTGGTCGCTATGAAGGGGATCGTGGGTCGGACTCCACGTCCTGGGATACGGATGATCAGGTTTTGGACGTGGTCCCTCTCCAAAGTCGCAAGCCAGAGGTGGTAGTGTAACCCCTGTTTTTCATTTTATGTATTTTGGAGTGTATTTTTTTATTTTTGTGTATTTTATCTCTCTTGTATTTTTCTGAACCGTATATTGGATTTGTTTTCAATATATATTCATTTTATTTCATTTTGAGCTCCTTGTGTTGTTTGATCGTCGCTTTTGTTCATTTTTCGTCATTTTGATTCTTCACCTCATTTTTGGCATCGTTCTCTTTATTTTATTTTTCCATGGTGATTGTGATGGAATTTTGGTGGTGATTTCCCAAACCTATGATTTTGACTCCTAATTAGATTTTTCAAGAGCCATAGAATTCACTCCTAAATTGTATTCCCAATTGTTATTTACCCAATACTCATTACCCATTTGTATACCTATTACTACATACTAATACCCACAACTCATTAACCCACATTAAATCCTATATATAAACCCCTAAATCCTTAAACCCTAAACCCTAACCCTAATCTCTCTCCCTCTCCTCCTAATCCCGGCCTCCCCTCCTTGTGTGCACCTGGCTGCTCCCAAACCCGGGCCACCCCAGGCCGGCCATCCCCTAAGCCGATCACCATCTCCGACTACAACCCCACCTTCGGCCACCACACAAAACCCGACCACCCCACTTCCTTGATTGCCTAGCCGACACCACCAAAGCACCACCACCATCATCAACTATCATCTATCCCCTTCTCTTGTGGATTCTCAAAGTGGGTATTTGCCACTTTGATCGTTGCTTCAAGGAGATCGTTTGTGGGTGGATTTCGTTCGTTGGGCTTGGATTCTTTGCTTGTAGCGGATTTCGTTTGTGGGTTTCGCTTCTCTTCGTGTTCGGATCGTTTTCATTCCCTAACTAAGGCAAGTAACTTGTACTACAATTCATTGGTTTGATACAAGTCAAAAAGTTCACCTATAGTATAGTTGGGTCTAGAGACAACCCAAGATTGTGTTTCCCTTGATGGGTTTTGTCTCTATTGTGATAATTTGGCCATAGATGACTCATGAGACGAATCTTGATATGTGATAACCTAGGAATTGCCCAATTCTTGATTTTTAGTCATGCATGTGGATAATGGTGTGAATTTGTATTTGGATTAAGACCCAAGTGAAATAATAGGTGTGGACATGTTAATAACCCTAAATCATGATGTTTAGATGCTTGGTAGGTTGTGTTTCAAGTTTGGATGTGTTTGGATCAATATTCTTGAAGTTATGATGTTCTTGTTTTGAAGTGTAAAATCTGTATTTACGTGGTGTTCTGTTTTGATTGCTGTTTTCATCTATGCTACAGCCAGTATCTTGATTCCTGTACAAAAGATGAATTTCAGATAATTTTGTCTATTTTCCAACCCCACTGGTTTTTCTTGATTTGGATTTCGTATGACTGAGTTATGACTGTTTTAGAACAGAGGTGTCGTTCAATTCCAGATTCTGTTTTGGGTTAATTTTGTTAACAAACTATTTTCAAGAACTATTCTATAGATATTATCTTGATCAAATATTTTGGTCAGTGTTTCTTTATGAAGTTAGGGATTACCCAGAATTTTGATGAAATTTAAAGACAAGTTTTATGTAGTGTTTCATGCTCGTTTCTAAAATCTACTCATGCTGTATTTTGCTTACTGTTCAGTAAAGAACTCTATTTTCACTATGATTTCTTACACTGTATGAAAATTCTTTGTGAAATATGAAAGTTAGTAAATCCTATCTATTTCCATGTCCCTTTGGCGGAATTGGATTTCGATTCACTAGTTGCGAGATATCTTACGCTGCGTTTGGATAGTTGTTCCGAAAACAGTTTTCTGAAAACTGTTTTGTGAAAACTGTTTTGCGAAAACTGTTTTCTGAAAATGAGAGTGTAAAAGCTGTTTGGTAATTTTTTCTGAAAACTGTTTTCTGAAAATGTGATTGTAAAACCTGTTTGGTTAAAATTTTTTTCTGAAAACTGTTTTCTTAAAACTAGACTGTAAAATGCTGTTTGGTAATAATTTTTTTTTTGAAAAACTGTTTTTTTAAAAGGAATGTATAAAATGCGGTTGGATAAACCAAATAATCTGAAATTTTATTAAAAAATAGGTATTGGATAATGTGGTTAGAAAAGGTGTTTAGGTTTAAAATTAAATTATAAATTTTTTTTTGGGAGTTTTCATGACAATGAGCTTATAAACGGTGTATGTTTAATCAATTTGCATTAGTTTTCTTATGAATTTTTTTTTCTTTGCATTTACAGAGCAAAGTTCTACAAGTATATGAACAAGCAGCGTGCGACTATGCAAAGTTTTCTTCGCTTTAATTTTTTTTTCTTCTTCGTATCTCCCCATCACTGGCAAGCTTTCGACTATGCAAAGTTTTATCTGAATTGTGTAAGAGTCGGCTAATACAGCAATTATAATATACAAATTTTGAGCGGAAAAAAATTAGCGCTTACTAAATGAAAGTGAAACTTCATTCTTAATCCGTTATAAAGCATCAGATTGTTTTAGAATCGATCATAAAAATTAGAAGCCATGAGCAGCATCACAACCCAACCACAGAAGGATATTGGACACAATATGCAAATATTACAAAGTGAAACTCAGACCTTAACCCCTTCTAAAGCAAGAAGAAGCCATCACAATCCATTAGTAGCCATCAGATGCCATGAGCAACACTTGAAACCATCAGAGGAAGGTATTGTAAACAGCATGGAAATTTTAGATACAAAGAAATCAAAATTTAGTCAAACAGGATCACACGCCATCATCTCCATATTCATGAGAGGAACATGTACAAAATATCCATTAGAAATTTGTGTTTGGTTACATTTATTTCACAAACTGAGATGGGCCAAGCATGAATTTTGCATCACAAGCATGAGAAGCCTTCAAAATTTATAACATACTAACAAGAATTCAATTTTTAATGTGAAAATCACACCTTAACTCCTTACAAAGAAAAAAGAACCCATTACAATCCATCAGTATCCATCATATGCCATGAGCAGCATCAGAACTCATCATAGGACGGTAATTGTCCACCGTATCCATATTTTTCAAATTGAAACTCACACCTTAATCCCTTACAAAGCAAGAAGAAGCCATTGCGACCGATCAGTATCAATCAGCTGTTATGAGCAACATCAGAACCCATGACAAGCATAACACAAGCATTAGTATCCCTCAGCTATTAAAAGGAAAGTAACCAAAAATTAAAACCATCTGTTGAAGCCATCACAATCCATCAGCTACCCTAAAAAACCATGAGCAACTGCAGATCCCATGACAGGAAGGTATTGTACACAGTATGAAATTTTAATCAAAGAAGAATTCAATGGTTTACGTAAATTGGATCAGAGGCCATCATGTCCACATTCATGAAAGGCACAAAAAATGGTACACAACAAACTTTTTTTGCCCCACCATGAAAATCCATCACATTGTGCCAGAACACATTCACTTTTATAACATAGTAACAAGAATTAAATTTTAAAAGTGCAAATCATACCTTAATTCCTTATAAAGTAAGAAGAAAGCCTTCTCACAATTGAGCAAAACCCATCAGTAGCCATGAGCAGCATCAAAACCCATCAGAAGTAGGACATTGTGTACAATATGGAAATTATCCAAATTGAAAATCATACATTACTTCCCTATAAAGGTAGTACTGTGGAATTAAGCATTTAGAAGTCATCAGTTGCCATGAGCAGCATCAGTTCCCATCACAGTAAGGTACATTGTGTACAATATGGATATTTTCATAGTTGCCTAACTCAAATCTTAACCCCTTATAAAGAGAAAAAATACCCACCACAATCCATCAGTAGACCATCATCTCCTACCATAAGCCCTATCAAAACCCATCATAGGAAGGTTCTTGTCTACAATATGGAAATTTTCCAAAGTGAAAATAATACCATACTACTTCATAAATCAAGAAGAAGCCATCACAAGCATTCTTCCGCCATCAGCTAGTAATAGCAGCTTCGAAACCCATCACACCAAGACAGTGTGTACAGTATGGAAATTTTCCATTGTGAAATTCAGTCCTTAGTCCCTTATAAAGCAAAAAAAATACCTTAAACAATCCATCAGTAGACATCAGATGTCATGAGCAACATCAAAGTTGTCATTACTCCAAATAGTATATAGATCAGAATAAAGCATCATCATATCTAGATTTTGAATTACTAGTAATCAATCACAAAATTCTTACATGTGCCTGACATGAATGTAGTGATGATGGCTTCTAATGTTAGTAGAAGGTAACAAAATGTAGCATGCATTTCATTTCTAAGTGTGTATGAAATAAAATGTCAAAACTTCCAACTGTTATATAGGATCAGAATATATCTTCATCATCTCCCCAATTAGTCGTCGGCTTAAAACACATTATCGTAGAACAATTGTTCTACTAAATCATCAACATTAGTGTAGGGCTGTATTTTTTAAAATGCCATGCCAACTACTACTAATTATGTGTCCACCCCATCCGCCACCCATAGTTGAATACATCATTCATTGGGTCAGTTTAATGGGAATATATGATCATAAAAGTGTTGTCTGTTTACGTTAATATAAAAAATAATCTGGATCAGAATCTACCTTATCCATCATATCCAGATTGATCAGTGGCACATGATGGTAAGTGGGGGTGGACACATAACCTTTTCATTGATAGTATATTTCATCATTGCCTAGAACGACATATATTAAAATAACTTTTAATATATATTTAAACAAACTCAGCAGCTCATGTAAGGAGAAAACTCCATTAATTGAACTAAAACATCATAATGCACTTCAAAAAAAACACTGCATGCATCCAACTGCACTACAGTAGTGTCCAAGTACAACCTGCAAATACATCAGTACACCATGGAAACAAAACATCAATACCTGTCACATATCCCACAATCAGAATGAAAATAGAGCGACGAAATCATATGAGGTTGAAGATGCATTATAAACAACTATTTAAACTATCATGATAAGATGAAAACTTTTTTGAGAAAGCATTTGGTTACCCTCTTCTGAAAGGAAATTTTTACTTCTCTTCCAAAATGGGCAAAGGTTAATGCGTATCAGATTTTTTGATTTTGTATGTATGCATCCCACTGAACCAATCATGTGTTATTAGAGGATTGAATTAGTCGTAGGCTCAGAACACATTTGTATGGAACATTTGTTCAAATGAAGCATCAAGATTAGTAAAATATCGTGCATTATTATGCCATGCCAACTATATCTAATCAACTGTCCACCCTCTCCACCACCTATAGTTAAGTATGAAAAGCATTCAATAAATTTAGCATGAATAGTCCACATAATAACCCATCTTGCTTAACATAAACCATAAGGGTCAATACAAATCATCCCCAAGTATGTTTATTTTGATGGATATTCACTGCGGGTGTTCATATTCAGAACTATACAAAACTAGTAGGTTTGTGAAGGGGAGGGGACACACATGCCTCTAAATACAATGTGTGAATCTCATCATAACCATCATACTTAAATCAAATTCAGATGCGATTATCAAATAGATGGGGTTCAAATGGAAGAAAAGCATTTACTACCATATTTTGGAATAGCACAATGAAGCCATGAACAAGTACATTGGGCTATAAAATTACATTAATGTCTTGCATTCCACATTGCCATAGCAATTTCATCTCTTTTAGTATTCATGCGATTCAATTGAGAAGATGACATATCCAAAGGTTGAGATGTTGAAGCATTATCTTCATTGTGTAGATGAGTAATTTGTTCATCTTCTAAAATAGAAAAGAATGCATCGTCCGCTGAATATCGACGTATAAAATTATGAACTGCACAACAGGCTGGTACCATTAGAACTTGTCTGGTGAACATGTAATTGGTCATATACTTGAATATGGGAAACCTTTTTTTTGAATACACCAAAGGTTCGTTCAATGACATTTCGTAGCCTTGCATGCTGTTTGTTGAAAAGTTGCCTATGTTGGGTTGGTGCATGATTAGGCCCTTCGAAGTCTTGCAAGTGATATGGCTCCCCGCAGTAGGGAGCTAAAAACTTTGGCATGTTCGTGTAACCACAGTCTACTAAGTAATATTTATCATTAGCAGGGATTTGCAACAGTCCTTCTGTTAATGCACTTTGTATGACGCGAGAGTCGTTAGCACTTCCTTCCCATCCCGCATAAACAAATGTGAACATCATGTCAAAATCACAAACGGCTAGCACATTTTGAGTTATATTGCCTTTCCGGCCACGACAAGTATTTTGTCGGCTAGCTGGTACGCAAGCATCTATTAATGTGCCATCGGCAACACCATTAGCTCTCTACATTAGTGAATTTGAAATGTACTACTTCAGTGAATACATTTGAAATATTAGAATAATATGGTGGTAATCATGAAGCTAACAAAATACCTTAAACCATGGATAAAAGTCTGTGGAACTACTGATTCTTTCATGTACATGTGTCGTGTTTGAGGGAGTAATGAGAACTACTGCTGCTCTTGCCAAACCTTTCAACACATCAGTAAAATGTCATTCAATTGTTTTCAATGAGTGCTGAAATCGATCACAAGCCGTTCTCATTCTATGACAATGACTGACAATGTACAAAAAAATGGCAACACTTTCCTCAATAAGGACGTGTCTACATTGGGCTTCCTCCTGCGTTTCCTTGAGGTAGTTGACATTTTTAATAAATTGATACAAAGCCAAAAAACAATTTTGATTCATGCGGAATATGCGATTACACTTATCTGGGGGACCATCTAGGATTTCTTGTAGATATTTACGGCCTGATAGTTTAGAAGTGAAACGAGGAATTTTTTTAGACATACTCTCTAGAAACTGAAGTCCCAACAAGTCATCAATCCCGTCACTCTCATCACTTGATGTGTCACTTGGGAAATCCATGAGTATGGTATCAATTGCACTAGTACTTCACTCTGAAATAGTAGAATACACCAAAGGAATAATAATCAAATTTAATTCCTTTATGAAATAGTGGATGTTATATATGAACAGTTACAGTAACATGTTATGTTATCTACCAAAGTTTAACTCAAAAAAACAAAAACAACAACAGCCAATAATAGCAAATGCATCTAAAATTAAACCATTAGCAATGAAAACCGAACACATTGTGCCATTACATATTCACAATATACTGATAAACAAATATTTCAATAAATTGTTAACACAACAATACATTGGGTTGGATCAACTTGAACAAATGAGATCCCTCTACTCATTCGCAAGTTGGTCCAACCACAAGAGTCTAAGATCTGGTTTCATAAGAATGAAACCACGATGCCAACTTTTCTTTGAAACTATGTTATCCATTGCGACACAGAGCATTTTGGGTAAGGGTGGCAACGGGCCGGGTTAGGGCCGGACTTACATAAGCCCGAGCCCGAGCCCGAATTTTTTTGTGTGATCCGAACCCGGCCCGAATTTACATTGGGCTCCAAAATGTGGGCCCAAGCCCGAACCCGAATAAACAAAAAATACCCGAGCCCGGCCCGATTTAAAAAAAACAATTACAAGGTTTGTTTTATAGAAATTAATACAAGACAACATGAGAACATAGCATTCGAGATCTCCTATTCAGATTACAGAGATATAAGATTGAATTGGGAGCTAGGGTTAGGGTTGATGATGAAAAAAAAAAAGAAAAAAAAACTACATATAAATAGGCAAACGCTGCCATGAATGATGAATGAAAGAAATATAGAGATTATGGACTAGGAAGAGAGAAGAGCCTGGGAGAGTGGAAAATCAGGACTGAAGACGAAGCGCTCAGCGACTCGAGGGAGATGAAGGGACGGGTCGATTAGATTTCTGATTTCCGTTGAATCTGATTGAGGAATGACTTGAATGAGGATGTTTTGGGAGTGAGTCAGTGAGATGGATAGGAGATTAGAAGTTTTGAGAAGAGAAGTTAGGTGTTGGTCAATGGTCATACATTAATGATTAATCATTTAATAATTTTAATTGCATACTGGTTGGGAGTTGGGACTTGGGAAAGGAACTGACTTCAAAAACTTCAAATTATATTTTAAATTGCATACTGCATACTGGAGACTTGGGACTTGCTTGGGACTTGGGAAGGGAAATAATTTTAATTGCATACTGCAGACTGGAGTGGTTCGGGTTCAAACTTCAAAACTTCAAATTATATTTTTATAGAAAAATCGGCTCGGGTTCGGGTCGGACCCATACGAGCCCGAATCCGGCCCGAAAATTTTAACGGGCTTATTTTTGAGCCCGGGTCCGAAAAAAATGAAAAAAAACAGGCCCGAATCCTACTAAAAACGGGTCGGACTTAACCGGACTCGGATCGGGTTCGGGTCAATTGCCAGCCTTAATTTTGGGATCAAACCCATCCATGTTATTAACTATTTCAATGCACTTATCAATGGAGAATGGATCTGCTGCATCCGAGCGAACACGGTCTGCGCCAATTTTTCCCATTTTCTTCCTATAATATTCTGCTTTTACAACATGCACATCGGTATTGGCATCAATACAAATATCCATTCTCGAGCTTTTTGTTGCTCGACCACTAGACCCACCAGATCGCCTCTTGTGAGATCCCGAATGTATTGGTTCGTAATCATCATCATCAACCAAATTTACTTGTGGTGCATTGGGTGGGGTGGGGTGGGTGAACTCAAAATTGACCCTCCGTTCCTCATCAGAGTCATACACCCTTTGAGTTGAAGCCCTAGATAGAAAGCCCTGGGCAGTAGACTGACCAAAAATTTTGGTCAAAGCATCATAATTGGCCAAACCCTTCGATTTGAATTGTTTAGCATTAGGGTGTGCCTATTCAAAAATTATGTGTTGTTAGTTTACAAGTACTAAAGTCATGAATAAGTATATTACAATGATAATCACACACTGCATAAAAAAATAAGTTATATGTGAACCTTGACATATGTGTCCCAAACATCGGGCTCGCAAGTGACTGTATGGTTGTCTTCATCCCAACCCATACCACTTTGATTCTTCAAATTGTGAAACTCCCTCTACTGCAGCCTAAGTCGGGAATGTTACAAATGTGATTCAAACTTCCCACTAATTTTTGCCAAACTTTGGATTCAAAGGTCGAACTTTTCAAACTATTTCGATCGACCTCCGCCTCCATCAATTCCATAAATATACGTACATTACATGCTGGCCAAATGACAATATCACTCTCCACCTCAATTGCCTTTCCCTTACTAGTCATCTTCATTAGCCACAGAAACGATAAATATAAAATAACAATCATCAATTGCTCAACTATAACAGTGAACGGAAAAACTATTTTGAGGTCACTATAGCAATTGTAGATGATGTCTTCTATCCAGTTCCAGTTCAATAAAAATCACATTTCAATAAAAATCTCCAATTCCAGTTCAACAACCATCTTTAATCCAGTTCAATTGAAATATCCAATTTTCACAAGTAACAAAAGCGACGTCGACCATAGGATCAGAACACATCGTCTCCAATTTCAGTTCAATAAAAATCTTTATCCCTTAATTCAGTATAGGTCACAAAATAAAAAAACATTTTTTTTTGATTCAGATCTGGAATTAACACATCGACGTTGAACAGGAGGATCAGTACTCATCATCTCCAAATCACAGCATAAAAAAAAATTTTAATCCCTCAAATTGGTACTCCGGCAAAAAAAAAACCAAAAAAGGGGATTTTTTTAATTTAATAGATTTGGAATTAACAACGACCCAAAACAAAACACAAGCAAACAAATTAATTCAATTTTAAACATACCTTGATTTGCTTGCTTTCAAAGCTCAAGAAGTTGTCTCCGACAGATTCAAGCCTCAGTCGGCGTGTGATTCTACTACAACGTTCTCGAAGACACCTTCTTGTAAAAGCAGATATGGTCTCACAAACCATGAATCGACCGCCGAGGAGGTTGAAAAAGGGAAAAATAGAGCGAATCACAGATGAAAGGATTGGCTCTTGATTAGAGTAAAGAGGGAGTGAAGGATACTTGAAGATGGGAGTTTACGGGAGTAAAGAGGGTCTAGGGTTTTCTTTCTGAAGTTACCGTCAAAGAAGAGAGAGAGGAAGGGGGTAACCAAAAAAAGAGAGAGAGCGATATCTGAAAAGAGGGGGTTGGGTTTTTTTCTGAAAAAAGGCCACAAACCATGAGTACTGAACGTGTAACCAAACACATTTTCAAAAAAAAAAATTTCACAAAATGGGCCCAAAACAACTATCCAAACGGGGCCATGTGCCATGAATTGTCTGTGTATGGAATTCGGGGCATTATAGAATGGTATCAGAGCAAACTTCAATAAGTAGTACAAATATAGTGAGGGAATGAAAACTTAGGTGGACATTAGATGTGTGATTTAGTTTTGAGTCATAAATGTTATAGTTATTCAACTTACATTCATGATAATCCTTTTGTATACATTGATGTAATATTGTATGCGAGTGTGTTTTCCTTTCGTATCATGAATGCTATGGTCGGTTTGAACATGCATTTATAATATTTTTCCTTTTCTCTTTCTGTTGGATAGTGGAAGACCAAAATCCTATTGAATACTTGGAGGAAGAGGAATTTTTGTGGATTCTGAGGAAGATCTTGAGGAGGATCAAGAAGAGGTGAATCCCAAGGGAGTTTTTCAGATGATTCCCTTGTTTTCCCTAACCCTGTGCAGATATCAACAGAAGGTGGCTGCTTTACGATGTCAGGTGACCAAGTACCAATGTACGATGAGCCAGCTTAAGGAACAACGGTTGTAAAATCAGAGTGGCACAGCGGAAGCGTGAGATATGCTACAAGAGAAAGGGAAGTCCAAACGACGTTGCAAACAACTACAACAGGAAGTGGTCGAGTTGCTAATGGAGTTCAGCACAACTCGGAGAAACCATATGGGTCGACTAACCATGTAATTCTTTATGTAATAGGACAACTTTTAATAAATGGGATAAAGGCCAAGGTTTTATTAAATACTGGATCTTCGCATACTTTTGTATCTCCCAGATTTGCAAAGGAGGCAGTATCCAGTCCTTTAGGAGAGACATTGATTACTAATAGATACTATGCTGGTTGTGACATCGAGTTCAGAGGAAGAATTTTGGGGATTGACCTTATAGAGCTAGAAGTGTTGGGAGTTGATGTGATCTTTGGTATAGATTGGATGACAATTGGATGACAATATATAATGCAAGTATCGAATACAAAGATAAGATGGTAGTGGTGAAGAAAATGGGAGGACCATCAGTAGCATTCCAAGGGAAGAAGAAATGCAAGGGGTTGATAGCGGCTTTACGAGAAAGAAGATTCTTGAAGAAGTTAAGGTAATTTCCGTGGTCTGAGACTTTCCAACAGTATTTTTGGATGACCTACCAGGATTGTCACCTAAATGTGATGTGAAGTTCAGCATTGATAATCAACTGGGAAGTGCACCGACATCGAAGTGGCTCGGAGTGGCACGTCCGGACGACGATCCCCTCTAAATCGAACGCTTGGATAGCAGGGCAAGCATGCCTCGACCATACAATGACCCGCCCTCATCAGCTTCGACCCTCGGATTGCCATTCGAGGCGCTTAGCAAGGTACCCCCCGAGACCTTATTGATGAGAAGAAACTATGGGACTTAGGAGCCACGCGCTTGAGAATGGGGGAAATTTATAGGCATGTTGAGGAATACTCCTTGATTGTTTCGAACTTCCCCATTTATTGCGGTGAACGCTCCAACTTCTAAGACACCTCGAATTTCTCAAACGAGTGAAGAAATCCAACACGAGTCAACTCACGTGATACCTCAATAGATGAAGAGAAACTCGAGGAGGCCAAGTCTCTAACGTTGAGGGTGGGTTCCCAGTACCTCACACCTCGACTTAGACAGCTAAGACGGAAGTTCGGTCAATAAACAAAAAGGAAAGCATATGGGTTTATCAAAAATACTTTATTCATTCATGAAAACCAAAATACAAAAGCGGTGGCTAGTCCACGAGATGGCAAAAAACAAAACCTAAGATCTACTGTTTGAAGGAAGACCAATGTTCGATGATAGGAGCGGTGCGCTCTTCAACGATCTCGGGGATGGGGTTGACTAGTTCGTGGTTGGTCAAACCCTCCTCAACCGTAGGAGGAATCGTGCTACCCTCTTTCCCCTATAAAAAAAGCCCCAGAGATCGAGATGCGGATACACTGCCCTGATGTGCTGAAAAGCGCGATTGTACCCCTGGTCTTTGCCTCGAACGATCTCGACTAGAGCATCATCATATGCCTTCACCATCCCCCTCTTCTTCACTTTCCACGACAGCTTCTCATTCACTAGCTCCTCCATCTCTTTCGAAAGCCCCTCCTGGGCCTCCTTCTCCTTCTCCATCTCCACCTTCAACTCCCTCACTTGCCTCCCGATACCGTTGTTCCGGTCAAGAAGCACCTTCTCCCCCGCGTAGGTATGTTAAGCCCATTGGAGGAGATGTTCCCGCCTCTTCTGCAGCTCGGCTCCGAGGATGGTCGCCTAAAAAAATATCGGGGTGTGCTTAAAACAAAGAAGAGAGGGAAGAAAATAAGAAAAAAAGTTATAAATAATGCCTAAAAGGGGAGCCTTTCAATAACAGAAGCTTGCGCCCAGCGGCAGTAAACATCCTCCTCAGATTCCTTGCTGAGGCCCTTCCGATCTCGAGGGGTAGCAAGGTGGGTAACCACCTCCAAGGCATTGGGGCGATCGGTCGAGAAGTCCACGTCGGTTAAAGGCCATGTAGGCACCTACACCCTTGCTTAGGGAGGCAGCTTCAGAACTGCCACTGTGTCTTTCGGGGATGGAGCAGCGGGCTTCTCTGCCTCCTTCTTAATGGACGTATCGCCGCCTTGACCTTGGGGGAGGGAGGGGGGGGAGGTGGGGGTGGGGGGGGGGTTGCCACCTTTAGATTTCTTCTTCGCGAGCCCTTCCGTATCTAGAGGAGATGGACGCTTTTGCGCCTGATCCGACGTCGTGGCCTTTGACTTCACCTTCAGCTTCTCCTCGGTCCTCATAGCTGCACGTTTTGCCTTAATTATTTCATTGGCCACCATTTCCACTGGACAAGAAGACGAGAAGGGGAGATAGGAATAAAGGGTAACTGAAATAAAAACTGAAATAAAAGGAGAGACAAGCAAGCAAAGATGAAGGTTTGAGAGCTTCTATATAGGCAAAAGAGGACATTAATCACCGTGTCAAATACGTGACCTCACTTGGATGCGCACATGAGCTTGCACGGGAAGATTCCCGAAGGCTTAGCTTCTTCCTCAGTGTGGTATCTGACTCCAAGTCAGCAGACTAAAAGTCAGTAAGGAGTCTTCGGCGTGTTTGTAACACCCTGCAAAATAAAATGATTTATTTTGCATTATTAAATAATATTAAATTGGTACAGTTGACTATTTTTACTATTTTCTTGAAATTGCAATTCTGCATGTGCAACACAGGTGCAAGGTTAGAAAATTTTGAATTCTTAAAATTTTATGGATAATGATTGATTTTCCTCATTTATTTACAATATTATAATTTTCAGATTTATTTGAATTAATTGGATTATTTTATGAATTTGTCGATTTTACACGTGCAAAACACGTGCAAATAATTATTTTTGGTGCAAATCTCCATTTTTAAATTTCTGAATAAATTTTTCTATTTAGAATTGAGTATATCCTAAATTTTGGGATTTTCTGAATAAAGAAACTATTTTTATAAATACTTCGAAAGAGATGGATTTTTATGTACAAAGTCGTTTGGATCTCAAACAAATAATGAAAATTCGTTTTTGGCTGCTTTTGGGCTTTCTATGGTCATTATTAAAGATAAAATTTATTTAAATTTTATTTAGAGTTGATTTGGTAAAGATTTAAACAAATATGGTATTTTTGCAAATATGAAATTTAAGTTAGACCTTGTGCAAATATTTTTCTTGGAAACTAAAAGTCATAAATTTTATTTGAAAAATATAATATTTATTAGTAGATAATAATTTTGAATTTTCTGGAATTTTACGAATATTTTATGACATATTTGCAAATATTACAAAGAGATGAACTTTTGTGCAAAATTACCACTTGGAGTACAAACCTGAAAATTTTCAATTTCTGGGCTATGCTTGATGGCCGGCTAACTCAGTAGTAAAGGTATTTTGTTTTATTTTAATTTATTTGACTTATTTAACTAATTTATTAAAGAAAGGTCTATATATGTAAAGGAATAAATTATTGAAGGATATTTTCATAAAACTTATAAAACCTTAATTAAATTAGGATCCTAGCTATTTATTGCTGGCTACAGCCGACTCCCCCTCTGAAAAAAATAAAAGAACTATTTTTAATATCATTCTTGTAGATTTTCCAAGCTTGGAATCTTGGATTTTGCTAACGAAGGGCTTTTCTTATTCTTTATTAATTCGGTTGATTTCTTCATTGAGGTGAGTGACATATATTCAATTTATTATTGTTCTATGCATGTTATGTAACCCTCATTTTTGCAAATACGTATTTTCTGTGTATTTTCTATTTTAAAAATTTTTGTAAATTATTTTTCTGCTTTCAAATTCTTCTGTTAAAATGTATTATTGGATCTTCTGTTAAAGCCTATTCTAATCGATAATTTTATTTGTGACTATTTTCCAATGAATTTATATCGTAATTCAAATCCTATTATTGTTGTTACTATTGTTATTATTATTATTATTATTATTATTATTATTATTATTATTATTATTATGTTTATGTTTATGATTATTATTATTATTGTTAATAAACTAATTGTTTATAAAATTTTCGGAAGCTTATAGACCATAATCTATATTTTTATTTTTATTAGAGTATGGATTTTATGTGTACCATTTTATTTAATTAAATAATATGTAATATTATTTTGCTCGTTATTATATTTTGGTTTGATTCAAATACAGTCTTGATCATTTCATGAGGTCTTACATTCTATTGTATTTAGTAGTATTTGAGTATTAATTTGATGCATACAAATTAATTAATTGTGTTACTATATTATTGTTGATCTATTTATTCATTTATTTTTCTAAAACTCAAGCCCATTTTCTTATTGGATTTTTTTAAACCCAATACCCAATAGTCGTTTACCCATAACCCTAATTTTACCCCTATATATAACCACTTTAACCCTAAACTAATTACTTAGACCACCACTTCGACCATTGCCTACCTCCGAAACCTCCACCTCCATCCCTCGCCTTCCTGATCTTAGACCACCATTTCGACCATTGCCTTCTCCACCATCCCCTCGACGACCCTGCTTACCACCACCCGCACCCCCATTGCCGGGCATCCTCCTCCCCGCCCTCATTCCACCCAGTCGAGCCCTGCCACCCCCCCCCCCCCCCCCCCCCCCCCCCCGCTGTCGCGACCACCCGTCTCTGCCCAACTCCTTGACCACCGCCTGTGCTCCCGCATCTCATCGTCCTCGTCACCTCCCCTCACCGACCTTTCCTGTTTTCCTGCCAAAATAGAGCAAGCACAGCCACCAACTTCATCTCCTTCTCCTGATCGCCATCGACTCCCCATTGTCGCCGCGACTACACCACCGCGATGCCCTGTCACCAGCCAGCCACCACGATCCAGTTGGCGACCGCCATCATTGACAGCCAGAGCCAAGCCATTGATGGGATGTTGTTTGGTCAAGTTTTGATCAAGTGAATTCTGGGCCGTCCGATTCTCCTCTTGATCATCACGATCATGATGATCATCGAGATCTTGATTATCTGATCTCCATCATCATCAACTAGATCTGGACCATATCCGACTGACCTGATCACCCTTGATCATCATCATCTTCATCAGGATCTAATCAGATCTGGGCCGTCGATCATCTTGGATCTTGATCGTTGAATCTAGCCATCCGATTGTGTTCATGATTGTTCGTGTCCGTTCGTTGTATCGTGTTTGTGCCCGGGAACCTGTTCCCGTTATTCTCGCTCTTTGCACCGTTTCTGTCGTCGACTATAAGGCAAGTAACTTATATACTTTTTCTGTTGCATATACAAGTACTAAATACTGTCTATAGTATAGTTGTGTTCTAGTGACAATTCTTGTGCAAAACCCCTCTTATATCTTGTATCTATGTGTTGATTTGCCCATAGTTGTCTCATCACACTCACGACATGAATTTAGACTTAGATCTAATTAAATCTCTGTTGCATATATGTATGTTGGTTGTGATCCATTAGAATTGTGAATCTTGCATGCTGGACGTGTTACTAGTAGTATATCCTGTTGTTGATCTGTTAAACACCCTATACCATGTTGTTTGGACATCTAGTATACCCTATTTTACGTTTTGTTATGATTTGGATGAGTTTCCTATGATCTAGTTGATTTTATGCTTGAAGAATAATTTTGTCCTTGTTGTTATCCCGTTTTTGTTCAGTATTTTAGACCCTACTAAGATCAGTATATGAAAATTATTTGTGAATATGAATTATAGAGAATTCTGTCTACTTTTCATAATTTCTGACAGATCTCAGTTTCGATTTGTGAGTTGCAAGTTATTGTTGTTTTACTACAGATGTGTAGAAAATTCCAAGATTTTGTTTTATATGAATTCTGTATGGTGATTTATTTTTATACTGATGTTAAAGGTAATATTTTGATCCAATATTGTGTTGAGTACAACTATGACTTAATTGGGATTAACCCCTAATTTTTGTGGATTTGATTGATGTCTTTTATAAACTATTCTTTGCTTGCAAACAACTGCTGTACTTGTAGAATTTCCATACTGTTCAGTAAAGAACCTTAATTTTAACCTGATTCTATTTACTGTTTATAAAAACCTTATGAATATGAAATGTAGCCTACTGTATCTATTTTATCACTCTTTTGACGGATCTGGATTTCGATTTATATTTTTTAATTTATTGCTATTTGAGTGCTACTGTGTTTATGATTTCGGATTTACAAAATTGTTGTATCTTGCTGTTTTCTGATTTTATTTGACTATACTATATATGTTGGAAAATTATGAAATTATATTTGCTGATACTAAACATACTAGGGAATACCCCAGATTGTTATTGGATTTAATCAGCAAGTTTTTATGCCGTTTTCCAGTTTATGAATACAAACTTCTGATTTCTGGCTGAACATGTTTTCTGGATACAATTCTATTTTGGGTTTTGTTTTTGTGAAATACCATATGAATTATATATATTTTCTGGATTCGGCCGAGAGTCTATTTTCCAAATTTTCTAACGGATCCAGGTTTGCATGTTTGTGGCAACGGGAATCCCATATTCGGTGCAGTACTGCCTTGTTGTCCTGAACTAGAATTTTCGTTGTCCTGCCCTTTTATGAGTTGTCTTTCATCTGTACATGTTTATCTTTCAATCAGAACCTGTTACTTGTAAATGCCATGTTATTCTTGTCCTGTTTTGTAACACATACATGACTGTTTGATAATAATAACAAAATAATCAAGCCGGGGTTAAGGGAAGGATCTAGTAGTGGATATTATAGAAATGTGTACTTGGAAGGGGGGCCGTGTTTCCCACATGATTATTTGTTATCTGTTACGTGTTTCATGACTACATGATGCACGATTCTGTTATCTGATTACCTGACTGCACACATCCCTATAGGAAGGTGTACTCAGAAGAGAACCCGTAGGTTCTATCTGTTTGTATCGAAATCTGTTATCTGTTTATCTGATACCTGAGCACACGGCCCTATACAGTCCACTACGAAATCTAAATGCAAACTTGTTTGAATGTACCAACTATGTGGTAAATGGATGGGACGCATAAAGTTCTACCTAGATAGAAATAAATACAAGACTTGACATAACCTGACCTCTGTTATCTGTTTACCTGTTACATGCTACCTGACATCTGTTATCTTTTTATCTATTTGTATGACACCTGGCATCTCTTATCTATTTACCTGTTTGCATAATACTTGACATTTGTTACATATTACTTGTTCCAGTTAGCACACCATGTTACTTGATTCTAATTTTCTGATTCATGTTAGATATTTGGTTTTGCTCTTTCATATCTACTCCATGCTATGTTTGTTTCCATTGTTACTCTATGTTTGTTTATCTTTTTTTGTACTTGTGCCTGCATTACAAGCGGCCCGTAACTTGCAATGACGAGCATTTTGTTTCTCTTTCCTTTTTCCTGCAATTTGTTAAATTGCAGATTATGGTGACCAGTTGCCTGATAGAGTTGGTAATCTGAGATTCTAGTTGCTGAAGTTCTTGCTATTATTATTTCCTATTTCTTATTTTGAATAAATGTATCTGCTACTTGGATTATTTGTATTGGGCTTTTTGTTCCAGACTTGTGTTTTGTTCTAGACATTATTATTTGAAATTCAGTATTCTTGTTTCTTTTCAAGTAATCTTGTTGACTATATTAATTCAGTTATGTATGCATGGTTGACTATTCTTCATGTATCTCCCTTGTTTATACTTGTACTTGTTGTAAAGATCCTAACAGCTTATGAATGGTGAAAGCCATTCGCTGGACTGAGTCACATATCCGTATTCCGTATTTCCTTTTTTGGGAAGCAGGGCGTGACATGTTATATATGATGGTTTGTGTAGTAGAATACATGATAAATGATTGTATGATGAAGTGATGATGAATGAGTAATTAAAAATAGAACTTTCTGAATAAAGTGCAATGAATGATTAAATCTACTGTATAAATGACTTAAGAATGTTAAGAACTTAGTATGAATCATGGGTATGTTCTTCTTCTTCATGTTCTTGCTGAATTGATTTTATATAATGGGATGTAAGACTTATAATGCACAAAAATGAATAAAGTTGGATTCTTTCACTGCTGAAGGGTATATGTTTCTGTTTGGTGTTTTGGTTGGACGGAACTTGACTAAATGAATGTTGTGGATACATATAATCAAGGGGAAAACAAAAATAATTAGTTTGTTTATGTGTATAACAAGTTGTAAAAGGATTTTAGAATCAAGATCAAGTTTTTATGCTTTGAAGATTGAGTTTTGTCTTCGGATCTGATGAGCAAGTCGAAAGTGAAGATTTTGTGTTTTTGTGATGTTTTCAAGTGAATCGTTAACTTATATTGATACTGAGATTGAATTAAACTTGATACTACTCTTATACACTGAATCTTGTGAGTTGTGCTGATGCATATACATATATATATACACCTACTGTACAGTCAAGCTTTTCAAAATAATTTTGAGCTGTCTAAAACTGTTGTATGTTCCAGTTTGGAACGAGTTTTTGACTTAATTGCAGATGAAATTTTCTAAAACTTATAAAATAGAAATTGTAACTCATGCGTCTAGTTTTCAGAACAGTTGATGGATCCTCAATCCGACTTAAAGATTGTAAGATATGAATTTTTTTCTACTGTACTGTCAAGATTTTCAAAAGGATTTTAAGCTGTCTAAAACTATTGTATGTTCCAGTTTGGAACGAGTTTTTGACTTAGTTGCAGATGGAATTTTCTAAAACTTATAAAATAGAAATTGTCGCTCACTGGGTCTAGTTTTCAGAACAGTTGACAAATCCTCAATCCGACTTCTAGATTGTACGATATGAATTTTTTCGTACTGTACTGTCAAGCTTTTCAAAAGGATTTTGAGCTGTACAAAACTGTTGTATGTTCTAGTTTGGAATGAGTTTTTGACTTAGTTGCAGATGGAATTTTCTAAAACTTATAAAATAGAAATTGTAGCTCACTGCGTATAGTTTTCAGAACAGTAGACCCAATCCAACTTATAGATTGTAAGATATGAATTTTTTTCTACTGTACTGTCAAGCTTTTCAAAAGGATTTTGAGCTGTCTAAAACTGCTGTATGATCCAGGTTGGAACGAGTTTTTGATTTAGTTGCTGATGGAATTTCCTAAAACTTATAAAATAGAAGTTGTAGCTCACTACATCTAGTTTTCAGAACAGTTGACGGATCATCAATCCGACTTATAGATTGTAAAATATGCAATTTTTTACCACCGTACTGTCATAGTTTCAGATTTTTAATCTATATGATTTTCAAAGGATTGATGTTTTGTGATTTTTCTATAACTTCAAAATGCGAAACTCAGTTATTTAAGAGATTTAATCTCAGATTTTATTTAGGAAATTTTGTGAGTATTCAGATAAATTTGGATTTGTGTAATTTAAAGAAATTTTCTTAATATAAACGATTTGGTGATGGAATTAAGAAATCTTATTGTGAGAATTGTGTTGATATTTTTTAGAAGTTGAGTGGGATTCTTGTAAACCAGCAGATGAGTTGTCGTGGTTATTGGCCAGTTGGGCTTTAGGTTTGTTTTGGTGGAATTAAGTCCGGTAGGGTACACCAACTCTAGAGAGGAGAAAGTTGTGTTTTAATTAATAATAATTAACTTAAGGACAGACACTAGTGGAGATGTGATAGAATTTGGGAAACGTAAGTATGGCTCTGTTGTTAGTCCAACGGATGTATTTCAGGACTGTGTGTTGTTGTGTTCCGAGAGGACAGTTGGTATGTTCACGTGTCGAGGGTCGGCAGGCTTATTCACGGAACATATGGTGCATTCGTGTGTCGAGGGTCGGCATGCCTATTCACGGGATGTGCTGTGTATCTGCACGTCGAGGGTCGGCAGGCCTATTCGTAGGGTACACGGCAGGTAGGTGATTCTCCGGTTTTAAAGCTATGCTTACATGATGTTTGCGCGTCGAGGGTTGTTAGGCCTATTCGTGAAGTGTTCTAGATCTTGTTTTTATCACCGTAGTAGGATTAGTTGCATAACGTGGGATTGAACCCTATAATGTACAGAACGATAAGGGCTTGCACCGGACCTATGTAGTATGAAATGCATAGAATCCGACAAGTATGCATTAAAGAGTCATCATACTGCATTTGTGTTTTCTTAACTTGGTTTCATGCATGTTTGTTTTCTGTTTTTCTTTACTTGACACTTAACTTAGTTTCACTTGATGTTTTCATGCTTTATTTATCGTTATTTCATTATCCATGTATTACTACTGTGGGAATGTGTTGATTATGAATTTATTCTTTATGCTTCATTTAAATTATATTTCATTTGATGTCACTCACACCGTTATGGCTGACTACTGTAGTTTTGGGGGTTAGGGTTATCTTTAGCCTCATATTTTACAGGTAGGTATCGTTAGCTTGGGAATTGATGCATGTGGTAGATTGATAATGTGGCTTATTCAAATTGTAAAAGAATGGGTTGTAAAAGAAAGATGTAATTCAAGGTGTTAATTTTCCGCTATGCTATGTAAAGAATTGTTGTGATAAAAAGTTTTAAATTTTCCTGTATTTGGTTTCTGTGTTTATGATTACAATTGAAGTTGATTCTGAAATTTGTGCCAAGTATTTATAATTTTTAATTATTGAAAATTCGGGGCGCTACAAGTTGGTATCAGAGCATGCTTCAATTAGTAATTTTAAACATGGCATGGGGAATAAACATAAATTGACATTTAATGTGTGAGAACCTAGGCGGACATTAGATGTGTGAGTACGCAAGTGGACATTAAATGTATGGATACCTAGGTGGATAGTAGAAGTGTGAGTACCTTGATGGACATTTGATGTATGTGACTTGATTGTTTGATCACGAAGGCATGTAGTGAGATTTAGACTGTTTGTATACTTAGACTCAAATAAAATTTCTTTATCGCAAGTGTATTGGTTATTTTTGCAGAATGCGTATACTTTTCTCACTAGCTTTTTTTGACCTCTTTTGTTCGCTTTATGCATTTGATATTTTATTATGTAAAGTATTACCCCTCAACTTGTATCTTTTCTATCTTACTTACTAATGTTCACTATATCTTTTCCTATTTTACTCACTGTGTATAATTTTTGGATTCTATGATTTTCGCCAGTATTATTTTTCAGTTATTAAATTTAATTATCTTCTGTTACATTCTTTTAATTTTTTATTCTCCATATTTTTTAAATGTTCCTTAGTTTTGTAGTTCTCACTCTTGTATCCTATCACTTTTACTGTTTTACATTTGTTTGCTTACTAGATAACTTTTGTGTAATTAACTTATTTCTACTTTTTATTCGGTTTCTTTTATTGTTAGTGTTTGATTTTATTTTTAGTTTCTATATCTCTTACCGAGTTTGTATTATTTCTATTCATTAGTACAATCATTAAGCTTTTCCTAATCGTCTTGTTTTTTCTTTTAAAATTGTTTCTATGACTTTACTATTGGTTCTTACTTTTTATTCTTTTGTCCAAATTTTTATTTTGCAACTTTTGTTGTAATTCAACAGTGCATCCTTTAGCATTTCACAAGCTCATTTTTATTTTGCAACTCTTACTCATTTCTTTCTTGACGTTTTTATCCTTCTTACTTCCATGCACTTTTATGTTACTCGTATATTTTGCTATTACTGTTACATATTACATTAAGTTTGAATTACTATGTGTTAAGTTGTTATTGCTACTCCTATTTTCTTTCATTATTGTTTTCAATATATTATAAATTTTGATTTTTCAATATTTACTTTCCTTTTATATATACTTGGATTTTTCTATACTATCATTATTTTGCATTGTCTTATTTATTTCGGAGCATTTAAACTTGATTGTAATATTTTACTCATATAAATATGATATATCTCTGCACATTTAAATTTGTATTATTAATTATGTTTTTGCACCTTATATTCAATACTTTTATTATTATTTACTGTTTACTGCTTTTGTTATATTTACTTTTCACCATTTATAGCTACTTATTAACTTTGTTGCTTTATACTTCTCGAATGTACTATATGCACTCACTACTTATATTTTACTTTATTTTTATTATCATTACATTCTTGATTTCTACATGTACTTCCTACCAATTACTATAAATGTACCATATATTTCAACATACTTGCTATGCATATCATTTTACACTTGTTTAATTCCTACATTACTGTATATTTTATAATATATTTATTATGTAAATTTACTACACTGCATATTTATTTTTCTCATTCACATTCGCATTTATGCTTATGCATGTATTTCATTCCGTTTACTCCTTACTTTTATAAATTATTTTCACTACTACTAATTTGTACTATTGTGTTTGATATTTATAATCCATAAATCTATTTTAATATTCCATCGTGTGACTTTCAACTCCATTTCTTACTTTTGCTACTATTTTTATTTCACGAATTTCAAAACATAACATCATACTTAAATTAAATGTCCAATATCCCTGTGCATATGGAAGGTTACATCTTCCATTTCACCATTTCGGTGTAACCTGATGTTGAGATGGCAAATATGCAACTAGACATCAATGGAGGCAAATTGCAATTGGATGTCGGGGAGGCAAAATGTGCAACCGAATATTTAGGTGGCAACCTGCAACCTGATGTCGTGGAGACAAATCAGCAACTTGATGTTAAGGATGCAAGTCTGCAGCTAGACATCAATGAGGCGAACCCACAATAGAAGAGATTTTCTACCTGTTTGCAAATTGATATTTCAAGACTTTTACTTATATAATGATACTAATGGTAAAGAAATTTTTTCTTTATGACATTTTGTTTATACAATTACACTTTATGTTTCCATGTAATTTGAAGTAGTATAGTTGATTTTACTCTATTTTGTCTTCACGAAATTTTTACATTTATGTTAAGATTGAGTACATCAACTATGGTCTAAGCTTTCGTTCTATTGTAATTACTATTTATTGCTACTGTTTCCCAATTCAGTAGCATTTTATATTTCGCACTTACTTTTGTTTCCACGTCCTAATTAATGATTTGACGCATACTTTTGTAATATTCAATGAACTTCTTCTTTTAAGTCTTCTTGCATATATATTTTGGTCTATTTTGCTCGTTATCCTTTAATGTGCTTTTAGAGTATTGATTATCATGTCAACATTCACTAGTATACTCATTATTCTTTGTCTTGTACATTCATTGTTATTAATACTTTCTTTACTTAGCTAAATTTGTTCGTATTTCTATGTATCTTGATTGGATATTTTTCTCAAAACTATTTTTTATATATAAACATTAAGTTTGAGTTCCTTCGTTGTTTGTATGTTTATCAACCTTTTTATATTTGGATTTTATCTCTTCACTTTTGACTTCTTATTCTATAAGAATAGTTTTGCTATTTTTTTATGTATGTGTATTCAATTGGATTTCTTATGCTTTTGTCATGTCAGTTTCCACCTTTTACTCTTCGAGCTATAATTATATGCTATTTTTGTTTTAGTCAATAATTAAACCAGACTAAAATAATGATAAAGTATATTTTCGAAATTGTCTTGTAAGTTTTGTATTTTGTTTTCTTTTACTTAGAGTAGTTCTGAGGATAGAACTATTCTAAGGGGGGAGTGATGTAACACCCATTATTAAATAATATTAAATTGGTAAAGTTGATTATTTTGACTATTTTATGAAAATTGCAATTTTGCACATGCAACACATGTGCAAGGATAGAAAATTTTGAATTCTTAATATTTTATGGTTAATGATTGATTTTCCTCATTTATTTACAATATTTTAATTTTCATATTTATTTGAGTTAATTAGGCTATTTTATGAATTTGTCGATTTTACACATGCAAACCACGTGCAAATATTTATTTTTGGTGCAAATCTCCACTTTTAAATTTCTGAATAAATTTTCCTATTAATAATTGAGTATATCCTAAATTTTGGGATTTTCTGAATAAAGGAACTATTTTTATAAATACTTCGAAAGAGATGGGCTTTAAGGTAAAAAGTCGTTTGGATCTCAAACAAATAATGAAAATTCGTTTTTGGCTGCTTTTGGGCTGTCCATGGTCATTATTAAAGATAAAATTTATTTAAAATTTATTTAGAGTTGATTTGATAAAGATTTAAACAAATACGGTATTTTAGCAAATATGAAATTTAAGTTGGACCATGTGCAAATATTTTTCTTGAAACTAAAAGTCATAAATTTTATTTGGAAAATCTAATATTTATTACTAGATAATAATTCTAAAATTTCCAAATTTTTACGAATATTTTATGACATATTTGCAAATATTACAAAGAGAGAGACTTTTGTGCAAAATTAGCACTTGGAGTACAAATCCGAAAATTTTGAATTTCTGGGCTATGCTTGATGGCCGGCTAACTCAGTAGTAAAGGGATTTGGTTTTATTTTAATTTATTTGACTTATTTAACTAATTTATTAAAGAAAGGTCTATATATGTAAATGAATAAATTATTGAAGGATATTTCTATAAAACTTGTAAAACCCTAATTAAATCAGGAACCCAGCTATTTATTGATGTATACAGCCACCTCCCCTCTGCACAAAACAAAAGAACAATTTTTATTATCATATTTGAAGATTTTTCAAGCTTGGAATCTTGGATTTTGCTAAGGAAGGGCTTTTCTTATTCTTTATTAATTCGGTTGATTTCTTCATTGAGGTGAGTGACATATATTCGATTTCTTCTTGTTGTATGCATGTGTTATATGATGATTTGTTTAGTAGAATACATGATAGATGATTGTATGATGCAGTGATGATGAATGAGTAATTAAAAATAGAACTTGTGAATAATGTGCAATGAATGATTAAATCTACTGTATAGATGACTTAAGAATGTTAACAACTTAGTAGGAATCATGGGTATGTTGTTCTTCTTCATGTTCTTGTTGAATTGATTGTATATAATGGGTTGTAAGACTTATAATGCACAAAATTGAATAAAGTTGGATTCTTTCACTGCTGAAGGGTATATGTTTCTGTTTGGTGTTTTGGTTGGACGAAACTCGACTAAATGAATGTTGTGGATACATATAATCAAGGGTAAACCAATATAATTAGTTTGTTTGTGTATAACAAGTTGTAAAAGGTCTAGAAACTAGACTCCTGCTATTCGCGCTGCGATCAATAGCTGCTCCGTCCTGATGAGCCATTGCTCGGCTTCCAACGGACCTTCCGTACCAGAGATTTGTCTAGGTGTAGCCTCATGAAGTCTGCTACATTGCCAGGTTTCGGTGGCAGCACCCCAGGCGCAAGTACAAGGGGCTCTCTTTTGGCAGCTTCCATAGTCGCCCTCATCAGTTCACCATGTTCTTGTTGCATCTGCATCATTTGTTGCATCAGCCGCTCATTCTGTTCACGCTGCTTCTGCAACATTTGCACAATAGCGGGCTCCTCTGACTGATCACCCCCAGATTGGGAGGACGAAACATTCTTACGATCGATAGCCTGCACAAACCCAAAACAATCAGTATCCAGATCAAGTTGATAATTAATTTTTTTCATGCAATTACAATTTCTGTTAAATATTGAGTTAATACTGACTGAGTCAAGCCTGTCTAATGTATTAACACATTAGCTAAACCTGACTCTGATACTACTAAAAACCTTGTTACGCCTCGCTTCCCAAAAATACGGAATACGAGCGCGTGACAAAGCCCAACTAATGATTTTCATCATTCATGAGCTGTGGGATCAACTCAGCATCATAACAAGAATATAACAAATGTACATAACCACGCATGCATGAATAATTTATTAAACAACAGAAAACAATTTGAAACAAAATAATAATAATATCTCAAATAGTTCTCAAATCTGAATCAAAAGAATAAAACTCGGGAACATAAGTCCGTTACAAGTTTTTAAGTAGCAAGAAATAAATAATTCAAGAAAATAAAATATCTAAGCAAGTCCTTGCTCCAAGCGAAGCTTAGAATGTCTGCTCACCAATTCCAGCAGGCAACACGTCTCCAAAGTCTGTATATATATATATATATATATATATATATAAAGGAGAAAATAGAAAAAACAAGAGAAACGCCCTTAGTAGTTAGGGCCGCAAATAATAAAACAAGTACAAGCAACATGGAACAAGATTTGGAATCAAGAATGTAATAGGAATGCAACAAGTAGTGGGGATTCAAGAAACTAGCTAGCAAGAAAGACATCTCAAGTGACATGGTTGGGTAACAAGTACTAATAGTGGAGTAAGTGACAAGTGAACATGTAATGGTATCAAGCATCAAGTAACAAGTATCAAGTACAAATGTCAAGTAACAAGTAACAAGTCTCGAGTCTTGTGTCAAGTTGTCAAGTACAAGTATCAAGTCTCATGTATCATGTAATCAAGTGTCAAGTAAGCATGTATCAAGTTCAAGTTTCATGTATCAAGTCTTGTGGTTATTACTATCTAGGTAGCACTTCATGTGCCATCCTTTTATCACATGGTTGCTACAGTCAATGCAATTTTGTTTAGGCTTAGTAATGGAGTTTATAGGGCGGTGTACTCAGGTATCAAGTATTAAGCAAGCCATGCTCATGAATCGGGTAATCATATAACTAGTTCATGTGTCAAGTCATAACAAGACAAGCCATGAATCATATATATACTAGTTCATGAATCAAATAATATACTAGTTCATGAATCGATTAATAATATACTAGTTCATGAATCAAATACTATACTAGTTCATGAATCGATTTATAATATACTAGTTCATGAGGCATGTATCAAGTGGAAAACACGGGCCCCCTTCTGAGTACACTTACCTATATTGTCCACCACTATGGTCTTTCCCTTAAACCCCGGCTTATTATTTATTATTATTCTCAAGAAAGCATGAAAGTGTGCGAAACAAGTCAAGTAAACATAATCAAGAACATGGAACAAGTCTAGGCTAGGTACGATACAAGTTTGAGGGTCAAAACAAATAAAAATATCAAGAACAACGAGAATCCCAAATCTGGACAGCATGATGTTGCTGTACCAAAATCGCGATTTCCGTTTCTACAAGATAGCAAATATGGATCCATCAGAAGGTTTAGAAACTAGACTCCTGCCCGGTTCCAATGCATATAATTAAGGTACATAAAAGTTGTGGTAACATGTGTCAAAATAGCAAACTATACAGCTTTTGTGTTCAACCAGAATTTGTGCATATGAGTTTATACATATGAAACAGGGTTGAAACATTATTAATTAATTCTGAGAAAATTAGGGAATATTCTTTAGGGTGTCCAGTAACAACATGCAAAATTTCAAGTTATTTACTTACTGGTAGCATAGTTAAAATAAATTGTAAGCTAAAGAGGTGCAGCAGTTTTTGTGAATCTGCGACTAACGACACAGCAGCAGTAAAATTGCGATATTTCCTAGACCATAACTCGGAATTTGAAAATTCTGGATGTTATCGACAACTAAACGCTTAGGGCTATATTTCATATTCAGGTCTCAAGTTCATATTTTGATTTTATAGGGGTCGAAACAGCAAGTAAAGACAAGAATAGCAGTAAGTGTGAATTTCTTTTATATACAAGTTGCATGATAAATGACTATTATGAGTCTAAATTAGTGTGTGATACAAATACGGATGCATTGGGGATCAAATCAGCAAGTCACATGTATTTTTCAACTCTAAAGAATGTAAGATCACACAATACATTAAACAACACACGTCCGCAAGTGAAGGGGTTCATGTTCAAGTAATTAGGAGATAAAAGGGTCCAACTAGTTTGTAAATATATCAACGAAGGGTTGTGACTCTTAGATCATGTAATCGATGGAGAATAATTTAAGATCAACAAACGATGAGACAAGGAGGAGTCACAACTACTATCTATTTGCAGTATTTTCAATTAAACGCTTGTACTAGAACAAT